>OW052097.1:7500000-8125000 GCA_932526535.1 Caradrina clavipalpis
TCGTGTATACCTAAGTACCTAATAGAACAATCTCTTGTTTTGAACGGCACTTCCAGCACGTCAGTACATTAATGTCATAGAATGACGGAGAGCTAAACGGGATTGCAGCGCTATGATAATCTCATGACGATTATTATATCTTACCGTTATGTGAACCCTCCCGAGCCTTATCCATCGCCATAACTCGTTCCATGTCGCCTCGTTCGTCACGCAATCTACAACAATCAAATCGCACAATTAAAAAGGTATATCAGTAGCATTCGATATCTCGTTAACGGAATCAGATGTTGGGCTGTCAGGAATCGGTCACGCTACCACGCAAAATGAATCCCAACAAAGCTACTTACAAACAATTTTATCATTTGAAACCATAAAGCATACTTCCCACTGAGTTGTGGAGCTACTACAAAGGCAGACGTATAATATTATAGAACCCCGCTGCGCTTCTTTGTGAACGGATGAAGACGGTGTATGTAATCATTTTGTATGCCGATCTCTCGTGCCGCTACCCTAATTCTGTAGGTCCTTTTTGATTGTGAATTATTGGACTTTTGATGCTTCCGTTCCGATTCTATTTTTATTAATATTTACTTATTAACTTTGTTTTTTGTTTGCTCCGGCCGTTTCAAACTTTTTTATAACAGATTCTTTAATTTATAAGTAGTTGCCATATTTCTTTAAGTCTAATATTAGCCTTGTTTTACTTTGTGTACTATCCTGTGTTATTGGCATGAATTTAAAAAAAAAACTCTTTAAAAGTTACAACGATGCTAGGAGAATTCCAAAGGCCCCTTTTTCATAAATAACAAGAAAAGAACAGATATTGAAAAGTATTTTTTTACAGAATCAAGTTAGTTCATTTCAAAGGGGTAGTACGTAGCTACTAACATTTTTGCCCAGTAATGCCTTTTGAGCATTTGAATATAAATGACGTCTGAAAGTGAAATGTAACATACATAATAAGTGGCTGTTTTAAGCCTTCAGGGAACCCTTTTGTGGATTACAGAGTAGTGACAAAACAGAGGGCACAAGGAACTATGTGTTGAAGTAGGAAATTTAAAAGATTTAGTGTTTAATCGTTTTGTGAATACAGATTGATTGTGCTTCTCAGGGCGAAAGATTAACATTCTTTTTAAATTGTATTTTGTTACTGTTTGGAAATATAATTAATTGGCTGCTTTCTCGATCTATTTGTAATTTCACAATAAAACATTTAAACTTTTCTAGTTTTACAAGGGAGGTGCTACCCACTTTCTTATAGGTAGAAGTCACCTAATACTATATTTTATGAGTATAAACTCAGTGATTAGCTTACTGTATATATTAGGTGAGTACCTACAGTAAACAATGGCTTGATAAATAAATTAACTGTTCGACTATGAGACACGCGTTAAATATAAATATAGTTTTATTCCCTAAAACAGTAAAATCTTCAAAATTTATCAACACGTATTGAAGTAGATACCTACTAGAAGAAAAGTTAACTTTAACATCTATTAAAACAATCATCAATAAGGCGATTCTTTTTAAAGTACCTACAGCTATAGATCTATATATTTAAAAGTTTGTACATCTCTGTACCTTGTGCTACTCTGTGTTAACCCTCCAAATGGAGTCGTTTGATACTTTACTGACGAGTCACGGAGCTCCGTTTGAATTTAATATATTTTTCATTTCCCTCACCATTAATATGTAAATAATTCTTCAGACCGTTCAAATCTTTTGATCGAGTTTTTATTACATAAAACTGTACAAAATTTTTGCCCTTGTACAAATGTATGCATAGCATAGTAATTTAGCAACTTTTTCATACTATTTTATTATGCAAAAATAATAATTCATTGAACATTCAACAAGAAGTTATACAGGAAGTGCTGGCATTTGTCATTTGTTTGATTGTATCTTTACAATAATTAATCAACTGTAAATTGCAAACGAGTGTTTTTTCCTCACACGTAACCAAACATCACACATTATAAATATTTTTTGTCAATTAAAAGCTCTTAACAAGGATATCCCGTACCCTAACGAATCAAAAAGAAATGATCGACTCATCGCCGCCCGATCGGACAAAAGATAAGAACTCAAATCAATAAAATAATAAATTATTTCTACTTCCTCCATTTTATTTTTATCTTTACAAAAGTGTTGCTCTGATTGATGATGTTAGCTCACACTTAAATTAAAACAGATATGGCTTATTTTTAAATATTTGGTTACGAGGATGGCTCGGATTATTTTAACAATCAATCTAATTTGGTTTTTCCGTTTAGCTATTTTGAGCATGGAATTCCTTTTGCTATTTCGTCATATAAAATCATTTCTAAATCCCCATTACTTTATTCAATATTAAATTCCACAAGAGCAACAAAATAAAACTTGTATGAAATCCATTAACTGCATGTCTAACAAATTCTATTTCACCGATCCATTCATTATTATATTCACTAAACGATTTCGCAAATAAACAATTTTCATTAACTACAAAATGCAGTTCTAACGTAACATTCCGATGTAGATAAATTAACAAACACCCCATCTGTCGTCAACAGCCATCATCAGTCTGCTAGCGAAATAATATTATTCATTCACTTGTCAAAACGTAAATTGGCGACGAATCGTTGCGAACACCGCGGAATTACAAAATGAAAAACAATGGAGAGGCGTGCATAATATTTTTTTGACAAATAGTCTGTAACTTTCCGTCACAATGAGCGGAAAAACGCTTATTTCCATTAAATATTTAAATTCAGTAAGGTATTTCAATGATGTTCATATAATGCAGGGTATAAATTAGCCCAAAAACCACGTAATGAAGTCATAGGAAGGTTAACATAGTCAACGCTAGCCATTGCCATTACATTATGGGTAGTGGACTAAACAGATATTCCGGGGCCACGAGCGCGGACAATGCGTTGCAATCTACCACCAAAGGCAACGCACGTTGATTAGTTAATGTTGGACCGTTCACATAACCTAATGCCGCACTACCGACCGTTCCGAACCGTTCTTGTATGCATAATCTGATTAGCGCAAGTATTAAACAAAGCTTTCGGTAATAGCGCTGTCAATTTACATAACCGAATTCCGTACTAAAACTGCAATGTTGATTGAAGCCGTAGAAACACAAGATCCGTTTAACTATATTCGTAATTAAGTCTATACTAAACGAACACCGAATTTGCATTCTCAAGAATCGATTAAGAAAATCAAATCCTGTCGGAGCGTCACTGCGTAAAACATTTGCTTGACACCCAAATCAAAAATCGTTTTAGCTCACCCCACCGAGGGGAGGAAGGGAAGCGTCGACGCCTCAACATTTATTATTTCAGACATATCACTCACATGCAAAACAAACTCCGTCCGATCCATCAAAAAGTTTCGTCTCATCCTCTCCCTCTCTGCTCCGCAACACAAATCGAGTGTGTAAGTACCGCGGTTTCAAGATACTCATATTAATGTCTATTGTTTTATGTTAAGCGTCATATTTCTTACAAATGATGTTTCAGTTTTGTATGGTCTTAAGACGAAAAAGTGTAAATCAAACCGATGTCCAAAAATAATATAAATTAAAGATTTCTTTTAATTTAAAGAAAATAAGAAACACTTCCAACCTTAAACAAAGAGTGTATAAGTTAAAGAATAAATAAGCTTGTTCATCCAAAAGAAATGAGCATTGTAACCCTCCAAACAGTCAACAAAGCTTCGAAGAAAATCGAGCGAAAAAAGGCTAAAAACACCTTAGGGGTTTACTAATCGAATAAAAAATATCAGCGACCGATGCCAATGTGTGGGGGAGAAATGGAATAAATTATAAAGAAAATACAAGTAGCAAAGGGGCTTTTGTTATGAGTAAAAAGTTCCAAGCATATGCAGATAACGTAATGTTGTGCTTTTGAATTGATGTAAAGGCAATATTGGGGAGTAATAACACGGTGCATCAATTTAAGGATATATTGCAGGAGGTATGTCATGTCGTAACAAGCAGGACTTGCAATGTTGAGTGGCTCGTGTAACTTCATGTGTTGTTTAGTTTACGAGGGCTTGTTAGGGTTGGAAAACAATTGAATGGAGTTAGTTTATTGCCTCTATAATTTACTGTACATGAAGGGTAAGTGAATTTCAAGAAAAAATATATACAGTTCCTAAGAGAACATATGTTTTAAGTTTTATGAAGGACCCTTACCAGGCCGTGTGCAGTCAAATGAAAGCATTACCAGTCAGCAAAAATAAACCAGTACCGCAACGAAAATTGCCTAAAGTAAGCAGAAGACTTACCTACTTAAAATAAAAGTGTAATTTGCCTAATCAATATGATTGTAGGTACAAACATTTAGGGCGGACTAATGCAGAATAATAGGAAAGAAAGTAACATGATGACTTGTCGCCGGGCGGCGCTCCCTACGCATAAACGTCACGACGTCATTTGTAAAAATTGCGGCCTTACAACTTCTCCAATTTTCTAACAGAGAAACTGTGGAGACTCTATCACAACAAAAAATATTAGTAATAATACTTTTCTTTACTTAGTCGCTTCATGATACCTATTTCAGTATCAATTTATTCATATTTAACGATCTTAGTGTCTTAAAATATACAAGATACCGAGGATTTTGTTTATTTTCTGTATAATTTCAATAATTTCTTTGATGTCTTTGACAGTTCTACAAACTAACAACTTATTATTGAATATCATAGAGGTCCTATAAAATATAACGTTTGGGTAGTAAATATTTATATCTTTCTATGAGAAGTAATGTTTATATGACATGGCGACTCCATGCTTGTTTATGTCCCGGAGCGGAAATATCTAACCAAAATAACCAAATTCGGGGGCGTCGAAAAGAAACAGTAGAGACAGTGGGACCTCCGCGGGGGAAACCGGAGACAGTTATTTAAATTTGAATAATATAATATGAAAAAAATTACATCATTTAATACCGTAATAAAAGTGCACTAAGCGACCGGAGCATTACGCTTGCCAAATACAAGGAGGGACATGCAAATTCCGCTTATGAAACGTGAAATGAAATATAAAATGTTTTTGGTGGAAAATAAAATATGTCTTTCAGAGCTTAGGAGCTCATTACGATATTACAAGTACGTGAGGAGATTTAAGTTGTCGTTGGAAAAGCTGTGAAGATGGACGATTTTTTAAGGTGTTTTTAGAGTTATGTGCAGTAAGGGATGTGATCAGATGCGTCGTAAAAACGTGACGTCGTAACTTTGATATAAAATGTATTTTTTAGAGTAATAAGTACTGAAAGATGTACTATGGGTATATAATAGCCTGATATACAACACAGGTCAAGTCCAGGTGTAAAAAGACACAAGCAATACAGTTCCATTAGTGGGTACGAACAATTATTTCAACTCTCGCGCTGCACATCCACGCGCATCCAAGCCTTTCACAACAAAGATTGACAAGACCTGAATTAAAATACTTGTTCATCAAATATTGAACTATATTGCTGCATAAATAGAGCTTTTATTGCTTGTACAAATTTTAATTCTCGCCCAACCAATCCACGCTTCGCCGCGTCGTCGCTGTGAAAACACCTTGAACGAAGCCGAAAGTTGCATTGGCTTCCCATAAATGCGATTATTTATTTTTTCTGGACCATAGCGAGAAACCTTCTGGTTACGGAGTTATGGAACATCAAAGTTAGTTAGGATAGGCAGAGGTGTACCAATGTACACCCACAGTCCGCCGGTATGTTTTCAAGTCCCATGTAATAGGGGGCGAGACTATTGCCCTTAACCGATCACAAATCCACACTCCGAGCTGCTACTGAGAATTTCATAGAAAAAACCCAATAGCACTTTGCTCGACCTGGGAATTGAAACCAAGACCGCTAGCGTCAAAATTCCATATTTTTTGTTTTAAATACTCCCATTAACGATATATGCTCTTGCTAGTTAACGACAATGTGAAGTATCTTGTTACACCGCGTATAGTAGGACCTACGACGATATAAAGAATGTAACAAAGTATTGAGTTGAAGCAATACTATCTACCGCTTATAACTACAAGCTGTAGGAGGTACCTATATTTCTTCGAGGCTCTAATGAAGAAAATAATAAAACTGCACTAAGTACGTATTGAAACAGCAATGTATTTGTTCGCAGTAGATTACCGTAGCGTAACGAGATTCTGATCGGGTCCAATGTTATTAGGATTTAAGCGCCACCGCGTCGCCTCTCCGGGCGCAATGTTGGATAATTATGCAAAATTGCTCCTACGATTCGTAGACCCCCAGTTTTTAGGGGCCATTACCATTATCTGTAATGGGAATGCGTTTTGATAATGTTGAATTTCATTGTACAATTATTAGGGAGTTAGAATCGCCATTTATGTTCGGCTGTTTTTTGTCAGTTTACTTTTCTGAACCAATTATTATTCGATGAATAATAAATTCATTTTGTGTTAATGTCAACTATTTTCGAGATAAAATTGTTATAGAATCTGTGCGTCAACGTACATAATGTGTTAGACTCAACATGCACTGAACAATTTCCCTTCAAATAAAATAAGCGCATAAAAGCCTTGCATAAAAACGTATCCGTTACAACGATTAAAAATGTGTTGTAATCCTAGCCGAACAATTCAGTAACCGCCGATTGCATAAATATGGCTTCAATGCACGTGCATATGGAGTGACCGCAGAAAATTCACATCCATCGGCACACTTCCAATTCAATTCCTTGGATAATATAAAGCGACAAAGATATGTGTATCTTCTAGCCGCTTGAATACTAACTCGTCGATCCGCATGAGTTTCTTTGAGTAGACGGTTGAAATTGTGCATCGTTTGTAGCGCTGCACGGGCCAGGACCAACGCATGGGTAATGATTGTGATCGAAGTGATCGCTCGCGTTGACCGCAACATGTTTCGAACGAGACGATAATGGTGTATCGACGTACACCTTTTATTTTCTGCGGTGATAATATACTATTTTATGAATTCAAACGCGACTCTTTATACACAAAGCACTATAAACAGGAAGTGTTAATTAAAAAAACTACATTCGTGACTTTGACATAATAGATAAACATATCTCGTGATATAAACTCCTGTCTCTTTACAGATGTTATCTGGGGGACAAACGCAGTATCTGTGTCGATTTATCTCGGACTAGAGTCGGACATTGTGCCGCATCCATCATAGTTTTGTCCACTCTATTGATAAGAATAACATCTCTGTGGAGATTAACGAACATGAAGTTAATAAAACTTATGTTATAATTCAATTATTTCAAGTTAGACCTGAGTTAGACTACAGATAACCAATTTTTGACCCTATAATCAATTAATGATTAAGAAAAATATTGTCTCGTTTTTTTGTGTGTCAGAATATGATAATAATTATCATATTAAATCGAATTGTCTGGTAAGATTATTAAAATCGATATACATAAAAAACATGTGAACATATAATCACAGATCAACGAATAGATTAGCATACGGAAAACGGCTTACGTTTAAAAATTCACTCACTCGCTTAGATACAATCAGAACTATGATAAGTATCTTACTTTCGCTAAACGAAACCGAAGGTTCCCGTGTAGGTGTAGTTAGTGTCTGACAGTTTGTTATGGCAACAACGCGACAACTAATTAGGAAAAAATAATTAAATCATAATTAACTTAACAAGCGGAATTGTTCAGCTTAATGAGTATGACAGCTCGATCAGATTGGGGCTACCTTAACGGATTAGGTCTTAGATATCATCATAAATCATTAGCTTACTGAGATTTTGTTAGAGTAAAAAGCAACAAATTAAAACATAAAATATGCTATTTACATTAGAAAATGAATGCTGTATTCAAATTTGTTAAACAAACGTGTTCATCGAACATTTAAAAAGAGTGTAAACAAATTGGTAAATGAACGCAACAGAAACAAACAGGCATCTGCTGTGCACACATACGTCACGTATCGAAACAGGGAGTTTGGCAGAAAGTAAACAGAAAATATAATTTAGAAGCAATTTGGCTCGAATATGTCCGCAATCAAATTGTCTCGTTAATACCGGTGCTATCAAAACATTTGATTTGTGGCGGCGTAGGGTTGAGCTGTTATTTAGCCATGCGATGGTTAACGTATGATGACCCCAGCTTGTTGTCAATTATTTATGACAAATACATATATCGTTGTTTATAAACATTTATTACGATAAATATTCATGTAGTTTGTTTTTAAATTTGTACCGACGTAATTATATACTTGAATTTGTCTATGCTATTTTGTCATCGTTTATTAAAAGATAATTTGTGCAATGCCATTTTATAAATTTATTTGAACGCCGGTGGCACATAATTAATTAAGACCTGTCATAATGTTTTATTGAACCTACGATTTTTTTTTAATAAAGCTTGATAAACAGATTCAACTATCTGTAAGTGTTTAATAGACATATAAAGGACGTCTCTTAAAGAATTACGTAACAAAAATACAGTTAATTTTCATTGTTATCAAAAATATTGAGTCAGTTGGCAGTAAATCACAGCACAATAAATGGAAAAATAAAAAGCAGAATCAGAATAACTCATACGGCAGCTAACAAATGTTTACATGGAAATAACGCGGTTTTTCCCGATTTATGCGCACTCACACTCGACTCGCACTCGACGCGAACTCAGCGAGTAAACACGTGAATACTTTTTATTCGCGTTGTATAATTCCCCCGGGAACTGGGATTTGCATAACAAAACGGGAAAAGGTCAGAAAGCGAACGAAATGGCAAGTGTCCGGTTTGATGTCCAGTCAGCATTGCTGGGTGATGAGAGTGCGATCAGATTGACCACTTGACTTGCCCAAATACTTGTACACGAAATTAACTAGGTACCGAACTAATTTTGTATATTGTATTGTGAAGGATCATTATATAGTTTTATTGTGTAGCTTTTATGCTCTAGTAACTAAATAAATTCAGTACCAACCAAAACTAAAATTCATGACACATCATTGAAATCTGTTACAAACAGAACAAAAATAAAGTTTCAAATTTTACACATTTCGAGTGGTAGCGTTAGTAAAAATATTGCAGTTTTCAGTGTTGTGTGTCACAAACACTTCAACAAAGAGAGCTTTTGGTATCAACATGTGACACCCGTTTATATAAACGGTCGAAATATTTTTGTTTGGTAACATTCGTTAGCAATTTTATGCGAGTGTTTGAACGCAGCACAGAATGTTCAAACTCAGCCGTCTCGGATGCATATTCATGGTGGTTCTGCGCCACATGCAAATTGTGATTTACACACTGTAATGAATTCTTTTGATCTGTGGATTCACATATTTGATTTACCCCATCGATGTCGGGTATTAGCATGACACGCTGATTTCATATTCATAGTTTCTGTGGTGAGCGATCTTCATTTGTTAAACGTGTTAATTACAGGGAAAAAACGTGAGGGGGATGCACCAACTCTATCTAAATATCTTTTTATTGACAAATGAAAATCGATTAACACGATATCGTGTTTACGATACAAAGTACAAAAACTGACTTATACCTAATTACAAACCGCTCTCAAGACTTTCATTTTTAGTTCGATCAATAAACTGAGAATCGTTGGATCGATATAAAAGCTGCGCGAGTGTTCCGAATGGAAAAAATCAACTAAAAACTTACATAATTACTTTAGTGATTCAACTGCTCGAAAGAAACGCAGAAATGACAAGACGATGACAAATGAGCATCGCTCGCATCGCAACACAGTCGGGTGGCGGACCTCATCAAATTATTCCCCACTTAAAAAATCTCCGTAAACAAAAACGGGCCAAGGGAAAAAACACTCGAGTCGCAGGGTAAAAAATAGGTATTGGCAACATTGATTGATGTGTACTAATAGGGCGCGAAGAAATGAGGCCGCTGCGTAATTAAAGGAAAAGTGACATCTTCTGTCAATAGCAGCGCTGTACTAGAAATAGAACGGTCACGCCTTTTGGTGAGGAAGTGATTAGTGTAACAAAGTTATTAAAAATTATTGAGTGAAGGCAGCTAATTGATCACCGGAGTCTGTCGTCGTGTTACACTTCGGTAGATACTACCTATGTGCTTTTAATTTGCGTTTGGTTTCTATAACGAGCCACATTATTTTGTCACTAACAATAGAAGCTATATTGGTTGTTTTGATTAAATTAAGGTTATGTAACAACAAAAACGATCCAAAAAAAATAAGGCGTCTTTAAAAAAAGAAAAATAAAATTTAATTTAAGGTTTAGCTAATCCCAAGCTAGGAGTCAGTGTTTTTGGTCGCCCTCCATGGAAATGACACCCGAATGAAGGATGGAATAATGAATGTTTTCCACCACGCCCGGCACGCGTCGCCGCATAAAATAACATTCGCAATTAACATAACCAGCTGTTAGAATATATCAAGTTAGATTTTTGTGAATATTTTAATTTGAGTCTATTTTTCTTCTGGTATGCTATTGACGTTGTTAAGTTAACCGCAATATTTTGACCGCAAAGCGTTCCTAGCTTCACATCGTATATTCGCGTCTAAGATAAAAAGTAAAGAAAATAATGTATACAGTACCTTTTTCCAGAATTCTACAGTAGGTAAACATTACATAACACATTTCAAACGTTCTAAAAATGACTAACAAAAGCGCCACCAAATAATCAGGGGCGGTGACACTGAAGATTTTTCCTCCCAAAAGCTGCCTTATCGCTGTGTACATATCATTAGTAATGCAAAATAATGGGATACAGACACCTCGTGCCGTTTGCCAGCCAATGATTAATGCCGTTCGCCATTAATTCTTATTTTTGATGAGAAATTTGACTTGTGCTGTCAGACGCCGGATCCAGATTAATATAGGCTGACGGTGCAACTTACATTATGACATCGCGAGACCCGTTTACACTTCCCATTTGTATGGAGTTTTGGAAGTTTGGGGTTTCTATACATATCAAATGAGAGTAGAAATTGTTAACTAGGAATATCTTTAAAAGCTTTCTAGAAGTAATCTAAATGTGTTACAATGGTCCAGGTTTATATTCTTCCAACAAGACACTGTATACGTTGACTCTACATTTTGTACATTTAATTTGTAATTTTCTTTGAAAGAATATTTTAATGTCGAAAACCACAGGTTGTAGCTATGCACACAGGGCACAGCCACGTCCACGTGAATGTGACATCAAAGCCAACAAAACGAATAGTTCGGTTCGCCGACAGAACTAACCGAATAGTTCTCGCTGTAAAAGGGCAAAGTACAAAGAGCTAGATAAAATTCCAGTACGACCGCATCGGCGACAAACTCGGAAGGTATTCAAAGGGCTGACGACTGCCGTGACGCGGCACCCTTTACCGACGCCCTACGCATATTAGTCCACTGAAAATCAAAACTCGTTATTATTAATGATTCAACGCCATGACAATCTAAATATCTTCGGAAGCTCGCTGAAAGTTACGCACTAATCGCGCAAAATTACTCCCGACTAATTCCAAAGATATAAATGTACAGTCACCAGATGCGATCGTCGGCATCATCATTCAAAATAGCAGAAGAAAAATCACTTAAGATTCAAAGCATTCAGTATCTTTATCTAACAGATACAAGAGTTCATTTTATGACCATTAATTTCGCCTTTTCCTCGGGTGTTTTATCACAACGGCTGCGAGGCTCTGTCGCGCGTCTCATTAATCAAAAGCATTTGTTTACAACGAAGGGAATTTGATTTGATTAAAATAATTCGCAATATCCTTGATAAATATCACCCTCGGTCTCCGTTTGATCTCAGAGAAATTAATGGTGGAGGATTCAATCACGCGAGTGCTGACGCCACTCTTGACGTTCTGTTACGTGATGCCGGCACTGATGACGTATGCCCAGCTCTTTACTGTTCCAAAATTATTTTAATTTTAATGATTTTTAACTATTAACAATTTTATAAGTCTGGTTTATTTATGCGTAAATAGCTGACATAGTTTCAGAATTTCAGTCTTCTCAACAAAGTTTTCTAAAGTTTCAGCGAAAAAAGTATACAAAATGAAGGGTGAACCAACAATGCTATCTTGCCATGGCAAGGGACATGGGGATGAATAACGATCGACGTCACAGCGATGTGTGCCGATCCGGCGATCCGGGCGGCGTATGCCGGCTCCGGCGCCCGGCTCGGCTTAACCAGCCTCGCGCCGATTAATCGCCGCCTAATTCCCACCGAAACCGAATTAAACCGGACGAATGCATTGAGCCAAACCATTAGTCCGATGTAATTGTCGTGTTTGATTTATAACTCCGTTTGTCCAAAATGGATACGCTGATTATTGGTAGTGTTAATTAACAGTAAATTATTATGAAGCTAAATAATTGCATATTAAAATGCACATGAAACTCTCCTGTCCATGAATGCACTCTTAATGAAGTATGCATCTACATTATCTGCATGTTGTACTTCAATACAAACGGCGGACTTACGGTACGCACTTGTTGTGTTAGGGTCTTGTTATCTTACGAATGAGCACTATTAACTTAGACGCGGTAATTAAATAAATTTGAATTTAATTGCAAATGAAACACGGCCATGTGCTCGTACAAGAGAAAACAAAACAAACAGTACGTACAAATTATATTAAATCAGAGATAATCCTGTCAATTAATTGGACTTAGCATTGAGAACCGGTCGCGGACGCATGCGCAAATTAAACGAACCAAGATAATGCGAGAGCAAGGAAGCCCGCCATTCAGACAAGGACATTAATATGACTTAACTACATTACCTGTTGTTCCATACAATTGTAATCATGTTAGATATAAGAGATCTTAGTTATAAAAACGCTACTTATATGAGGTCTAATGTGGTTTTAAGAAGTTAAGGCTTACATAACTTGCAACAAAATTAAACGACGTATCGCTTACTTCCACTAATAAAGCTTCTTCGAAAAATGCTTTACAACAATATCCAATTGAATTTTGTAAAAAAATACCCAGTAATTTCTTTAAAAACAGCCCTAATCCGGCGACCGTGGCCGGCCGATCGCCGGCTGACAGTGACACATCGGTACAAGGCGCGCTGTCCGACTGTAATTCTACCCGGCCTCGATCCCCGGACCTACGTGTGTACGATTTTATATTCCAATCTACACGATTAATTAGATGGATTTGGGAACTGAACCTCATTTTACGTGTATTTTAATTAAAAGAACATGAACAACAATATCAAATTATTAAAATTAAAACATTTAACCAATATGAGTACTTTATAATTAAACGCAGCCGTTTCAATGTGTCTGAATTTTATGTAATAAACAGGTATTCGAAATATATCAACACTGAAATACGTTTTATACGTAACAAAATCACCGCATAACCAATAAAAGCTTTTGACATGTTACCGTCACGTGTATGAAAAGCTTCAAACGCAGTAAAATCGAAGTCAAAACCGCGGAGTATCAAAGCGACTCGGCGATCAATCACCATCCATTAAACAAGAAAAGAAAAGTGCTTTCCCCCGCCGATTGGCCCTCGAATCAGCCCAATTTACATGAGAGCCGCTTTTTCCTCGCATCGAGATTAGCCCCTGAATGAGTTTGATGAATCGTTCGCACCCCGCAGCCGCGGCCGTCCCGCGCTCTGAGCGGTCATTTGTTAAAAATACACCCGATCCACGGATCTAATTGTCTCCTCTAATTTCACACCCTCCTGTGATATCTGCGCCCCGTTCAAATTAACAAAGATTTCGCGTTGTTTTAAAATAATGATCCTTTCTGTGAGTGGATCTGTTTGTGTTATTTTTACGATTTTATTTATAACTTTAATTACTTATGTATTATGGTTGTACTTGATGAGTGAAGAAATACACAGTGAAATAATAAAATAAAATAGTAACGTAGTTTAAATAAAAACATAATAACCACCCCATTTTATCCATAGGCTCAACCAAAATACACCGATCTAGTAGTCTCATGGTTTCCAAATTTGATTTCTACACAAGTCAATTCTTACCTTTCGAGATGTTTAACGATGTCCTCATATGCCGCTCTACAATTCTCCCAAATACCAGATCTGCAGACAAAAGAAAATAAAATAAGAGAACCGAGAAAACAGTAAATAAACTAGAATTAATTAGAATCATAAAATAATAAGAAAGATATAAAAGAGGAGTTGATGATAGTGATGTTGAATTGAAAAACCTATCATGATCTATCTTGATGAAAAAACCTGCAGGTTTATTCGTCCTTATAACTATTGCCGTACCCTGTGAGAAGTAGGAGAGGTCATCAAACGTAAGGGTCTGTTGTTTTAAACACAGAAAACTGCAACTAATTACTCAAGTATTTTCGAAGAAAGTTTCATAAAAAGGGTTTGAATATGAAAGGAATTATTTATTATGAGCACTCATTATTAAATGTTCCGATGGTGAAGCGAGGGGTCGTTGAAATTATGTTTTGAAAACAATCGTTTATATTTGTACTGTACCCACTCATGCGTGATCGTCCAAATTGTTTCTCGATTACTTTAACTCTTTGTTTTTCATTAAACTTTTCTTCGTCGTTCGTAATCAAGGGAACGCCCTTTGTAACTAAGTATCATCTAAGGGTTCTTATTCTTTGTCTTAAACCGAAGTACCCTTAAAAACATCTTGTTGATAGTTCCTTTCATAACATTGTAGAGGTTACTCGAACTCATACGTGTGTATGAATTATTAATAAAAGTGTTTTGTTTGCAGTCAGTCAATATATTAAACGAAGCGTTAAATAGTATATTACCGCTATATTGTACGGTTTAATTGGTTCATGTGCGTAGTTCGGTGGAAAAACAAAGCTATACCTATTACTGTCAAGACAAGTGGCGAGTGAATAATCAACTGGTTGTAGCCATTACAATTTTCTCCCTTATGAACTTGTAAATATGCACGCGAAACGCACGAATTTATATATTACGAACAAACAATTAAACATGGCTCTAAAATCCTAACACCATTTTATCATTGTGATTACTTCGAAACGTCTCACTAAACTTATAAATGTGGATACCGAATTGACATCTCCATCACACTCAAATTTCCTTCTTCATAAAGCCACAAAAATGCACACATACAGACAAACACATCTTACCTACCTATATACAAAAAAAAAACTACGACTACTTTTTACAAAGACAGATGTCACATATAAGGTTATAAAGACACACTTAAGTTACATGAGCGGCAGTAAGACAGTGGGGTAAGTCAAGTGAGCATTGTGGGTCTTCCAAACGGAAGTGAGGGCATTCAGTGTTTGTACTTTTCTAACTGGATTAACTTCCCTCCTGTACGTTTAACCTGAACCACTTGACCGGTCTGCTTAAAGGTTTCCTTTCGTGAATTAAACTTAAGCCGTTTATGACGTGTAGCGTACGATTTATTTTTTGGGCGTTTGAATATTCTAATTTGAATTCGGTGGATTATTTTTTAGTTTCTAATTGGATTTTTAACGGCTTTTAGAGTAAAGTATTGTGTTTTGGAACGCTAATACGCTTTACAATATTATTGATTATTTATCTACGTGAAAATGACTTTTGCAGACACTTAAGATATTATAATATTGTATTTCAGAGATTAGAAACAGGTGCTATCAATTTATTGGGATGGAGAAATTACAAATACATTGTTAAATTGGTATTTAATCAGAAAACAAGCTAGATTAACTATCAAACAAGGGAAAGATTTTCGGATAAATATTACATTGTTTCACGAAACAATTAGAAACATTGCAAAAAAAAAATCCCTCTTCGTAATAGGTATAACAAACATTGAGGTTACACGTGCCGCTAAAACTCTCAATACAAGTTTAAATTTTCCTTGTGAATTCAAAATACATTTGTGTATCTATTGGTTTTCGTGCCTTAACTCAACTGTTTTGTAAACGCCTACCTACCTATAGAAAATCTTGTTATTTTTAGTATAATAAATTAACCTGTTTTGAATGTTTTCATAAACAATTTGTTAGAAATTATGGTGCGTCAGTTTTTTATCTTTCAATCAATAAAACTGAAATAGTCTCACTTCCGGCCAAAGGGTTTATGACAACCATGGGTGTATGTAGCACCCATCATGTCCAGGATTGGACAAAATCATAAAAGTTTGACAGAACAGGGTTGAATGTATTTTTATATTATTCTGTGGCTCTCGAAACTATCCTGGTTTGATCATTAAAGGCAACCAAGATAAATACGATAAAAATCTATCGTTATGCATGTCTTTCATAATGGTCTGTGTCCTCGCCTTCATAGGGCATTGACACTAATCAACAATAGCTGTCTATTAAATTCATGGGACATCCTTGCAAAAACTTTCAATTCAAAGTTTCCGGGAATTTAGTGTTCATCTCATAAACAACTAACAACTCTTTCTGAAAGGTGTAGCATGCCTATATACATGTGGTAAAGGCAAAGTGGCAGAGCCTTCTTTAATCTGAAAATTTGATACAGATTTACCAAAATTCCAAGATCCAAAATCACCAGGACTTTTGGCATGCTTAACTACAATCTCGTTGTAATTATAATTATCAGTGGGTTGTACCCATACAGATTTGCTACAATCGGGGATAGAACCCGTAACGGCGTCTGCGCCAATCGGAACACTAAAATCTTAAGAAAGTCCTCTTACCTTGCCAGTGCTTCCATATTGTGCATGGGCTGTCCCTTGATGATGGAGCCGTCAGGCCGGGGCACGCCGTGGTGGGGCATGCCCGGGGACATGAGTGCGTGCTGGTGCATGAACCCCATGGGGCCCAGGTGCGTCGGTGGGGCGTTGTAGCCGTTCGCCAGCAGAGGAGACTTCTCCATGCGAGCCATTTCTGAAACAGAACATTACATTAATCTAATGATAAACCTCTCAAACAAAATCTGAAACTATCATTATGACAAGTCTTTTGGGACATAACAAAAGTATGTACCTATAGTAAAATCCCCATAAAATGGTAATATTAAAATCTGAGTCATGAAACGGTATAAGGTTTGAGGTAAACATGCGACCACTTAGGCGTAACACTCAGGTAAAATCCAATTAATGCCCAGTATTATCATTTAATTACTCGTTCCAATAATCGAATCGCCCGTAAAACGGTGTATAAACAATAATAAAATGAGCAATGAATTTCGAGACTATTGTTTTCTGGGTACCACAAACAACCCGAGTAAACATAAGGGGGGTGAAGCGCAAATATTCTTAAAATGACCCCCCCGTGAGGGTGCTTTTGGAGGTGCCGGGTGGTCCTTCGCTGCCCATGACCTGTCTGCCCCCCCGAGGTCACCAAACCTACTGGGGCGTCGGAAACAATTAACAAGGTGTCGAATTAAACACGAATTAACGGTTGGACCGTTAAAGGAAAATACCCTTTTCCATTGTGGCAGCGTTTTACAAAGGATTTTGGGATTGCTGAATATTAAATATTGTGTGTCGCTTTGTTCCGCGATTAAGGGCACAGGTATGTGTGATGCGGTGTGTTTAATGCGAAAATTTTAATTATAAGCAAATCTTTTGGAAGGCCACTGTAAACAGAGCTCTGATTGTTCGTATCGTCAGCCGAGCAATACCAAACCCAAGTATGTTTTAGGCTTCCTACAACTTTGTTGTAGGCATAATGTGGAATAAAATATTGAGTGGTTAGATATAGAGCTCAACAATCCAAAAAATCCGGAACTACAATTAACTATTAAAACACACACGAATTAAAATTACACAGTACCTATATCATTTTAGAAACACGAGATATAAATTGTTGTTTTGCTGAATAAGCATATGGATACAAACCTACTACATTTTGAACTAACAAATCAAACTGTTTAGGCAAAAACCGATCTTAAACTAATCCCTAAAATATGCACAATATGTGAAATATCTAGTTTACTCCACATCACGCCTACCGATAATTTATGAGAACACGTATGCAAATCAAACTCCAACAGAAATCAAGGGTAGCAAGTTACAAACAAACATTATGACCAATGGACCCAGAATTAATTGTTTGGGTCTATTTACTTAACTAACCGTTTCGGTTATCTTCGAAACCATACCGACCAACTTCGTATTTATTAATGTAATTAATTATTCTACGTTTTATGTGTGGCAACATTCAATAGAATGGCAACACTCGCAGTAGTATGTCAACATTTTGGCTGCCATCTTGGAAGCGTCGAAAAATGATTTCTTTACTAATTTTTATTTAATACTGGTTTCTAAAGGCTAAGCTAATAAGCTCTTGTTATCGCCAGACTTTCATAGCTTAAAGATTATTTCGTTTTGAACATTAATTGGTGTTTTTTTTTATATTAGTAGGTAGATTCTGTTTCCAAGGCTACGAGAAAAAAGTATTTTAAACAGTAAAATGTTTGAACTCCCTCGTTAGCCTAGTGCTCCTTAGCGCGGCTGCTACGCTAGAGGTCTTGGGTTTGATTCCCAGGTCGAGCAGTGTTATTGGGTTTTTCTAAGAAATTCTCAGTAGCAGCTCACAGTTAGGATTTGTGTCCGATTAATGGCAATAGGCTCGCCCCTGTTACATGGGACCTAAAGCATACCGACGAACTGTGGATGTACATTTGTACACCTCTTCCTAACCCTTCGGAGAATACATGCATGTTACATACGTGAATGCTAAAAAAATTTTTTTCAATTCAAACAAGTCTGTTTTATAGCATTATTAGGGATTGTGTTAATTGTAGGTAAAGCATCGCGTTTAACGCGTCCCATTCCAGTGTCGCAACCCATCTTAAAAGGTACATTAACTGTACACCTATCAAAGTTTATTCCTAAACCACCTATTCACACATAGATAACATAATATTTTAACAGTGATGGGATGCTCCCAAAAACCACAATTAGGTCACTAAACCAAAAAGCATATTTACAAATCCCCGGACACGAACCCACGACCGCACCGGTCAACCGCACTTATTAATTAACTAAATACGTGTTAAATCTCGTAATAACCTGCGGTTGTAACAACCCTTAGTGCTGTCTCGTTCTTATTTACGCTTTTATATAGGACTGTTTCTTTCTAATTCGTAGAGCGGTCAGTGTGGTTGTTTGAACGACTTTTCTTGCACTAAGTGTGAGGGACTGGTTGGTTGGATGGGAGCGTAAATTTCTTAGGTTGGATCTTTAATTAAAAGTGATTTTTAACTGAATTTATCCACGTTGAAATTTTCTCTACAACGGTGACTTTTTTATTTTGTCCCGTAACACCTGTAGTAAGATATTAACAGACCTAAAAATTAAGTGATATTTTAAGTTCCAAAGTTGAATTCACCGTCCCTGACTCCATCTCAACGTTATTTGTGCACACCAAAAAAAAAATACAAAAGTGATCCCTCACAAATTGTTGCTCAATAACCGACAAAAATGTTCATCGTTTAACATTATGACTATTATTAAGCGAATCCACTGATCAGGGCATTTAAAGAAATGAAACGTCGATTCTGAACCGCTATTATATCGATACACATCGATTTATTGATCGAATATCGACTGTCCTCGACAAATGGTCGTACCAAATTACTGGCCATTATTTCGAATTAGAATCGATAGAATCGGGACCCCAATTATATCACTTATGTGTTTAAAGGAGGTTGGAATAAAGGCAATCATAACCGCAAAAACTTAGGGACGCACTCTCTGGTATAAAAAAAGATCCAATTCCAAGTGTTTAGCTGTTTGTTTTGATTTTTATAGTAGCGGATTCAACTTTATTGAAGGAATCTTAGATGAAGACAATAATTATAATAAGGTAATTTCGAATTGTGCGAATATTTTAATCATAACAAAAGGCAACATTCGCAAGTATCGAGATAATGGAACAGGCGTAATAACCGTTGAGTTTTATTGCAGACAGATTACAAAATGACCAAACGAGCCAGGCATAAATGATTGGCCGTAAACTTAAAGGAGCGAATGCCAACACTGACATTGTATCCTTCCCTGACGGTTACATAATGCCGTTGAGTGCTCATTATTGAATAATTTGAAATATGCCAATTTATTCTGATACACCAAATCTTTTGACAACCTATTTATTATGTTTGAAATCGTTAATTTATTATTATTTCCATGTAGGTACTTGGCTTTTGTCTTTCTTAAGCTAACATTTGCAAATTACATTTAAACATCATGTAATTAAAACTAACTATCAATATCCTTAACTACTTTTATTTAACCAAAAAGGAATCGACAACTTAAAACTTTGAAACAGCTTTTGAAACATGTATTTTTAAATTATAGTTACCGACAATATTCGAGTATTGGCAAAACGTACATGCGGCGAATGCCACGCATACCCCATAATTAGCTAAATAAATATACCCTGCAAAAGAGTATCAAGATAATAATGTGATAATATTCCTCGCACAAACAAATATGACAAGCCATTGATATTAATTTGACAGATACGCAGCGTAAGGCGTAGAACACACCCTATTCCGCACTTGGATCAGGCACTTTGTACACAGTTGTAACTAAAATAAAAGGAAAGCTTTATTAAAGTTTTGTTGCTGTCGTAAAATAACATCTATCGTAAACGTAGCCTCCTAGACTTTATAACTCGGTGGTTTTAACTGGAAACCTTAACATTACCGTAATGGCCTGTAAATCATGTGAAAGGAATAAATTATTGGATGTATTAAGTCGCAGAGAGTAAATAAGAGGGTAATAAATGCAATACAATGTAGTATTTGTGATTCCTCTACGATAAACGTATATAAAACCTCGGCTTCATAAGACGCAGATTACGATAAAACACAATGTACTAATAAACGAACAAAACGCCAATGAATCAACAAAACGACTAACTCCGAGCTCCAGAGTAACAAAGTGTTATGGAATACAACAAATCTTGGAACGTTCGGCAAAACGAAGAAACTTGAAAATGATACGAAAGAGGTCGAATTAAAAGCAAATTACAGTCAGCCGGCTATCGTAGCGTTTACAATAAATACATAATTGTACGGTCAGTATACGAATGGCATATGCGATTGGCCAAAATAACGGACCTCGCGTTTGCACGATAAATCGCTCGAGTTGACGCTTCAACTGGCTTCAAGTGAAACTACAAAGTTTTAAATGAATACATTTGCTGATACAGTCTGTCAGACTCTTATCGGTTTACTAGGTAATAAATTAATTGAACGGGTAACACCTTGGTATCATTTCTAGAATAGCAATCGTTATTGCATTTGCGACTTTGACAGATCTTATAATTAGCACTTGCATTACGAGGAACACTCAAATGCTTGGTTTTTGCTTCGTTAGCGCACGTTGCTCGTCAGTGAATAATCGCGGTTTGTATTATTAGCCCTCATAAAACGGATGCTTATTATTTACAGCTTGTGTATAAAACTATCAGTAAAGATTTTTCCGATAACGGACACATAACGTTGAGAAATAGACACATTAAATTGTATGGAAATACAAGTGTGCATAAGTATGTCATATCGTAAAGACTATCATATAAAAATAAAACATATGTTTGTATTTTAAATACAGACGAGCGCAATATGAATTGACCATTTATTATAAAACCCAGCCAATCAATTGGCACATTTTGTGTATTCAAACCACTGTCGATGTCCGATCCCTAACTCCATACACAAAAATAACTTTCATACATTCATTGACATTTGGATTACCCAGTAATACCCACTAATGAAAGAGCGTTTACGATTGTAACACAAAGTGATTGACTCGTCTGGTCGGACACATCTATACACAATGCGTTACAACTTGTTTATCAGTGGAAGTACAATCGTCTACACAAGTCACGCGCCGAGTACAATCAATAACAGTAATACACCATCGCCGACAAAATGCGAACGGTCAATATCGTGAGTCAACAAGACCGACCGATAGTCTGAGTTGCCAGGTGCCAGCGTAGAAAAATGGCAAGTTATTTATTATTCTATGTTAATTTATTATGAAGTAGGGACACGATTTTTCTAATGTCAAAAAAATATGCTCTTACAACGACATTAGTATAACATTTGAATATATTCTTATTTTATTAATACACCATAAATAATTGGGACAGTAAAGTATTGTTATTTAATACACATAATATTGTTTAAGTATTTGAGTAATATTCCGAAGTAATAAGTTATTTCGTTTAAGCTTATAATGAGATAAACTCCCCTACATTGGCAACACCGACCGACTTATGTCTTGCCATAAACTCTTTCATTTGGCTCGGACGAGCCTTATGAACAATAAAACGTTGAGGGCTGGAGATTTGGACTGTAATAAAATATTTGCCCTAGCACACGCTAATCCGTCCCTTACTTACGAACGCAATTTGAGAAGTTATAGTCCGTCTGCAAAGACGTTCATCCTTTAGAAATATTACACGCGTAACTACGTGTAATATTAGTAAAGTATACCTAAGTACTGTTTTATTATTTAGCTATGTTTCATGTCTTTTCATGAGAGCTTCGGACTAGTGAGATGTGAATCTAGTTTTTGTTGTTTGTTGTAATTGATACAGTTATTTTTTTTATAAATGCTTTGATGCTTTAATATAGATTATGTAAAAAATATTGTGACTTGCTAATTTAACTTTTTTCCTAGGTATATCATTATTATAATAATTATGTCCCTAACTTAGTTTGCAAGAGAGAGAAGTACTCGTTTGCATATTTTAACGCTTTCAAAATAGATAAACAGAGATTTTTTAATTGAATAATAAGCTATAATAAAACCAACGTACACTACAGTAACTCCGACGTACGTTCAAATATAAATAGCAATAAAAAGAAAATTCAGCGGTTCACACCATACGAACACATTAATCAAGTTCCCGGGAAGCCGGGAAAATCTTTACGCGTTACCAGCCAATAGGATGGGAGTTTAGCGGCGATTCCGGACTATTTCAACGATCCAAATAAAAGTTCCTCCCCCGATGCGAAAGAGGGTCAGGCTTAATTACTCGTAAATTGACCGGTATTCTGTTTTATCCGGGATAAATACACGCGAGGATAACGATACGTGTCAATATAATCATACGTGTTATTATGTTTGGAATTAGAAATAGAAATAGGCTGTTATGAATATGGGTATTTTATTGTGTTTTTTTTTTATGTTTTTTATATTTTCGTGTTATATTTGCCTTATTAGGAACTACAACAATATGAAACTTCGGTTTCAAGAAATAAAAATATGCTTAGATTTATTCCAAATTATAATGTTTTTTTTTGTAATTTAGGAATAGTTATTATAGTTTTTTAAAGCTCACACAGCATCCTGATTTTAATACCTATTTAAATATAATAATTTAACTATTGTGTGCACTTTTAATCAGACGAATTGACTATTAAAATTAAACGTAGTCGTACTTTTTATTTAAAAATCAGATAGGAAAGATATATTCGTAACAAATAATGTAACAAGGACTACAATCCATATGTGAATGTGATTTGTTAAAAACGTTACAAAAAGGATCAAGTCATCCGTGAATGTTAACAAAAGAAGATGCGCCATTGTTACATAATAAGTAGCAAAGATACTGAAATATCCATCCATATTTTTATTAATAACACACAAAAGAGAGATTATCTGTCAGTGGTTTTGGTAGCAGCTGTTATTAGAAATCAAAGTACGTATTTCTTTTAAAGCTATGGAGATATTATTCTAAAAAATATTCCAACAGTAGCAATAGTAATAACTTACAATATATTACACACTGACATGGTTGGGTAAAGCTCTAATTAACACTGCAATAATAGTCGTATATTAAAAATATAGTCATATTTTTATAAACTATAAATATACGACTGCACAGACCTATAATTAAAATATTTATTACTTGACAAAAAAATACGTATCCGAAGTTAGACTCATGTTAACTGTCATACTAAAGCTTAATAATTTCAACGTCACGTTATTAATGAAACACTCCTTGATAATAATAATAATCGCAATTAACAGGTGCATTCGCGCACATTCGCTCTAATTTGTTAAATATCAGAAATTACCCTGAGCTGTCGCCACTAAGAAAAAACTGGCAACACGACAACTCTGCAATTCCATTTTCAAACAAAGTAATAAAAAAAAAACATTTAATTGACAAATTAATCTTGGTCGTGTATGACACTCGGCCTCTTCGCAGTTAATAGGTGTTATTACGTGTCGTCAATTTAATAACAAACGGACTTGAGTTACGGAAGATAGCAACGTGTAATTTTGAATCGACTCGATTGATCGACAATACACTCGAATACGACGGTCGATCATGCTCCAGGCGAAACCGTATAGACTTGTTGATAAGTGGTTATAAATCAATCGTATTAACATAATAATTATCGGTGTGATTGGTCGAGCATCGAATCGTGACCAAGGACGTTTCTACTAAAATATTCAAAGAACTAATCGAAAACACGGATTGGTATGTTTATTTAACTAATATCGTTGACCTCAACTGAAACAACCAACCAATCACACTAATTAGGTACCTATTTCTGAATTTTATGTTGAATAGCTCTTTGAAACACAAGAGTACTGTCGTATTTTGAACAGTAATTAAATAATAATTAATTAAAAAGATAACAATATAAAACGAACTTCAAGAAACAACTTAATATGTTAAGAATGCGGCGAGCAGACGCTTACAAAACACCGGTATTGCTAATTAAAAGAAATTCCTCGCTATGCTTTTCCCCCGAGGAAAAAACACGAATCCGCCACGACGACTCCAAGGTGTGAGCTATGTCATAAGTGGCTAGTAGAACGACATTTTAATTGTAAGCGCCGCTCCACACGACACAAAACGATGGGAATTAAACACTACGAACGGAATTACGGAACGCATGTATGGAAATTGTCCCGCGATGCAAACATTTCTTGTGATCCCCTCGCAAGAAAACTTTATTACTATGATGGCGGTTGAAAAAACATACGTTAGTTAATGTTATTATGGCTGTACATAACATTGTGGTAAATTACATCAGTGTAAGATGAAGTTAAGAGCAGTCGATAGTATTATTAAGACGTGTGCGTACGACGCGGTCAATAACACCGCTAATTTCATTATGGAATCATGATATAAACAAGCGTTTAAATGCTCGTGGCTATTTTTTGCAATAATTATATTATCTAGGAGTAACAAACAAAGAATGATAAAATAGTTCTCAACACTTTGCTAAGAACTATTTTATGATTCTTAAACTACTTACTTATACTCATATTATTAATGTGTGATAGTCTCTCCGGCTAATGATAAAAAGTAAACCGATAGGCCACCTGTTAGTTTATCTATTGCACTCACAGTTAGCCGATCTATGGGCCCCTTTTCGGGTACATTTGAGGATCACATAGCTAGCAATACACATTGAGGGAGGGAATTCGTATAATTCCACGCACGAATCCAATGTTTGGAATTCGAAATATCGGCAGCGACACAGTGCAAAGAACCGAGATACCTGCCTACCTATTGTGTGAATTTTGCCTTATGCATATTTGCTTTAACCGTTTCGCAGTGGTTTATTTGGAACGCATAGAATGGTACTGTTTGTGTTATGATCCGACCTACTTTTACACCTATACTTTGATAGCAATAGGTAGATATATAAAGCTCTTCTTGCTGTAAATACATGTGTAGGTAAGGCGAACATTCCGATGCTTAATCATCTTAATTTATAGGTACAGCTTGAACATTATAGAGTTGTAAAAAGGCGTTCTTCAATTATACAGTTGCATATGCAGCGGGAGAGATGTGAGTCGAGCAAATAAATTACTGTTTAGATTTAAGGAATTCAACATACGATAATCTTTTTTTTTTACACAATTCTGCAATTATACTTTCATGATAATTGGTACTGAAGAGTGAGTCTATTTGACAAATCGCAGGTCGTCTAAACGCGCACGCAACTCGTGAAATCGATGTGTATTGCGAAATATACCGACAATAACTGAAAGTCGATAATCGATTTAATCGGGCATGCTGATTGGTGACCGTAATCAGCAACTGCCGGCGCAAGCGCACGCGTCTAAGCGCAGGTGGACAGAAATGACCTCACTTTTCACACTCATTTACATACAGAGTTGCAACAAGTGATGGTCCTATTGAATAAACGGCGCAATAACGACGGTTTTAATTAAAATGTTAATTGCTTAATTTTTATTGAATATCCCGTAACAGAAGCTAATGTAATGGGGTTATTTATTGATGCGTGTACCTCTTACTTTACTAGTATAGGGCTAAACTTCGATGTCCATTACACTATTTGGATACACCAGGTACTTCAGAGTAATAGTGAGCCATCGATGGATACCAAAAATCATGCTTCGGCCTTGTACATGTGAGTAATTCTGACAGACTACTAAGAAAATAAGTATACTTCTTGTATAGTTCCAACAAACACAGTCAACTAATTACCGAAGTATTTTCAATTAAGTCATTAATGTAAGTTACATTGTTATGTGGTAGGTAACAGTTATTGCACAATACATTATGGTCTTTGAAATAAATATATCCTCGAAGCGATCTACGAGACCGCTGCGCGTTGTAAGAACTTGCGGACTTATTATGCAAAAATGGCTCAACTATGCAAAACTATTTTTAGTTGTACACGTAGTAAAAACTTCAATAGGTACTTGTCACCATGATGTACACACTACAACTGTGTACATAATTAAGGGAACTTCCAACGACTTGAAGTTCGTTTTTCTGGTAAATTTGTAAGTGGATTAGTTATTTGAGACATCATTTATTACAGCATATGTGCATATACTTTATGTTGCTCTACATGTCGTTTGTTGGAATTATGTAAATGTCTTGTTATAAATGCATATTCCTTTATTTATGCGGCACCAATAACTTACTGATACAAGTAATGCCGACATTCAAATAACTCGATCAGTACTTACGCACTTGTCGTAAGCAGCAAACACTTCTCGAGTCGTTTCGCATCACTTCGGCGTTTAATTATTGTTGCCACCGCGTTTATTATTACTATTTCCTTACAAGGGGCAACGGCAATTTGTTTGATTACTTCCAATTGCTACTTGATGTTTAAACCATTAAAAATTGTAAACGCAGCAGTGGATAGCAAGAAATTGCTATGATTGCCGACTCTGCTAGTGTTTATCGTACTTTCTTGCCAACGTTCGATACGGAAATGAAAAAAATGGGCTTTCGATTCAGTGATTGTGGAGAATATGCGCTTTTTGCGATCCGATAAATGTGCAATAACGTTCTGCGTTGTAAAAAACGCGACTTAGATAATTATCGTCTGTTAGTGTGTGTGTTTTTACAAATGAACACTATGGCAACGTTAGAAAATATAACGAGGTGATTATAAGTTATTGTCTGTACCTCCTTAATAGAATTCATATTCCACTATAATATTATCCTATGATTCCAAATAATTAACTTGTGAATTAGCATAAGATACTAAATGCATTGATAGTGATCAAATCTGGTGCAACGAGTACCATATTCATTGAATATAGGGAAGCATATTTAACTATAAAAACTAAGTTCATAAAAAGACCCATAATTAATTACAAAGTTACAACTTTACAACACTAAACGTAAACAAGGAAGTTATCAAACAGCTTCGTTGTTGTAAGTCAGTTCAGTTCTAAACATCAAGTACCTACCTATGTGCCTACCAATCCTAACGACGAGCTATATTAAATGTAATTACCGACGTTATCATCTGTCATTATTATAATAATCATCTCAACATGAACACAAGTTACAATGCAACAAACAAAGGCGTGAATATACAAGCGATTCGTAAATTGACTGATCCCTTCTTCCCTTAACATAAACAGGCAAATCCTTACTTAATTTCAGTCGCAGAATTCAATCAGAATGTAAAGCTTTGTGCCCCAGCGAGTAATGTTATAATGCCTTACATTATCCCCCCGGTGTAGCCGACTCGCGGCGACACCGTGCCGAACCTTTAATTATTATCAACACATCATTTTCATGGTACTTTCTAAAATATTAGGGCTGCCACTACCACTAGGATCGTTCACCTCAATTATTATCTTATTGCTTATATCAATACAGTGCATCTTTTCTATCGCAACGTTAAATAACCCTAAATCCTTATTCTACGATAATTTTTATGATCTCCAGACCATGTCGAACTGATAAAATTTTGTAATAATTTGCACGTCCAAGAGCTAAATTATGACTTGTAAATGTAGCATTAAGGATGAACTGCAATCTAATGGCTATTTAAAAATACATTTACTTGAGACCTTTATCGCAAATCAGAGTCGTAACGCGGAATGAACAACCGTTTAGATTTAGCGCCTTAAGATAAACATCGGTGGGTAACCCTTTCAACGAGCACGTGGGCCGACACATCCCTTTCGCGCATTTCATATTCCTATTTCCATTCCGTTCAACCTTCGTACGAGGATTATATTCTGCCTCCGATGTTTTCGTATCCTATTATTTCACGGGGTGAAAATGGGCCACCCGCCTCCTCACTCACTCACTCAAACAGTGACACCCCTCAGATACGTGTGTGACGTGTACAGATTAGCCGGCACCTGTGTGAGTGCACCTTCCCAGGACTGTTTGTGTCGGTGTGCGTTTGTTTCATCAACTGTAAACCACTGTCAACGACTCGTCAAAATAATATTGGCTTAACGCCGGAGCCCGTACACAGATATGGTACATGGAAACTTGATACACGCACGAATTTAATTAGAATTGCTTTAATATTATGGGTGATGGAGAATAACGTAACAAAATTATAATTTGTGTGGTACTGAGATACTCATTATGTTTTTTTCTGAAGTGGAAAAATTAATTTAGACTTGTGACAAGTTTGATTGAACCTGTTGCATGACTGGTAACATAAATCAAACTAAATTAAGATACATAAATACCCACGAATGAGCTTATGAAACTTTTAAATTAATTTAGAATTAACAAATATCAAACAAGTATCAAAATCACTTAAGATTGTCGAAAACCAATATAGGCACGTGTAGCGTAAGTATCGTGAGCTTTGAATCTCAAATCAAACCCCTTGCGAGACCCATCCATCTTCCTACTAATTGTAAAATAATTAAAACTAACTAAGCGTAGATGGGATACGAAACACAATAACAAGAAATGATTCGAGTGTACGAACGAACGAGGGTCGCGTGTTCAACAAAAAATGTGACTTGTTTATGGAATGGAATTGCAATAAGCACAAAACAAAGCAATGCTTATTTCAGCCATGAGAGTGTTTCGAATTGCAAATTTCGGGAAAAAAGCGAACAAACTACACTCAAAGTCAAATGCGGCAGTGCGCGATAAGCAAGTGCCGCTTATGCAAGATCACGAATGTAATTGCTCCCTTGTCTGGCACGACACTTCATGCTGGAACGAGACGAAATATCCCTAATGCACACGAGAAAAAGAGATGGAAAATGGCAGTATCAACAAAGCCGTAAGCGACAAAAATGATTGATTGCTAGCCGTCTTGTGCTGAGCTCTATTTAATCACTTTATTCCCTTTTCTCCGTTTGTGTTGGGATAATTTTGTATTTGTGTAATTTGTATACGAAATGAGGAGGCATACCTCCCGAGAAGACGGGGATTCATATCCGGCGCCTATCCGGAGCTTACACAAACCCGATTTTGATGTTATCACATGTCATGGTACCGTTTGTTTTGATTTATATTACAAAGCCAGATTAAGTTGAGATTAATCTTTGGGTTAATAACTTTGTGTTAATTCGCATTTTAAGTCATCGCTGGGAAACACAGACACATAAGTTATGGTGGGTGATTTAATCGTGTTGTTTTCATATCGTATTAAAATCTTGGTGACATATCCTTAACCTGTACTAGGTATCTACTATCCTCCGCCTATAGTGATCCCCTATGACATTACATCTAGCCTTAAATTTAAATCAATCTCTATTACGGCTAGTATATTTTATGATGTTAATTGAATAAACTTTATTTGGGACGTATCATCCAGACTCTCCAAAACCACAATAAAACTGAGTAATAAAATCGACCCTAAACAAGTACAATCCGTTTCCGTAGTTCCAAAAGCTTCACACTTTTTATAGAACTGTAGCAAATCACTGCTGGTCAATACTGGTCATAATATGTCAATTTTGTTTACTAATTCAATCTAAATAGCTTACTACTTACCACTCATATGTCCGTTTTCATAAGGCGAGTACTCCCCGTTCTCGAGGCGGTGCTTCTTGAAGGGGTGTCCGGGGAACTGGGTGGCTGCGAGTGACAGTCCCACTCCGGACGCACGCTTCGGTGGTCGGCCCGGTCTGGAGCTGCGGACATAGTAGCACGTTACTGCCGTTTAAGATGCTACACTTTACCTATGGAGGAGAGGAACGGAGAGACACACAAACACGTTGAAACTGGGGTACTGAGAGACTGTTCAATATCTATCTCAAAGTGTCCTGGAATTGTAATTTGGACAATAGGCTCGCCCCCTATTACATGGGATCTAAGCATACCAGCGAACTGTGGGTGTACATTGGTACACCTCTGTATAACGATTAGGGGAATACAGGCGTGATGGTATGTTAAGTTAATTTTGATCAACCCAAACTTGCACTTGAAACTTGTTATTAGATTTCAAGGTCTTTGATTGTTATTTGATCAGTCTTTCAACAACCCAGGAAATAAATCAACCAACTCAGCCTATCGCAGTTTAGTATAAGATGAAAACGAAAATATTGACTACACGGTCATTGACCCCTTTTCAGGACGCGGACTACTAGACATTATTAAACATATTTTATCAATGAAATTAACATAGATGGAGTGCGATAGACGAGTTAATGAATACACAGTTAATTGTAAAATAATTGTGTAATTACAGTTACGGTCTACAAAACTAATAAGTCAATTTTGTCAAGTGTAACAACACAAATCACACATTCTATCACAGCAATAAAAGTCACAGACGTGTGAAAAAATTATAACGCTAATTGATTAAAACGCTCTATTAAAAAGCGAACATAAAAATCAAGCAAGAAATCGATCAATCCGCTCTTACACATAGTTCATTCATTACCATTCAGTACTCATAGTAAATTCTCATAACTGCAACAAAAGAACAATAACTGAAATAGTCATTAATTAAATTCAATTTAAAGTGAGCAACGGGAGCTTCTCATGCGGTATCTTTACACTTATCAAATAAATCAACTTCTGTAAGGGAGGGTACAGATTTATTTTTATTTATTTCACTCCCCTAAGATTTAATACCGTAACACGTCGGCCGCAGTTTCCACAATTTCACGCTTATTGTTTTCCCATCCGTGATTTATGTTCACGTAATAGACAACAGTATTTCTTGGACGCAATAAAGTTTGTCACCTAAATCTTTGCCCTTAAGCCTATTGCGTACTTGCGAACCTAAAACTTTGTTTACCTTTATTGGAGTTACTATTAGTTTGCGGTGACGATAAGAAGGTGTTTAACTGAGTAATTAAAAAATGTGCTTATTGCGTTGTACTGTTTTGGGTAGATGAAAATATTCGTGATTCGACTTACATAATGAACCCTAGTAGCCTAACACTGAGGTTGACGAAGATAATGCTTATTAGACAGGTTTAAGAAGGGGGTCACATGCCTCCAAATGGCCACTTGATAAAGGCATGAAAACGTTATAATACACAATGTAGGTAAGTACCGTCTACACAAATTCCTAGGACCAAGTAAAACGTAAAATGTGTTAGAAATGAACCCCTTAGTTTAGGACATGATAATGCAAGTAAAAAAAACCCTATACATACTCTTAAAATCTTTAAAGGTTGAGTTCAACCTCAACCTCAAGACATATCGCAAGTAACATGACTTCTAAGTTAATAGAGAAAATGGTATGGCAACCAACAAACCTATACCATAAGTTAGTAGGACCCATAACAAATAGACCTGTCATACAACAATTTTAATTGCTAGGAAAACCATTACAAATAAATATATGGACAGTAGCCGCTAGTTGCGAGTCCGAACTAATTGGTGGCGTGAAGTAAGATCAATTACACTGGTACCAGCTAATCCGCACTACATTACAACTAGGTACCACATCAGAGGCGTCGGCCAAGTTCGGCAATTATCGGGGGAGCGATGCTGTTATCATAGTATCGGCTTACGCAGAAACTGAGTCTCGCCTATTTATTTTTATGTCAGCAACCGTCATTATGAGACACTCCATTAGCTTGGATTGCGGTGACACTCGTTTTCGGTTACGCTTTGGGGTGCGATTGTACGGTGTGACAGTTTTTTCTTCGTTGTCGTGCTCAGATAAAGGGTTTGTTATTTTGATGACCAATTTTATTTACGGACCACAGTAATACAGCAAAAAAAGTTAATAACTTTGGTTTTTCTGTCATCTCCGAAACATTTGGCCATCGTCGCGGTACAATTATAAAGTATAAATAGTCTGAATGAACTTCAAAGGCCGCACATAAAAATTGATTTTATTTTGGGTGTAGACGAGTACAGTCGAGAACAAAAAAAGCTAAACACAATCGCGGCCGCGACGAAATCGAATATTGAAAGTGTCGAGGGACAGAGATAAGGAGAGCACGTGCCGCTCCCTTGCCGCCACTTAGGCCATACCCGTAATCTGAATACCGCAAAGCTCACTGCGATAAACTGCCATTAAAAAGCGTTCGATTTATTACCGAACGATTTCCGAACGATTTATACGGGTGTGCGAAGTCAAGAGAGTATCATAAACCAGAGGGTACTAGAGGGTAGAAACTTGTTCAATACTTAGTATCTACGAGAAGTAATGGAATAATGAGATAAACACGAGTATAATAATGGCTATACGAGATTGAACTACACCAAAAGTCAAGCAGAACTCAAGAAACGCAGAATTAATAAGCAAATGAAAATTAAAGAAGATTTAAAGATTTTACAATGTCTACTGTAAAATCTTCTGCTCTGTTCCATGCACCAATCTGTTACACATATTGCGGTAACGCATTTTCAAAAAATAGGTTTTTAACGAAGAAGAATGTATCAATCAATAAAATAAATATTTTCAATCCATACAATTCATCTACTAATACAATGCAACCGAATAAGGACTACGTAATACAATTTATAAAATCAAACATGTTTCGGTTCTGCACATCGTACTCTTTCCATCAACCAACCCTAGTGAAACTAACACCACGTATAGTTTTGCTTTTTGTATATTTGCTTGGCAATATTCATCACTCACCGCTCGTGTCACTGATCAAATAGCACCCACAAAGGAGTCCCCAGATATTTCTGACAGATATACCCTTGATAGATAGTTTTACAAACATTACGAAACAAATCCTGATCGACGGATTCTATAGAGAAAGATTCGAAATCTGCGGTACACTACAAAGAAGTTATATAACGTTCCCAGCGAACGTGACTTTAACATGAAACGATTCGGCGTCAGAAACTATTCCAGATAACTCCCTTCCATCTTCCTGACTTCATAAAAACCAAGATCTTAAACACATGAAGCTACTAAGTACACAAACAGTATCAACGCCATCGGCACACTATGAATAGACTGTGCACTCTTTGTTATTATATTTGTATTACTATTCTCAACTCTTAGTGGACGTGTTCACACTCACTAATAATTACTGACACTAAATCATAACATTCACGTGGCATAAACATCCTTCCTACCTTTGAAAAAACGTGAAAAGACCAAAAACAGCTTGCTGACAGCCTATTGTAAGCTAATAGTCATAATCTGTATATTTTTTGTTTTCGTTACTAAAGCTCCCGATTATTTACGCGTTACAGCACTACAACCCGTATGGGAATGTTTACACATTAAATTAAAACTCTTTTTAAGTTTTGTTGGTCTAAATATATCCTTTTTTGAAGGGATTGTCATAAGGAGATATTGTATCTTATTACTATTAGTATAAGATATATTTTCATACGATACCTTTGAAGATACTTAACGTTTCTCATTCAATGCCACTGTTGTTTTATTTGCATCGAGTTTGTCGTTTTAGTGTTATTGGATAGTGGTCTTATAATATGATGGTAAATAAGCTTCATTTGTAGTGATTATATTTATTTATACTGCGCTAATTACTCGAGTTTCAGTCAAGTTACCTAGTTCTGTAATTGTTTTATTTAATCAGACTCATGAATTCATGATTTAGCTAACTTAAACACGACTCTCAATACTTTCTTGTGGTTTTTAGGATCAACTAGTACTCTTATTGTTTGAAGCGTTCTTATTTTGTGAATGACTTTAAATTACCGAAGAAACCATATTTTATTCACCTTACTATCAGAAGCCCTACCTACCGCTACTAAACAATATTTGAACGCACCAATTACTTTATACCCGTTTGATGCATTATTTCCTTTTCAAGTTAGTGTCTCGGAAACACCATATCTGGGTATTACACCAAACAATGAGGCTCTGTCTTAAAAATGGCCCAAGAATCGGTAGACAACGTAAAACAAACGTACGTAATCTTATCTAATGTAAACTCAAACGCAGTAGCAGTTTGTCTTGGGTTCAGTGCAAACATGATAAATGATTTCGGTTCAAAAAATCGTTGCTCTATTTTTTTCTAAACGAGTTCCGGTCGGAGCGAGATGTAATCTCTCCTTGAATAGAAACACCTATTCACCTTGAGAAGTACCTGAGGAAGAAGAGAGGTCCGAATTATTGATTACGTCAGGTAACTAATTTATTTCGACTACATTACAGATATGTATTCTAAAAACAACGGAAGAAGAAACTATAAAATTGGATAATTTTGTCCAGATGACGATAAAATTTCATCATTAAAACCAATGTTTTAATAAAACCAAAGAAAAGAATGTAATTGAAGCCAAAAATTAGAGGGCACTAAGACAGTAACAATAAAAAGTGAAAGCAAAGCCGCGTTTAATTGTGTCGTAAAAATAAAAATTAAATAAAAAATGCTTAGGGGTGGAAAAGTTTTGCGACCGTAATTCTGCTTTACAATTATATCATGTTCTGTTGCAGCAAGATGTTCTCCTAATGTTACCTGTCCCGAGGGCGAGGGATGCTTTTTAATTTATTAAAACTTAGTTTCTTATTTCGTGGAAGTAACTTAATAGGTACATTTTAACACAAAGAATATCTAAGCTTTTTACCATCAGTGCACCGAACTGGAAATATATGTGTTAATTTAGAATTAACCATTACAAAGCGATTTTTAAATTGAATTAAACCTATTTACTTCATAAATAATTAAGTATGCAAAATAAAAACAAACCCAGAAATTGTAATTAACATCGATACAAATCTTGAAGCTAAACGCATACCCCGTTAAGAGCAAACTGTGTATATATTTGCATCTAAAATACAATACATCGTCGTAACATTAGTAAAACAATTGAAGATTTCATCTTCATATTCAAAGATCCAGAAAATAATAGTTGAATTATTGGCTGAGGGGATTAACCTCTGTGATTCTATACAGAGTTACAGCTCGGTTTAATAACACTGTTCTATCTGACAGTACAATCATAAGTTAATGTAGCAAGTCACCGCAACAGTCAGGTAGCTGCTACGTTTCAATTTCTTCGAGGCATTTTATTTACAAAACTAATTACGTTTGTCTGATAGGGTATTAAACAGCTCCCGGTGCTTCACTTGATTTGTTGACAGTTAATAAAGACATTCCAAACATATTTAAGATCTTAGTCTATTCCATCTATGATTTGATCGCTCCTTGATGGAGTTATTACCGCTTCTATTATTCGTTTCTTTTTTTCGCATTCGTCTGTACTATTCGGTTAATCATCTTCAATATAGAACGTCTTATTAGCGATAGAATTAGATACATAAAAATATTAACTGGGTCGGACACGTTTTTTTATTGTTACTTTTTTTAATTTTATTACTGTTGGCACGAACATCATTGTCGGCACGCCACGTGGTCCGGATAATTGAAATGTCCAAACACTAAATTTATAGTTTGTACAACGTCACTATTTCTTTTTTATTACTCCTATCGATGTTGCTACCATTGATCTAACGTTATTATATTGGACACAACACGTCTACCGCAGATCCGTCGCCTTTGTGACCAGAACAGATGTTTTTTTAATTACTCTTTAATAAATTCACAACATGTTGATGTGTTTTATTAACATGTCTCGTAGTATTTGCATAAATTCATATTAAGTGAGATACGATACTTAAAATAGAAATATATTTTAAATTGGTTAGTACGTTTCGTGCAAAAGCTCAGTAGAAATAATATTAATCCAACTTCAGAAACAAATGTTCTGGTGGAAGAACATTAAAATCTTAAATATTAATTGTAATAAGAGCGGCGTCGTCCCCAACATCCCTTTCTGCGAATGCTAGGGTAACATAATCAGCCCCCAAGGGACAACCTCTTGTAATTAGCGGCTGTTCATTTCTTAATTTCAATATTTAATTACAAAGGAAACTCGATGACTGCTTCGTATAGAAAGAGACGTCATCTTCAGAAAGTCTTTCGAATCTGTTTTGTTTCTAATTCGCTTAGAGTATCGTTTGATATGGCTTCTTTATTGTTTCTTTGGCTGGTGTATCAAAGGGTGCTCGATTTTAATCATTTGTCTGGACAGAGCGATCGTCTTTGTAAAGTTTTATTCTTTCCAATTGATTGCATTGAAGCTACTTTGATAACCGTGTGTTTTTAGATCAAGGAGTGTTATTGCTTATATTTTCTTTGTGGTTGCTATTTAAGTAAGTTTAATGAAATCTAAGAGATCTGTCAGACGAGATAGATAGAATTAATATAACTTTAACATGTTCGCTGAGCAGCCATCATACAATTACCCTTTGTCGTACCCTATTGTAGAAGGCATATTGTCCCGACATATTGTCGTTTTATTTCACTTCACAACTCGCTATGAAATTCCTTTTTACTATTACCTGTTCTGTAAGGATTTCAAAGTCAACCTAGATGAATTTTAATGGCTTTGTCGTTGATTGTACGAGATTCTTGATCGAAGTAGAGTAGAATGCAGAATAGATTTCCTGCATGAATTTTCTTCACCTAATCTACTTACTAGATTACCTCGTCCTGGGTCATAATTTACCTCAGGCGTTTCGACTTTTTTGAAAGCTTTGTGTGTTTCGCTTTCATTTGTTGTGGTTTAGACTTTTGAAAGGGTGCAAAAATGGTTTATATTTTTTGGCCTCTTTGTGGTATTTTTCATTGGGCACTTTTCAATTGATTCGGCATCAGTCGAGATGCGTGCGTTTGGCACGTTTTGTTATGAATCGTTGACGGCTGTTGGTTCGGACGTGTCCATTCACGCTCACCCTGTATTGGTGGATTGTTTTGTTGCGTAAATATGTATACAATTTCTGGCCGGGTGACCAGGGCGCGCGGCCGGCCAGCAGTTACGCCCTCTCCCATTCGATTAAAAATAAAAAAATCTGTTACTATGAGTTACGAAAAAGTTACTGATTTTATTTTTGAAATTATTTTTAATGAAAGGTTTTGACCAACAATACTTTTTGAACTTGTGAAATAAGTAAATAATGCTAGATTAATTTTGTCCCATTGAAGGGCAAAGGCCTGCCTCCTCACAAATAGAGAAGGCATTGACATTTATCACCAGGCATGTTCAAGGTGTATTGGCGATTCCAGACTTATATTAATTATAAGTCCAGGTCTCTTTACGATGTTTTCCTTCGCCGATTTCAGTGGTGCACATTGGTACTTGCCGAATTCGAACCCATAACTTCATGCATGAAAGCCATCTCCTTAACCACTGGGCCATCACGTTACGCACTTAGTACAATTTATTAAAAAAATACATAAAGTTTTGCTTAAAGATGAAATTAATGGTGTAAAAACTTTTTAAACACGCTATGACTAATTGATTTGCGTAGTTTTTGCTGTTGGCGCCAGAAGTTGTTAATTTAGCAAAATGTTTTCTCAAATTAAACTTTTGGGTCTACCCTACATCGAATGGAATACTATTTTGTTATATTTTTTTGATATTTAATAGTTTTCTATTTATATTGACACGCTTCATCAAGAATAATCGAAAAGTTTTGCTACCGTTCCCAGTGTTTGTAGTTTTTTCTTTCCAAATGGCCTTTGTAGGGATACAAAAACACGCAGCGAGCTACCTGGCCTTCACCAGATACAGTTAGTCGGTTCCTAAATTAATTTCGTCTAATTCTGGCGACTGATACTGTCGAGTCATATAAGTCGTATGCATGCCATCGGCGGCTTTTAGCCATACAAAGAAATTCGTTTGAAAAAAGTACTGGAGCTTGTTTTTCATCGACTGCCATTAGAGAGACACTTGAAAGATAGATGCAGTCGTATTTATAACGTGTTCGGAAACACACAAGTAGGTACACCATTGCAACTAACAGCATAAACATGTTAAGAATAAAAATATAATACGTGCATGTCGTGTAAATAATCTTTTATATTTCCTTTTCAAACTTGATTACGACAATTTTATATGTATTCAAGCAAATAACAAGTTCAGTGCGATGTTTATGTGTACATTATTGTGGCGTTTCTTCCTCTATTCTACACGTTTACGTCCGCTGTTCTTGTTTTAACTTCAATTTCTTATGTTCAATGAAAAATTAAAATAATCAAAACATACAAGCTTGGAGATTTGAAACAGAATAGAGTCCCGGACGTGTGATCGTTCAGTGTCGAACAAAAATAAACGTTATGATTTGTTAAACAGGTTATTAGAAAAACATCGGCGCTGTCGACAGGGAGTTTGGAAATAAACTATTAAAAAACGGTCAAGTGGGAGCTGGCTTCCCCTAAGCTAGTGTTCAGTACTGTAAAATGACTCATTGTTTTTCTTCGCTTGAGTTTTTAATTGTTACGGAATGTACAGATTTATCTGCGGCGCACACTGCGCCAGTTACATACGAAACAGATGTAAACTTCATAACTAACTGTCTAATCGGTAAATGTAGCAGAACACAACGGTAGCTCGAGATTATTTAGTATCCACCGACCACTTTGATATCAATCCAACATACCTACAACGCACAAAGGAAATAGACAAATATTCAAAGATAAAAGTTTTTCGAATCTTAAAACAAAAGTGGGATTTTAAAGATAAACAGAAGTTTATCATAAATCATGAACGTAATAGTTACATTCTGACGCAGCGTAAGTACATCTGAAAAATCTTTTGTTTGATCAGACTCAAACATCTGGATGTTGAACAGAAGTTCATAATAAAATATGATGAAAAAATATGTTAAGTCCTTTTGTATCGACCGCTTCTGTCTATTTTTGTTCGACTAGTGAACAATCTTGATACTTCACATTATTTTTTACTGATTAAAACTGCAGCACTAACTTACTACTTTGACTATTTTTTTTATAAATTACATTTTACGCTGTTGATGAGCAACTACTTTGTAACAGCAATTATTTCATTATACGAGACAGTGCATAATAAATGTGAAGCAATTGATGTTTAATCTTTATCGTTTGATCATCGCCAATCAATGGATAAAATAAAAAGTTGAAAAATAAAATAAAATTGCAGTAACCACCCTTCGACGCGGTAGTAATATGCTAATTGCATTTGTTATATTCTGTATAAAGAAATACAATTAGTGTCCGTGAATAATGTTGGCGGCGGCGGCGGGCCAACATTTCACTAAATGTCAAACGTCTGCAATACATTGATAGCTAATACCGGTTAAGTTATTGATATTATACTTTTGCACCGTGACTTTCAACATTTTACCATTTGAGTGATAAATAAAACAACGCAACGAATTTTACAGAGCTTGTACCATATTGATACAAATTAGGTAAGCAATATTAAAAGGATTACACTTTATTGCGCACATTTTAATGATTAAATTTTAATTATTGCTGCATTATCAACACAGGACATCAAGAATGAAACTGTTTACTCTTACGATATTTAATAATTTTCTGCTGGATAATTCATCTAGCATGCCCTTTAATGTGTTCTAAGCATGGCGTTATTATTAAATTAATGTTTAATGTAAACCATCCGTACCCACCAATATTAGCATTATTTAACTACGGACGTACATAGGAGGAAACCCAATTATAATGGAACTCACAAGCTATAACCATAGACCATTATGCCAATTAACTACTGTAATGTACGTATTACTCGGGCCGGCCATTGTGTGTAACGTTCAAATTCACTTGTACTTGCTCACAATTATTTTTTATGACGTTGTTAACATTTTATTGATTATTACTTGCAAAAATGTCAAAACGTATTTGCATTGAATGTCATGGTGAAACTGATATTTTGTAATTAAAGAAAGTGTTTTTATTGCAGAGGATTTATCTACCTACGCTAGAATTATTGTTGAGTTTATAAAAAAAAGGAAAAGTTTAAAAATAGCTGCGCTTTTAAAGAAAACTTCCCCAACCAAATTCGATGAATTCAAAACAATCAAATATCAAGACCGTTTGGTTAATCAACGAATTGCAGCCGAAACGTACAGCAGTGGTTCATAGTAACTCGGTGAGATTTGTTTTGATAATACATCATAAAACTATTAAATATTGGATCGCTGAGTGAGACTACCCGCTACTGTATCCACGTTATTCTCCAAGTGATAAACGGTAGCGAGTACACGTGTTTTGTATAAAAATGTTTGACACACTGAGAATAATATCCCATGGAATGTGAAGCGTTACTAAATAACTTTCAACATGTTTACACGATGGAGGGATAAGAATAGGAAGGTATTACAGAAGGGTTCGTTTACCGTGAAGTGTGTAACTTGGGCCATATAATTCACTGATCATGGCGTAATCGGTTTGTTATTTCAGCGTTTAGACGATGTTTAAACCTTGTTTTGTCAGAAGCATGTGGGAATCATTGTATTGTGTTCTACATCCGGGTTATGATTGGTTCGTTTGATTTTTAATTTTAGATTGATTGGTCATTTCTTTGGTATTGTTTTTTATCAACTTCACACCTATCAGGTGATGAAGATTCTGCTCTATGTTCTATTTTCATAAAAACAAATTTTCTAATTTATGTTTGCGAGACCCAAGTAAACAGATGGGACATAGAAATTTCGAGTTTTACAACAAGATCTCTTACGAATCAAAACCATGGCCAATAAAATGAATTGGATATTGAAAGCTGATACCTTCATTGGCGTATTGGGGACGATCCATACATTATTTAACTCCTTAGGAAATCATGAATACAGTAGTTGTACTTGACCGTAGTTCATATTACCAATATAGTTCATAGGTTCACTAAGAAATAAAATAAAAACATACCGTTTTGAAATCAAATAAGCCCTTTTGGTTTCTAGATTTGGTATTGTTTTATTCGGGTTGTACGGTTAACAATAACGAGTTTTTATTGTGTCAATAAAAAAGTCTATCGAGTACACTAGCAAAATATATATTTAGATCAAACGTGTTTGGACTTAAGAAGCTACGTCATTTGGAGTAGATAATAATCTGTTGATGAGTCCTACTAAGCTACCGAAGTCATTAAACCAATAAGTAAGGAGTTTTTTACCCATTCTTCTTCATACGAAACTACCTATTGGGACGGGCAACTTGATTCAATTTTTTCTTGTAAATGACGTTCAAAAGTGCCTTTAAAAAATAAAAAATGGAAATAAATTATTTGAAAATTTATTTCGGTCAAATACAAAATATTACAAGTAAGAAATGACACAACCCTAATAGTGCTTCTGTATTTTCAATAGTCATAGAGCGGTTTATCTGTTGACGTGTGTCATCTAGTTCAGCTACCTACTGACTTCCGTTCCCATCTCGCGGCTTATCTTACACAAATATGACAAATTAAACGAATCTTCAGAAGGGTCCTACTGGTTACACTACAATGGGATATTTAAACAAAGGTTTAAAGTTGTAACTTGGACTAAAAATATATTTGTTATGCTTGCCGCGATGAATGTATAAATGAAATAATCCGTTAGAAATTTGTGTGATTTAGGCAATGAGGAATTTAAATGGAAGATTATTAGAAAAAAATATAGGAGTTTATCAATGACAACTGTATGTATGCATGTAGGTATATAGATATGTTTTATGTATGTATGTATATATTTTCGTTTGGATAATTTTAGTTGTTTTGTACTTGTGTACAATTAGTTTGTCTATTTAATCGAATTGAGTATTTTTTTGTTGTTTAAATGTTGTTTTAATCTTTTACGATAATTTACACCTGCCATGTTATCTCTTCACCACCTTTGGTTGACTGGTAGAGAATGCCTAAGGCATTAAGTCCGCCTTTGTACTTTTGTTGCATTATAAGTTTAAATAAATAAATAACTGAAGATCTTGTTTCAACGGTAGAAGGAATTCAAACTACAGGGCCAACTGGCCCCAAATTCTGTTAGAATCATACCTAATCCATAATATGCACCTTGAAATAAATGCAATAACATACTATCACGCCTGTATTCCCCGACGAGTTAGGCAGAGGTGTACCAATGTACACCCACAGTTCTTCGGTATGTTTAGATCCCATGTAATAGGGGGCAAGCCTATTGCCATTACTGAGAATCTCATAGAAAAACCCAATAACACTTTACTCGACCTGGGAATCAAACCCAAGACCTCTCACGTAGCAGTCGCGCTTAGAACCACTAGGCTAACGAGGCAGTTAAATACAATATTCCTCGAAAAATACTACCAATTGAAAGGTATGATCAGAACAAACATATCGATTTAAACACCTATTAACGGTATTTCGAACTTTAAAAATAGAATGAAAACGCGGCCATCTTTAATAGTTAGGGCTGTCACTTTGAGGAACAAGTTAATAGACGTAATCAATTTGCTCGAAACCGAGTATGAGAATAAAAAACACATAATATTGAGCTGGCCGGTCACGCGAAGAGAGCTGTCAAAATGTAACCTCTTACTCCTTAAGGTTCAACCTTAACTGTACTTGCTTTTTAAAAATACCACGTTTTTTAAACTGTTATTTTTACATTATTTTTGTGCCTACATTATTAATACGATATTGTATTATAGAAATTATGTTGTAAAATAACAAACCAATTTGATTTATTTACACGTGCAACAATTATTCAAATAGGATAAGCCACTTTGGAGTTTTTGCAGGACACACGAACCAAGTCCTATAAAATGCGACCAAAACCGCAGGTAAAAGTTAGTAAAGTATAATGTTGAAAGCCTTACATTAGTTAATAAAGACCATTTATCTGTCATGTGCAACATGATAATTAAGAAATTTGCACCGGGCTATGAAGCCGTATTTGGGAGCGGCTATGAGTGCTATTTCATAATGAAATGAATAAATGTAGGTAATTCAATTAAGTCTCATTACAACCAGCACTTTTTTCATGATGTAGGGCGCCAATTGCAAAGACTAAATGCGTGTCATTGAGTGCATTTAATTCTATTAACAGTTTAATGTTACTGTACAGTCGTGAGCAAAAATAAATAACTGGGTTACAAGGTAAAAACATTTGCAATATGGTATTGGTGTTTTAATTAAAGTAAAATAATTTTAAATTATTTTGCATGCCAAAAACATTCTAAAGAAAATCTCCCAATCTGCTACATATTGTTGCTCATAACTGTACCAACGTATGAAATTAAAGTACGCGCGCCTCGTGCAAAAATTGAATTACTCGCAAGTACACAACTAATGAACTTATTATTTCTGTTACGAATACGCGAAATAATTGGCCTTTGTAGTGTTAATTAGTACTGAAAGGTTTTAATAAGGTGTAATTGTTGATATTTTAACAAAAAATGATACAGTGCTTGTTAGAATGAAAAGGGTTCTGGTGATAAAAACCGTAGGTATCTAACATTTCTGAACCCCATATAGACATTACACCTAGTTAGTGCAGTAACAGTTATGTTATAATAGACCATAAGATCATGATCAGCTGTACACTTAATGACAAATGTCCACTGTTGAACACGTGACTCCCCTAATAGAGTCCGCAATGATCATGGGGAGTATTCACCATAAGCTAACTAACTGCGCTATAGCCAGACAAATATGAAGGACTATTTTACAAACATTATTTTGAAAGTTGGAATGTGAATTCGAAATGTGTTCCTAAATGACGGTATTGAAAGCAGTTGAGATTGTTTTAGTAAAGGTTATTAGAGTAAAGTTCAACATTTTTAAATTTCAAATTGTTCAACTCCTAGGCACGTCTATCGAGGTTTTACATACATACCACCACGCCTGTATTCTCCGAAGGCTTAGGCAGAGGTGTACCAATGTACACCCACAGTTCGTCGGTATGATTAGATCCCATGTAATAGGGGGCGAGCCAATTGTCATCAACCGGGCACAAATCCTAACTCCGAGCTGCTACTAAGAATTTCATAGAAAAACCCATTAACACTTTTTGCTCGACTTGAGAATCGAACCCAATACCTCTAGCGTAACTATCGCACTTAGAACGACTAAGCTAACGAGGCAGTCTATCAAGGTTTTCTGCTAAGAAAGCTCGATATTCATTCCTGAGTCACCTTCGTCAATTAGCCAAACACGACCAAATAGCCTAATTATGCCCCAGACATAACCCTACAATGCAATCAATTGGGTTGTTATTCAACACTGTTCCGATGATTGTTAGGGAACACTGGGTGGAAATTAGTGCTAATTGTCCAAAGATACGTCAATAAGTAATGTGAGAGGCCTTCAATGGTCGCGTGCCGCGGTTTGTGGTCGGACTGCCCGCGGACTGGTGTGGGCACCCATTCTATAGATACTTATGTGTTGGGTAATAGAGATCATTGTTGCGTAAAAAAGCTTTAAATTATGTCACTTAGAGGAATGTTTCGGTTTGTTTGTAAATTATTAAATAACTCATTTTTTTTTTCAAACTTTGCATCACTCTTCTAATGTCTCCTGTACCGTGGGTGCGTTTACTAACATATTATATCTCACATACACGAACAGCCAGACCCGGAACAACTATCTATAGTCTATACAAATATTTGTACCGTGCGCGAATTTAATCCTGTCGTCATTTAGTCCTTGCTTATTAAAATCTATTACACATAGTGCTAAAATGAAACGTATTTAAAAAAAGCAATAAAAATAACAGCACCTGTCAAAACATAAAACCACTCGCTAATTAGCTATAATTCAAAAATAAACCTAGACAAGTAGGCGCAAAACTTTGTAAACACACCTCCCTTCGTGACAAACAAATGAACATTGAAAACCACTATTTACAATCACATTATGGAACGAACTCTTTAAAATTGCTACAACAAATCAAAACGCACCCCTTTAATTAAACTGCCGGCACTAAGTCAACTCGCACTATAGGTAAAACTAACCGTTGGTTGAATAAAGGCACACGTATAATTTACTCCTGCAATTGTCCCGTACTGTTTGTCAGGGGCGAATGGTTCAGAATACTGAATATTAGGTGAGCAATGAAGTTGTTATTGCAATGCATGGAAGCTAATGTAACGGCTGACACCACAGCCAGTTGGCATTCAATGTTAACTGTGATTTTATTTGGGTGTGTGTTTAATCCTATTCGAATTGAAACCACATAAAATAGCAATTCTTCAAAAATAAATGGCTGAGTTCCATAATTTGTCTTATGCAGTACCTACTTACGTAATTAAATGAAACGAGGACCAATTCTGTTTTTCATCGCATAATAACCTACTATTCGGTACCCAATATATCACCTACCTGCAACTACCGTATCGAATGAAATAATAATCGAACCTACGCGACGTCCATTCAATTATCCGTGAAAATTGAGGCTCATTAAAATAATAAAACAGCCGGCGGCAAAATCAAATTGAATGATAACAAAAGCTCGTGTTAATTCGAGGCGACACACCGTTTTGCCGATGTACCTACCCACCCACCTAACTACATTAAGAGCTAATAATCGTGCAGACAAGTACTAATATCATACCAATTAAAATAACGAAGCACCCAAAAATACAGTTCAAAATACATTCACGTGAAAAATTCGACCAAAAGATAAAGTTGGAAAATAATATTGGCTTATTTCGTATTGCAACAAAGTTACACTTCAATTAAAACCACCGAAACACGAGCACCAATTTAAATAATTGAAAGAGAAAATCAATACAATCAAAAAGCTGTTTCATAATCATCCGCAATATCAGTCATTCACACGACAACGTACGATAAAGGCCAGTCCACATAAGCGGAAGCCCTTGTTTGCACAATAATAGCGTCCGTGTGTCAGCTTCTCAATGCAACCCCAAATGCAATTGTGTACATTTGTGCGACTCGTGCGAGGATTGAGTTACAGTGAATGCGATGAAAACATTAGCATCTAGCACCCGCACTCCGGTATGGAGAGGACCTCGTTAATATAATTATTAGTGCAGGTAACATTATTGTACGTCAACAATATCGATATATCGAGTCGTCTGACAGATTGTATTCGATTATGCGATACGATTTTGTATTGGATATGAAGTGTTTGTTTCTTAAAGGTCAGGATGAATTTTATGGTCATAGTCGTTTAACAGGCCATTGGATACCAAGAATAATTACATAAAATAAATAATTGTATGTAGGGTACGCTGCCCGTTTGTCAATATTTTTTATTAATTAACTATTGTCAAACGCCTTTTCCATATCGATAAGCACGCTTCCACTATCGCAATTACAGTAACTATAAATGACAATTGCCAGCCAATAGCATACGTACGAGAGCCGAACGTCCCCCTATTTGGTGACCACTTGGCGGCACTGCCTGGTCATCCCGCAAATTGCTCTTTCCCAACAAAATTGTCAATAAAACTCATCTGATTCGCAGTTAAACAAGCGAGCGACATTATTAATTTATGCGTTGTAATATGGCGCAAACGTTGGCGTTATCCCGTGTAAATTATTAATAGTGCTGGGGTAAAAATTAAGCTTAAACCGAATGGGTAGTTTCGGCCATAACGCTCGTTTTATGTTTCCATGTGCAGATTAATATGTTGTTATATCCTGTGACGAGTCAAGCGAATCGTTTTATTGGCAATCGAAATCGTGTGATGCTGTCATATATCGATTATGTCAACAACGTTATTGTTAGTGTGTCTGTTCCGATTGACTGTAGTGCAGTTGGAGTTTTTTCGAGAACTAGGGATGTCTGTCTCTATAAGTGTAGCTGTTTGACCCGGAAATCTACATTGGAATCAGTAACATCAAACAAATGCCCACCTCGTGGAGATGAAACACAAAAGTGAATAGCTCCCTTGCGATTCACCTCTGTTGTCTTAAGAGAAAGCGATTACACAAATCTGAAGAAGCTATTAATCCGGCTCGCTGCCCTCGAATGGCATCACGGTTTGTTTAATAAAATCGCGAATTTACATATCAAAACCTACAAAGGGGCATAATTGGACCCGATGACTTAGAAAACGTAGTGGGTGAGGCGGGCGTGCCACCCCCTACAACAAACAAAGGAATTATACCCGCCTCAAGAAACTTTTAGCAATGGAAAGCTCCTTAACAAACAGACGCGTGTGTATCTAATGAAATTCCTATGGTTGCATAACATACTCGCGTGAGCGCTGAGCGTTATTAGCGGAATTATTTCTCCGGGTAAAATCTTTGAAGGCGGTTGCTCTTTCGGAAAAGTTGTTAAGAAAATGGGTTGAGATCTTTTCGGGATTTCATTAGTTTGTAACTATGCGGTGTGCTACGCGAGGCATCTAATTTATTAGGTAGGCGTAGCCGAGGGAACGAATGGGCAGCGAGCATTTGAAAATGGATCGGAATTGCCGAATCACGCCGCTTTGAGTGGAAGCCGCCGCGACACGATTCGTTAAGAGACAAATGTTTGAATTCAATTCCAACAGTTTTTTCGTCAGTAATTAGTAACGGTATATTTACTCCGCGTTCGGTGTAGGACTGCACGGTAGCCGTGTTTTTTCTGTAATTAATTTTTGTTGTTAATTTAGGAGCGTCGCCGCCGAGGCTGTTCGATTTACTTGACTGTTGCGAATAATTGGATGGCCGTTTCGTCGAAATTACTCGACGGACATTATCGAGCACTCGAATACTATTCTACATTCCCACACAGTACGTAAAGTGCCATTATGTTCGATGAATGAATGAAGTGCAAGCCGACGACATACGGGCATCTTATACTCCTCTTGCTCCATCAAGGATATTGACACTTGTTCACTGTCATCAGCTTTTGTTCCATCACGTGTTAGGTTACACACATAAAATGCACGTGTTCATGCCAACACGTAAGTAGTACGCTAGTATTATTTTTCATTGCATACTTTTCACGGGAAGCGGTATTACGTAACGATTAATTGTTTATTGATAATTATGATCCTATCGTTCGACACTCGACTCTAGTTAGCTGTGGCTGATGACTGTTAAGTGAAGGTAGGTTTCTGCTTTTGATTCCCAGAATTGTATTTTCTTAATTTTCCAATTGCTATCTGAGAGCAACACCGTTAATCTTTGGAGATAGGTCGTAATCATTAGAAAACCAACTAATTAAAATAATTTTTTCTCCCGACGCGACGTACTGTAGCACTGTATATCATCAGGCTGTACCTACTCGTCTAAGTGTCGGCAGTGGTTTCGCATCGGCAGTGGAAAGCTAATCGCGTCGCGCGTCGTTCGCGCGTTATAATTAGTACAAATCGTCTGCTTCAAGCTGCCGCACGTAGAACTAACAACGTGTAGACTTGATACATAGCTCTACACATAAAATATGAAAAATATAAGAAAACATAACTTTAAATACTTCATCAAGGTACTTATTTTAAAAACTATATCGAAACTAAACGAGTTGATTTAAAATAAATACTTCATAATAATAATATCTACCAGACTATTAGGTATTGCCCTACTGCATGGCAAAGGCCTCTTCTTGTATAGAGAAAGCACGAGGATTGATCGCCACGCTTGCTCAAGACTGATTGGCTATTTCAGACTAATATTAATTTAAGTCCAGATTTCCTCACGATGTCACTGATGACCAATATAAACTTAGAAAGTAATGAATTGTAAAACTCACTTTGGTACTTACGTACGTATAAGTACGTATCTACATAAAATTAACAAATGATTTTATTAAGCTTATGTAATTAACTACTTAGCGAACTCAGCTGACAGCTCTATTCTTTTTTTCTTATTGTGTATATAAAAAAACTATTGTTACTCGTACTTTGTTCTGTCTAGTCGTTCTACAGTCACTCTCTCCATGGAATCCGGTAATCTCGCGAGTTAATAGATTCGATAATTCATCGCGGCGCGCGTCTGAATCGATACCAGTACGATTGATGGCGCCTGTCTTAGCTGGTGAAACGCTCGACATGTCTGTCACAATGTTCCACTTCACTACATTCGAAATTTAAACTTTTAATGGCTGTTCTTTTGTTTGATGCCTGAATGAGAGTGTACGCGGTTCATTCCGAAAGGCAACGGTTGTGTTTTGTTTTTTTTTTTGTTTCAATTTTAAATCTGGAATGGTTATGGTTATGACGTATCTACTAATATCAGTGTAACTATGGATATGAGTGAGAAACATTGCATCTTTGTGTAATATCGTGACAGCACGGTTGGCGCAGTGGCTGAATGATTGACTGTTGCGTTGCGTGTCGCGGGTTTGATTCCCGCACGGTACCTACAAATATTTGTATGGCCTACAGATAGTTGTTCCGGGTCTAGGTGTTTGTGTACGTCAGTGTAATTGTATGTAATCGCACCCACGACCCAGGAGAAATTCCTAGTGTGGGGAAACGTTTAAAAATATTAATATATATAGGTATTTACACATAGTCTGTACCTACTTGTAACTGTCCTCTTTTTTAACTAATTTCAGCAAATAAGAATTACGTAGTTACACAACTTAATTGTAATTATTGATCGACGGTCGTCTGTATCAAAGTTGATTGTAACTTGTAACAAACTTTAATCCGGCGACTTCGAAATCTTCAAACAGCCGTTCATGTTTCATTTACTTGTATTTAGAAGTCTATTAAACAATCCCACTTTTTTCACTTTCCCATAGCAGTCAATTCTACGAGTGACTTGGCCTGTGTCACTAAGCGATTGGTCGCAGCTCAAAAATGGTGAAGTTCGATTCACATTTTTGTGAAGAAATGTCCGTTTTATTCAATTCTTTGTGGTCACATTCCAATGTCCGCTTCAGTGGCGATCTAGTTACGAGTAATTGTTTTTTGTTCATAACAGACGGTTAGAGGTTTTAATGCCAAGATATTTTTGTGACAAACAAGTCTATGGTCATTTCACTTTAATATTATTTTGTTACCAAACTGTTTATATGTCTTGTAAATGCATATTTAAAAATGAAAATTATTTATTTAATAATGCAATACACATAAATGCAAATAAAACAACCTTCCGCAAATTCCTATGCCTGTTAAAATACAAATATAAATTAAACTGCCTGACCCATAAAAATAGCATTTATGTCAGTTGAAAGCAAAGAAACAATGCCTTCAAAAAGTTTCCTCGTAAGAAACCTTTCACAAGCCATTAATGTCTATATTCCGACCCCCTAAAGAGTTGAAAACACGAAATGGAATTATGGATTCCCCTAAAAGTCGCCATTAGAATTAGAAGCACAATTTATTCCGCACCGGGGCCCAATATTTCTGCGTTTCCTGTATCCTGTACTCACTGCACCTCGCCACACTATCTCATCAACCGTGGAACCTTAGCTTAAGCTCACTTAAGAGGGTGAATAAATATTATTACTGTGATTAGTGAGTGGTTATGGGAAATGTAATTCAGTACACTGTATCCTTTTACTGATTGCTTGTTTCAATATATTTATTACTATTATTTCAAATAATATTATTTGTAGGAAAACATAAATTAATTATATTAAGAGTATCTTAAGATCTTGAATACATAACAATTAATGTAGAATCAACCGCAGAAACTCAAGCAGACCAACTTCTAAATGATTTTAAAGGCCAACGAAGATTGCAAACACATTAATTTATAGGCACGAAAACAAACTTTTTAAGTCTGTAACAGTCGCCCAACTTTTACATTAAAGTCCCCAGTCGGGAAAGCAATTATGGTTACTTCTATTTACACCGACACCGTTTGTCTGATTACTACCTTTTTACTTCTGCTACATTTGATATTACAATTCAGTTTCAAGGAACACATTCTTATTAATAAAATGTGTAGATTTATAATGATGTCGAATCGTAAATCTATTACAACATAATTACGATTGAGAGTCCAATTTGCAACAATGTACTGATGGGTTCCAATAAACATTTCAACAAGCTTGCTGTCAAATAAAGCCAACAAATATTTTAATGGTTCCATGCATCGACCCTTTTTATTGGCAGTATAAAGCGTCCGTCGAACGCGTAACCATCGACCAACCCTTAGGTACAGGACAAAGTCTCAAGCTGAACTATAAAATAAATCTAGCAAGTTATCGTCCACAATAAACAGTCGCGGCGGAAGGCTATCGCCAATTCCCACGCAAAGTTGCTGTTAATAAAAGCAACAAAATTATATATTCAAGAGTTAGGAGGTGGTGGTATGGCAGTTAGGGCCTTCTACGTGGTCCGAGTTACAATGCAAATTGCCGTGGAGGGGTGCGCCGATGCCCTCTAACTGTGCGACTCGCAAAGATGGCCGCCGTAATGGCGAAATGAAATTATTAAGCATTGTCTTGTGAAATCGGCCGCAGTCGACACCTGAGACACAGGGCTCGACCACTTAGCGTGGATATGCCGCGCCGCGGGTAACGAGGCCCGCCACCACCGCACCGCGCCGCCCGCAACGCCGAACCACTGCGCTCACCCCGGATACAGTTTGACAACGCTACCTTCTAAATAACAAATAAACCAAGGCATTTATAGAATGTCACTAAACTTCTGCACGAAAATAAAAACTGTTAATATCCCAAACTACTTCACATTAGGAATAAATGGGTATGATGAGTTTAATTTTCTTATGAATTTTGATAATGTTGCAAGCGTAAATTACTTTTGGCAAAATAGTACTGAAAAATGGCCACGGAAGCACCTCCACACTTTTCCAACGCCAAGACATTACTTACGACCCTCGGCTGAAAGCTTTGTATTAAAATTTAAATCTACTTTGCAAAGTGTATTTTATACACGTGCTCTTGCAATTTTGATCGTTCATAAAGCTCCGAATAGCTCCTATTATTACGCTTTACCTTTGCGGTATTGGGTGTTACACATCTCTCCCCAACCATTCCTGTTAACATTTTGACTAAGTCTCCCATGAATTTAGTATGCATAATGTTAATATATTATAGATGCTTTAATTACTCGTTTGCGGTACACTTGTGGTTTCTCTGTTAATGTTCATTTCTATTCGCTCGAGCTTGAAGCTGAGGTACTTCCATTTGTATAGCTACGTTTATAAAATGTAATTATATTCTAACAGACAGATGCGCGTATGTTAATGATTTCAAAAACGCATCATCAAATCGATCGGAACGGAAACGTCCATTAATTCCTATAATGCGAAATCGATGTCCAAAAACGCGTCTTACGAAAATAAATTAATTTCACAATTTGTTTTCGGCAACAAAGGCAGGGATCCCTCTACTTACTGGCCAAGTGAAATTCCTCTTTAATCCAACGCATGCCCACTCCGTGTTTTTAATTTCACACAAAAAACAGCTCGGAGTTGGTGATCAATCAAAACTGCCGCTCGTTTCTTTTTTCTATACTTCATTGCAATACACTTTCGCCTCTCTGTAACCGCTATAAATGTGCCTGTATTATTTTGTTTGTATAAAGGAAGCGGGTATCCCGTAAATTAAATTAGTTTGACGGATTTGTCCTGATGTCAAAGATTAATTACATTTTAGAAATGAGGTTATTTAATCGTAACGTAATTATGTATTCTTTTTATGATTATGGTCGTAACGATTTGTTCTCCGAATAATATTATGGATATATTGAAACACATGTGGTTCTTTCAGCTTTTTAATTTAGATTTTATTAGAAAGAGCATAAAGGTATGTGACACAGATTGACAGTAATGTACCTAATGTATGTGTAATGTGGATGTTCGATGAAACATCCACTTATGATAGAGTGGTTGCAACTAGCTTGTTGAATGTCAACCGTAGTCAGACATCAAACAACGTGTAGAACCACTAAGCTTTTGGCAGTAACTAGCAAAATCGTAAAAACTGACATCATCTAAATATCTGTGAATAATTTAAGAATATTTATTTTAGAATAGAAGAACTACTTGTGAAATTTCGTAGTAAGTTCTTCATTTTATATTAATTTTTTCAAGATTTATACATTTACTTGATTGATTAAACATTAATTGTCATTAATTGATTGAAACCAATAAAGCTACCAAATAGTGCTTAGTAAAATCCAGAAAAAATATCCACTTGTGAAAATGTTATCTACGTAGTTATTACCCAGTTACATGATAACTACACTAACGTGCCCCTACAATAATTTTCCCTAGCATTTTCCTACTTAACTTTATTGCCCAATCGTTTACATTCATAAGTCTATCGCAGATCTCACGAGCTCGTCGCGTAGTGCCCCGGGAGTACCGTGTAAATAAACATTCGTATTCGTTTCACGTTCATAATCATTCGGCCTCATTCGGCCTGGCTCGGGATTACGTGATTTATTCAACAGACCCTAATTGCTACCGAGACTTTTCTCACTGACAGTACTTTAACATTCTTGAGCGTTTTAGTTTGACTGTTTATTGAGTCGGCGCGGCGCGGCGGTGGTTTAAAATGGTGATCGTTTTGATATTTTAATGTAAAGCAGGAGCTTTCGTTGAAGTTGTCAGTACCATATATTTGGGTTACAGTAATTGGCTGGTCAAGTTTTATAAAATAAGTTAAAGCAGCCGAACTGAATTTCCTATTTTTTTACAAAATATAAGAAGAATAAATGCGAATGTTTGTATGAAATCGTAATTATATTTTTAAATGAACACCATCCGCAAACTCAAAACAGCTACAACACAAAATATCAAAACTGTCTCATCCACGTGTCACGTCAAGATCACCTCCATCTCCATATTTGCTTTACGAATGGCTCCGTTCATTCAAAGCGAGCATTGGTTTCATTCATTTGCACGTTTTCATTTCAGATCTGTAAACATAAAGGTCGCTCCGCGTTGACACAGTGATTCCAGCAGAGATACAAGGCAAGCAAAAAATTGTCTTCTCAAAGGTTTCATAAAAAACCTAAGCTCATATGGCTCTGCAATATCATTTGAAAGGTTGGCGACAAACCGATATTTTTTACTTTAAAAGATAAGATTATGCAATCTCTAGCCGGCACCGGCAATCTGCACTGAATCCTATTTTAAAAACACGCAACGGTGGCTTTTAAAGCGCACTCTCGAGGACTAGCACACTCCCACACTTACACAAAACGATTTTCGTTAAGATGCAGTTTTTTGCATTCTTTTGTGTGCAAGCGCATTTGTAGTGACGATACGTGTTGTCTCTTAATCCGCTTGTAATTGAATTCGGTGTAGAATCCTTTGTGCAAGCATGAAAGGATTCTCGAGTATGTGACGAAGCGTGAAGTTTTGAGTAAAATTCATTGTAGGATATATAAATTCTGAGCAAGTTATGAAAATCGTGCTTATACTATCTTATCTTGAATATCCATTTTTACATACCTACCTATAGCCAAATATAGACTAATTAGTAGCACACACGTCTTAACATTGCTCGCACTTGTTCATTTTTTTCACAAACTTCGGAAGCTTCTGTAACACATTCTGAACAAACAAAGAAACACATTACAAAGCCATAAACCAAGCAACAAAGGAACCGACGAATACGTGTTGAAACTGATCCATCATGTCTCCTTTTAAAATAACAAAAAAAAACTCATACGCATCACACAACAGATGTTTTCGTAAAAAACCGACCCCTATCGACCCCAGCATATAAAACGCTGACTATAATTTCTATTAAAATAACTGTAATTTTCCAAATTATCTTTCTATCGTAAACGTTTAAATGCAAATTGGGCATTCTGATGTATTAATGTGGTCATAGTTTTGACAAATTGGAGCAGACCTCGTGTCAGTGAATTAATTTTTGTAAAACAATTTCATCTATATTTGACAGGTGCTTACGTTTTTGATGGAACTTTTCAACCTTTAACTAGTTTGGCAACTGTTGTAACTATCATTAGGTATTACTTGTAAGAACTTTGTCTCAGATTGTGTTATCACTCTCAATCAAAAATTATTTTCTGTCTACTTAGTTGTTTAGGTGTCCACGAAAACTGTTTTTGTCAAGTGCATATCAGACACTTGGTCATGATAAAGTAACGTTATCGCTTCATCTTGTTGACTTTTCATTAAAATGTAATTTGTTTTAGCTTTACTCATTTTGATAAAATCAATAAACAAGCAATGGAAAAACATGCCTACTGCGTTTGTACATTTCCACTATTTCAGAATTAAGCGTGTGCAGCGCGTTATCACTAATGAAGCCGATATATATGAAATACAATCATCAATATCGGAAAACAAACATAATATCGACCAATAAAGAGTTCAGCATATCAACATGCAAAATTCCAATTAGATTCCAAACATATGATTGTGATAAACCAACCGTTATTGAAGTTGCTTATCTATGTAATTAGAAAGGAACTAAGCTGTAACCATTTGTGTTTATGGGAACATTCGAGTGTTACAGTCATGTTTCTGATAACATGTATAGAAATAGTTGTTTTTTGTATTGATCAAGTGAATTTGGTCGTTCTTATGCTTTGCTCACGCCGGGACTAGCGAGCGATTTTAAAAAGCGTTCGCCAAATCTGGTATTTAGCCAATTAAGTTACAGGCAGGTAAGCTATCAACGAAGGAGACTCAGCTTATGTATACCTATTCTTTATTAATCAGAATATGCTAATTCTTCGTCTACGATTTTGATTAATATGAACTTACAATAACAACATAATCAATTTGAATATTTGGATGCTCTAATAGCTATAGCACGTGAAATAATATTAAACTGTTAATAACGTCAATATTGTTATCTTGGTAAAGTTACCTATAAGCACTCTTACATACTTGATACACCTGGTCTTAGAATTCATTCGATAGATACTTATTTACAACAACTCAATTATAACTACAAATAACAAACTTAATCAATAAAAACGAAATAAAAACTTTTTGAGTGTCCCCCCTGTCTGTCCTTGTACAAACTTTTATTACTTAGACTTACTCATTTTTTAAATAGAGTGCTACCAAGAAACATGATACAAATTGTTGAAAAATAAATGAAGAACACCAAGTGGTACACCGGGATTAAGGGTAATGCGTGCGGTCGTTAACAGAGACATTCAAAAAATTATCTACCACGGAATCCAGTACTTTACACCCGCCGCGGATTCGTCAGAAGGGAATAAGGCATCAAATATTCAATTTTAAAACAGCCGCTAAAAGCGAAACGTCATCGCCTTCGCAAACGCAGCTGGGACTTGACGATTTAGAAATTTTGTTACAGATGGGGACACGCACTCCGCTCCGGGAAAGAGATAAGTAAAAAATTGCATTAGCAAAGTGAAAAACATAAATGAAGATGACAACAATAATGTTTGAGATGTCGCGAAATTGCTTTCCTTAAATGTTTAGAGGGTGTGTTGGTGACGCAACAGAAGTGATTCCGAGTCCCTTGAAAATTATACTGTCAAGAACAAGAAAATGGCACGCAGAGTAGGAAAAATTTCATTAGCGCCAATCAAAATGACGAGGTCCAAAATGAAGCTCGCAAAGAGAGTCGTAATCACGGAGTTCAGCAGGCACCCCCTCGACGTGAGGTCTTATTAAAGGAATAATATTTACAAAACGAGACGCCTCAGAAATCCCCAAATTAAGATCTCGCCGAAACCCGCCCAACTTCCACAAAGTGGAATCATTAAATTAAAAATGTAAACTTTTCTCTTAGCAAGGTAATGGGCATCCCGATGTAGATAAATAGATGGAATAGCTGCAAAAAGGAGCATTTTCCTGTTCATTAAATTTTTCCTTCGCTTTTTTTATTTCGACCCCTGGTGCTAATTTTGTTGGAATTCACGCCCCTCGGCTCCACCCGCTGGGACTCAATCACAGAAATTTTATATCCGGAATTAAATAAGTACCCGACAGTATTACGAACAAAATTTAATATGAGCTTATTTTTACCGGAGATCTTTCCTAATTAATCTGATACTCTTCACTGTATTTATTGGATTTAAATATTTCCCTGTACTGAAAAAGCAAACGGAGCTCTATACTTTTCCGCGTTGTGGGGAAATTGGTTTAGAAGTTGCTAAGAAGTCAACCCTGAAGGGAATATTTCCATCAGTGCTAACTTATTACAGAGGGTGGTTTGGGTTAATAACTCGATTGTCTATATTACTCAGCGATATACATTTAGTAGGAAACGTCAGCGATCTCGGTAGTAAAAGCAATTACATCTACTAATATGCCGTCTGCATCCGACGCGCTACGCTCGTCTCCCAACATTGCTTCAAGCGATGCCACCCTTTAACTGTTTGGAGATCACTTTGAATCTAGTTATTATACTCGCACCTGACTGTGTTTTCTTAAGATAAATTCACACTGATCTACACAGCCGAAAGTATTGGAATTTAGGAATGTAAATTTTGTTCACGGCTTTCTTTTATGATGCAGGAGTGCACTAAGAAAGGATTATTGGAATTATAACCCCTTTTTTTCGAATTTTGACACGTACTCGTATACGACGAGTCTTTTTTCATTGCTCCGGGGTGTTGAATTTATAAGAAAAGTAAGCAATCTACTCGGACGATGTGGCAGGCAAACTGCTAGTCTTATATATTTTTTTGTTGTTTATCAATCATACAAAAAAAATCCTTTGATCTTCGATGGCAAAATTAACCGCACCAATTTTTTTTCTTTTGACTCTCAATGTCAATATCCAAATGTCTCTGTATTACGATATCGAGTTTCCTTATAAGATATTGATTGGTACAAATAAGGAAATCGAATTATTCAATGTCCGCCCCTCATTTGTTTCCCGCTCCCTCACCAGAGATGAAGAAATTCTTTCTGAGTTTTCGATTACTTGTCCAATTAATTTTATAGATTCATTTGTCTTAGACGCGTTGAAATATGCACTGCAAATATTGGACGTTTATTTTTACAACGCTAATTTCGGCTTTCGTTTACCGATCTATTTTCTATAGCTTTCTATAGTATTCTATAAAATTATTGATTTTGAAAAGTTATGAATACTTTTCACCGATTCTGTGTCGGTATTACTGTGAGAACCAGGTGAACAATTAGTACAAACTGTCAAGTACGTCAGCCGTCAGGCACCCTTGTCCCAACAGCTACATAGATTACTTGTGAGCCTCACTCTCACTTCAAGTGTGGTCCGGAGTGGGACAGGGATGTCGAGTGTTACGTAATACGAGCAGTTAGGGTATTCTGATGAGAGGGAAAGTTCACGTTCCGTTTCTCATCACGCCTGTGCGCGCAAGTGGGTGAGTGCGGTTACTGGCCAGAGCAACGCACCGGCCATTCATGACATAATTGGCAATCGGGCTCATTAAACAGATGTATTTTCACATGGTGAACATGTTAACACCTTTGTGGATGGTGTTCGTACTGTAAGGGCGCGGTCGAGTGCACTGTTTGCATTGCTCGATATAACATTATATTTGTCCCTATTTGTTATTTGTAACTTTACTGTTATTGTAACAATTTTCTGTTTCAATAACTTACAGTAATAAACGATAACAAGCAATTCAACAGATAACAAGAATGTGCAAGAAAAACCATAGGCTCGATAGTAACTCACAGCTAACGAAACCTTCAATTACGTTTCAACTGTGACTGTAATAAATCAACAATTGAATAGGCTATTATTGCTCCGACCAATCGCATTACAGCTCTGACAGTGTGTCGAATTACATACACATTGATAATCAAGGACACCAGCCGCGGCATTTTGAACTTTAACTCTTAGTAGATAAAAAAATGACTAGTCAAGATTATTATTCAATTATAGTCCATAATAGGTGGTACACGTTTCTAGCGATAGTGTTACATTCGGTCAAGTGAAATTTAACTTTACGTAAGTGGTATTAGGAGTGGAGAGCTGCGTGTTAAGTTTGTAGGAGTAAGATAACAATGAGTGGTCAGACAAGGTGTTAAGAGAATACCTATTGTTCAGATCGGCGTGAGCACGGGGGCGCGCCGCGGCGAGATCAAAGCCGATTGACATTGAGACGTGACCACACCTTCAGCTTTGCGTTAAGTAGGCATATCCACTATCCGATTGGAGATCTCTTCAACTGTGTTTTGTTGTTTCCAACTGACTATTATTTTATGACAACTACTATTTGATTGTAAGAATGGGTTTGATAAATTAAATATACATCAGGGATATAATATGTGTCATGGATTTTTATAATATCAATATTAAATTGGAATTCCCTTGTCTAATTTTAGAAACCTTCCTTATCCTGACCTCTATCGCCTATATATAAGAAACAGAGAACACATTTGGATACATGATAATTAGTCTCCAATAATAACAGACTAACAAAGTCATATAGCCAGCTAAATATACCCACTCGTCCACAGTCTAGGGGCATAATAAAGGGCATAATTTGCACACAAAGGCACACGTCATCAAACGGCACAGTCGGACACCTCTTTACGTCACAGCGAACACTCTTGGCACTGCCTTATCTTGATATCACTCGATATTTCGTCACGCTACGAGTGCTTCGAGTAACGACTCCCGCACTGGTTCTAAACCATGTTCTATAAAGCGATTAAATTTTATTTGACAGGAAAAACTTTGCTACGTGTAAGTCTGACGAGTTTATTAGGAGTGTCTTCCTATAATGAAAACTGTTAGTCTTTCTTTTAATTTTCTCACGTTATTTTTGTAGGAACTTCTTTAAAAGTTGCTTTGATGGATTCTTTACTTGTAGTAATTATACATTTCCACTGTTTTTCTTGTTACGATTTATAGCAAACAGTTTTTTAAACTTTATTGTGTCTCTATTAGTTTAACCTAATAATATGTTTTAATACGATGGAGTATGCTTCAACTGAAAAGTTTTACACGATTTTCACGATTTCAGCATATCCAAGAAATAAACTGTCATTCAGTCGTTTTCATCATCATTATCAACAGCCTATCGCAATCCACTACTGGACAAAGGCCTCTCTTCAGTCGTTTTAATACAACTGTATTTAAAAAGAATTGTTGAAAATAGACCCACATGGCTCCAGGGTGTCGGGACTCGAACCCTTCACAAAATCATTTCCATTCCGTTTTCCGTGAAAATTGCCCACCGACGGTCAAAGGGTTAACGATTTAGTGTTTATTTGAATTCCGCCTTTGTTAGTTTAAAAGGCGTTAGAATGTAAACGGATCCTTTGTTGTGATTGCCGTGTGTTTTGTTCCGACCGTTCCCGGTTTATTGTTTTGTCGTTTGCAAGGATTTCATTCGCACCCCTAGCGTCGCTTTACTTGTGTTGTGACGTTTCAATTTATACAGTAATGTTTGCTTCTCAAAGAGGTAAAATTTGTGGATTTGAAATTTGTAATTTATTTAAGTAGAAACTAAAACTAATTGGCAATTGAATTCCTGTCTAAAACTAATCTTAAGCTTTCCTCAAATTGTAATTAACTTGCGAACTATTTACTTTTGCTTCCTAAAAACGAATGAATACAAACCTACAAACTGATTTAATCAAATCAATCATAATAAGAAATGCAAGAAACTTCGAAGTTCATTATAAAACCATTTTATCTTAATGCTCTAAAGTCTGTCAGGATTAATTTAATATGAATGCTGACAACACACGCTCTTCATAAGTAGAGCTTTGAATTCCATTAGATAAAATTATATGGAGATATTTGAACGTGATTTATCAACTGAGCAGCATACGAATGTGATATCGATGCATTAATTAAAACGAGTTAAAAGAAAAAGAAAGCAATGCTAAAGAGTTTTTGTTTAACCACATGTGTGTGCTGTAATAGCAAAGATATAACTTAATTATTTGTTTCTTTATCAGAGTCTATATTTTCTTTCATTGTTGTTTCAAATAACTGCAGTTCCCATCTAATTGCATTTTATCTGATGCTCGTATGCACAGTTGAACTACAAGTAGAATCCGTTACACTAGCTCATTATTCTTGCAAATCTGGATGCTATAACAGAGACTCTAACTACTTATTAAATTATTGAAACGTTTCAACAACAGATCATACAAAATGCAAGTTTAACAAGCAATGATCGGCCAAATCGGGAGTTGGAACATTCAGCGGCTTTGTGTTCCCATTGTAAGTACCGCAGCATGGCATCGTTCTTCATTGAGGCCTCTCTGTGGGGAGCCTACAGTAGCCCGACAGTCTCTTTTTGTACGTCCAACGTTTTATCAAACATTTTAATGGCCGGCTTTATGGAGCCAACAAAAGAAGTGTGCCAACAGAGGCGTTAAATCCTTTACGATTTGATGATGATGATCACGCGTTTGTCATTGGACCGCACTCCGGACTCGTTGGCGGTCATGCGTGAACTCGCATATTGAAATACATTTGTTAAGTTATGAGATCTTTTTTGATAATATGCCAAGCTACTTTAGTTTTTTGTTACTCAACTTTTTTCTTATGGATCGTTTGAAGTAAAAAATGCAAATACTTACCCAATGCTGCCCCCGGAAGCAATATTTGATAAATAAATAAAAAGGTCACAAACACAGTCATGCTTACAAAACTAAACATAAACAACTAACGCATTCAATATACTACTACACATGTAAATACAATGTAAATTTATCTGTGATTTTCAGTTTTAATCAATAGCTAGGGTGTAACCTGGAACCAAAACAACGACAACTAACATTTCACCCACAATTATTCCAATTACACTTAGATACAGTAAAATAATCACACCATTGAGACATTATGCAATCGAATGTAAAGGACTGATTCACGGACCAACCAAGCATTTAAGAAAATCATTGCTTAATTTCAAAATTCCAATGAAATGAAATGGGACCTACCTGGTAAGAGATGGAAATTGCGCAAACACAATCAAATAAAATAAATGAAAAGAAAATAAAACACACCAATAAGCAATTTTTTGGAAAGATTATACTGTCTGTAAAAGTCCTGCGTTGCGGGTGTAACGTGTGGTCTTCCAGGCTACCCCCTTGGCCTGCGAGCGACCGGCACAGCGGCCGAGCCCACTCGAACGTTTCCGAACGCAACCGAACCCGGCCGAACGAAACCGAACGCACGGTGCAAGTGAGAGAGCGACATACCTGTCTGGCGCTTTCATTGACAGGCACCTGAAATGAAGAAAAAAATCGATCCAATTCGTTGAAAATTTTAAATTTTAAAAATTTTGGTCTTCTACATATTGAGATTGACACAGATAAATTTACATGCAAGGATGTGTATAGGTTTATATCAAAATATCGCTGCGCTGTACCATAACTGTATATCGACTCTGGAGTTTTGGATTGTTTGCAAAGTAAACGAAATCGTCTACTACGAGCAATGGATCTAAAAAGAGAACAAGGGGTAACAAAAATGAATTATAAAAATTAAAAGTAAACATACAAAAAAGAATAAACAATAATGTGGCAAAAACAGTTAAAAACAACATTGCAAGATGTATTAGGACAGTTGTTAAAATATGGGGTAGCGTCGAGCGGCTTGACTCCGCAGCTCCGGTGTTATTGTGCGCTTGCACGCGATCTCTCTCGTGTTTGCATTCGCACACTGATACAGCTACAAGCCAACGGTTTGTTCCATTTTTGAATCATGTGCATAAAATCATTAACTATCCTATTAGATATAAGTATGTACTACAGATACATCTCATTCATTGGTTAGTGTTGCCTATTCGCGAGGCTAATCAAGTTTAATTTCAATTGAAAGTTAGCAGCCTGCAGGAAACTCGAGGAAATAAAATTTCACTAAAGTTTTATGTATGTAGGTATTATTTATATAATCACTTGTGATAAAATATTATGTAGTTTACCTTCATAAACGTTAACCCAACATTACGGGCATCATCACTATAAACTGCAATGACTCACTATACAAGTAATCAATAAGAGAAATAAGTATTATTACATGTATATGAATTGGCCAATAAAAACAGATTAATATTGAGTCATTACAATACAGCAAACCCCCCTTCCCGATGGACGAATTTATTAGATTATAACCGGACGAGATCACGCAAACGGAATCGTAAAATTAAAGGAAATCAATCCCGTTAAATTGAATCCAATTCCCTTAACATCATTTCATTATAAAGAGGGCATCATAATGCACGTGATATCGGCCGGAACTCAAATGTACTGGTAGTCATATCAAAGGAAACGTAGCTACAGTTTGTATCATTATAGGAATAATGAAAACGTCAAACTTAAAAATAAATTTATCGAGACAGAACAAAAATATCGAACAATAAAAAGAGCTCAGAATGAATAAAGTGGCGTAGAGAAGCGGTTCATACAATACATTTCACTTCGCGTGTGAACAACCACCGATGACTATCGTTTTGTGCTATTTTGACACAAATACTTCTCTCGTAGATATTGTAATCGATGGTTCACCGCGTACCGACGCATACATGCAACAAAATCAAAAGTCACCTACTCGAAAGAACCAATCTATCAATATTAGAACACAAAAAATATGCAAGTCAGTTAATAATCCCGAATCGGCAATCGACAATGGAAATAAAGTCACAGTCACTTTTTTAATAATGGCAACACAGTTTTTCTTTTTTATTGCCACCCTAGGTTCGTTTGACATTTGAACCGGCTGATGACTTAGCCGCCATGATTGATCGTCGCGACCCAGTAAATGAGTGCAATTTAGCGTTTATTTTCCTTTCTATTCAATGTTTGTTATTGTTAACTGCATTAAATTATGTCCCTTCAAAAAATTACACCTCTATTTTATTAATACCACAAAAAACTATCTATTTCTCCAGTGTTTGCTACAAGGTTGTAAAAGAAATTAATTTAAAAGCAAACAATAAAACGAAACAAAATCATATTTACATACAAATTAACTGTTGAACTGTGACTGGTAATCATTTGTCAATTCCAAGTGTCATTCTGAATCCCACAGTGAGCTTTTGAATGCCACATGATGCAAAATGCTTCTACATAGCTTACATTTAAAGCTCAAAATTACGTTTCGTTTCGAACAATGTGTCCAAGAATCTTTAAGACTGTAAAATCTACAACTTTGAATCGTATCTCATCTAGTGTAGGGTTCAAAATTCTGCGTTTGAACCGCCAGGATTTGAAGAAAATGAGCGACTGTGTACAATTTATCATCCAGCCAAGTATCCGCCCAAACCGTAACGAATCACTAGTAAATAAATTGACCACAAACATTTCGGAGCATTTCTTTTGATGTAGCATCCAGAAACCACTTCCATATTAATTTATTAGTGATGTAAGTATCTCGAAGATTTGTTGCTCGATTGATTTGCGGTGCTCTTCGCCATAAATCAACCTACTTGTGTTCAGTTCATTCTTTCTACATTTTATTACAATCGATGGATGGAGTACCAAAGTACTTTGTTGAACTATTCTTGTATTAGCGTAACTATTGTAAGAAAGCTTATTTCGAGACAGTAATATTGCCCGATTGTTTTCTGAGTTTTCCTAAGTCTAAGAAAACATAGAACGGAGATAGAGAGTAATAAAACATTATTAATCATGATATTGTTTTCGTCTGCCAACATTAATGTGATCAATGAAAACATGTAGTGGGTAGATCACGTGCCGGGTATATGATATTATTTTAAGACAGTTTCTCAATAATATGCCTCCCACATGCCGAGCGGTGATCGAGATGATTGTAATGAGTCACAGAGTATAAATTATGTTTGACAGGTCATAGAATTAGATTGATACGTTCTAGGTTGCTCAATTGATAGTGATGTGCCGGGATGTGGGGGTCTACTGAATCATTTAGACTACAAACTGTAGGTAGGTACTGAGATCGTTTTTTCCGTACAAAATGTATGGGAAACGCCTTTGACGATTTCTGCAATTTTTAGTACTTAGGTATGAGTACTAGAAATTGCAGAAATCTATTTGCCAATCTATCTGCAATTTCTATTACTTAGGTATGAGTACTAGAAATTGCAGAAATCTATTTGCCAATCTATCTGCAATTTCTATTACTTAGGTATGAGTACTAGAAATTGCAGAAAGCGTCAAAAGCGTTTAGGAATCAAAATACTCTATGAGACCATATAAGGTATGCCTTATATGGTCTCATATAGTCTTTTGATCCCTTCACGAAATAGATTTCTATTACTTAGGTATAAGTACTAGAAATTGCAGAAATCGTCAAAAGCGTTTAGGAATCAAAATACTCTATGAGACCATATAAGGTATGCCTTATATGGTCTCATATAGTCTTTTGATCCCTTCACGAAATAGATCGATTGGTATAAAAAAAAAAAACTTATTTTTCCAAAATCTGTGATGTCGGTTGGTGTCCTAAGAACGTTTTCTTGTAACTATAACGGTATAGGTACCTGCCCTTAGTGACCCGTCTCAAAAATCCATCCTGTATTACAGGTATAATTTCTTTGCTGAAATGGGTTTAATATGTAAATTTCAACGAACCAATATTCCAATTAACAATAAAATAAAATAAACAAAACAATTAAATACATGAAAGCCGCAAGCAATAATTCACCTATCATGTAACTATAAGAAGAAGGTATACATTTCCACTTAAGCAATGATCTGCTCAAGGGACTAGAAATTCCATAGTCCTCAATTAAAACGCAGAAATAATTATTTGGAAACATCCACCCCACTTGTAAATCAATTTATTAAAGTAAATGCGAGCCTGTCCCTCCTTGAAATATCACAAATATCCTTATTTGATATTTTAAGACTGGAAATAATTCACCGATTAAATTATATTATTATGTTCTACGTAAAAGCACTGTCTGTACAAGTGTACACTCAGTAATTATTTAATTAGTCTCTCAAAATTAATTTCTGCGGTTGTAATAAAATGAAACAAGTATCATAAACAAAACATAGTATGAACCTCGAATGGCGCGAACTCCTTCGTCCCACCTGCTCTCTAAACAAACTTTTGACACGACCGTTACGAACATTTTTCGGGAAAAATAATTGCAGATTTATCCTCCTGGGGGCATTAATTTCCCTTCAGCCACGATTCTGTTGAGGAAACAGCCCAATTAGTGCATTACTTCTTACTTTAGCAAGGATCTGGTTTCTTCTAAAGAATGATTCACAATAAAAGATATGAGCTATATGGCATTACAATTTTGCTTTAGGGTGAAGTGTGAATGGACTTCTTTATATTTTACTTTGTAAACAATCATTTATGAAAAAGTGTTCTAAGTGTATCATTATTACTTTATGTAAGTAGTACTTTGTGTAAGAGTATTTATTTATTTTATGATATAATTTACTTTAACTTAATATAATAATTTAGCGATGTCAAACTAAGAGAACAATGTAAAAAAACGTGGCTATAATATTGTTCATTATAATATTTACTACATAACATAGATAGAGCCAAATCTTTTAGTAATGTGTGTACTTTTAACGTTAATAAAGTCACAAGTTGTGGTATAATTAACTTATAACACTAGTGCGTATAAGCTATTAATCAGCGCATAAATTGATGATAAAAATGTCTTTGAAATGACCGCTGACATTACTTAATGTGAGCAACCAAGAGGAACATATTGACTGTTTCATTATTGACACACATTGCGTGTTTCAAATAAATATTGATCTAATACCATTACCTAACAATTGCTAAAAATATATTAATAGCATCATCCAAGCAAGAGCGGTGTGTTACCGCCCTAAAAATGTAACCCTTCCAAGTCTTTGTAGGACAAGATTTTTATTTTTGTTATTTATAACACTTGGAAGAATTATTACTTCTGAATCGTTTAAGTCCTTGCTCAGTGCTTGTAATCCCGAGCCGAGATTAAATTGCTCGCCCAACGCTAATTAAAAGGGTAACTTTTTTACCTAAGTAAATGATTAATCGAACATTTGCGTTCTTACTGTATTAAAACAAGGTAATCATAAATTTTTCTTATTTTGTTTAGACAAAAACCTTTAGAGGATCACAAAAATTATGTTGGGATGATATTTTATACAGATTACGCATAGTAACAGTTTAAGACCTTTAGGTAAAAATGTAACAACCGAGTGAAAGTCTATACAATTTAACATGAGCAATTACATTTTGGTATTTATAAAACAAACAGTCAATTCAAGACCAAATTGTGACATGACAAGTGACATGTGAGACCTTTAACTCCTTTACTGTTAAGTATAAGTCAGAACGATTGATGTGTCCGTCTTTGTCGTGAGTATTTGCATTTGAGTATTTTTTCGAAAGAAATAATTCGCTCTAATCATCAGTAGCGACGTCCTAGTGACACCTGTCACCGTGGAGGGTTAGTGACATTTTGTCGGCCTTGCACAAACTGGATCCCTTGTCGGCCTGTGCCGACGTAATAAGTAAACACTTATGTTCCGTTTAGCTACTTAATCTATTTAATGAAAGAAACATTGAATGAAACTAGGAGTTACGGTCTAATGGCTAAGATAAAAACTGTCATTGTTTTTAACTTTCTGTATCTATAACATACTCTATAGTTAATAACTTAATTGGCTGATAATGGTTATTTTTTTGTTTGTTACTTTCAGAGAAAGGTACCTAAGTTAATTTTTAATTAGGTACACAGTATATTATAATGATTGTCGTATCCTTATAAAAATATGATATCTATCTTATTAATAAGAACACGAAGATCCGATATTTTATAGTTGTCAGCACCTCTATTTGACGCTAGAAAGGGTCGAAACGGCAGTAATTGCAATTATTTAACTAATTGCAAAATTAATTATGATAATTATCGAGCGGCTAGTGGCAATAATTTTGCACGGGTGTGCCGCAAGCGCCTTGAGTTATGAACGCCCTTTACCGCAAACTCATCCATTTTGCCCCACTGTGGTAATGATGGGTCCTAATTGTGACTATAAAAACTGTTACAGTAAATGCATCGATGCACAGAATATAGACTATAATAATATAGAATATAAAAACAACTTATATCTACAGTCTTATCGATCGGAATTAGCACGTGAATGGAAAATGTCAGTAGCTCATCGCCAATATTTTATTACAAAACTAGACGCCTATTTGTCTTATCAATTACTACATGAAAACACATATTTTATTTAGAAACTATAACCATTTGTCAAGAACATACCTTAAAATACACATTTATTAATATTATATTGTTTATATTGCGAGCTACAGGACGTCAACAAAGTCAGAATATAAAAGGCAACAGGAGCGATTAGCCCGAGGCACCGACTGCGTGGTCACGATTTATTGTACACTACAACTAAATTAATTTTGCAGTCACAAACTTTAAATTAAACAACCCTCTCCTCCGTTCAACTGTTCTAAATGGTTCAAATTAGTTTGGCAACTGTTTTACAGAGCGCAACCATATCGTGGTCGATTCGATCCTCAACACAGTAAAGTCTGAGCTGTTTAAGGAAGATACTTGTCTAGGCTCAAAACCAGTTCTATCTGAAATGATTGGCAACGAAGCTTGCCTAACAGTTTGGCATTAACAATATATTGTACCTTTACATACTCGGTTGGTATTTCAGCCAGTTTCAAAGTAAGCTTTTTATTTGATAAATTTTCGGCACCCGATAAAAATAAAAGTTATAGGTTTTTACCGAAAAACTTAAAGCTACATGAATCTAGGAACAAAAAATTGTCTAAAAAATGTTTTGAAGCTTTATAAATATCTAGCGTGCTAGTTACAGACAAAGCTTTTATATAGATCGTTATATTTTTTATAAAATGACAGCTGTGGTTTTCTTGATACACTTAACTATCTAAGTACCAACAATGTATCAAGACGAGGCAAATTTCCAAACGGTCACACACAAGGTGATAGTATAAACGGCCACCATAAAAGAGAATTACGTTGTTACAACAACTGCCAACAATTTTTCTTCATACTAAGTTTGCTGTGGCACGCAAACCACGTCAGTATGAAATAAGTTTAACAAACAACTTATATTTTTAAAACAATCGCTACATTACATTGAGATTTAGAATCAAGGAAATATATTGTAGTGAGTTACATCATTGTAATAAACTGATCAGTCTTGAGTGTGGTCTTTAACTAAATTTATGATGGCATTTGTGTTGACTTATATTTCTTTAAAGTCATGGAATGCAATTCTATGGTAAACATTTACTGAAAATATGATTAAAATTTACTAGATAGTTTTGCTATTTTTTTATCAGTTGATAGATCTCTTAGGGTGGTGCAATTCTGGACTTGGCATATTTAGAAAATTGGTTTCATAAATATTTAAAAATCATTGAAAAGAAATAGTGACATTACCTATAGTATCAGGTTCCATAGGTCGAACATTAAAAAATAACTCTTCACCACAATCTCCCCAAAAGTACACACAACTTTCAAATACAGCCAACAAATTGTTGGAAATTGGTCTATTTGTTCCCGGTCCACCGCCACTCGCGCTTCCGGCCTGCATTCATCACTCGGACAATATCATTAAGACATCAGACCGAGGGTAGGAAACACACCTTATTATGTGTGGCTCAGGAAATAGTACTGGCTTATTTTAGTAAAAGCCTTTCATAATAATGTTTCATTTCCACTGAAGTAAATGTAGTTCGTGAGGAAGTCGGATTAATTATGTTAAAATGGTAGGCTGACTGTATCTGATAAGGTTTTGCTTAGAGAATTACCGAAAGTGTACCTTTTATTTCACCTAAATTATCTTGAAGTAAAACTAACACAATTCTTTGCGAGTCTTGCGACACATTATCATTTTAGTTTAAAAAAAAACTATTACAATTAGCTTTTGCTATAAACATATATGTACTAAAGATATTGCTACCGGCTATAGGCATTTATTATGTACCCTTTCGTATACTTTAATGAACTTAGTATTGTAGGTGGCTCTTCGTTCAAAACCATTAACTGACAAATTAATTACAAACTGGCAAATTACAATTGTAACAGAAAAGTAACATTACAGTGATTCAATAACCAAAGGCATTATTACATTAGTCATGAGGTTATGGCTTTAGCGATTAATTAATGTAAATTGTTAATTAGAAAACACGCAAAACACTCGAGCGGTGCCGATCCAATCAACGGCTACTATCTAACCAGTAACAGAGCTACGTAATCTAGCTATAGTATAGGTAAATAAAATTAAAGTGTCCGACATGTTAACACTGCCAGACAAACCAATCTGACCACAAAGTCTTTTTGCTAGAATTATGTCTACAATCAGTTGGGCTGGACCTGTTTGGTATTTTTGAGAAATTTAAAAGAAATTAAAACTATTAATTTTATAATTATAAACAGTATACATGTAGGTAACCATGGTTTCCCTACAGAAGAACATTCTAGCTAAAAAACTACATAAGTATAGTTCATAAAATATGCGGAAGGTCACGCGAAAACTTATCTAACGCACTTAACAAGGGCAAAGTCACAAGAGGCTACTAGTATTATGATACACACAGCCATAAAAGTTAACAACCTGCCAACTGAAAAACTTTCTGCCAACTTTTTGAAGGCGTTCTAAACGTTTTGATCGTAACGCGAGGGGAGTTAAAAAAATGTTAGGTTCGCTGAACACTACGACAGTGTGTAGTCAATTATAATCCAATTGACACGAAGAGCTAGCTATACTAGAAAGGTTTAGGTAGTTAACTAAATGTAAACAAAACAAACCACGTGACTCATGGATGCTAAACCTTTCACTTCAAATGTTAAAATCGTATTATTTAAAGTCATATAATAATAGGCTCTAGTCTATACCAGAATTTGAGGAACTATCTGCCACGTTAATAATAAAACGTTCAGTGGTATTATCGATCATTTTATCTAATTTAAAGATTTTCTGTTCTTGTTTTATTACATGACCCTCGCAATTTTCAAAGGCGCCTGGTTAATCGACTAAACGTAATACCTGCAATTTTAGTTGCCATACTACATCACGGGCGTACTCTTCAATTTAGCGACGTTATCTAATTCATCGTATCTTCTAAAAGGTTTTGGGAACCTGTCTTTTTAGGCTCTTTACAATAGACAGATTACAAAATATTATACTATTTTATAAAACTAACAAAAAAGTGGTGTCCAAACAATGACATCTATGAAGAGTAGTTTACGAATAAATAATAAAGTTTAACATACATTAATAAAAGAGAAAAATATCGCATAAATCGAAATTAGAATTGATTTTGATGTAACGTATTTTTAAACAAGGAAGTGTCAACTATAAAAAACCTTTTCTACGATTTGTTTACCTTTAGTTAACTACCTAAACCTTTCTAGTATAGTTACGAAAGTGTACAATAATTAGAACTGTTGGCGAATGAAAAAATACCTGAGAATTCTGATTGCCGGATAAAGCGGCGATTGTCTTGGATTGCATATTGAAAAAACATGCAACAGAGATAAGGAGTTACATGGTTGAGCGACTTAAAGGCATCGCGGGTCTACACTGGCTAATTGCATTTCCTACCTAGTTACTACACTGGTGCATAACGAGTGCAGTTATTCAGCTCGTTAAATTTTTGATGGTTTGAAATATTACTTTTTAAGTTTGCAATGTGCTGTTTGTTCGGTGGTTCTTTAAATCCTTGGGGCTGTATTTTTATTTCAGTACTTGGATTTATGAATGATGTACTCTGAGACTATGTAGGTCGACTAGTACATTGCTTTGTTTGCCCATTCGATAACAGTCCCTTACTAGTACCAACAACACCTATCATTTATCTAGATACTTCTAAGAATACGATCTACATGTTGTGTTACGCTTGCATGAAGTATTCACGGTAGACAACATGACTCCCTCACATTATCATCTCGACTTACGGAAGTTGAATTACCGTATCAAACTATTTCTTGTACAAACAGCTTAGTTGGTGCCCTTACACCCTTGTCGCACGCACAGAACATTCGCTCCAAGTGCACTGAGTAGTGTACGTTACATTAAACGTTAATTTGAAACAGTTCTATCTTCAATTCCATTGTGCAACAGTTATCTGTGAAATCATGAATGGAGACATTTGTCTTAATGTTCAGCTAGTTTGTATGTAATTAGATAAGTGAAGTAAACAAGTAGTATTTTGTTTAATGTTTCGTCATTCACAGTAACGCTAGTGAAGTTCACGTTACTCATAGTTAAATGTCTCTCTTAAAAACTAGTATGAATCTACAAGCGATTTCTAATTAACAAACACTGTTTGCATGTCCACATAACTCAAAGATCTAATAAATGACAAAATGTAATAAGATTCTCATGAAACATAGCTATAGCCCGACCATGTGAAAATTACAAACTATAATAAAATACCACCCAGAGCAGTAAACGGGTGACAGAGATTACATCAGCACAAAATTAATGATATTAATATAAAACTTTTGGCGGCGTCTTTGTATGTTGTAAACAATGATGAGTGAAACAGTGGATTTGTTCATAAATTTTTCCCTATAGCTGATAAGGTGGATTAGCCCACCGGGATGGCAGGATGTATCAGTAATCTTGTTTGCTAAGAGCGTGTGTGATGTGTTTACACCTCATTACCGTTCTTGATATAATTCTAAAGGGGACACCTGTGTATGAACTCAAACTCTTTTGTTTGTACTTTTAACTCTGACTTAAGTCCTATGTTTCCACATACCCGCCTTTTGTTAAAGTTCATGACGTAACAAGGTATGGTCTGTGAATAAAGCAAATGCATACTATTTAAAAGCTCTAAGTAAGTTTCATAATCCAATCTTGGTGCTTTTTACATTTATTTTGTTCTTACTATGACTGTGGCGTGATGGATGGTAAGTTTACCTGTAAGTTTCCCTGAAGGGTTAGGCAGAGGTGTACCAATGTACACCCACCACGGTTCGCCGGTATAGTTTAGGTCTAAATTAATAGGGGGTGAGCCTATTGCCATTAACCAGGCACAAATCCTAACTCCCAGCTGCTGCTGAGAATTTCATAGAAAAACCTAATAAGACTTTACTCGACCTGGGAATCGAACCAGAGACCTCTGGTGTAGCAGTTGCGTTTAAGACCACTAGGGTAAAGAGACAGTTACTGTAAACTTGTTCTTAAAAAAATCCTTAAGTAAAACCAAAATTCTTAACAACCTCAACCAACCTCATGCCATCACGCTGTTGAACTTCGTGTACTGCCCAGTGCATTACTACTTGTCACATTACACCCGTCAACTAATAAATAGACCCCGACAGGTACATCACTACATTCGCAGCGAGACTAGCCCTAACTGACATGTTTACATGTTTACATGCGGCTCACCGATCAATTGCTAGAATCGCATAATACAGTCGTATGTGTGTGCGATGTACAAAACTATTCACTGGACAATAGAGATATCTGATTCGCAACAATGCATATGTATAGGAATTTTAATTGGAAATATGAGAAGCGAATGTTGTGTTGCACGTTGTTTTGATTTAGCGCCGTTTCTATCCTGTCTACGATAGATTGTTACCAAGATATGTCTGTATTCTTTATGGCCATTGATTTCCATATGTAACGAGGTATAATTGAGGAAAAAAAATAGTGAGAATCGTATGCACACTATTTTTGTTTGCGATTGCAGTAATGACCTGCTGCCTGTTTGAATTGTTTATTTGGTAACTGGCATCTATACTAAAATATTTCTTACTGAAATTTATTTAATGCTCGCTCGTTGTACCCAGTACATATTGTTAGATCTTCTGATAACACTTATTTTAATAATCAAGTGGACTAATTTTGGTACTTTTTAATTTATTTTATTGTTAGTCTATTCTGTCTCACTCCTGGGCAAAGGCCTCCCTCCATTTTGGTTCTATCATTTATATACTACTGAAAAACATTTAACTACTTTGTCTTTTTTTGTTCAAGAAGGAAAAAAAAACAAAACTTAATTAAAAATCACAGTTATATTCCTTTTAGCAGAAAATTAAAATGAAATTAACAACGAGTCAATTACGGCCCCAGAACAAAATGAGGTATGTCTGTTATAAAAAAATGGGAGCCAAGGGTTGGCGAATTTCTTTCCGGTTCTGTACATTTGTTTTAATTAATCACATTCTTACGAATGGGCCCCTCGCCGGTCCGAATGTCCGAATATTTGGAGTTCTTTTGCTTTGCTTAGTACTTCATAAAGAGAATTCGTTTTATTATTGAGTTTAAACGCATTTAATTAGTTGTTTATTTTAATATCGTTACATGAAAGAAAAGCGGTTTCTATTTTGTTATTTATTGTTACGAAACTATAAGGATCGGGCTACGTGTACTACGCAATATCTACGCAAAGTCTCAGCCGCTTCCTACGCATTTTCTACGCAATTGCTACAAACCACTAAAGCGTCTACACGACGAGCGTTAGTGTTGAAAGTGATTGCTTTTGGTAAACAGCAAAAAATATATAAAATTAATCTAATTCAATAAATACCTCTTCCATTTATATAATTTCCATACAACATAGAAAAATAAGACCAACATTTATTTAAATATGGTTTGTAATTGTAAAATTAAAAACTGTAATATAGAAGGGGTCGTAATACAAGTCACTTCGCAACAATCTCGCTTATAATTACGTTACACTCACAAAACAGGGGCGCTTTTTGGAACACCAAAGGCATAGAATAGTAGTTGGTTTCTTTTTTACTATGCCATTTAATGAAAAACTTTCTACTATGTGTCTGTAGAACTACAAATAGGTATATTTTTTGTACCAATTCTTTTTTCGTTTATATTATTATAAACATTAAACATTTTTAATTCTTCGAACAAAAGGGAATTTTCATAAAAAATATAGATAGATTGGTAAGATCCATCTGTTTATTTTAATTAGTATCTTATTTAAATGCAATAAGCACTACTTTATAATATTAGAAAAACTCTAAACGCTACGCCAGACGTAATTTCGATGTGTCTAATCGATTTGCGACTCCATTGCACTGTGTTGAAAACACGCACTCAAACAGGAAAAAAAAAAGAATAAAAAGTGCAAAATCATATCGCTGTTACATCTCGAATGGTTCTTTTTTATTTCAATTTTCGAGGGTTCGCTAAACGTTTGTAGCGAACTCTATTATTCGGGTCCCGTTGTGACGTAAGCATATTCACCACTCAGCAGCCGTTTGTTATTAAATATAATAATGTATATCATAACGTATTCATATCTATGATCTCGATGAATGTGCCAATTCAATTTTTTGTATTATTACACGAGATTAATGTTTTGTATTCTTAGCCATACGCACACGGAGCAAATGGATGAATTTATGTAAAGTTTTATTACGGCGAAATAAAATTTGTTTGTTTTAGAGATATTGCTTTTTTTGTAAGTTAATAAAAGGCTGTTTTTTTTAGGAATAATTCATAATACTCATAATATTATTATGAAACCCACATAAAATATTGTCGAACTAAATTTAAACCGGCTATAGTTAACGTACCGATACATTTAGCCTAAAATCTCTATCAAGTCACGCATAGTATCAAGTAATGTTGGAACTATAAAAATCTAATAAATTCACTAACAAAAACGATTTATAACCTTTCTTAACATCGTATTACGTCAGTTTCTATTTACCACAAAATGTTTCATTTGCATAATAGCTTTTTTTCCCGCCATTACTATTTACGTTAATATTCTGATTCGACGGAGCGGGGGTCGCACGCACAGAAAACATAAAGACAATTTGTATGTGGCGGCCATTTATGTAAATAAATCTACGATACCGCATTATTACAACAATATGTACGAAACGGGTGTGGCCACTATGTTTACCATTATATTTGGGTGTGGTTTTGTGTACGGAATAATTTAATTACTTTAATGCGCAACGGATTTACTGACTGTCATCCTTCCCACAATAAAAATATTTTTAATATTGTTGAATGGAAGATAATTAAAATTCGCAACCCAAAACGAAATAAAACAACAGCAGAACTTAATAACAATTTCTGTTCGTTTAATCAACAAAACATCAGAAAGCAGTAAGCTCTATTATGAGTCCGATAGAATTTCTCATTTCATTCGTCTTAAGTCGTCAGAAACAAAGTGCGGCCGTCGTCGGTGGTGTTATTAACGCGTCTAAATAATTACAGGGCACATCAATCAGAGGGCATATGCAGATAGAGCATTTTGTGCGAGTCAGCGCGCAGTCGGCCCACTGTGCAACCCTTTCTTTGATATCTGTATGATATTACGAATGAAATTTATTAAAACTTGTTCCAAAATGTGTGCACGTAGGGATGAGAAATAGTCGATATTTTTGATTAAAACGTCGGTAATTGTGCAGTTTTTACTTTTTTGGAGAAAGCCTCTGATTCATGTTAATGTTTGTATTAGATATGTGTCCCACTGAAGAGGATTAAGGCCTCAATTCCATATTTCCGTTTTTTTTGTATTTTACTACAAGCCTAATCCTATAGGCTGCCCCGCCCACATCAGGCAATCGGTGACAGTTTTTTTTGTCGGAGAGCATGGAATATATTAATTCCAATATACTAACGCAGATGTCCTACAAAAAGACAGTGCTACGCAACTAGAACTATTGGTCACAATTGGTCGTACAAAAACTCGGACTTGGGCGCAGACCCTTAGATAAAAATAAAACGCGTCTCACCATCTCCTTTTAAGCTTACCGTTATATATTTTTTTTCTAATAAACTATAGATACCTATTAATAAAGTAGTAGAAACGAAAAATAAATATTCATCAAGGACTAGAAATAACATCATAAGCTTTTGTTCAAATAAAACTGTCTATACCCACATAGTGCTCTAGATCCAAGCATCGAATAACAACAAAATAATATTATCAATATTCCCTAGAGAGGCATGAAGCCTTTGATGTAACGCCTTACCTCGGCACACAATGATCGGCACATTTCATCTAGAACGCCTCAAATTGACCGCAATTAAAAGAACAATGACTAGTTTCAATTCCCCAAACTTAATTTCCTCCATCGCAAACGTGTAACTAACCGAAAAACGCATTTATAAATAAATTAATACGCTTTGGTTCAGTGGACGTGTTTTGTGTGGGTTGTAATTACTCCAAATATCATGACGGTTTCAGAAATATTAAGACCCCAATGGACTATTTTAAAGTACTGTATAAAATCAATTAAAAGTAAAAATCTGAAAGGTTTTTTTCTAATTTCAGTATTTAAAGTTCACATTAATATAGATAATAATCAAATAAAATTAAATACACAAACATTAACAATTAAAAAAGTTAATTGTGTGCTTAATTAACACTTTTAATAGCTTCAATTCTGTAATTAAAGGAAAACATAAAATGTATCAGCTTATCTGGCTGTGTAGGTAGTTATAAAAATGTACCGCGGGAAACGACTTTATTAATTGATAGACAATCTGTTGTTTACTTGAACTTTATGTTTTAGTATTAATAAACTTGAAGGTGGACGATTTCTTCGCAAAAATAAGACCATTTCTACAAAAATATGAAAGGACTTAAGACGGTTTTCGAAAATTCCAGCCAATTCTGTATTTATTTACAATCTAAATTATGTTTTTATCAACAAAATATTGAATATTACTAAATCTAAGACGATTGCTTTATTACGAAACCGTTAATCTGTCCATTAAAGTAACGAAAATAATAATTAGTCTTTTGGCCGTGACTAGGCGTCGTGGGCGCACTGGGCTATCGGCACGCGTCAATACTGACGGACATCTTTACCCATCGTCACCACATTACATCAATACAAACTTACTTATACTATCCAACACTCTAAACTGTTCAATTTCAAACTTTAAAGCACTGTAAATAAAGTTTACGTTACTTAACAGGAGAGTTTTCAGCCGCATATTCAATTTGTTAGCCAATGTTACTCTGTCTTTGAAAGCAGTCTAATTAAGTTTTTTAGGACTATTGAAATTCATTATTGATTGACAGATGGCGCTAGCGGCTATTTAAAATGGATACATCGCTTGAGATGTGATTATTAAACTATTGTTTTGAAAATATTTCGACCAGTATGGACGCAGTTCTTTATTGGTTTTAAAAATAATAATAGTTTTTCAAGTTGTGTGGGCTATGGTAAGTTATAGAAATAATCCTGGCATGAAGATCAATTTTAACCTCGGCAAAGTTAACCTAATTATACATACAGTTGAGCTTATTCCATCAGATTAGGCAGTTACAATAGACTGAATTTGAATTTCATTGAGAAAAAAACAGATCTATCACGCTAATGAAGATGCATTTGAAAATATGGCAACAATTACGTGCGTGTAATCATTAAAACTAATTCGCGATCACGTGTTGGCGCGCTCCGGAGCCGCCAGCCACGGGAATCATAAAGAATCCATCAACATGAGCGCAACACCGATCACGAAATCCGCCATCAATCATAAACATCAGAAAGGATTAAAATCTACGTTGCACCTTCCGAAGCTCGAGTACCCTTGTTTTTCTCTAACCCGTAAATACTGAGGGGCGTAAGTATGGCCGGGGGGCGGTAAATATTATCAAGGGGGGACGGGGGGTACCCCCGCCCCTGGAGGGGGGCACTATCCCTTATCGCGAACGTTACCCTCGCCGCCGGCGGCCGCTAGACCGCCAAAATGTGGGGCAAATCGATTTCTCTGCCCCATTTTTGTGCATCTGGACCGGTATCGATTTTTAGCTCTTACAAAACAATCGATAATGCATACATTGGCAACATTATTAGTTGTTTTTTACAAAACTATTATTAAGCACGTGTTTTGTCGTTTATAATATGCGCTAAAAACTATAAACGTAAAAACTATTAATTTTGCAGTCGTTAAATTGGAAACAAAGTTATTTTAAGTGCAGCGACGATAATTATATTAAATGTGTCCGTCGTCGAAATGAAATAGTTTTATATCGGCTGTAAATTACTTTAATCGGAGTGTGATGCGCGCGGGGCGCCTTCTGCGGCTGCCTCGATGGCTATCACCCTACTATGTTGTGGAAGACACGTTAAATACACCTAAAAATAATACTTACAAGTCTACCACAGTAATGACGTTGACTTAACTACGTACAAGTAATTCGTAATGCATAAAGTAGTAGTAAGGCATGTTTAAAACCGTAGAGTGAGAACGCTCCAATGAAAACTTGCTGTTTACACAATTTCGGTCAAGGTTAGGAGACTAAAATTTAAGTTCAGATTCTCGTAGAAGCAAAGTACGAGTAATATCCAGCTGAAACATAATATGAACAATGTAGCAAATCTTTATTGGAGAAACAACATAGCTAATTCTCTCGATTGAAACAAGGATTACAAAATGGATCTGCACTTCATTGCAGATTACAACACTGAAAATCACTTGCACGGTTTGAAGTTTAATCAAACCAATACAGTATGGAATCAAAATGCTTTATTTAAGTGTAAAGAAAGGTCGAGACAAGCAGACAGTCAAACAGAAGGCCCAAGTTTTGAAATGAATATCTTCCACCTCACTTTGGAGGTATACAACTCACGTTACATTGTTAAATTTATTAAGGCGTGATTTGATTAAAAATAAATAACAGGTAGGTTGTAAAACGCAGTTTACTATCTTTTAACTGGCAACCTCGGACGCACATTCGATACTCGTCTACTATGTTTTTATCGATAACCCTTTTAAATTGTTGCAAATGTTTTATTAACTTTTATTATAAATCGTATATCAACGTTTAACGAGGGTTTCAGACCGACTTAAGTAGCCTTATCTCATTTTGTTTCTTTGTTATAAACTTTTCTATGTGTTTGTATAAAGTTGGACTTACGTACACTATTACTTGTAATTTACATCTCTACTTTTATGTTTTCTAATACTTTCTCACCTTACTATAAATTTATTATGGCTGCAATAAAGATATTTTGTAACGCTCGTATCTTCAGAACCGTTGTTTCACCAAGTAGACAGAACATTTTCAGAGTTTCTTGTACTTAGCTAACTATATTTTACGTTACCTAATTTAACACGTAACCTAGCTTATATGATTTGTGTTTTCAGGGCATGAAAAACCTACCTTTTTTTCAATATATTCATAGGTACATCTAAACTAATATTATAAAGCTGAAGAGTTTGTTTGTTTGGTTGAACGCGTTAATAATAAATATTCGCTTTTCTCTCTACCAAATACTTTCGTGTGCCTAACCAATAATTTGCAAAAACTACAATTAGGTGCACAAGCTAGTAAATTGATATGGTATCATGAGAAAAATAAGCAAAACCGCGGTACATGGCGTAGTATCAGTTCATAATAGACTAATTGTGCGAATGCATTTCTTACACCGTCTCTAGCACTCAGTACGAGTATAATGACTTTATTTTGTCACGCTGTTAGTACGCACTTAACTACTTTTACAATTCAAATTAATAGAAACAATTACAATGCCAATTTCGTTTCTTACTATAATTGTAATGCGTTAAAAGAAAACTTTGTATCTTATACCATGTGGATAATTTTGTGCAAAAACTAACTCCCAAGTGCCGCGTAGAATTATTGTATTTTAAAACGAGCGCTTTTTACTGTCAATCACTGAATCAATCATGCGAGATCACACGATGTCATTTCTTTGATCAATTCTCCAATCTACAATTACAATACAATTAATATAATTTTCTTAAACACGTCTTAATTTAGAACATGAATCTTGTTTGTTTGAACTTATAATTTCGCTGGCAATTAGTGCGCGCGTCTCATTCACACAATGGCGGTTGAACGAGTCTCGCAAAAACGTCATTCCGCTGCATTTCCGCCTCCCATTGTCTCAGCTCTAATCTGCATTGGATTAATAACCATCTACCTATGTGTGTACGGACAGAAGAAAACTTGTATTTAAATTACTGTCTCCCGTTATTCACATTAACTCAGCATTTCTTCCTTTCTCAGTTACAAGATTGGCGACAATTTAAGATGTCTTAATTTGCTTTTGTTTGATAGTACACTGCTGGCATGTTGTATTATGTACTGTCCCTGACATCATTTTAAATAGCGGAGTCGACAAAATACGTAAGTAAACGAAAAGAAATTAGTAGCTACGATACAAATACTTCACAAAATACTCCGTAGATATAACGTACGTCCACGTTCTATGAATAAACTAAGCATATATACAAAGCAATAAATATAAAACATATTTATAGGTCTAATCTATTCTAACGTTTACTAATTAATGTGAGCACCGTACTTTCATACTCGTAACTAGAGCAACGTTTAATCCATCATTTTCTCGCGGCGTTTATACGTCTGTAACAGTTCATCTCATGATAAACGGCAATGACTCCTTCTTCTTACTATAATTAAACATGATTAGAGCTCAACACATGGTGAGCCGCAATTATAAGACGTTACAACGGCTACCGGCGCACTACGCCACACGCCATGCGATAGTTTCTATCAACCATTCAATATCTACCTAACACGGAAGCGAATTTTAATTCTACACGCTCATTATTTACATTGTCGCTTTTTGTGAACCGATCTTGTTTCGTTAGTTGACCATAGCTGTTGCTTAGCATTCAACTATATCCAACCGTACAACTACAACACAAAACATGCAGTTCATTTACACTTTTACATCCATTACCACGAACATTCCGCATCTGAATAAAGTCGTAACTGATTCAAACGGCACGTCCCGATGTCACCCAACCTTTTTCCTGAATGACGTCGAATTGGAGGTTACGGGAAGAAAACGCACATTCTGAATCCATTCAAATATACAGTCATGAATGAACGGAATGCGATAGAGACAGCGTTATGGTGTACCGCGAAGAGCGAGTGAGAAGCGATTTCAATAGTACGCGAAACGGAAATAGAGAGGCCGAGATAATTCTGTCTAGCCGGGAGGGATTCCCTCGTGTCATTTGTGTGCGTTCGCTTTTTCGAATTGTACGGGAGGACTGGAGTGTTGGCGTGCGTTCCGAGCGTGCACGCCGCCGACACTCGGAGGGTCCTTTATCGGTGTTCGTTTCAATTCGGAGGCACTCGCATTCATTCTTTGCTTTCCGTCTGTGGCCCGAAGTTCCCCAGCTACTTGTTGAACATTCGTAATAAATTGCCTCCATGATATTCCCATTGTGGAACAGTTTGTCGCTTTACTGCCTCGAAGGAAATTGCGTTTCCTCAAGCCACTGAAGTTTATTTGTCGTTCAATTGTGAATGTAATGGTATTTGGACGGTTGTATTTATTGTCGCGTTGGGTGGTATGGTTTAATCAATGTATGCAGAATAGAAAGGAAGTGTAAAGTGGGTTGAATAACCACTGAATTGATTTCAGTAAACTAACAATCGATATGCGGAAATCTAGAAAGCAAAGTAGAGTTCCATTCGTGTGTTTCTGTTTGGATGGCGATAGAGCGTGCACCGAGGCGTGAGGAGCGACGGCGGGCGCGCCACTCCGTCGCTAAGCGTCGCCGGCGCAAGCGCAACCCGCCTGATGATCTACGTAGATCACCTCCAAATAATTCACCAGACTAGGATAGGTACCAACCTACTAATAAATGCCTATGGTACCGGCAGTATTTTTTTGTGTGAATTGCCTTGTGCTTATTTCAAATGTTATTGCAGTAATCAATAATGCTTAATTTTTATTATGGAAATTTTATCTACAGAAAACGTCAGGAAACTAACAGTATTCTGTATTGCGATAATTATACTAAATGGTATCTTCCTATTTTACGAAAAAGTATTTAATCAACCAGAAATAATTAAATTGAAAGGGTACAGTCACGGACAAAAAAATTAACAATAAATAGAGTTCCTAATTACTGTTAAATATTCAAATAAATATGAAAAGTTTAATTAAAATGTTTAATTTATGCATTTAAAATTTTTGTGTTTAATAGTTAAGTCATCAACATTAGATAGCGTTGTTATTAATTAATTTGGCAGCACACGCGTCTCAGACACTGCATTGCAGTGTCTTGGTTTAATATTTCAATGAGAATCAGTGCTTGGACCAACGCCAGTCGGAGTTCGGACACAACATTCATGATAATAATGTATTCTACATACGCTTGCATATGGACTATGTGGGTCTAAGCAAACAAATCATTGTGCCGTCTGCGAGCTGTAAAACAAAACCTAAAAAAAATATTAAATTAAAAACATAACAACACAACATAACTACGGCTATAATTCTAGTTCACCTAACAACTAACATTGACCTGACTAGGTATCCTACTTTAAAACAGCTATTAATATAAAAGTGTTACAATAAAAACATCTCGGCTGTCTATCCGTCAACGGATACGCTACTACCAAAATCCAAAGCTCTTTTTAGTCGCCGCTTAAATAATCATTGAACATAAATACAAATAAAACAATACAGAGAGAACCTTTATCTTTTTCATAACCAGTAAATACACACCTATAAGTTTTTAAACTAGCTACAAAAACGCTTGAAAAGTTCTCCGACGCACCTACCGGCTCTACAAAGGTAATGAGGTAGTTATTTCAGTCCTTTGTTTATTTACAAAATATCACTCCGTTTGAAGGCGGACCATCAAAATGAGTCGTAAAGCTGAAAATTCCATAAAAAGTCGTGTTGATGACCTCCGTAATTGAACCTCGCTCTTTGTAGCAGAGACAATGGACGGAACCCTGTGCTTTGAATCTATTGATTAAAAGAAAAAAATAAGTCGGTGGCAGTAGCGCCTTTGCTTTTATGCAGCTTTGCTTTCCCCACTTCCTAATTAATTGAAACAATTCAATTGATAATTACCAAACAAGGCTACGTGCATTATTACTTAAAAATAAATCAGTCAGCCCGGTTTCTGATTTTCAGAATTACTAATTGAATTGATTTAAAACGCAATAACTGGCTATCCATTTAACTTACTACCGGTTCATAAAATATTTTAAAAGGCATTGTGCTTATACATTAAGTCACATAAAAGAGTTATAGAAGTAAAGTCAGAACACCCGTGCAGATCCTCGCCGGTAACGTGATACCTCTCGTTTATCTGCTGTCGAGCAATTATTGAAGCGTGAAAAGGAACGTCCTCCTATTATTTACACTGCGTTTTGTAATGCGGGCGTTCCGTTTTTATTTAAAAAAAATATCGCATTTCCAAATGCATGGAGTGACATCCATTAGGTTTGTGTTTAAATTAATAAATTGAATTATTATTTGTTGATATTATTTGCTTTACAAATAAATAATAATTGTGTGACAAGAATCTAGTACCTATTAAAGCTTTTTACTACTTTGGTAATAGTGCAATAGTGCTTTTTTCAATTGCATTGGCATGATATTTTATTGTTGCCAGTATTTATCCACAATTATAAAAATAACATTTAGATTCCTATCAATTAAGACAAATTAGCAAAACAGAATAACTTATAGAAAATAGCTGCCAACTCAAATCTATTTTAATGCCGAGTGTACCTACTCTAACTATAAAATAAAATAGCAGTGCAGAATAGTTGTTTTATCCAAAAAAAGTCGGGCATAAAAAGCAAATTGTTATTTATGTTAGCAACAAGATTTCTTTGTCGACTGTATTAGTGAAATCGTAATACTGGAAACATGTCAATACGAATTTCGTCCGATTCAACGACCGCCGGCGAACGGTCGAGTTTTTTATTTATTTCTACTCTGATTGGTATTTCTTATGATATTTCTTGTATTCATTTATTTTTGGCAGCTAAATGACTCATTTTAAATGAACACTTTCACTGTGATGACAAATTTTGGTATCTAATTACTTTCTAAATATTGAATGTAGTAAATTGAGCTCTTGTTTTATTGCATTATAGTATTTTGTTCTTCTCATTTCTGATAGATTTCTAAAACGTTTTAATTTATTTTTTACGTTCAGCTTTAATTGAAAATTTAAATAAATGTAACAAACAAAAACAACTTTCAACCAGTCCTTTTGGAAATCTATGGGTGAGGCCCATGTTCAGCAGTGGACGTCCTACAGCCGATACAATAATGATGAACAACTAAAAACCCAATCACTGAAAACCAACTAACAAACAATAAAATATTTTATTTTTATGACATATTCTAATCTTAGTTCCAAAACCGGGGTGTCATCCAACATCAATCAAATTAGTGGAATTCATGTATGACATCATTAGTCATATGAATTAGGTGGATAGTGATTTCATAAAGTCAAACATAAATGTGAGTCAGAAAGGCGACCAGTCGCGCGTTCGCGTCACACATCCAGGCGTTTCCACTGCCCAATAAATAAACAAACATTAAATATTACACAAAGCGACAATAACAACAAAAAATTAAACTTTACGCCTCCCAGATGCACACTTCCCGGTAACATTACATTTTTAAAAACACATTCAGTAAAAACACCGATATAGGCCTACCGGGCCGCCGCGCGACCACAACAAAACAAGATTTTTTAATCTAACTTTACCGTTTGTAAAAATTACTATTTAAATATTTAAGCCACCGCCGCTAATTAACTGAGATTTAACCCTTCCGTCGCCGACCGAAGCTCACTTTAATATTTAACCCGGTGGAAATATTTTGCGCGTATTAAAATGTGAAAAATTAATGGATCGCGCGTCTCTCCCCGCGGGGCTGTATATGCAGGCGGACAACCGCTACACAATTTATATTTCACCCTGACGACCTTGATGACACTTCCTAGCTCATCGTCAGCCTAATTAAAACATATTTTATCAGCTAATTTAACCCAGGTATCCGTCCGAGTCATGGACCTCACTAACTATATAGCCAGCTAACTTGGTTATTAGGCCTATGCAATCCAAACTGTTTATTTTCTGAACATGTAGCAGCTAAAACAAAACTAAAGCTAAAATTGACATTGTCTGGTAAGCACGTGGAGTTCATTAATAGTTTACTTCTAACATCTGTCACTAAACTTTTAATTCTGCTCACAAGAAGAGGTCAGTGGAAGATAAAGTGTGTCAGGGTTCATACAAAAACAACATAAACGTAACCTTAAAAATAAATAAATGAGCCAATCACAGTTAAATTAAACAAACTCTAAAGACACGGAGGTGATACCTACCTTCCTAACTGATCAGAGCGCAGGTGGGCTGGTCAGAGCGGAGTCGGTGACATGTGACAACAACAAGGAGCGCAGTAAGGTGTTCGTGTGTTTAACGTACCTTGCCGTGGTGCAGTCGCGGTACAGCACGTCGAAGTCCTTGCACGACAGCAGCTTGCAGCGGTTCACGCCCGGCTGGATGGCGCCCAGCCCGCGCAGGATGCGCACCTGCTCCACGTTGCACACCAGCGGCACTATGTCCAGTCTCTTTAACTTCGTGTACACTGTGTGCAGCCCGCCCACTAGGTGCTTGAGAAAAAGTTCGAAGGCCTGCGGCAGGCACAGCATCGTATCGCCCTGGATGATGAAGGCCGCCACCTTCTGGCCACGGTAATCCACCAGCTTGCACTCGTTGGCGGACGGGTCAGACGTGGAGATGGGCGGCGGGCTGCCGTAGCGGGGTGGGCCATGGTGGTGCGCTGCTGCCATCAGCTCGAGCGGCGAGTGGTGCATCATCTGCAGCGACCCCAGCAGGCCCAGGCCCGGCGGCGGCAGCGGCATCCGTGGTGCCAGTAGTGGTGGCGGGCTTAGGGCGCGCGCCGGCGACGCCGCCTTCACGCGCGGCGAGCCCCCAGACGAGCCACTCACCTCGCTCGCGGTCGACGCTGAGTCCACGGCGGACTCCATGCTCGCGGGAGACTACACACGCATCACACACCCGTCGTGCGCGCTGTTCCGCGCAACAATAAATAAAAAGCCGGAGCGAAACGAGGGCGCGGCCGCGTGCGCGCGCCCGCCCCGGCCGCCGCGCGCGATTGGCCCGCCGCGGCTGCAACTGTGCCGCGATTGGGCAGCGACGCTGCCGCTGAGTCTCCGCCTCTTTTTTCGTTGCGTTGCGTTACAAACGCGCGAAGAAACGTTCCTGTTTCTTTTGGGTGTTGTGTGTGTCGGGCGCGTCGCGCGTCTGCTCGGGGTGGATTGATAACAATGTCACCGGTAATCAATATGAGCCTAGATGCCGCGGCCGCGCGCTCTCTGCCGGCTAATAAATACTAACTGTTACTTCTGCAATCTTGTTTAATTACAAACTTTGATTATAAGGCAGAAAAGTCTTAGATTTATTTATTAATTTCACTGAATGAGAAAACTGAAATCTACATTTTGCACTGCTACTTATTTTGTTGGATTATTAGGAAAACGAAACTAACATAGGATTAAAAAAATAAGCTACTTATGTCAGAAGGGAAATTACATTTTCTTGGCACTTGGCAGATAATGGGTTAAAGTTCTTTTAACTTAAGTACCTAATTCCAGGAAAAAATAATGGTAGAGTCAGCTCTAAGAACTTTATCTTAGTTTTCTTATGTAACATAAATATTATTTCAATAAATAGAAATATTTTATTTGATCAGCCTACCTAAGTTTGATTACCTACGTAGGTAACAGGAATAAATGTCATTTATTATTTAAACTAGTCACTTGTTTACCTAAACTTAGGTTCTACTAAAGGTAGAGACTGATAGAAAGAAAAGAGGAAACAACAAAAAATAAATATCAACATTGAAACTTTTCTCTTCAAAATTATTATGAGATACTACATAGAAACTTTTTTACCAATTAAAAAATAATCATATCAGGAAATGTTAATTTACTTTGAAAGATTGTTACCATTCTGTACTATTGCTACCACATTGTATTCCAACTAGCCACAATACAAGTATGTGCTTATTTATACATATTACAGCGTGATTACAATACAAAGGGGCTGAAGTGTCGAAACAATAGCGATCTCAACGATCGACAACTTAGCCAAACTCCCGAAAGCCACTCCAATAGGTTCCGTCTTCTTCTACACTACTATAACTTTTATACCACCGACACTTCGACACAAGGGAATATAAACCTTACCTTTCAAACTATAAGGGTTAAAAGTAATTTCAGGAGGTGTTACAAATAATTTTGTTTAGCAAAGTTCTTTGTTCAGGATGTTTTTCAATGATTATTCTTTATAATATTGGTATTAAAATCAACATATGGATGTAGTGTAGTACACACTTCTGGTGTATTATTTATTGAGTGTTTGTTTGGTTTTTAAACTTAAAAAACTATTGTTTTTGAGTAGTTGTACCTACTTCTGTTTGAGTAGACACTCTTATGAAGGAATAGCTATATAAATAGTACGTCTCAAGAAAAAGAGTGAAATCTAGTTAGCTATGTTACTTTAACTGTTACTTTATTTGTGATAAAAGTTAATATGTTCGACGTTTAAACGGTTAACACAAATCTAAAATTAATGCTAAAAGAGTTTAATACTAAAGGTATAATGCATAACTTATTTCTTCCTGACTTCCTATGTCCTGTATTCCTTTGCATTCCTTTGTATTGGCAGAACTTAACAGCGAATGATAGCCATTGTTAAAAACGTAGGTAATATTAGCAGTAATTTGTTGATTATAAAAACCATAATTTAAAAAATATATTGCTTGGTTTACAAATATGATAGGTTTTACTAGGCTTACATTTTCTTCTTAATTAATAACTACTAACCTAAACTTTATACATTAGTTTATTAGATTTTTTATCTTATTTATGGAAAGAGATATTCAAATAGACTTTTCCTCCATTGATGAAAAAACTACAAATTAAGAGAATCAGAATAAGTAAATCTCTTTTACAGATTTTCCAAAAATGAAACTTGCTGTCTCATACTTACCCTGTTGGCTACAAACTTATGTAAAAATGCAATTTAGTAGCCAAACGTTAGCCTCATCAGATGGGGCCTTACAAGCATGAATTAGGTCACGCAAACATGTCTGCGAGTCATGCGTGACTCTGTGTCTAGTGACATCAAGTAGCCCACTACGTTATATGGGACTGATTTGTTGTGTGTGTACTGCCCGACTGCAGGTCAAAGGTTAAGGATGAATTGACACTATATACTATGAAGAAGCCTGCACATATAAATATGGGTCTATAAAACACGTGTAACATAGCAAATGACCACTACTCCTACGGCTAAATTGCTAAGTGTACAACCAACACCCAGTAGACTGTAGAAGTCTACTGGACACTGATTGCAGACATGCTTAGACTAGTTGCTGGGTCTACCACGTCAAGAAGACTGGTACGCAAAATATATTGCTAGGCCCACCATGTTAAGTAAACTGCTACGCAAAACAAGTCGTTTGGTCTACGATGTCAAGAAGCCTGGTCAGCAAAACAAAATGCTTGGCCTAAGAAGTCAAGAAACCTAATCACGAAAACATATTAGTGGTTAAGTTGATTGCTACGCAAGAGAAGTTGCTAGGCCTACCACGTCAAGAAGACTGCTACGCAAAACATGTTCCTGGGCCTAAGATGTTAAGTAGTCTGCTACGCAAAATAAGTTGCTGGGTCTACGTCGTCAAGAAGCCTAGTCATAAAAACACATTGGTGGGCCTTTTTTTTTTTTTTTTTTTTTATAGACGGGAAATCATCAAATAACTTCCCCCGCCCTGGGCGGGGCGGGAGGGAGTGTCAGACTTTTACTGACTAAAACTCGTCTATGTTCCTTCATGTGCCCTTTGCGTTCCGGGGGCGCGGTATCTCTTTCGAACAACCCGCAGCCCCGGCAGGCATCGGCCCTCAGTGGCCCCATCCAATTTTGCTGACATCTCTTTGAGGCGCGCGTGGAACACGAACGCGCCGTCGACACGGTCTGTCGCTAGTGAACGTACGGACGGTGAGCTACCCATTGCTCACCATCCACAGACCCGCGTCTACGGTGGCCGGGAGTCGTCACGTGGCTCCCGACGCCCGGATCGTCTACCGCGGCGGCCGCTGGGACGGGGGACCCTCCTTTCCCTCTCCCGTCCCGCCGCCTCCTTCTCTAGCATTACAGCTTCGCAGAAGGAGGCGACTGCTTCCCATTCCCCCTCGCTCCGGACCATGGCCTGGACCAGTGCCGGACGCGAGAGGGCGCCGCCGCCGATGGCCGCCTCGAGGACTCGGCGGTGCTCAGCCCAAGCAGGGCACACCGCCAAAGTATGCTCCACCGTGTCCTCGGGGCGATCCTCACAATGGTGACACCCGGGCGTTTCCTCCCGCCCGATGAGGTGCAGGAACCTCCCGAAACATCCGTGTCCGGTGAGGACCTGCGTCAGGCGGTAGGTGAGGGCGCCGTGGCGCCGCTCCAGCCACTCCTCAAAGAGGGGTCTTACCGCCTCAATCGAGGCGAGCCCTGCACGAGGTTGCGACAGTCGTTCTCTCCATGTCGCCATGAGATCGAGCCGGAGTTCCGTCCGCAGGGCGGCAATTTGCCGCGGCAGCGGAGTTTCGCCCCGGCCCAGTGCCTCCGCGCGCCACTCGTGTAGGCGCGCGAGGACCAGCGCCTCCAGATCCCATGGCGGCAATCCGGCAAGGAGGCTCGCTGCCTCGCCGGAGATCGTGCGGTATCCGCGGAACATTGGTGGGCCTGAGACGTCAAATAGACTGCTACGCAAAACATATTGCCAGGTATAAGATGTCAAGAAGTCTGATCCCCAAAACAAATTGCTGGTAAGCCTAAGACGTCAAGTAAACTGCTACACAAACCAAGTTCCCAGGCTTGCGACATCAAGTAGAGATACATACAGAAGCCATTTTACCGGGTCTACAACGTCAAGTATGATGCTGCATAAGGCAAGTAGAGTATACCATGTCTAGTAAATAGCTACGCTAGCCTAACAGTAGGTTTACGATGACCAGGAGATTGCTACGCAAGATGCAAGATGGTTCTACAACGTCAAGTAAATTGCTTTGCTAGCCAAGTAACGCGTCTACCCTGACAAAAAGAATCAAGGAGGGAAGAGAAGGTCTAAACTTCCAGTAAACTCGTGTCTCAACTTAACTCACCTCATGTAGCCGGGTCTACGATAGGCATCAACGATGTTGAGGGTCAAGTAGACTGTTACACTAGGCAAATAGACGATTTTTGTATATCATGTGTCTATGTCATAAAGTAGCTTGCTGTAGATGAATAGTAGTTGTGTGCTACGCTAACTAGAAAGACGAGTCTAAGACATTTATGACTCACTGTGTCTGCGATGTCTAATTGTATGCTTACTGGCCAAATAGAATAGTCTAAGACCTCAAGTAGTCTATTACAATAACTAAGAAATAGGGTCTACGACATTCATGAATGTCATTTTTTTTTTACTAGATTTGACTTGCCTTTGCCCACTCCTGCGCAAAGGCCTCTACCCATTTCTTCCTCTTCCCTCTCTGTTATCGACTGCGATTATGATATCAGATTGCGTGCTGAAAGTAACCGCGGCCTTGGAACACAAAGGGCAGTAGGAGGAACACGGGTGGGATTTAGTCAGAACGGGTGGGTGATGATTTCTCATCATAAAAAAGGCTAACCAGGTCTACGACAAACGCGAGATTTGACCTCTACGCTATTAAGTAAACTTTATACATACATTCATACCTTTAGTCTGTATAGTCTTAGTGTATATACAAGCTGTTGATTTGCATTCTCGTCAAATTCAAGGAGTTAACTATGTTCGTGATTCTTAACACGAATCAATAATAAAATAAATTTGTTTTAAAATTTATATTTTTTGACTTGATTTTCCAATTCGAACTAGCCATCTCGCCAGAGGGTTTAGAGGCGCTATGCACGCATTGATATAGCCGCGCGACAACCCTGCCTACCGCATACGCAACTGGGTGATGCTGATTTTTGCAAAAGGAGTATTCTGGAATACCTACTGTTTTTTGATAGTTGCAACTAAAAAAACAAGCATTTATTAAATATTGGCCAGGTATCGTAATTATATTTGATTACTTCTTTTTTTCTATGACAAGCTCCTAAAACTTGACGAGATGCAAATCAACAGCTTGTATGTATATACAAAAATGTTTGAGCCCACGAGGTGGAACAGACCGCTACACTGGCCAAGCAGGCGAGTCTAGGATACATGTGAAACTCTATATTTTCTCAAAAGTGGCCCAGTGCGTTATTACCGTAGTAACTTTTGGTTCTATGATAGATCAGGTACTATCTTACCTACAACGATATGCTAGCTCTTAACCTTGCAAGAAAAAAAACAATCATGAGTAACAACAAAATATTCCATACAATACTACTTAATCTTAGTACGACAACATGTTTTTAAGATACGTGTGAGTCTAATCTATATTTACGTAGCCATATTCAAGAAAACCATATTCGATGACGTAAACACACACATTAGGTACGAACCATCATATATATACTGAATATAATAAACCTACCTGCGTCTGTTTTCCGTATATACGAGTGAAGGAAAAATATATTCTTCTGCGTGATTATCAATCATATATCAAAGATAATGAGATGTCACCAAAGGGGCGTTGGAAACAAAGAACGATGTTATCTACGAGTATATTTACCCACTGAAACACTGGGTAATTCATAAAAGCTTTAAAATTGTTCAGCATTAAAAATGTTTTATGTTGTTAAGGGGAATACTGTATCCTACAAGAGGATGAACAAGTACATTTTGTAATTATTTCTTGTTTTAACTGTCTTTCAAAAATCTTAAGAAATTCTATGTGTGTGTTCTTGTGTATGTATCTAATCATAATCGATTTGATTCTGTTTTGGGCAAGTTTTTTTCCAAAAGACACCATCCTGAAGTAAAAAGCAATTTAGAGGTATAATATCTCTCACTGGAGACTTGCCAGGTACGCAGGAGATATTATAGTGCACAAATGTGTGCGCAAATACACGTGCACTCCCTACTCTCACTGTTATAGTCCGATGGAACGGTAATCTGACACGACAGGGGAGAGATCAGTCGCAGGACCAACGGCTTATACGGTTAACGGTATTATGCCGTTTACCAAGTAACCAACAAAATGGTAAACAAAAGTATGAAACTTCGAAATTCAAAAAAAAATAGTGACGATATGCTGTAGTGGACGTTAGCTACGCTAGTTCTTTTTCAGGGTTTCATGAGATGACTTTTTTTAGAATGGAAAGCACTCCGGGCGGCGGGGTAGTCGGGCGTGCGGGTGGTCGGTCCGCCACACTTCGGTGTAACCTCAACATAGGTACGTAGTTACGTAAATACATGCTTTTTTGAAACTTACTATAATTATGTATCTTATTTCGGTTATCATTGAAATCGGAATGGTTTATACCAGGTATTGATGATTTTTATAAAGATTTATTTTTAACGATGCCTTTAATTTTGTTTACGAATATCCCACACTTGTCACTTAGTTAGGTACTTAGTTGACTATCGAAAGTTCAGGACAAAAAATAAATAGAATAATCTGTAAATACGAGTCAAAATAACTTTAATGAAAACATGATTATGACAATTAAAACTGTTTTTGAATGACTCATCAAATGACATGTTTCATTCTGGGCAGAACAGAAGGGAGTATCAGACTTCTACTGAATAAAACCCATCAGAGTTTCTCCTAATGCCGTTTGTGTCTTAGGGCCACGGGGCGGCTCGTTCGAACAAATTCCGCGACCCTAGCAGAATGAAAAATGAATACCTAAACAATCTTAGTAATAGTATTTAAATAATTGTCTGACTGCCATTGACCTTAAGCAAATGTTATCTTCGCATTAAACGTGGAATATTTTCAACGGCAGATAATCTCCAGTTCTCTTTATCAACAAACAAATTAATAGCTCTTAGCCACCTGTTATCTGCTCTATAACTTACAGAGATTTCACAACATATAATATCTTTATACATAATTAATTACCTGCCACATATTTATCTTTGTCACGAAGTTTTTTTTGTAGCCGGTTTCTAAAAATATCATCTTTTAACTGTCCTAGAGCGTCGTTTTCATCACAATAACATAGTTAACATTGTATTAATTAAATTGCGTTATTCTACGGATTTTGAAGAAACTAATTCAAAATCCGTCAAGTAGCACACATTTAACGTTGTGATACCTAAGTACGTATCACAACTTTTTTAAACGTGAGCTACTTGGAACCTTTTGCATTTTATCTTTCACAATCAATGTTTTTGTATTCCCAAATAATACGTATTAGAATAAATAAATATATCGATTTAATAAAACAACTTCAACGTAAACTCACAATTCCCTCCAAGTTTGAATTACTTGAAGGATGGTTTCGTACCTAACTGCTAGCGCCATCTATTGCCGCCAAGTCGTACTGACACAACTTAGTGTTGTCTTTTATTCTGAAGCATAACTTACGCGACATCATGTTTCTCGGTTTGTGAATATTGGAAACCGGTTTGATTACAGCTTTCCATACACTTGTAAGTGTGAAAACGTCTGTCTGTTATGACAATAAATAATATAATATATTGGAAGTCTTTAACCATTATTTATTTTTATAGAAATAAAATTTCAACTTATACATTTTACAGCCAAAAGACAAATAGATTTGAAAAACCCAAGTAGACCCTCACTATAAAACAAATCAACACAAATATTTCTACCAGTATATTAAAAATCCACAAAGAATAACAAACCTAAGCGGCTCACACACCACACGCATTCATTGCTCACACAAATCGAACAGGCGCTCCACCACTAAAGTTCATTCAGTTCAGTTCATCCCTACAACAATCAAAATCCTGTAATCGCAAAAGCGGCCAATTCGCGGAAAAAAAATGAAGAGATTCAGGGGGATTAGCCCACAAAAAAGTATCGGAAACAAATGGTCTTTGCCGAGCAATAAATCGAGCTCAACATTGGGAAGCTGCAACAGACTGCGCATACTCGTTAAACTTTATTTTTATATTAAACCCGTAACTTTGGGATGCGACGGCCAACAACTGTAATCCCCGCTGTGAAACGTGGAAATTTTGCATAGATATTAATAAAAAATGGAATGCTACAGATTTGATGCGATACATATTGTTAAGTAATTACATTTTATATCTGCTGTCGGTTTGAAATTATGTTTAGAGTAATTTAGTAGGTATCCACTTATTGTAATAATTATGTAATTAAAACAGAACTTTTTCATAAAAAAAAGGAATGAGTTGGTAAAATTACGTAATTTGGCAGAAACTTTACAAATGTATCTATAAAAAAATATACAGAAAATCACATAGATTATAGTTCTTAAAATGAGGGCTAAACAAAACTTTGTCAAAAATAATGTAATTAAGTGCTAAAACAGTATTTAACAACCATCAAAGGCCAGTAAACAATTACCGGCAAATTAAATTTTTCGCCGACTAAACAAATTACGAATAGGTGGGACAACAAGAAAACCGCAGGCTATTACCCTATTAATTACATTGCTTTTCACCAGTCGGGCCGAAAGTGCAGTAAATAATGCAACCAATAGGTGCGCGGCCCCTGCTCTCCGGATCCTGGTTTCATGCATTTACTCGTGCTCGACTAGAAAATTAAATTTGTTCACAATGCGAGGTGCCACCGGTGCGCTTTCGATAATTTATGCTTTCACTAATATGCATTTGGCGCCGCTTTGCGGTATGTTGTGACTACGTACTGTGGGTGTGGAGGAATCTATCAGTACTGTGATTGAAACACGTTATAAATATTTGGCTTTGTGTATTGAAGTAACAACATTATAGTTTAAAGACAGTTTTAGTTCTGTTGATAACCGTAGTCAAGGTATGTCATTCTCTTCTTAATTTTAAAACTAGCATTTATCTAATAGCATACACATCTTGAACGAGTTTGTATGCGGCTCATTCAGCCAGATCCTCTACAGTACTAACGCGACATCAGTCGATTGATGTTTTGGGCTTTGTCATGTTTTTTATAACCAATAACTTAATATTAACTGGAGTACCGAAGCATATTTATTTTTGATTTTATAACCAATTAATAAAAAGAACAAACGAACAAAAAAATGAATTAAACTATTTCAGAAACAGATTTAAATATTTTTTATACTAGCTCCCTTACTAACAAAGTAAAGAAACGAATGAGCTTCGAACTTTCGAAGTTTATCAAAACGGACATTAATGTAAATCTAACCTGCTGGTGTGAAGTCAAAGCAACTGCAACTGTTTACTAAGCCCAGTAAAATCTGTTAACCCTACGCCGGCGTCGGGGCTGAACAAAAACGTTACCACACCTCTTACCCATCAAATGTAAATTCTCTCTGGTCTGCTTTGAGATCGTGTTGCTTTTGATGTAAAAATCATACGTCTCTCCCTGCAAGTGCCTGCCAATATTGACACGGCTTGTGCGAACACCTAGACGCGGTACCGACTACCAACCACAGGGAATCGTTATTCAGTTGAGAATTTACTTTTCTCGTATTTTTTTCGTATGTCATGTTGAAATGTGAGAATTTAGAAAAGAGCTCTTTTAAATTGGTTATTTTAAAAGAGCTGAAACACTGAAAGTTTATGTAAGTAGTAAAATGACTGATATTATTAAAATATTAAATGGAACGACATTCTTATAAAGCGATACCTGGTTTCTATAGATAGGTGTAAGATTTGTAAATACCGTCCTTATGAGAGCAAATACTACAAAATATTCCAAACTAATGCTAACTGCCAAAATTTAAATAAATGTTTGTCGTAGCGTCTGTCGTAGCACTCGTAGCGTCGTAGCACACGTAGCCCTACGTAAACTTTCCCGTCTAATAAGATTTTATTACACTTATTAGCTCCAATAACCAGCAAAAAGAGGTCTCAGTAAAGGTGCAGGTCACCGAGCAGCGACGGAGCCCGTGCTTACATGTGAACCTCAAGATCCCAGAATAGTCGTCCCTCGCACACACTCGTAAGGGGCAACTTTATTATTTTTTCCAGTTTTCATCACTTCACGCTCTGTCTGTCTTTTGATTCAATGGCTGTGTAATGTGCTGTTGCTGCATTTATTTTGCACTCTTACCTTAGTGTTGCTAGTTTATTTTGCATTCTCTTGGTGTTGCCAGTTATTCCCCAACGCTTTGAAGTCAAAGCTCTTTTGACTTTGCGAGGCGGCTTAGTCGGCGCTGACCGCAGTGCAGTATGAATGATACTTTTTACGCTGAATAGTGTCGTGTACTTTTTTTTTAGTTGCACACTAGATTTTTGCGGCGTTGTAGACTTTATGGTCTACACTTAGTTTGTTCCCGGGTGCTGTGTAAAGGAACGTTGACGTGGTAGAGAAAATAGGCAAACTGTATACAAATCCGTGGTGTTATGTAGGTCATTCAGAAACTGTTAACGTTATTCCGTACTTTCACAGGTATACCTACCAAAGTAAGTTAATACTGCACGACTCACATATGTGTTGTCGCAGTATGACATTATAGTGAACTGTAGTTCCAATATCTGATAGCGGCACTGACGTCACATTTAATGGGAATAGATGAAAAATTATTCGTACTCTCGCACGTATTGAATGTATAGGTGCCTACAGTGAGGGCGGCGGGCGGGCGCGTGATCCCGCGAAATATGATACAGGGCTGCCAATTGCTGCTGGATAAAAGGCAAATTAAAAATGTACGGTACCAATTTGAATAGAATACGTACAATCATATCGTGATTCATTTACCGACCTGTATCAATAACTATAGTTTATTATACCAACAAAAAAAAATAAAGCACGGTGTGGAACGTTTGAAACTCCCTGTTAGGTTATAGGTACGTTTTTTTAGATTTAGGATTTTCTATATAGTCATAAAATAGAGCCTGGAAATGTGCCTGAAAACCACACCTTCCGGCATAATGTGAGAGAAATGATTTACTCTACCTATGATTTAGTGTATTATAATATACTATACAGGATTTTATAGTACAATAGAATTATATACTACATACTATTGCCTAGCAGTGGGTTAATACAGATTAAATAATTTAAGACCTCGAGAGCAAATTTCCGACTTTTCCACTGGATTTTCCAATTTTCATATAAACCTTGTCCGGAAAATGATGAACACAACAAAAGAAGAATCAGCCAAATCGGTTTAGTCGTTCTAGAGTTTTGCGCTTAGGTACACATTTAGGATTTAATTTTTATTTATATATTGATAAATTACATAGCTGCTGTGAACCAATTATGTCTGGTTTTTAGACACTGAGGGTTACTAAATAAATCAGTGGCAGTTCAACCCTAAGCAAGTGTACGTGTTCGGAAACGCGGAGAAGTCGGATGTCAACGCGTGACGCGCTTTGAATGTACCTCCGCGGTGGCTCGTAATAAATAGAATATTTTTATCGGGCACACGCACTCTCCGCCCGCAAATATTGTGTCACCGTAATCTGACGCTTTGCTCAACTCGCCTGCTTAAATTTCAAGATGCTCCAGTGATTCAACGATCAAAAGCTTAAGTAAATTACTAATAACATGTGTGCAGAGCTTTTCAATTTGGTGGGGAAGAAAAATACTGACTGGATGTACTGGTTTTAATTCGGCTATCACTTCAGCTTAATCATCTAAGTATAGAAATTGGGTACCTATATTTATAGTAGTTCATAGAGGTTGCACTTGCAGGAAAACTAACTTCTTGCGTTGAAAAGGTGTTTAGGGCTTCTTAAGCCAAACTTATTTTCTTTTGTGATTTTTATAGACGAAGATAGACAAAGAATCATGAATAAAATACTTAAAATGTCTATTCCGATAAAGCATATTCATTCATCAATACCTATAACAGTCATAAACGTATCGCTCGCTCGCCCTCTATCTAAATAATTCTAAATTCAATGAGAAAAGATTGGTTACAATAGGCCATCCGTCAAACCCCATACCAATAAGTGTCATCCAGGGTTCCATCTGTACTTGGTAGTTGGCTTTTTATGGGGTTAAAAAAACAGATCGATGCAACAGTGAGACTAGGGATTGAGCCATATTTTTATTCTTCGTGTAATACTAAAATTAATTTGATAACGTAGGACAGAGTCCTAACCCGTCTTTTTTTTAAGGATGACTTCTTCCGCTCTGGTTGGAGCGGAAGGGCGTGTCAGACTCTTACTGACTAAAACCCACCCTTGTTCCTTATATTGCCCTTTGCGTTCCAGGGCCGCGGTAAGTCTCTCGAACAAATTCCGCAAACGGGCAGTCCTAACCATTCTACTTGTCATTTCATGTGCAAATCGTTACTTTTACAAAATGGCGAACCTAGATTATGCAGGTAATTATCTTGATTTTCCTGATCTGGAAAATTAAAGCAAACATAGCAATTAGTTCAGACTTGGTCTCCAGGAAAAAGGTTAATGCGGTCCTTGCAGGCGACGTGCCGAACCTACTTATACCAGATTGCAATCTAGAGAACAACTACTGACTAACATGGTGATTTTAAGCAGCAACGTATTCATTTCTAATAATTATATATTTAGTTCTAAGTTAATAGAGTTTAAGTTAAATAAATAAGCTTGTCATTATGTTATGTTAGATATTAAACAAAAAAAAAATAAACAAAAAGACACAAGTTTAGATATTAAACAAAAAACACTACAGTCGTAGATACATATAACATATTGTTGGTGCTCCTGCAGCCTGTGATAGGTACTTATTATATATTATTATCCTAGTACAGGCATCTAACATTCTTAATTTCAGATGATGATGTATTTTATCTTTTGAGATTCTGAATAAAGATTACTATTGTTATTAGGTTTTCGCTCTGAATATAGAAAACAGTTTTAGCACAATAGTATAATCAAAAGTTATGCATCAATCGAAAGCAATCACTCACCAGCTGAATCGTTAAGTCCTATTTTCCTTGAAATAGGAGAATTTACTGTTTCCTTAAGAAATTCCGATTGTAATAATTTCCAGCGAAATAAACAAAAGGACTGTTTTAATACTTCTGCGTCTGCGATAAACACGCCTGGGACAGAGTTAATTTACATTTTTGCAACACTTTCGATATTTGGTCAAAGGGAGGCTTAAATCTTTGATTGATCACGCGCAGTTGGCAGTGTTGGCACACAGAGCGCCATTTGTGTGTAGATTGGAAACAATATCAAACGCAACAGGGATCTATTGTAACATTCGTGTAGGTGTTGAGTTATTAAAAACCTTTTGAGTAATTTTTAAGTACAACATAGAATTTTTGTTTTTAATTCTCAATGATCATTAAAAGGAAAATAAGCGCATCATCTTATTTCACTGCTTCCATAACATTTATGAAGATAATGCTTATTTCTTTTAACCCAATTTTCACTAATTCCTAAAACGTAACACCTTGATCTCGCAAATTGTCTGGTCAAAGTTCATGAATATCTCACAGATTGTAATCTAACGTTATTCCAGCCGAGCTCTTGGTGCATTTTAGTGAGTTTCGGCTAACAGCGGTATTTTGCATCATACGTGACTAATCTCATTAGTAGAACAATAGTACAGTCACTAGCTATCTGATGAAATGCTGCGTGACTTACATTAGGAATTTAGAGTAGTTTAGTGTAATGATTGCAATGTTTTCAGGATTTACGTTTATCTAGAAAAACATACATAATATTAATGTGGCATTTCTATGATAATTCATGTTTCACTAACTTTTATGATGGTTTTTTAATGCCATATGTGTAGTTTTAATTTAATCTTATTTGAATTCTTTGTTCATATAAATATTACTTATGACAAGAAACTTAAATTGTTATATAGGACCAGTAACATCACAGATCACAACCGATCGACTCTACACAGTTAATATGCCCAGAGATGAAGCTATGTTTCAAATAGTTTTGTGTGGTCACGTCAACGAACATCTTACACAGTAAACATCGTAAATCAAACAACACAAACTCAATGTTTCCAAACGAAAAATATTTAAAATTCCCCAAGGAAATGGCTACTCGAAATGCGTAATTCGACATAGCGATCCCCGGTCACCGGCTAAAATGTAAAATGGCTCCCTTGCATTTTTTCCTAAGTGCCATAAAGTATGACATTTATTACGGTCAGATCTGCCTCAACCACTATTGATAGGCAAATGAGAGAGTTTTTTAAAAGAAAAACGATGTCTGCTTTTTATGTGTTCTTTGGATAAGGATGTTTTAAGAAGTTGCGACTTGCTTGTTCGTAATGGCCGATTTTCTGTGTTTTTGTCTCCGCGCTGCTCTTGATGTTCGACCTTTGTGCTAAAAGTTGGGCTGTTGGCGCGAGTAATGTCGGAACTTGACCCTGGCGTTACTTATACAACAACTTGTGCACCATACTTACCTACAAAGTAATCATAAACTAAAATGTCATTAGCAAAAAATCTTATTAGTGTTACCAATCTTACTTACTGTGAACCTCCTAAGTATCAGGATACTTTATTCCATACTAAAGCTCTGAAAGAATCTCAAAATTGAGCTATCATTGTCGATAAGGGCAATAACTTAAAGAATAGGTCAAGCACAATAGTGAGTGCCACCGATAATCGTATATTAAGGCCCTTATCCCTATGAGCACCTTTGCCACAATAGAAAGGAATATAATGTCGAAAAGTGGCCACATAAAAATGACATACGGTTGCCGCGTAGGTTTAGATGGCGAAAAAATAGCGGGAATAAACGTCTAGTGATATAGAGCTGATAAAAATATGGCTCCAATATTTTAAAACAGCTATATAATAGCAAAAGAACGAGACATTTAATGAAAAAAAGTTTTTTTCGCTATTTCTTCTATGTTGTCGATTTTTGGAAGTGATAAGGAAAGTCCAGAACAACAGACCCTCTTTTTCGCTACGATACCGATGGTAAAATCGTTTTTCCCATCAGGCGGCAAATGCGAAATCGTAATAAAACTCTCCATATGATATGTAAAGTAGCCATAATATTGAAAACTTCCAAAGTCCATCAATAAATGTGGCGCTGCGTGGGGAACGTTACGCGTCTTATGGTGGTTAGTGTTGTGCTACCACATCCCACACTATCGATGATTCACCAGAACCACCCACCTCCCATCTTTTGATGATAAACCTCAAATGTCACTGTGCCTGCAACATAATTGCAATATTTACACACGCAATAAGAGGGTCTAATGAAGGCCACTGATTGAACCCAAGTTATCTATAAAGTAGATAGGTATGGTCAGCATCCTAAGTCGATCAACTGTTATGTTACTTTTAAATGTCATTTAAGTAGACACGAAATAACACAATTTACTGCTATTCAGAATTTTAGGCAATACCTCAGAGTTCATTTTATCTTAATTTTAGATTCATTCCGAATTTCCTCTGATACTGCGCTCAATAATAAGAATTTCAAAATCTGAAATGTTAATCTAATTTTGTTGCTGACTGTCCTGCTATCGACCTGCTATCGACTAAAAAGAAGAAGAAGACAATATAAGCATAAAAAAGTGGTAAATGAACACACACTTTATTCTACTTTCTGATACAGATCACTTACTATTTCTAATAATTATGTTGGATTTAATAGGTACCTAACATGCCTAAACATATTTTACATTAGAGTATTCATACTAGACATAAACAGCAGTGTTACTAATATCTTTTACCCGAGCAAAAAAAAACAGCAGTACCCATATTACCCACCATTTAAATCGTATCAACACACAATATCGATACAACACTGTCACAGCACTACGCCAAGACACGAGGCGTCAAAACGCACGACCGCAACTATCAAAGAGAAATCTTTTCCGTGTATCAATAACGTCGATCGAGCCGTCGACTAGACACATTGCGCTCTTTATGTCGATGCGATGTCACATTATAGTGCCGTGTCGTATACCTACGTGATACGCACTGATATGCTTAAGATATTTTCAGATTGTGAATGGATATTTTGCCCTTGAAATGATTAATTTGAAGGAGCTTATAAAAACATACAGTTATAATGTTTTCAGAGAAAGGTATTGCTTATTAGAACGCTCAATTAAGTACTTTAGTGAGGGGTCCTGGGCACTTTCTGATAAGTAGGTAAATAACAGTACCGTGGTACCGCGAAACCGTGGTAACAGGTGTTACCACTGGTCTCCACTTGTATAGGTACCGTTCAGTTCAGTACTTATATTACTTAATTACTAATCCATCCATCCATCAATTAAGAAAGAGTGGATACTTAATAGTTTCGCAATCACCATAATATTTAGGATTTGCCTTATATAAAACACATCATAAGTATTGATGTTTGATGGTGATAATAAATTACAGAAATTAAAACAGCACACGATCACTACAAACAATAGATCGGTCAGCTAAGCTGTATAGGTACCTACTTAACAGAACGTTCGAAATATAAGTAGCTACCTAGTAGTTTCCAAATAGGCAAACCATTTTATTGACAATGCCAAGTTATCAGTTCCACAGTGTATCACACAACAAACACCCACACATCAAAATTATTTATAAAATCTCAACAATAGCGCATCGTCTCCGTGTGGTTAGGGCGTGAAATTATTTTCTTGGCGTATGCAGATTAGGGGAGGGTGACTGGTGGGGTTCCCGGATTAGTTCCGGTTTACCTTTTATAGGATTCAGATGATAAATGTTACCATTGGATAGGCTAACGGGTGGTGCGTGTAACGTATCCAAATAAGCTTTCCAAATAGCTTATAATGTATTCATGCAATCGATGATGTGGAAATATCATAGCAAATAAAGAGTGTGATAGGTTTATAAAGCTTTTGTGGGAAAAGACTTTACGATGGGGAAATTCAACGTTCGAGCAGTAACCTACGTGTTTTACACAGCTTTTTAGGTACTTAGTTAGGAGTTTAGAATCCGATTTAATATCCCTACGTCTATTTTATCGGGATACTTACAATTGTTGACATCGCAACGTACGGCACCAACATATGTCGCCACCCTTCTATCACATCACACGCTAACGGTTTAGGAGTCAGACAAAAAACGAGGAAAGTTGCCGAGCAGACGGGCGGATGGACGATTGCCGATCCCGAAATATGATTTATAGATCGGGCGTCATCGGCAATGCGCTTTCTATACGTCATAGGACATGTCACCGCCTCCGCGCCGATGTACGGGCAAAAAGAAAAATTGCGTTGTATATTTTTGATAATAAAATATCAAGAATACTCCCAAAGGGGTTAGAAGGCATGCGAAAACACTAGAAAAAAATCTATGCCTATGTTTATTGTGCGTGTAGTACTATTACTACACGCACATTTTCACAGTCACCAATGTTCAAGTAAGTATACATATTACCTAAACCTGTAGGATGCAAAGTCCAAGCTGTTACAGCGAAAACCCAATAACACTCTCCGAACTGGGAATCGAAGCTAACAGCAGGACTTTAAGCTCGGTGGTCGTAGGGCAGGATGGGAAATCATCAATTGACTTTTTGCGGGACTTTAAGCGGGATTGTCAGACTCTTGCTGACTAATGCCCATCCTGGTTGGTCCTAATGCCCTTTGCGTTACAGGGCTGCGGTAACTCTTTCGGAAGAAATCCGAAACCATGGATGCCACAAATAGGTAATTGTGGCATCCAGGCTGGCCCCAATGATGAAGTTAGTGTATCTACCTATGTAAGACATTAATTTTAAAACGTGTTCGCAACTATTGTTTGACAAACTTTTTCATTCACCATCAGTCCCATCTATCTATCTGAACACAAAAAGAGTTTAAAAAGTCTCAACAACAAAGTGCGTTAACAATATTTCTCAGCACGAACCGAACATTTGTATCAAATCGGACAATAATCGCTCATATTGTCAGTTACAATACAATTTGTTTAGAAACTTGACGCGTGAGAGAAATAATAACAAATGATTCGCGCCCTAACACCGCCTGGCGTTGAAAGATCACGCCTATTGCTCTCCTGCTGATGAAAAAAAGTCTACAATATTACTCAGTAAGATACATTAAGTTTGAAAGTCTTTATATAATAAGTAGTACATAACGATGCTGTTATGTAGATACATATTTTGACGTTCCACGTAGATGTTGGTAAGTAGTTAACGTTATTTCTATAGGCCTTCCCACAGCAGCTTCAGACTTTAATCAGACCCTAGGCAGGACCTGCTACCTAGGTACTGCTAGGCTAGTAGTACCTAGGTAGTAGGTAGGTACGTTGTGTATAAACCAAGTACCAAGTGTTCACTGCTCTCCGGTTTAAACTAGATCACATTACACTTAAACACCCCAGCTCACTGTCAGCTGCAAATTGTGAAAAACCTAAGAATGTTATTTTAATTTCGTGGGATACCCTACCCAGAGACTGAACTTCTGTGCTTTTGAGTAGGTACCAAAAATGTTGCCGTAGGCTTTGATTTCATTTGTACAAGTAGGAAGATCGAGAGGTGCACCTAGTATTGGCTAGTCTAACTAATGTCTACCTCCATTTAGGTAGTATAATATTTATCACTGCCCTGCCCCGTTGGTCTCGTGGTCGCAAGGGCGACTGCTGAGCAAGGGGTCCCGGGTTCGATTCCCAGGTCGGGCAAAAAGTGTTATTGGGTTTTTCCATTAGGAGATCCCAGTAGCAGCCCGGAGTTTGGAAGTTGGTGGTGTGACACCCCCGTGCCTCGGAAAGCACGTAAAGCCGTTGGTCCTGCGCCTGATCTCTCTCCGGTCGTGTCGGATTGCCGTCCCATCGGGCTTTGAGAGTTAGGGAAGAGGGAGTGCATCTGTGTTTGCGCACACACTTGTGCACTATAATATCTCCTGCGTACGTGGCTAGGTTAGCCGCCGTGGCCGGAATCGGCCTGGAGAATTACATTTTTTTTTTTACATAATATTTATCGTTTTTAGGTACAAGACTTGATTATTAAAGTTGCTAATTTTGCTCTTTAACATTCTAATACCTCTAACGATGAATCTAATTATTCTCAATCTGTCAAAAATACCTACCTGTAATTTACCAACATTTTTTGACATTGATTGTCTTCAAAATAGTCTAGGTAGTCACATCCTCATCTGATTGTGACTCTAGGTAGTCACATTTTGAAGATTTTAATAAGTAGAATTTTGTTAGCCGAGGTCTTTATTATATTTCTAAACAGAAGCATCTAGGTTCATCGTAGGTAAACCACTCTCTTATAAGGAGATACTGTTTCCACTTTCTAGGAAGGAAGCTCCACAATAGCTCCACGCATCGTTCAATGCTTTACCCCTAAAATCATAGATGACTCTGTTCACCATTACACGCGTTGCTGCTGGGTATAGTGTGTATTTTAAAATGTATTTATCCGACTGACTTCATATTTTGGGTACCTATAAATGTGCCAAATGTGCTGAAATATCGAAATTTTAGACAATAAAACAAACATACCGGCAGACTTTGGGTGTACATTGGTACACCTCTGCCTAACGCTTCGGGGAAAACAAGCGTGATAATATATTACCTTCCTAAACCTACATACTTTTTTAATACGTTTTAAAACGCACAGAAAAGTATGTAATCGAATTTATTGCTTTTTGTTATGTTGCAAATAATGTACATTTTTGGTAATTCTGCTTTCTACGGAAAATATGTATGAATAAAAAAAAAATGCTGCAAGATTGCGAACTACCTACTTTCAACTACGGTGATAGTCAGACAGCTTCTTAAGGTTCAATGCCATTGTATTTTTTTAAAATAATAACAAGTACTTTGACCCTTTTTTCGGGTATTGTGTAAACAAATAATAAATATGTTTAGTCTACCAAATTCCTCGTATGAAAGCTAGCAACACTTGAGCTGAAATTGTCATTTTTGACAGCTGCAAACAAATGTCTAAAATGTCAGTGTAGCTTTTACAAAAAAAAAACTGTCTATCAAGTGTGAAGTTAGTACACGGTCGTAGCCTTGCAGCATTATTTTCATAATATTATACAACACCAGCGCGGTTCCAGTGCGATCCGTCGCTTTCTAACATCAAACAGTGTTGGTAAACAGTAGCCAACATGAGATGGACGGTGCATATCGAGGGCGGCCCAATGCGAGTTAATCATGCAGCGGTATGCATCGACGATAAAATTTATTCCTTTGGAGGATATTGTTCCACCGAAGAATATAAAGATTGGGAGCCAATACCGGTCCATGTCTTGGACACCGATTCCCTGAGATGGGCACCAGTGAATTATAAGAAGACTGATGTAGCGCCTTTCCAAAGATACGGCCACACCACCGTCGCTTATGGAGACAAGGTAAATAAAAACAAACAACTTTTGAAGACGATCATCCTCATGTAGCTCAGCCTAACATTATAATTATTTTTAACCAGATAGTGATATACTTACGCAAATTTTCTTTTTGCATTATTCTTATTTTTATTAAATGGTTACATAAGTTTTCATACTAATATGTCTATTGTACCTTTACCAACTTTATTGATGATTATTTCAAATTCTATTAGGTATGAGTTTCAAAATTTCTGTTTCATATTCCAATAAGACCTGTAATTTTTTTTTTTTTTTGCTTATATTACTGTACTTTATAATATTCAGTTAGTGCCGAGCCGTCCCTAAGATAACCCACTGTCCTAGATGTCTCACAATCAATGGTCATAGAACCAACAGACCTTAGGTCATTGACTTCTTAATGTTTTGCCCAATTTTTTTATCACAACAACTTTCAAAATTATCAATGATACTAAAATATTAAAACTATCAAAAGTTCAATTAAATATGTAATTAACTCTGCAAAGTAGAAAATTTCTCAGAACTGTATCAAAGCCGATGATACATTTTTCATTACTACATGGGCCCAGTACCGGCTGCATCTGATACAGATTCAGACTTAGCAATTACCAATGTCATGCTTGAGAAAAGCATTTTCAAACCGAATGCCTATTGTAAAATTAAATATTTTATTATCCATGTTATAAAATGAAACTGAAGTATTTATAAATAAATGGCTTAGAAGCTATTGTTTAGAATATACCTATTATATGGCTCCCTAGGAAATACGGACAGTGATTACAATAATTAAAATATTAATGTATGTAATTTACCCATGTCATGTTTATGTTCATTTATCCTTGCCATCTAATTTAACATTTGTTGTGAATTAATTAAGTAAGAGACTCTTCCTGGTACTTACAAACAATAATATCTATCCTATTCTACTAATTTATAAATGTGGATTTCTGTATGTTAGTGAATTTAGAAGGTTACCCATAACTATCATATACCCCAATGGCTATACTGATGTAAATGAAATTTGGCACACAGATAAGCTATAATCTAGATTATGGCATTGTTTTTTATCCTGTAGTTCACTATACATCTGATTTAATAAAAGTAAATTGTAACTAACTCTATGAATAGTGAATACTGAACAACACAAGCCTATTCCTGCTGCAACTTTGTTTAACAAAAGATCATACTGTAGAAATTTGAATTAATATCTTACAGGTTTACATGTGGGGTGGCAGAAATAATGCTGTGGCGTGCGACACACTTTCATGTTTCGACACCAAGACTTTGGAATGGAGCACTCCACCTGTATCAGGCATGGTGCCCTATGCCAAAGATGGCCATTCAGCTTGTGTCATTGCAAACAAGATGTACATATTTGGAGGGTTTGAATATCTCACTGATCAGTATTCACAAGAAGTACACTGCTTGAACCTTGATACACTGCATTGGAACTATGTTGATGCACGAGGCACTGCACCATCTCATCGCGATTTTCATACAGCCGTCGCAGTAGATAACAAAATGTTCATCTTTGGTGGACGAGGGGATTTGAACAGCCCTTATAATTCACAAGAGGAAATATATTGCCCCCAAGTATACTATTTAGATACTATTGAAGAGAAATGGGTGACTGTGAATCCTGGTGGAACATGGCCAGAGGGAAGACGTAGCCACTCATCATGTAAGTTCTTTTGTACCAATTAGGTACCATTCTGGGTTGGTGGAAAATAATATATGTATTAAAAAACATTATTACAATTTCAGGGTTCTACAAAGACTACATGTATATTTTTGGAGGTTTTAATGGTAATACAAAGACTCATTTCAATGATCTCTATAGATATTCTATTAAAGATAATATCTGGCAATACCTTAATGTGGATGGCTCAGTACCTTGTAAGCGTCGACGTCAAGCATGTCTTATTCATAAAGATGTAGTGTATTTATTTGGAGGCACAAGGTCAGTGTTTTGAGTGTTGGTTGTGAATTACCATTTTATTCTACTTCTGGTTTGCATGTGTAATAGGTACTATAGTTCAGGTTGAATAACTGATAAATCAGAATTTAATTAACTTTTTTTTCCAGTCCCTGCCCTGGCAATGATCGAATAGCTGAGAATGTGGATAATAACCCAGAAAGATTGATCGACAACAGTGACTTACATTTACTAGACTATCAGCCATCTCTTAAGACTTTATCTATTCTTGTTGTGCTAGAACACAACATTGACACAGCAATACTACCTCGTGATATTATGTAAGTTTTCATTATCTTTATTAGCAACTGAAATAAAACTTTACAATTGGAATACTATTGACTTTATGCACTCTATTTTTCAGTATGGACATCCGCTTCATGACTCTACCAAACCGCATTAGCCGGCCCATTAACCAATCTGGTTAGAATACATATTTGTACTACCAGCTAAATGTATGTAAGGCAGCAATACATACTTCCATTATTTATATTTAGTCATTATGATACTTCGACTATACCTATTTATATTATACTCGTAAGTTGTAGCACTAATAAGAACTTTTTATTAAATGCCTGTTTCACATAAACTGCATTACTTACTTACATGAACCTTTTTTTTTTCAAATAAAATGATGTTACACTTGATTCCAATAATGAATATATAAATATTGCCAAATGAAACAGTAATTGAAAAGAAAATATAAAGCGTGTATTTTCATTCATCCTCTTTAACAATATGTCTCTGTCGTTCAGGCACGAAGGGAACAGCGCCTGGCTTGCTATGGGCACGTCGGTTACCTTCTTTCCTCTTTGATTTTTCTTTAATTGTTCTGATTTCATTCTGGGCATTCAGTATGTGTTTGGGAACATGTCTATGACGCGCTATGCGTTTTACCTGAGGGTGGTTTGCGAACTTTTCCTTCAAAGAATCCGCATAGTTCAATGCGGTTCTTTCACGTGGTTTGAGCTGAAATTAATTTGTGCTTCAATTAGTAACATGTATCTACAAGTTGCTGTCATAAAGCCACATTTTATCAACAGTTGTTCTGTGCAAAGGTTGGTGACACTTCAAAACTTAAGAAGTCTTGTAAGGATGATCAGTTATAAATCTGCAAATAGTGTTTGGCTGTTAGCAGTTTTCTAATCTATTCACGAAATTTAGTAAGTTGGTCTGGCATCAGGACGTCTATGATATAGAAAACTAAGCGATTAAATAAATTAATATTCTATTATTGGAAACAATTCCATTTTGAAAATTGTTAACAAATGTTATACTACTCATAAAATAATAATTGACATAAAATTTTCTGTATTAAATTAGTAAGAGGGTAGTATAACTTGAAATAACTTTATTAAAGTGACACTTACCACTCCAAGTTTTTCCGATGCTCTAGCTTTCCACATTCTAATGTTCATTTCATCGGAGCCAGAGAGTATATATTTATTGTCCAATGTCCACTTAACACATGTCAGTCTTTGCATTCTCTTTGTATGGTATACATCTCGGGAGTTTCCTTTGAGACTTTCAAATATTCTAACAGTTTTATCGTAGCTGCCAGCTACAAATTCTCGTCCTGTTGGTGCATAGTCTACGTCAATGACAGCTGCTGTGTGCCCCATGTGGATGTTAACTGGTTGTTTTAGTTTCCTGACATCAAAAGTATATAAACTGAAAATAAATAGAAACATGTGAATATACAACCTCTTTCACCACAACAATTTCAATTCTTTTTTTTTTGTTCTGGTGTTAAATAATATAACAGGTGTAAAAAGACATCTAACAAAACCGAAAATTACACCATTATGTCATTATTACCACATTTACCCATCATAACAATTTTACTTTGTTTTAAATCTGGGAGTCTTCTTTTTATGGAGTAATTTTTTTTTAATGAACACCTTTATGTACCCCTCACAACACATGTAACCATTCATACAAAAGTTTTGCAAGTGTTACTATGTATGATAACTGATTTTTTACATTAAAAATCAAAGGTTTTTGTTCTTTTACTTAATTTGGGTGAACCATTATGCGTTGTTAATCACTGATATGTTTCTACACCCCATTTACTTCTATTTAGATAAAAACAAATATTATTACATACTTATAATCCTCATTTGCAACAGTGAATATAAAGGCTTCCATAGGATTCCAAGATAGGGCATTAGACCTTAGTTCCATTACAACCTTTCTCAACGGGCCTGATTCACGACAGTCATATAGAATTACACTTCTGTCACTTGCACATGATGCTAGCAAGTTTTGTTCTACCTGAAAACAATGAAGTTATTCATATTAATTTTAAGTTATGAATAATCAATCAACCTAGAACATTATAAACAAAATTAATTATCTCTTTGCCAATCCAATATACATGTTATGGGTGAAAGCACTAGGCAAGCAAAAGATATCCAAGGAAAGAATAAATTCTAAATATTACCTGATTAAATGAAACATGATGAAGACTGTCCACTCCCCATTTAAAAACTTTTACAGGCTCATTTCTCGTATTTTCCCATAACTGACAGTGTTCACCACATGTTGCAAATATTGGTTTACTTCTGTGATGTGTTACACCTGATACTACAGACATACTGAGTAAAGTGTTAACGGGTTCCTCATCTTCAGGAGACTGTACTTCAGACTTCCATGTTTTAATAGTTTTGTCATCACCAACACTGGTAAATGTGTCGCCTTTGGGTGTGTAACACAAAGCTCGCACCCAACCTTCATGAGCTACAAAGTTCCTGGTACATTTCCTTACAGCTAAGTCCCACAAACGAATTTCACCATCAAATGCTCCACTAGCTAGAACTGCTAATCTGCTAGGATGTTTGGCGATACTGGAAACTCCATCTCTATGTCCATCAAGGTTTCCAATAAAAGGCTTAGCAAACACTCTTTCAAGTTTTACAGCATTCATTGCACGCACATATTCACGTGGCGCTTCTAGAGGATGCAAACTTGGATCATAATTCCTTGGTACTGCAACAATAAAACACTAAAGATGAATGGCTAAGACGACCCTCTCACCTCATGTAGCTCAGACATTCACTGCTTAGTACTGGTTATAATAGGCCCCGGTAAGTCTTATAGCCCTTGATAACGGCCAATGCTGTTCGCATAAACTGGGTCCTAAAGAGTACCTATAGTATATAATAGCCAAAATAAATACATGGCAGGTTACAAATAAACTAAATCAACATAGTAATCTTACGTTTGTGGATATCCCGCTTTGTAGCACGTAAATAATCATCTGGATTGCGGCTAATAACTTTTATTTTCATTTTCGACATCCTGTATGAGAATTTACTGTATTCACTTTTTCAAATTAACACGAAAACACTTCCAGTTTTCAATTCCACAACATAACCTCAAAGTTAAGCTCATGTGAATTTGACATTGACAGTAAATTACTGAAATAAAACTGATTACTACAATAGGGAATTAGGGATGAGACATGAGACGTATTAAGAGTGAGTATTAATCGTACTAGGTTCGGAGCCCCGAGCCTAATGCCTAGGAGCCCAGGTACGGCCAAGAAAAACTCGCAATGCTATGCCATCAGGCGTAGACAGGGGCCAGTAAATACTTGCAAAGGAAATCGATCGTTGTTATGGAGCAAATAAGTACTTGCAAATAAAAAACATTAAACTTCAAGTATATTCTCGTTTATACTATTATGCTCTTATTTTAAGCCTGTGATTCGAAGAAGATAAAAAAGCTTTTATTTCATCTACATGTAGTCGTACAAGGTTGTAGTGGCACGGTACGAACTAAATCGAATGCTACCAAAAACTCAAGATTTATTGTATCTAGTTTAGTTTTCGGCCTAGGTTACCTACTTCTACTTGGAAGCAGTGTTATTATAACACGATTCAAACTTAATGGCGGCTCGGAAAATCACACGTTCCGATGCGCAGAATCCAATATTTAGCTGTCAGCGGGTCGTAGGGAAATGTGGAGCGGCGCCGCGGGTTACATCCCCGCACGCCCTCTGTCTCATCCGCACTCATTTTGGTCGAATGTCCAAATACTGCACACACGCGCCCATTTCTACTTACGTGCAGTCAACCTCATAATATTTATTGTTGTTGTTTGTTGATTGTTCTGTTAATACTTTTTTTGTAACTGTTACGTTAAAGTTTTGTTCACTGTCTTGATCACAAAGAAGTTATTAAAGAGACCATACAGTCATTATCATAAATACAAATTAAAATAATTATTTCTTATCTTTTGTAAAACTTATTTTGTGTTTTTTAAACCCTTCCCGTACTTTAACATACGGACAAATAAGTGGATACTATACGGTACTTAAAATATTCATACAACTTTCAGTGTTACAGAAATAATTAAATGGAGCCTAAATTATTATTAACTTGACTGTACTTGCGCGTACTTTCACTCGCAGCTAAGTTCCGTGCCGCCATTAAGTTTGAACAATCCGATATTCAAGTATTGATATAGTTTTAATAAATTCAAGTATGTGACATCCCTACTGATTACTGTCATCTATTTTGTGTTGCCAGATCTATTAATTTGGGAAAATTTGACAGTTTGGGACAGCTTAATGTGCTGGCGTCTGTACTATTCGATAAATAAAACAGTTTAAAACGTAACCATGATGGTCCAACATGGCTGTAAATAAGTAAATAAATGTGGATTACGCGGGCACCATTGTTCAAGTTGCGGATTGAAAGAGGATGTGGTGAAAAAGAAAAGAATATGCTTATATGGTCGGTTATGTTTAGATGATCACTGAAAAGCGACTAACAAAAGGAATTTATATAGCAGACAGTGTTGCCTTACTATCGATTGCCTATCGATAGGTTGTCGATACTATCGTGACCTCGAAAAATAGTCACAATATCGATAGCCCTATCGATAGTATTGAAATTTTACAATACTATCGATACTATCGAAAAAATAAAAAATCCAAGAAATCCAAGAAATTGAGCAATCCTATTGATGATACTAATACTACTAATACTATCGATATTGGACTATTTTTCGAGGTCAACTATCGATACATCAACTATCGATAGTTAGGCAACACTAATAGCAGATGTGAGTGGCAACGCAGGGAGAGGACGCCCTAGAAATACTTACCTACACTAAGTCACTAACCTCTTATTGGTGAGGTTCTTCAGAAAGGTCGGGTGCGCAGTACTCGTAACCAGTATACTTGTATGACCAAGATGTATGAACGTGCACGAGTATGGAAGAATCATAGCAGGTGGCGTTCTTTGGTTTCGTCATAATCAAATCCATATCAGAAAAAGATCATGCCCAGTAACTTCCATCACGTCATCGATAGATTCACTAAGAGGAAAAACACGTAGGGAGAACCTAACAAGTTTTATTGCGTGATCTACACATTTGCACTAAATCTCAACTAAGTTACGGCAAAGAATAATGGCAGTGGCTACTACTACTGCTGCCTACAATATGGTGGTTACGGTAGATATAGGACAAAGGTTATATTCATGTCGCCTAGAGGGCTAGAGTTCTCGACCTGTCGTTTACATAAATCGTTTGTTTTATAGAAAAGGCATCGGTCACTTTTACACAAAACCTACTTAAATTTTCCAAAAAAAAAAAAACATTTGACAAATAATACGTACTAATTTTTAGACAATATGACGCGTCTTTTGATTTATTTGCAAATAAACACTGAATTTTCACTTTGACATACATGATCGCCTTCTAAATTTTATTGGCAACACTACTCGTCTAGAGTAGTCTCTGACAGTTTGTGTAGCAGCGGATCTGGCGAAGGACTGGCTCTACTGAATTGTTATTGTTTGATGCTGAGAATATAAAGTGATCTAAACTCGTAATTGGTTAATTTGATCAGTAACAGTGTCTCGGGCGACTCTTCTTTCGCAATTTAAATCTCATACTTGATCAAGGTGCTGTTAGTGGATTCGCTGCAGCCCGTAAGTCAATAATATTATTATAGTTGAGTAAAAGCTTTTACGTAAATATCAAACTTTTAATCTATATAAACACTTCTAAATATTATATTAGAGAAGATTTACTAGAATTTCAATATTGTATACTTAATATAATTCGCCATTAATATAACGTGAAGAAATAATTAAATATACTTAATTTAAAAATACTTACTTATCTATTCTAATATAATTTCACTTCGATCCTAGCAAGCTTCAAAAATACCTAGCAAGCTGAAATAATTTTTCTGACCTCACTGATATTATTCTTATCGAATTCGAATTAATTAAATAACAATTTTAAGAAAATATTTTCTAACTCAATATAATCTTGTGAATCAAAATGCATACTCAAAATGGGGTCACCATTACAATCACAGCTATAAGATCAGCACTAGAAAGTGGTGAAGAATTTATAATGGAACAGAATTTCTGTTTTTTTTAAGTCTAAAGAAAAAAGAGATAACAAAAAAGAAAAAGATAATAAATTATAATGTCTTTTTTTTCTGTTTATCTTTTTTGTTTTGGCTTGTCATTCGTTTTTTATTATTGTGTTGATTTTGTTGTCATTTGATTTTTATTATGTACAATAAAATAATTTAAAATATTTTTTCAACTTTCTCCAGTCACTCGTGACCCATTTTTGCTTTAGGTTGGTGCAATATGTTTCACACTTCCATTCTATGTTTGACAGAAAACTGAGTAGGTAATACAAACCATATAAGCTTGCCTTTCCTGATTTTGTGCTTAAGTAGATTTTATAAACCAACTTAATTTTTGAAATAATGAACATAATTCTTTCAACAATCCTGTTCGGATAGCAATACACCCTATGGAGCTTTGAACCTTGATGAGCACTTATCAAGTATTTATGGCAAATATGGGGCATTTTGTAAATAGGACTATACATTTTTCAAACAAGTCAAAGATCAATTTTTTTATTAAATTAATTTACCACATACCCTGCCCATTAAAGGAGTTCTGTAAGAAATAAGTCCCTAAGCTTATAAGCTGTCATTCACATTGCGACACGCAAAGCTAAACGAATAATCAAGCGTGGTGGTGGAGCCCGGCGCGGCGGCGCTTTCTGCGCCACAACCGCGTTTGATTATTTACATAAAAAATACAAACACCTTCCCACGCGCGTCATGCGCAATCCCCTGTTGGGATAGAGAAACGCGCCGCAATGCGAACTCGCTAAGGGCCTACGTAGACCGGGACAGAATGGCAAGGGACCAATGGACATTCAAACGTATCATTATAGAAATACGACATAAATTGCTATGCTTTAAAATGATGCAAATCCCTTTCGATGCCGCGGTATCATTTTAAAGCATAGCAATTTATGTCGTATTCCTATATCTATAGGTTTTCATGTCCGTTTGTAAAAAATTAAATCCGTTGCCATGTCGTCATATTCATTATATTTCACCCTAAAGTGCGATTCGGGTGAGATTGCGGAAAGCTGACGTAAACGTAACAGATAGACCTGCTGTGTGATTCTCTAAGCCTCACTTCGTAATCCGAAAGCTAAATCCGCAGTGAGATTACAAAATGGTATTCTGTTAAACACGATCACGCCCGGCGACGTCACCACGGCGAACAAATACTAAACCAATGACAGGTTGGTTCGTTATCGAAGTGAGCGCGATCACTTTAGTGAGACTCGTTTTCGAGTTTGCATTTTAGAGAATCGCACTGCTGGACGTTTGGTCCTTGCCAGATGCATTATTGACGAAAGTTAAGACACATTAGCACGGGCCTTAGTAATAAGCTGTTCACTAATTTGTTTGATGAAAATGTTTGAGTCTTGTATAATGTTGACATTAAATAAGTACCTCCTTATACAGCTACTTGAATTTCGTCATATTTTCCTAAAGAAGTGGGCCGTAAGAAGTAAATATTAGTTTTGTTGCGGTAATTCAACTAGGTACACCTAAAGCTATGTCCAAAATGCTGATCTTGGCATCTGCGGTTATTTAATACGATATTATTATTATTATTTGTGTAAATATGAGCATCTTGAGTCTTGACTCAGATATAGGTACGTTCGGTTTTTTTCCAACTCTATATACCTACAGAATGAGTATGTACCTATAATGTATTCTCTAGACCACTTCCGGGCACGGCGGCTATTCTTAATGCAGACTAGCCAAGTACGCAAACACACATGTGCACTCCCTCTTCCTTAACTCTCATAGTCCGATGGGACGGCAATTAGACACAACCGGGGTGAGATCAGGCGCAGGACCAACGGCTTTACGTGCTTTCCGAAGCACGGGGCCAATTTCCAAACTCTGGGCTGTTACTGAGAAATTCTTAATGGAAATGCATATAACACTTTTTGCCCAACCTGGGGAATCAAACCCAGGACGCTCAGCAGTCGTGCTTGCCACCACGAGACCAACGGGGCAGTTAGCAGAATGTAGAGAAGGGCAAAGTTATACCAAACCGATTTTGATACTTACGCAGAAACCACGTCACATTCCAAATGCGTTGATGTGCCCTGCCTGTGCCTGTATTCGTACCTTATTTCCTTACCTAATAAAAAAGCTGTCAAAGCGCCATTATTATTTATTCCTCCGTTAAAAGTTATCGGCGCATACAAAAACGCTTTATGTTAAAATTTAACTAATAGTTTAAACTCCATCGTTATTTTAACCGGATTACGTAAAACATCCTGCAGTCTGTCGAATTTTGCAGCAACAATCTGCTGATTAGCTCTCTAAAGATCGAAAGATGCGATTATATTGACCATTTTGTCTGAAACAATAAACTTCACGCTAGGCGGTCGCATATCAATGTAAAATCATCAAGAGCTCCCCTAATGTATATCGCACGTATTAATAAAGGACGTCATCTCGTCACAGTAGTTAGATAAGGTCACCGGCTCGCTAGCTGCTCAATGGCAGTATTTTGTTCGTTGACCCGCGAACGGTTGCGTTGGCGCACGCTCGGATGTAAAACGCATTTATTCGAGGCCCACATATTCACATTTTGATCCCCATTTAGTGCAATAGTGCGGATATTAATTTCTAACTCATTGTTTTAGTGTCGCCTTTGTGTATTTTTTATTATTCATTTTTGGCCAACGTGCTGTTACTCTATATTAGGTAAGTACAAAAATAAATACTCCGGTCTCAGGAACCTAATATTATGAGTAATGTAGCTATTGACCTACGATAACTTTTGCTCTGTAACAGAAGAAGAAAAAAGGATATTGCGCTATTTTTCATGGTTTTAGGCAAACACATTATTTAGTCTGAACGAATTTTGTTTACTAATGTATATCTACTTATTTGTTTAATGAGAATTTCTTGCTACAGTAACACTGCCAACAATGATGACAATACCGTTATGTTTCTTCGTTACCAAATTAATATCTTAGCGGTGCTGTATTAGGCGTCGTTCACACACTGAGTGACGAGTCGCGTAAATGAGGGCGCGCTCATGAATCGCGAAACTGAGCCAAGTGCCCCGTAGCCGGGCCATTTCCTTAGTTTGTATTCATAAATAGGTACTGTAAAACAAAAGATGTTCAAAAACTAAAACCCGAGTACGAGAAAAACTTCCACCAAAAACATAACCCTCCTTCTGGCGCAGTCGACTAAAAAGCTACAAGACTTCTACTACTTTTTGTACATAATAATGAAATAACTTTATCAGAAGCTATCAAAAAATATTATTTACTAAGATAATTGATTTCTTATGCTGCAGTCACACCTCATTAATTAGTATTATTCCGCAGGCCGGTCGACCATACAGCGTGACGCGTGATCACAACTTACCTTAGGGTACATACTAGTAACAGAACAATATTATATGTCGCATGGAGGGTGGCCGAGGTGCGAAGCATTGGGTCTTCTTCACGATCCGACATTATTTTAAATGAATGTGGGCACTGTGTGAGTACTCGAACAAAAATACGGTTTAAACTTTGAATGTCTTTATTTTAGGTACAATAACAAAAGCAAAGTCGAAACAAACACGTGCGTTGGTACTGAGCGTCTGCCAAGACTGTCCGACTTAGACTGAGCCAACCTCCGTCTTGCTGCATCCCCTCTACCGACGATCGTGTCCAAGCGGTGGGGCGCGCTTGCGTTTCTGATCACGTGATGCTTAGTTGCGAATTGAATGGATAGATGGCGCTGTACGTTGTACAGTAGCGACATCAATCCACGACACGGCCATCCCTGACTAGCACCCGTCCTCGGGTGTAGTACCTGTGGACAAAATACACTCAGGGAAAAATAGCTCGGCTATCCTGCCAATAGAAACTAAGTAACTCATTTTTACTGCAAATCTACGTAAACACAATAACCAACTGTTATGATTTACAACGTCCTGTCATTAGGGTTTCTACACAGTGCTTCCTACACAAGTGATTGGAAGAGATCCGATCAACAAAGCAATCAACGGAAAACTATTTCCACTAATTTGAAACTAATCTCATAGGCAATGCATACTCAACTCATTAAAACTTTCGTCACAATCTGTGCACCAACACAGATCAGAATCGCACCAACGATTCTTTTCATGCTCGCTGCCACATGTGCTACAACACATGAGACACTCTGTGCACCAACACAGACCAGAATCGCCCCAACGATTCTCAAAACCTCTTGCGCAAAATGTGCTACAACACATAAAGCGCTCTGTGCACCAACACAGACAGAAATCGCACCAACGACTTCTCACAGACCCATCGCCACATGTTACTCATGAGGTGCGGTCAAGAGGTTCGAGTATGAGTACACACGCCATTCTTAATCGGATGTGGTTTCACTACCACTGTCATCAACTATGACATCTAACTCTCGAGGCACTTGGTGATCGGGGATCTTTCTCACACGGTCATGGGGGTACTTGTACGTTCGCTTAGAGTCAAGCGCCTTAAGTAGGTGTCTATCCCCGTCTAATACCTCAATAATCTTAAATGGGCCTTTCCTCATTTTCAATCAAAACATAATCATTAATGGCTAACTTAGAAACCTGAGCCTTATTTTTATCATAATTAGCATTCTTTACGATATTCTGGGTCGCGTGCTCTCTAGTCTCGTCTAAATTAACGTCAAAATACTTCAATCAACAACAACATCAGTGCTCTCACTAGCACTATTACTTTACTGACTACTCTCGTTTATTGTCTTAACGGGAACCTCACAAGTAAACAATCTGAATAAACTTAAAAAAATAAAGTTGTGAATGCAAATTATCAACGCTTTAGCGGGTAAATTTACTAACTTTGTAAAATTGTGAATAATTGAAAATACAATAATCATTACCATGTACCATACCATACCATACCATACCATGTGTCATGTACCATAGTCGTTCGAAACCTTTAACGCCACGGCTCTCCAGCCGACCAGCAATCGCATTGCTCTCACACATCCAGCGCATGGATCAGTACGCATCCACCAAGTAGATCGCCCGTGTGCATCATCCACTAACTACGCACTACGGTCTTTCCAGACCACGACCTCGTGTGTTTAATCTGTAACAAGTAAAATAGCGCAGTACATACCGTTCGGTCACTCCTGTCACAAACTTAAAATAACTTTAGAAATGAAAACGAATTTCTTATCACAATAATTTTGTTTTAGTTCTACCTACATCAAAAATCTAAACTGAACAATTTAATTAATTGAACGATTAGATCAACTACAAATACTAGAGCAATTACTAAATCATCCATAGAGCATCATAAGAACGCAAAGCAGGAATCTTATTCGTGTCCTGTGGCTTTTCCTTAAGCCCTTCCAACAAACCTCGCGTTTGTTTCATTCAATTCTCTTGAATGCCGAGTCCCACGGACCCTTTAGTCTCTACAAGACCCGACCTTCGCCTGTGCCACCCGCACACCGCGTATCCACGGACTACTAAAAGCAGATACCGACTTCTAACGGACTACGGCTACGAAATGGCAACAGGTACGGTCCGACCAGCCGAACTAAGATTCACCACTATCACACGGTTCAACATCTTCTACTTCTAGAGGAACTTGGCACTCAGACATTCGTCTTAGCCTGTCATGCTCGTATTTGTAGGGTACTTCTCGAAAAACTATGACCTTGATCGATTCCGTTAAAATAATGTAAACACGCTTGCTACAAAATTTTACGCAACATTATAATATCATCACGCCTGTATTCCCCGAAGGGTTAGGCAGAGGTGTACTAATGTACAGTATGTACACCCACAGTGCGCCGGTACATTTAGGTCCTATGTAATAGGGGGCGAGCCTATTGCCATTAACCGGGCACAAATCCAAACTCCGAGCTGCTAGTGAGGATTTCATAGAAAAACCCAATAACACTTTTTGCTCGACCTGGGAATCGAACCCGGGACCCTTGCACAGCAGTCGCACTTGCGACCACGAGACCAACGGGGATAATGTTCACACAACAGTATCTTTGATGAAGAACATTCGGCACCAGAATCGTAATAAAATGGACACGACTCACCGGTATTCATCACACCGCAAGGATTGCTAACGTAGCAATCTCCAACACGTCGCTCGCTTCCCGCCGCTGCTGCAGCCTCTCTTGACGGACACCATTGAGCTGCTGCTGCCTTGTTGTCGCTGCTGCTGCCTTGTTGTCGCTGCTGCTGCTGCCTTGATGTCGCTGCTGCTGCCTTGTTGTCGCCGCCCGGCGGCGCCCGGAGTAGCCGGCACAGGCAACGGCTTCTTGACATCCTTCTTCGTGTAACAATCCGGTTATTTGTGTCCCAGCCTGTCGCATGCGTGACCTTGCTATTCACTGGTTTAGTTCTAAGAGTTTGTATCAGCACGTTCATTTTGTTGGTTTTGCGTTTCAAAAAGGAACTGCCACTTTGTTTGTTTCGCATTTCAAAAAGTAACCGCCACTTTGTTGGTCTTGCATTTAAAAAAATAACCGCCACTTTGTTGTTGTTGCATTTTAAAAAGTAACTACCACTTGGTTGGTTTTGTATTTCAAAAATAACCACTATTGTGAGTTTTCAAGGTTATTTTATCACCGCGTGTTTTCTTATTTGCTCGATTTGAATCCCACTTCTGATGTCGCATGGAGGGTGGCCGAGGTGCGAAGCATTGGGTCTTCTTCACGATCCGACATTATTTTAAATGAATGTGGGCACTGTGTGAGTACTCGAACAAAAATACGGTTTAAACTTTGAATGTCTTTATTTTAGGTACAATAACAAAAGCAAAGTCGAAACAAACACGTGCGTTGGTACTGAGCGTCTGCCAAGACTGTCCGACTTAGACTGAGCCAACCTCCGTCTTGCTGCATCCCCTCTACCGACGATCGTGTCCAAGCGGTGGGGCGCGCTTGCGTTTCTGATCACGTGATGCTTAGTTGCGAATTGAATGGATAGATGGCGCTGTACGTTGTACAGTAGCGACATCAATCCACGACATATAAGTGTGTATTCAATAATTGCTGCCCTAAATAACTTATTAACTAAATAAGTAACTGAAGTAACCTCAATATTTATAAAACTGTTTGACTCTACAGCTTTTATCATTTAACTAAGTCTGATTTATTTTGAATTCTTCTTGATATTCTTCTTAATTTTGTGCCGAAAGAGTGCGAAGAAAATCTTACGAGCTCTTCGAGAAAAATATTTAGAGCATTAGAACAATATTCGATAGCATAGTGAACCATTTTGTTATCGTTAATATACAGATAATAAAGCGGTCAGTTGCCGGCCGGCTTCCGTACGCGCTGACAATCACGTCCACCACAGCAGATTCCTGCTTGTAATATTAAGCAAAACTATAAATAGGTAGTAAGCAAATAAACACGTCTTAAGATTTTTATCAAAGTCGTTTTGTGAGAGGTCGTGAGAGGAACTATATGTTTATATTTTTTATGATAATTATCTCTGCTTGTCTGTGACATGCGAGTCACGAGTTCAGGATACATTTAGCAAAAAAGTCACCTTAAATTATTTTGTCTTACAAGACGGTTCACATTTAATAATCATTTAGATTCAACAGTACTAAAAGAAATCGTTTGGGATATTTTCAATTTTACGAAAAGGACGCTATATTCATTTAATTCCCACTTATTTAAGCGCTTAACGAGGCGGGCCGGTCACAACTCACAATGAATTGGTAATACCGCGAGCAGAGCAGTCATTGCCCGACCGGGCAATATAAATCAATATAAAATGGCTCGCGCATTGTTTGCGCCATACGTAATTGTTCTGATATTCAATGAATGTACAGACCTACTCCTAAGCTTTAAAAAGTTTAAGCTTGAATAACAATATGAAAGTGAATGGGTGAGAACATACTAACCCATTACCCATACCCAGATAAAAAGTTAATTAACTTATATCTACATAACTTTAAATTTTCACCCTAACAATATTTCTCATTGTTCTTTAGGATTTTTCAGCTCCGTAAGGAAACCGGCTTAAAACGAAAAGAAAAACGTTTGTCAAGAACATTTCGAAATGTTCTTGCTCCACACAATTTATTTTAGTTTGAATTTCATATTACCTTTTAAGGGATAAGAAGTTCGAACGTTATTCCGTGTTATGCCAAAGTTTTATTAATAAAATTTAAATCATCCGCATTTACGGTAGGATGTACGAGGATAAAATATTGCCTAGGTCATCGTCGAGTATAAAATCAAAAGGCAAAAATATCTACCCATTTGCATGCAGTCTCGAGAAAAAATAGTCTTCAAAATAACTCGACCGTTAGAGACTAGGTAAATAAAATTGGTGTTATAACAAAAATCCGAAGTGGAGCCTTAATAAACCGTTGTGAGGCGGTCGTTGTACTCAAAATTATAAACTTAATTTGGTTCTTTAAGGAAAAAAAAGAATGTTAAACACTTTGCCGAAACTTGGTTCTTTCCAATCCTTACGTCAAATAAAATATTGACCAACGTGTGGTCGTGTGTGCCGTGCCGGTGCGGATTAAGCCGAAAAGGCTCACCAAAAAGTAAATACTTTTGGCTTTCCCCAAGGGCACAAATATATCTCTACAATATTTAGTCCTAACGAAGTAGATAAAGTAAATAATAAACACCCGTTAGGCTAAATTAATAGTAAGTACTGTAAAGCAAAGTTTAAATCTATCAAACAACTAACCATAAGCGTGCCTAAACGTAATTGAAGCTTCCGAAACATCGTAAAGCTCATAAGCTTTACGATGTTTTTGCTTGCATAATTTATTTATTGATTATATTTTATGAGCAAGAGCAATAAATTAAGTTGTGAATCACTTATCAGTGTCATTTAACACCTCTGTTAAACATAATTAGTTACATTTTTTTTATATAACTGGTTTTTGATACCAAATACTTAATGAAAATCCATTTCTTAAGTCATTTCACAATTTTGCGCAGAGCTTAGATATTTCAAATGGTTTGAGGGGCCCATTTATGAGTTAACTGTAAAATTTAATTAATCATAAACTATTATTTATTGATTTTAAAAATAAATTCTCCTTTTTATTTATAGGTATAAGTTATAACCCTGTTGAATATCGATATGACTACGATTTATATGTAAACATTTCTTGACAATTTGATATGACTTAATACTTATGTTTATTTTGGATTGTTTTTCCGCATGTCACTGTTGTATGGCAAATTCAATAAAGCGGATTTTAACCGACTTCCAAAAGCAAGCTTTTTTTTCTTAAAAGCGGTTTAAACAAATTAACTCATGCACTCGAATACCGATAAAATCGACACCGCAGACTACCTGCGGAATATTAAAAACTAATAGGGACCCACTTACATAGAAACAATTGATGTGAAACTTCTCTGGAATTTATTTTAACGTCTTTTTTTGTTTCTTTCTAGGTTTGTACTGTCAAAATATGGTTCCTAATTTGAATTTGCTGCACGTAATATGTTTCGCACTGTTATTCGATCTGTGTGTGCGCACGCACGCGGAATTATTCACTGCGATCGCAGAAGTAGAACATTTGCTGGAAACGCATAAAAGAATTATAGACGATTTAGATTTTTATATTAATAAGGAAGAGAAGAGACTTTCCAACCTAAAGAGGTAAGAATTGATTGAAAAGATTGAAATGAGTATGGAAAAGGAGTTAAAATTATGTTGATTTTTGGATCCACTGTAACGTTCTTATTTTTATTTATAGGCATTTGAATATCTACAAAACGGAGCATGAAAAGGCGATGGAAGATATTCCCAATTATTTGGGTAATCCAATCAACGCTTTCACCCTCATTAAAAGACTGACAACAGACCTTGATCATATCGAAGATAGTATCAAGATAGGAACAGGTAACTTTTATGCTAATAACTAAATTGACTTAACATAAGAATATTCATAAAGAATCATCTCAAAATCATAATTTGTTAATAGAAGATATAATTTAATGACAAACCATGAATATAAAATATAAAACTATGTAAAATACTACCATCTTGACTTTTTCCAGATTTTGTATTACAATGCCGGAATCGAAACCGAAAATTATACTGGCATATATATATAGTGATAATAAACTTCATTTGCAACTTCATTGATGCGATCTAGTTGAAATTATTGATGTAGATGTGAGAAGTTAAATCTTCATCAATGAGTTCTACTCGTATTTCTGTGGGAAGACTGTTTACTTTTGCTTTAAGTCTTTAGTGTGTTATGATATCAAAATTCCTCAGTTGACATGTTTTTAAAACATTCCGGGAACTCTGTGAGGTATAAAGGTAATTTCAAGCAAGACCTATGTCAACAAAGACTGGGGAAAAAACATAATGCCCATAATTGTTTAAATCTACACCACAACAGTTGCATAATAATTAAGCAATTTATACCGTGGATAAGTTTTTATTATATAAAACAATAGCATTCTCGCGATCACGAGAAACGAGCTAAGTATTCACTATCATTAAAGTTGATTAACTTTGAAATATACTGCCAAAGAAATAAGTGTAACACAATACAATAATGCTTAAATTATGTTTTACCCCATGATCTGGGAACTACAAAACGACCTTAATAGGGTATTATTGTTTACTATCAAAGACAGAAACTGACTGGAGTTTAGATTATTACGAGGCAATTAATGCTGCTTAATAATATGAGTTCAAGACCCAACAATTTCGTCTTAGAGGTCATGACAATGAATATTGAACGTTGATTACAGATTACATAAAGAATATAACAATGAACCATCAAGATGTGAAGTACCCCGCCCTGGAAGACTTGACGGGGGCCGCGCAGGCACTCACTAGGCTTCAGGAAACCTACCATCTGGACGTGAAAGATCTCTCCGAAGGACTTCTCAACGGAGTCGCGTACAGGTAATGTTTTTAGTAACTACTAGCTGTAGCTTGACTTCGTTTGCGTTGATAATAAAAATAAATATTTTATTAATATTTGTAAAATAAAAGTTAGCCTAAGTTACTCCATATAACATTAGTTGTGTGCGATTGAAAGTTCCGTCAAAATCGGTCTAGCCGTTTCAGAGATGACCGGAACAAAGAGACATGCAGAAAAATAATTAAAAATGTTTTTTGATACAAGTACTTTCATATGCATTTAGTGAAAAGCTTTTAATTTGAAATCACAAACCGACACTTCAACTATATTTATTTGTTTAACTATTTAACTAAAAAAAAAACAGTAAAGATTTTGCACATTACCATAGGTCATTTGACAAAGGTTAGATAAAATTCTCATACGGACTAAGTAGTTCCTTCCCAATATAATTATCAGCATTTTTTTTTTAATACAAATACGTAAGTACTTATAATCTTATAGGGGTTAATTAGCTGCCATTTATCTTTTAAAATCGTGTCATTTGCTAAATACCTAACTCTTTACATTTTTTATAGTTTCACTATCTTTATTATGCGATGTGCTAAGTGTAACTAATTCTACAATTATGTCTTGATCACCGTGAAGCGTGACATTATCGTTTTAGCACTTACTTGTTTACCTACATACGGTACAATTACTATGTAACTGGTTATAATTTGTGTTTGCATAATGGTTTACAACATGTGAATTAATAGTTTAACATGTCTTCTGATATGGTAGCCAACTCTAATAGATTTGAATTTTCATAATGTAGAATTATAAACATACTTATTTTCTACTAGCTGTGTCTGCGGTTTCGCTGTCGTGGACCTAAATGTAGCCTGAAACAATAAGTATTTAGTACAATGTCATGTCATCGCAATTCTCTTAGTTTCATATTATAAAAATAATATCTATTGCAATAAGAAAAAACTATAAATGTGTCACAGTAGACATTATGTTTGTCGTACATAATAGGATTATAATAAAATACCTACTACCTGGACATAATACAAGTATAAAAGTATTTGTTTTCCATTGTAATATATAGGTATTACAATAGAAAAATAAATATTAGTCATAATTATGTTTTCTTTAGTCTCTAGTTTTACACAAGTATTTTATTATATACTTCTATTTTAGCACAAAGTAAGCTCTAACCTTGGCAAAATGTTTCTATGTTACGAGCAACATTTTACTGGCAATATTTCTAATGTTTGAAAAATTTAATTTATAACTGAAACATGTGACCTGCAATGCAACATCCGCAAGCTTTCTACACCATCGGCGCGGGATTTTAAGGTTACCTGATGTTCATTTCAGCACACCAATGAGCGCAGGCGACTGCTACGAGCTCGGGCGCGCATTGTACAACGAGAAAGACTTTACAAACGCGCGCGCTTGGATGGTGGAGGCATTACGCAAATTTAAAGAAGAAAATATTCCCTATTCCTTTACTGAATCTGACATACTGGAGTACATCGGCTTCTCGTATTATTTGCTTGGTTAGTATTATTTGTAGTTTTTGTGACTGTGTTTTTAAAACAAATCTGACAGCGTTCAAGAAATCTTCTTGTGCCCAAAACAAAATATAAAATTATATCTCACCCTTTAATATTTAATCATTTTAATCCCTACCCTAACTTATGTTCGGTTGGGTTTAATTGGAGTGGCTTTTATTTGTACTTAATTTCTTTGATTATATTAGAAGAATAGGACCAAGAGAAAAGGCAGTATGCTTTTAATTTCTGCCTATAGCATTGGGGTTTCAATAGGTTACCAATCCATAAGTCAAACCGTGACCGTTATCGATAATTTTATTAAAGTCCCTGATTTAACAGTATACACAGTACTCCCATAATGAAGCTTCCAATAGATTTAGTTGAACAATACTCATATGATAAGAAATGATTATTATTTCCAGGTGACACGAGAAACGCTTTGGTATGGACCCACAGGCTACTAGATGTTGACCCGAAGCATCCGCGAGCTAAAGGCAACGTGCCACACTATCAGAAGAGCATCGCTGAAGAAGAGCAGAGACTCAGGAAGGAACGGCGCGGGGTACGTACTACTCATTATAGCATTTTTTTGGGTTTCTGTGCCCCAAAATGTGCCTAAGGGACCGCTGATGTAAAGTGAAAAATAAGAATTCTACGATTATTTTAATTTATTTATTCTATAAAAAAATTCAATGTCGTTATTACTGTCGTGAGTAGACTTGATTGATGCTAAGATATAAATAGGTGATTTTTAGTAGTTCCATGTGTGAATTTATTCCCTTTAAGCATCTCCAATTATTTGCTAAAGGTGTAAGGTGTGTAACAAACATCCATTATTTGTGCATGTGGTCTTAGGGTAATAATCCCACATAGTGTTGCTGCTCTGAATACCGTGAATATTTCTTCCTCTCTTTGCATACCTACTCTCGTAGAATCCAATCAATAATGTAAATAAAAAACTTAAACCCAATGATTAATGAACGACTTTTTGACTGTTTGCTAATAGTTTTTAATATGTTATAGATCCTAGACCTGTAACATCTTTTCCCTTTTATTTATGTGTATATAGTTTACGTAATATGAAGAGAATATTAAATGTTAAGGTCAATAACACGTTTGGAATGTTATCATTTATTCAATGCCCTCGTAACGATTTGAATGTAAATACGGCATTTTTTTACCTGAGAACCTACAGCGGAATAAAAAATGGGTTTATATTTTTAGCATGTTTGTATGTAGGTATGTTTATTTATCTGTTCCCGCATTTCTCCTATACAACTTATCATAATTTGAAAGATGAGATATCGTTAGAAGCGTCTTTAAAGTCAGCTGGGTACAGGTTGTATGTCGTCATGCTAAGTTCAATATGGCGCCCTCTAAACCACATTTTTTGTCCTGTTTAAAGACATTTTTAGGGTTTGTACCCGAAGGGGCCCAACGGGTCCCTTTTGCCTTTGATGATAAAAATACGTCACAAATGGCCTATTATAAAAAAAAACACGGCAAAAAATGAACTATTATAAAAATAAAAAACACACACACAAAAAAAAAATAACATTATTTAAATTAGTTCTAATCGAATTCAGCGATAAATTATACTTATTAATTGGTCCACAGGAGACTGGTGTGGAGCCGCAAGAGGAAAAACCGGTTGAATTGAGCGGTTATGCCAAGGAGAGAAAAGTGTACGAGTCGCTGTGTCGCGGCGAAATGGACATACCCGTCGCTATCTCTAACAGGCATGTACCTATATTTTTGTTACTTTATTATTCTAACTACACTAACACTAAGCCTTATGGCAGCCACATAGAACGTGCTAGTAGAATAGTGCATATTTCATACAAAAATCCTATAAATTACATTAATTGCCACGAACGCGAATATTTTCATCATCGTCATCATATCAGCCGTTAGACGTCCCCTGTTGGACATAAGCCGCCCCCATAGATTTCCAAAAGCACCGTGTATATTTTATCGGTAAAATAATGAGTAACTTTTGAAAAGGACTAAATTCCATGTGTCATGTGGAACCCCTTTTCCGGAGACCAAAACCACATTATTTGCATGCAGAGAACTCATCAGTTCAATCAGTCACCATTCGTATATTCGAAAATAATAATAATAAAAATCAAATATTAAAACGAGTTTGACGTTAGCCGATTTCAATAGAAATTTAATAAAAAGAACACCTATTTGAGTCATACGATGGTAATCCCACGCATTTCGTCCCAAATCGTACGATTACTCTGCTATAACAATATAACATCTCCGGTCGATAGAATAAAGTCTACGATCTTGCATCGTTGAAGATATTTTAGTCCTCTAGCTGTACATTATCACATTATTATACCTATTTCAGGTCTCACTCTTTATCGCGTTAAAGATCGTTTATTTATTTAGTTTATTTGTTCATAAGTTCTATTATTCAAACTGTTCTAGCAAGCATGACCCATCTTGTCCTTTTCCAGATGACAATTATAAAAAATGTACATAATAAATTATAAAGAATAGTGTAAAAACAAAAGTGAAACAAACACAGGTGGTACCTATTATTATTCTATTTATTCTTTTTTTTTTTCATTATCGTATTACTTTCAGTAATAACAATTAGTTTGTTAGCATAGCATTGTCCTTTGACTATCATTGACAAATTACTGTTGACAAAGAATGGTTAGCTTGATTGAAGGGCAATAATACGATGAACACGTGTTGACAGGGTAAGTACTGCATCATGTCACGCATTTGACCCAGGGTCAGCGAATTGCCGTATTATTTCTGTATGTTTCGCGTAGCTATGGTCTATGAAGGCCGATGTAGCGTCAATAGCATTTATTTCAATTTCAATAGCATCTATTTTTAAACCTGTGATTACAATATACAGACGATTTTTCCTACTGTTAGTCTATAGTTTGTAACGTGTACGCGGCGACTCTAGTTTCCAAACTATACTGCGTCACTTATCACTTACACCATGACAAGACTTGTAAAGCAATAGTTTTTAAACTAACCAAATATTAACAAAACCTACCCACCCCGCCTTAACACGGGACAGGTTGAGGGACTGACGGAGGCGAGAGTGAGCGACTAAAGCGAGTCACCTTAACCCCCGTCATCCCTCACGTGTTAGGATCCTATAACCCTTGCAGGCACGGGCGCTGCCTAGTTTGGGGACCGCCGTACAAAAACACATATACAATTTATAAATATTTAGTTACATAACTAAAATAGTTATAATAGCGTACTATAATATTAAGTACTTTGAAGTTTTTTTTTTTGTAGCAATGTTCCAATAAATTATATTTTTTGTAGTACCAGGAAAGTCTCAATTTATTTTGTATTGCGAACTTGAATTCGAAAACCGAGATTATGTTAATATTATCCCATTCGTTTTTATTGCTCTCTTTAACAGAAATTCACACTATAGTGGCTGAGTAATAAAATTATCATAAAGAAGTAATTCTATACTTATGATGTAACTGTGTATGGTATGGTCCTCTTCCCACGCATACAGTTAAAATGGAATGTTTAAAACAAAGTTACCGGGTGAACAAAGTTCCGGTGCCATATATGACTGTACTGTCTTTAATTTATTCTAATTTGTAACATTCCGCACTTCATCGCTTCTTTTCTTTTAATTTCGTCGCGGGATCCAAGTCAATCGTTTCTCCAGGACTTGTTGATCTTCATTGCCTCGGCGCTTTCCTGGCGGTCACCACTGTTGATTTTGGCTTTCAAGAGTTGCAGTGGTTGAGAATACAGTGCAGGGCAGGCGGGCTAGTCCCATAAAATAAAAACCGCACTCCAGTGCTAATCTGTAAAATCCATGGTGAATGTATGTGGCAGGGCAGCTCATCAGCCAGTTATTTCGGAATCTTAATTATTTTGATGCGTAAAATTACCTTTTAACACACCGGGAAGTTATTAACTTTGGTCCTTTAAAATAATGATCTTCAGAAAGGCTGATTCTCAAAAAAAACCTTTTTATTTCTAGGTTGACATGTCGTTACCTAACGGAGAACCATCCTTTCCTCCGTCTGGCACCCATCAAGATGGAAATGATGTATCTCAAGCCTGACATAGTGGTATTCCACGACGTGATAAGCGATGGAGAGATTGAAATTGTCAAGAAAATGGCCAGGCCAAGGGTGAGATTAAAAACGACTTTGTGATATTTTGTATTTTTTTAGTTGCACCTGTATTTATAATTTAAGTAAACAAAGTGTCTCGACTAATAAATACACAAAGTATAACAAATAGACTAGCACAATAAATTACAAAATGTTTTGTTAGGTTAAGTTAGAACTGAATCACTTATTACTATCAAACTTTTTATAACATTTGGTCTGAAATTAACTTTAAATCGAATAATAGATAATCTCTTAATAAAAGACTTTGTTTTAAATACTACCCTATTTTATATTGTAAAAATAAACCTTTTAGTACTGGGATAAATTATCTTTATACCTAACGCGATAACGCATAAAAATAACGTGTCCCTTTTTGGATATTAGTATAAAGGATATGTGAGTCACATGTTTGTGTCACCGTCCGCAATTAATTCCGAACCTTGACTTTTAAAACTAAGAGAATTAATTAAAATACTCGATTAAATTTGTTAAGCTTTTTGTCGCTTTCAATGTATCTCATTAGTGGAAGTGCCTTTTAATGGTCTAGTTGAAATAAATAATATTACTTTGACTGTTTCGGTTTACAAGCCTGTTCTAAATTCCATTACATGCTAGTAATGTTAAAATGCGAAGTCTTTTTGTCTGTCTTTCCGAAAAAGGTAACTGAAAAACCATTCATCTGATTTGGATTTGGTTGATCGAGAGATATTTTCTCTGGCCAAACTTATGTGGAGTCGTAAGCTGCAATATATGATAATAATATTTTCTGTTCAGTTCAAACGCGCCGTGGTCCATGACCCGAAGACTGGAGAGTTAGTCCCTGCCACCTACCGCATCAGCAAGTCGTCTTGGCTGCGAGACACCGAATCGGAGGCCATCGCGCGCATCTCTCGCAGAGTGTCCCACATGACCGGCCTTAGTATGGACTCTGCCGAGGAGCTGCAGGTCGTCAACTACGGGATAGGGGGGCATTATGAACCGCATTACGATTTTGCTAGGGTAAGTTGATATCTTATGAGTAATGCCTCTGGTGTTGCAGGTGTCCATAGGCAGCGCCCAGCGGTAACCGCTTAACACCAGTCGGGCTGTTAGCTTGTATGCCACTTACAGTGGTATAAAAAAACTTGTTTTATAACTGACTGTGAATCTAATTCTGGTTAAAAAGTGCTCACTACTACAGCATCAGCAAGTCAGCTTGACTGTGAGGTTTGAAGCGTAAGAGATCGCGCACATCTTTAGAACAGTGTAGCTCATGACCGGTTACTGAAACTTCAATGAACAAAGCGAGATTATTGCCTTGTGCTCGCAAGTATCCTGATCTCTCATAGTAACAGAATTTATTCTCAAATCTCGTTTCAAAAACGAGACTAATGGTGAAAAGGGCCCCTTCCAGTGCAGTGGAAAATTGATTAAAGATAAAAACAACAACAAAATGTTCTTAATTTAATTTATGTTGTTTACAGAAACGGGAGAATGCATTTAGCAAGCAAGGCGGTAACAGAATAGCTACAGTGCTCTTCTATGTTAGTATTCAATTTCAAAATAATTATAAACAGTGGTTTACATTAACTCATTTATTTCTTACTAAGTTAGAAAACTAATTTAATAACATCAAAATGCATACTTAATGTATTTCATACCTGAGAACATAGTGGTCATCTAACAACTTAGGAGGGTTTACACAACAACGAACTGTCTATAATTTGTTCATTATTTCTTAATACATTGTAAATGAATTTTAATTTTAAATCATTAATAGTATGCAGAGACTATAATAAGAAAAATATTTGCATACCTACAGTCAACCTTATTTCATCACAAAAATAAAACCATGAATACAAAAACAATTGAAGTCTATTTTAGCTATATATATATATATATAGGTTCATGAAATAATGTTTCTTTTTATATCTTCCATTCTGTCTAGATGTCTGACGTAGCACAAGGCGGCGCCACAGTGTTCACAGAGCTGGGTCTCAGCCTGTTCCCGGAGAAGCGAGCTGCCGCCTTCTGGCTGAACCTGCACCCGTCCGGCGAAGGAGACCTCGCCACCAGGCACGCCGCCTGCCCAGTGCTGCAAGGATCCAAGTGGGGTTAGTAACTGTACATTATACCTAGCCTGACGTGCCCGTGTTCACGAAGTCAGGCTTGAAAGTATTAGGTAGTTGACACTGCCATAAATTAACATAATTAATATGAACTGTCAAAACGCGATTCTCCCATAGATTTTGTATGGCAATAGCACGCTGTGACGTCACTTATCGGCCTACTCAATTAACTAACTTTTTATTGATTTTGAAGTAAGTGAAAATCTAATTTTACAATAACTTGTAAATTAATCGGTTTTCATGGGTAAAATAAAGTGCTTTTTAGAGAAGATATAACTTGAAATTATTGGTTAGTGGTGTCAACTACCCAATTTTCGGTGAAGCGCGCCGTGGTCTTCCTATTACACTTCCGATGAAGGTGAGTACGTAAGTACGTAAGCCATGTCCTGCAAAAGTCCAAGTGAAGTCCCAAGACCTGCGAAAGTTGTAATATCAATTTAAATTAATTTGATTTGACAGTATCTGCTAGGAGCTCAACACAAAAGGTGCGCTGCGGCGCGAATTGAAATTGAACTTCATTTATTGCGAGTATAGATGTTATACAAATACCTGACCTGTTGAGTACCTTATTTTTTGTAAAGACTATTCTAATGATTGTGTAAGAAATGCTACACAAACCCTACCGTAACGGTTTGTGAACCTCCTTAAAATATAACAGTACGTTAGTCGTTGCTAGCCTCAGCCTTTCCTGTCCATTTTACTTATTTTATCCCACCATGATAACTAAAGAAAGAATTCTGCTTACAACATTCCAGTGTCCAACAAATGGCTCCACCAAGGCGGTCAAGAGTTGCTGAAGCCATGCAACCTCGAGTATCAAGAAGAGGGCATGATTCGCCAGATCCCACGGCCAATACCCAAGACATCCAGGTAGATCTACCCGCCCAATATGTAGACTGTACAAATAGTACTGATTAGTGCAAATGTAGAGATCGGATTAGTGGATTAGAGCAAATGGTGTGTTTGATAACTATAAAGTATGAATTTGTGAGTCCAACAATATTAGGGTGTGCTGTGTACAAAGGTTCGTGTATTAATTTTATAATTATGTCAATTAAGAACAAGAAGCGCGCACATTAAGAGATGAAAACAAAATATTATGTTTATTTTCATGAATTTGAATGATTTTACACAGTGCTTTAATATTGTTGGTTGAATCTCAAAATTAATTTCAATACTAATGAGTCGGTATTCCATTCCTATTAATACGTCGTTATTTAATGTTTATATGTTACAGAAACTTTTTAACAATTCATACTTTCTAGTTATCAAATGTAACATTAGTGTTTAAGTTAAATGAGTACACGATGATATACTAGCCAATGTAGTATTTAGTATGTATAACCGTGTTGTGTAATGATTTATGAACAAGTTATTATTTTAATTGTGACTACAAATAGACAAATATCTAATCAAATGAAACACATAGAGGCTTCAGAGTTGCCGTTTATCTGTAAAACTAATGTAATATTTTATTCCCAGTGTAGTTATAAAGATAAGAATAATTCATTAAAAAAAAATATTTGAACAGCTTTTAGCTCAAATACGAAGCTATGCTAATTTCTATAATAACAAAGATATTGATATTTTAAGTAAAGATGTTATTTTTAATATTTATGTACAAATAATATTATGTTTATTAAAATGAGTCATTTAATTTAGTTTTAAGTAACAAAAGATACAAAGTATGTTCAATCTCAATGCATTTAAACAAAGTCTTAATATATAATTATCTAATGTTAGTAATGACCCTATTGCTTTACTAGTTAATTAACTAAAAGATAATGCTTAAATTAATGTGGCTCTAATTAAGAAATATTTCTAAAATCAATTTATACGTAAACAGACATTGTTTTCCAGTTTTTCGTAATACAATTTTAATTGATATATTGCATTTTAATTGCAGCAATTTAATAGTATATAATAGCAATAGTAAGTTTAATCATATTTATAACTAATAAAAGTTAGGTTGGTCAAGTTTAAACCTTTTGCCGTGGAATTCACTCTTTTCGTGTTGTCGTAAAGTTTATATAGAGTTGCTCATTGGAAATTAAATAAAAAAACATTTATTTGGAAAAGTTGTTTGTTATCATGAGTACAATCATGTTTTTAAGTATCGGTCACTAATGACCATCCTATATTGTCCTGCTTACCCAAGTTGCTTCAAAGAAATCCGTAGAGAGGCGTTTGAGACATGTTATAGTAAAAAATATTAAATATTTTACAAATTAACGTGCAAGTCAGTAATTGATTATCGCATTTTAGAAAACGTAAACAACAATCATTGTATTTAAAACTAACATCGTTAACAGATTTTCATGAAGTGTCGTTAATTTACCGAACGCACAATTTTAAACGTACATATTTTACAATAATAGAGACATTAAATCACAAAGTTAAAGTAATGCAGATCTTGCTATCTTCTTTCTTGATTCGCTGTGAGGAGAGCAATTTAAGACAACAAAAACGTTACATATAGAATTATACGTATACTGTACATAACATTCCTGTTGTTTATACATTACCCTAAAGCTTCTGGCCCCTTATTGGTGGAATCGTGCAGCTCCGGCGAAGCTCGTTAGAGTATTTCAGAACAAACAAAGTAAGTACATGCATGGAGGACTTTAGCATTGCACACTACTGTGTTTGCTATGAAACACTCTTCTTGTTTTCGGGTTGGTTTTGTTTCTCTTCTTTCTTCTACTTGATCTTGTGACTTGGTATGTCTGGTGCTTAAGTATACACTTATTTGAATAGCTATCTGTTGTTGTTCCGCTACTTAAATTAACATTGGCAAATAATCTGGTTTCTTCTCGTTTGTGCTTTTCGAACTGTACAGTGTTAAATAATTATTAATAAATATTATGTCGCAGTTTTCAGACTGATATTTCTTAGTTATTTATTCTAGCGTACGGCAACTTTAGAGGCTGTCTATACAATATCTAAAATAATTAATAGTCAAGTTTCGGTAAAGAATCTTTTGGAGAGCTATAATATTCTAAGTATGTAGAAGTAGTGATATAATTTCTTCAAACAGCTTTCAGTCTACATGTAGTTAACCTTCGGCGTTACATTTCATTGTCACAGTATAATGGCTCTTTGTTTTAAGGTCAATAGTATAGTGTGCGGAAAATGGGTACTCGGGTTGCTTCTGCGGATTCCACATTCACGGAAACGTTTAATGTTTCCTTCTGAGTTCTTATACTTGCGAGAAGTTATTGGTTGTCGGGTCGGGGTATGTGTTATAATATGTAACTTGAAAGTATCAAGAACGAACGTTTATTACTAGTATATTGTGTAAGTCTCATAGTATCTTTTTTGTTTAAAATTAAATGACCGGCGTCTTACTTGTAATAAAGAAGATATTTTCGTTATTTCTAAGTACAGAACATTTAATTCGCAACACTTTCAAAATCCAACTTAATCATGAATCTGAAAACATAAATTTCATCATTACATAACCGGATTATCTTTATTTTATCTATACTATTATAATAAAAAGATTTTGTGATTTTTTTTTTTAATTTGTATGAGATAATTTCTGAAAGCACTGGTCCGATTACAAAATTCTGTAACTGATAGAATGCTAAACTGTTGCCAAGTGTCATAAGATATGTTTTATGGTATACTTGACAACCACGCGGACGAAATCGTGGACAAAAGATAGTTAAATTTATAACCAGAGGCAGACATCATCTACGCCCAAAGATCTTACAAACATTAGCGCTATCAAGTCTCTTTTTAATGCACTTGTTCGTATTAAGCTTTTGTCGAGTTCATTTGTTTGTTCGAAGAAGGATCTACCTGCATGTTTACCTTAGTATGAAAAGCTCATCTAAGGGTAATTTATATCTGCGGGTTGTTCGAAAGAGATACCGCGCCCCCGGAACGCAAAGGGCACATGAAGGAACATAGACGGGTTTTAGTCAGTAAAAGTCTGACACTCCCTCCCGCCCCGCCCAGGGCGGGGGAAGTTATTTGATGATTTCCCGTCTATAAAAAAAAAAAAAAAAAAAAAAGGGTAATGTATATGCACAAACGTATATATGGATAATATCCGTTTATGTACCTACCCTACGAACTTTCCCATAGGGTTAAAATTCGTTTGAGGTATGAAGAAATAATGACCAAATAATTTGTGTTAGGAAAATTTTGCTTAGAAAAACCGATCCTCCCGAACTGCATGGTGAATTTATCCAATTGTTTTCCCCGGTTAAATATTACTATAATAGAAGGAATACATTGTTCGCTGTCTCTGTAAGACGCACCGTAGCCCATGCCTAGTCTTCAATCCCGCATATTCTGTCCGCGCTTTCTTGTACGCTAAGCCTGTTTGTGATAAATTCGCGGATGAATAAAAGACGATCTCATTTGTAGTAAGTATAGTGAAATGAGCATGTGATGCATGTGAGTTTCAGCTAATTAAATATTATGTATGTCCTTCTATGTTAAAGTAAAATAAATAAAAAAATGCTTAACTGATTTTAGGATAATACATACACCGAAAATTGGCTATTCCAATCCCGGCTTATATCAACTTACAAAATGATATGCAAATAACTGAACGAGTTGAACCTTTAATTGGATTGAAACCGATCAATATCCCAGAAAGCTTCTACTGGCGTGTACTGTTGTACCTAATTGCTTGTATAGTTAATTATCGGTATTTACGACACGATACCACCATCACCGGTGCCTCCGTTCCAAACGTAAATCAATTTCCGGTACCTCGTTCATTCCTAAGTGCTGATAATTTTCATGAACTCCATTAACTGGCTGATTGAAGTAATCAATAAAGTTCATAGTTAAACAATAGAACAGCTGACTCTATGTATCCATTTGAGTTTTGTCGTAACTTCGGATTTGAAGGGTTGATCCGCGTGATGATAATGACTGCTGGTACCCAAAGTACGTAATAGATACTAGTACTACCCTTGGTTTAATATATTTGGCAATACCGAACTAGGTCTGTTTGAACGTACCTATTTTTTTAAATAAAAGTTTGGTAATTCGACCTCTTTGCTGCACCTTGGACAAAATAGTTTAAACGTCGCTCAAATGTTACTCAATCAGTCAACTCAATTATCTTACAGAAAAAAAACATGTTCTCTACCTACCGTATTATGCAACATCAGGATGATCCACTTGCAAATTGTATTTGATCGGTTTTTTCCATCTTACAACAAAAAAAAATAGCTCAATTAAATGTTTGTCCAACAAACATTCGATCATCGATTTGAAATCCATAAGGCATGCGACAAGGGGCACAAGCACTGAATGGTACAGTTCTTCTTCCAAAAGTTTTACAATTTCCCTTAGAAAAATATCACTCACCGTTCCAAAGTCTATACAGTTGTTGTATAGTAATCCTTCTTCATGGGTCAATTAATTTATACTGAATTAAGAGCTTGTGCAAAATTAATCTTAATGATTTCAGAAGAATACTTTGAGCAAATTTTTATTGACCAAATTGGCAATTATGAATTTAATTAAATGGTGGTCCACAATCAACATGTAGATACACTACACTTTCGAATCAGCCAAGTGCTGGTAACAAACTGATGGCTAGTGGAGTCGGTCGTCGATGGCTAACGATGAAACCGGAGCTGTGGACTGTAAACATCCACTGACTGGAATCCTCGCAGGCTGCCGATGCGCCGCCGACGCTCGCGCTCAAACCTCCATAACATTACTAATATGGCACATAAAGATAACTGCCTGACCACCGGGAAATAAATTCTCTCGACAGGCCTATGCTATGACCTGTTGTTTTGTCTAGCTGCTATTACTTTTGTCTAGATAAATATTTATAATAGGATAATAATTATGAAATTAAGGCACATTATAATAAATCTGTCTTCATAAGAATGATCATAATTGACGTGTCTACTTACAATCACTGGAACCTATTAAATAGTTAGGCATATGGCACACACTTGTAGCATCCCATGGTTCACATAGCAACCGTGTTATGCAAAAATTACTCGAAAATATCCGATATATCGCGATTTCTCAGCGGATAAGGTGCCTGTCTCTTATACATAAGGTTGGGGGTTAATACCTGGCAAGTGCTAATATGACTATTTCTATTCATATGTACCTGTCTTTACGTTTATCTAGGACATCACTGATATTGGTGATGGAAAACGTTTGTCTGTCAGCAGGTTGTATCTCGTGAACCGCAATAAATAGGGGTGTTGAAATTTTCAGTGAGAATTTTTTATGTCGCTATCACACATCACAACAAATAGCAAAAATAAAATTAAGTTTTAGATGAAACGGGGTCCCCATATAATAAGAAGTTTGTTTCTTTTGGTTTTTTTTTTCTCGATCTTAATATTGCACGGTGGTGTACGAGTCCGGCTCGCACTTGACCGGTTTTAGAACTTGCCCACCATACGTTAAGCTAAGTTCGATATGATATAAGTATGATACCTATATCATATCCTGTAGCCAACCTTACCTTTAAAGTAGATTTATATTTTTGTCCATACATTATACGGTTGCGATGAAACTTTGATAAGAAGTTTTGCACATCCCCGCAAAGGTTTTCGTATTGGTAAGACCATTTATCTCCGACTAGGTACCACGCGTACGAAGTCTCGGGTAAAAGGTAATACAATATAATAATGGCTCCATTAATTAGCGACAACCCTGGAACGGCTGTCTTCTAAATTAATAAAATGTGTGAGTATGTGTGACGTACGATAAAGTAATAATAATTACGTTAACACGTAGAGTCTACGCCTTAACGTGTTTCATTTATCATCAATGTACGCTGTCGAGTGACGTTCTTATAAAAATATAGGGACATCGAGTTTATTAATAGGTAGGTTGCTATTTCAAGGGTTAACGTTAAAGGTGAAATGCACTTAATAATGAGTATCTATCGCCCGCGACTTCGTTCGCGTTGTGGTTGTAAAACAGCGAATTGCCCGCGATTTTCCGCGTGGCTTATTTCACTCGGGTTACGTTACCTCTTTGGTTACTGCTCCTCTTCCGTTGACCGTAGCGTGATGTTATATATTTATATAAACTATGTGTGACACTCACAAATAAAGTGGCTTTCTATGGGTAAAAAAAAAAAAAATTGGTTGCCTGTAAAGTCGGTATACGGGCGAAAGTTTTACGTGACAACGACTTTGAGTGGTAAAATAATTTTAATGTGAATATTCATTCGTATAGTAGTGCCTTTCACTTTTTATGTCTGTCTCTCTGGCTCTTAGGCGGGCTAACCATGCCCGAGCGGAAGGGACGCGTGCCTCTCACTCGCTCTCATTGTGAGCGCATAACGTGAGCGGACGTAACGCAGTTTCTTGAAGTGTCACCCGGCAAACCAATTTATAAGACGTTGTCACGTCAAAAAATTAAAAATCGGTTCAGTAAATGCAGATATTACCCCCTACAATCTCACAAACTTTACCTCTTTATTATATGAGTATAGATTAGCGATTAAAATTACCCATGGCCTTTAAAATATGGAAGACAGCTTGTCCACTCAACTAAACGAAGAGGGGTCTTCCCACGCTCTATGTGGCCATGCCTAAAACATTGTTTGTGCTTGATGTGCCAGCAGTTTACAGCTAACCGCGTATACCTACAGTTTATTATGCTTTGATAAAAGCTACCGATATGTTTTCCTACGGATCTTTGTAAGGGGTTTCTTTGATTAATTATGGCTATCGGTAATCTGAGGACGATTAACGCTAAGCCTCTCCTAATGCGACTGGCTTTATGACCGATATTTTGCCAGTTTTTTTGTCGGCTAGGATAGAACATAATGTATTCCAATACACCAACACACACGGCTGACAAACATCGGCGAAAAAATCAGTCATGAGCGAAGAAGAGCCTAAAATCGATGCAAGTCTGTACCTGAACGATAGGCACCATCTCCTCGTCCACCCTTCATGAATGACGTAACGTTTTGTATAAATAAAATTGTATTGATTACAAATAATTACGTTGTAGGCACGCGTTTCAGATGTTTTCCAACACAAGAATCCTCGGAATGGTTAAACAGGATGGGAGCTGCGTGAAAACTTGTTGTTTCTTTTTCACATGTTTGTAGACATATATGTTGGTATGTCACGCGACCTGTTTACATAATATTTTCTCTGAAAAATGCTTTGTTGACTCCGTAGTTGCGAGGAACCGCTTGCTTTACCATACCGTTGTGTTATTTTTCAGAATCTTCAGTAAAAATACCTAAGTAGACGAGTACCTTAATAGACGAGTCCGTATGGTTGTGTCTTGCAAGTTGTTAGTTAAAATGGTAAGGCAATTTAATAAGAGACCCGCGCAAGTCGGGCTTGCATAATTAGGGTTCGAACCAAATTACACTGAGCATTTTATAGAACGCTGGTCTACTGTAATTTAAATACTTTAGATATTATGATAATGTGAAATAACGCCTAAGCAAGTTCCTGAGGTACAAATGTGAACTCACATAGTGTGTCATAAATAAGCACCTATTTTTATTTCTTTTTCAGCAGCTATTACAGTGTCACAAACGGTTATAATTTTCCAGAAATATTTATATACCTCATCACCTAATAACTAGATTAAAAATCTGTCAAATATGTATGTTAAGAAATAATAAAATAAAAAATACGACCACGGCATTCAGATGACAATGTTTTCTTGTTTCATACTATTTAGAACGTCATTTTTTTGTAGTCGGGTTTTAGTTTTTAGAACCATCAACTAAAATTACCAAGTAAGTAATATTAAAATGTTACTTTTTTACAAGATGGTGGTAGGCCCCCTACCCTCTAAATATTTTTTTTTACTACAAATTCTTATAATGCGATCTTGAGAAGATCCGCTTTGTAATAGACGAACAAATAGATGTTCAACGGGTTCCGTTTTTTCTGTAAGAACCCTAAAAACATTAAATTCAATAATTAATTTGGTTAAAGTACCAATAAGTATTTCAAATGATCTCGTCTCTAGATTTACTGAAGTGCACCGAATCGTTAGAAGTAGAGAAACAAAACAATAAGAAATAGAAAAGAAATGAGAAGTAGATACAGATTTAGAAAAAGTACAAAACACATCTTTCAGGCGCAAATTTTATAAATTATTAGGTCGGTACAAAGTAAAGAGCGCTCCAGATCCAAATATGTTGATGCAAAACTCATTCGAGGTTGGTTGAACGCAACGATATAATAAAACGCCTATTTATTATACTAGGTTCTTATACTCTAGTTTTAGGTACTAACCAAGACAAAAACTGCGCAGTTAGGGGTTAGAGCTTGGGACGGGAGAGGGAAAGGAGGGTCCCCCGTCCCAGCGGCCGCCGCGGTAGACGATCCGGGCGTCGGGAGCCACGTGACGACTCCCGGCCACCGTAGACGCGGGTCTGTGGACGGTGAGCAATGGGTAGCTCACCGTCCGTACGTTCACTAGCGACAGACCGCGTCGACGGCGCGTTCGTGTTCCACGCGCGCCTCAAAGAGATGTCAGCAAAATTGGATGGGGCCACTGAGGGCCGATGCCTGCCGGGGCTGCGGGTTGTTCGAAAGAGATACCGCGCCCCCGGAACGCAAAGGGCACATGAAGGAACATAGACGGGTTTTAGTCAGTAAAAGTCTGACACTCCCTCCCGCCCCGCCCAGGGCGGGGGAAGTTATTTGATGATTTCCCGTCTACAAAAAAAAAAAAAAAAAAAAAAAAGGGGTTAGAGCTTGAAAATCTGCGTCAGTCTTCCAGTGAAGGTTTCCACTAAACCTTTAAAGACATCCAGTGTTTTACCAGTAAAAGTGAGCATATCATTTCAGATAAATAACATTATTATCTTTTACCTATTTTAGTCCTGTCCGTACCATTTTCGTTGCTCCTATAAAAGTTAAAAAGCAATCAGTCCGCTGGCTATCACTTTGCTATTGCGTAATACGATAAAGGGCAGGCGCCTTTTTGTAGCCCCATTGATAACTTCCATCTAAGGGCCACGTTGAAGTTTTATTAAGGATAGATATATATTTTTTCGAGATTTGGGAGTTAAAATATCCATTTTCAACACGCTGTTTCTACCTTAGGTCAAAAATGACACTGGTTTCTAATATCATAATATGTCTACAGAAGTTTATGGCAATGCTATCTTTAGCGATATTAGCTCGACTTTTATCCCATTACATTTCATTTTAGTAGTTAAGGAGTATTTTACTATCTATTCTATTATATTTTATTACCTATTTGCTGAACCAACACCCTTAAACATATTTTAAGGCCGTCTTACCTATTTTTAATTGTAATAGGGCCTTACGTATAAAATGCACCCAGTGTTAATAATGGGTCTTAACTATTATTACTGCAAGTCTTGTAATCATACCTCCCCGAGGGCGCCAGCGTAGTGTGCTACGCTGATGACACGTTGGTCCTGGCGCAGGGGTGGTCGCACGAGGCGGCGGCCGACCTTATGACACGCGGGGTTGCAATAGTCGTCGAGAGGATCCGGCAATTGGGTCTCGAGGTGGCCTTGCACAAGTCCGAGGTCCTGTGTTTTCATGGGCCTCGGAACGCGCCACCGTCGGGATCCCAAATCACGGTAGGAGGGGTTTCCGTCGGCGTCGGGTCGACGATGAAGTACCTGGGACTTGTCCTCGACAGCCGATGGAACTTCGTGGAGCACTTCCGACGTTTGGCTCCCAAGTTGGCACGGGCTTCGGCCGCTCTAAAGCGGCTCTTGCCCAATTTGAGGGGGCCAAACGCCTCCTGCCGGAGGCTCTACGCCGGGGTCGTGCGTTCGATGGCCCTTTACGGGGCCCCGGTGTGGGCGCGGGGCTTGAGGCGGCTTGCCGCCCACTACCTGAACGCGTCCCAGCGGGTGATCGCCATAAGGGTCATCCGCGGATACCGCACGATCTCCGGCGAGGCAGCGAGCCTCCTTGCCGGATTGCCGCCATGGGATCTGGAGGCGCTGGTCCTCGCGCGCCTACACGAGTGGCGCGCGGAGGCACTGGGCCGGGGCGAAACTCCGCTGCCGCGGCAAATTGCCGCCCTGCGGACGGAACTCCGGCTCGATCTCATGGCGACATGGAGAGAACGACTGTCGCAACCTCGTGCAGGGCTCGCCTCGATTGAGGCGGTAAGACCCCTCTTTGAGGAGTGGCTGGAGCGGCGCCACGGCGCCCTCACCTACCGCCTGACGCAGGTCCTCACCGGACACGGATGTTTCGGGAGGTTCCTGCACCTCATCGGGCGGGAGGAAACGCCCGGGTGTCACCATTGTGAGGATCGCCCCGAGGACACGGTGAAGCATACTTTGGCGGTGTGCCCTGCTTGGGCTGAGCACCGCCGAGTCCTCGAGGCGGCCATCGGCGGCGGCGCCCTCTCGCGTCCGGCACTGGTCCAGGCCATGGTCCGGAGCGAGGGGGAATGGGAGGCAGTCGCCTCCTTCTGCGAAGCTGTAATGCTAGAGAAGGAGGCGGCGGGACGGGAGAGGGAAAGGAGGGTCCCCCGTCCCAGCGGCCGCCGCGGTAGACGATCCGGGCGTCGGGAGCCACGTGACGACTCCCGGCCACCGTAGACGCGGGTCTGTGGACGGTGAGCAATGGGTAGCTCACCGTCCGTACGTTCACTAGCGACAGACCGTGTCGACGGCGCGTTCGTGTTCCACGCGCGCCTCAAAGAGATGTCAGCAAAATTGGATGGGGCCACTGAGGGCCGATGCCTGCCGGGGCTGCGGGTTGTTCGAAAGAGATACCGCGCCCCCGGAACGCAAAGGGCACATGAAGGAACATAGACGGGTTTTAGTCAGTAAAAGTCTGACACTCCCTCCCGCCCCGCCCAGGGCGGGGGAAGTTATTTGATGATTTCCCGTCTATAAAAAAAAAAAAAAAAAATAATAAAAAAAAAAAAAAAGTCTTGTAATCATATATTCAATTAGAGTATTTTTCTTGTTAGTAAATTTAACTTAACTGTTGGTTTAGTTTTGTTCTACTGGTAGTTACTACTAACAGTAAAACTAAACTGTTTTATCAATAAGGGGAAGGTGTTGAATGCAAACGCAAATATGGTCAGTAAACCTTTATTGTTTTCAAGATGAATCACATCAAAAATAAAAACATCTTATACATTTTGGCTTTAGCTTGTTAATTAAAATATTTATCGAGACAAAACATTTAAAGTTTAAAATTCCACTACCCATTTATAACATTTAAGTATATTTTTAAATTACGTAAAGTAAATACTGATCAAACATTTAACACATAATAACATTTATTTTCTACGCAACTATCAGGTAACACAACATTTATCTTGGAACTAATACGATTAATGATTACATTATTACTATGCGTCGTTAGACCATGATTGTTAGAAAGTAGAATTGTCAAGGTTGCAGAAGGTAAAAAACAAAACGAACAGTCCTGTCTCGCAACGTTACCCTGTATATATCTCACAACAACATCCGTTATATACTCATTCTCTTTAAAAATAATATCATACTTATAGTAAGATAAAGAGGATCAAAAATATAAATCTTCAAAATATCGAGATTCTTTAAGTAGATAATATTGTTCCATAGCAGAAATGTAATAAATCAGACTCATAAGTTTATCAGGAATGTGCAGAGCTTACGTCTAAGGGGTAACAGCTAAGAGTGTTTTACACTAATACATCATTCTAGGGATTTGGGGTTCCTACATCAAAAATTCTGTTCCTACGTACAACAGAAATACATTTATTACACCGAACACTCAAAAACAGTAATTACTTAGAATATCGAGCTACATTCGAGAAACGTACCGCGAGCTGACCTGATGAATATTGTGCCATTATTTTATAATATATATAACTTATCAATAATAATTATCCTTATTTTTAAATATAATTAATAATTGCCGAATATAACATGACTAAAGTTGTAAACTTGTAATGGCAAGTAAAACATTTAACAGCCTGATTGCAAGAATATCACACAAATGTGACTTGGGTAATTTTTTAAATTAAGTACAATAATTTATGTATAACAAAATATAGAGATTAGGGCACAAGTAACCTCTTTCATAAAAATAAATACGAAAATAGTCCCGGAATTTGGTCTAATAAAGTCGGGTATGACTTTATTAGCCGTTAGAGAGAGGGACTATTGGGGTTTAGATTTCATAGTTGCGGAATTTATTGATGACCTCGGAGGGAGGTTCTTGGTTGCCGGTTCCCCAGCGGCCCCAGAGGGCGGCGCCGCCCTCGGAAGCTCGGCGAGCGGCCGGGTTGCTGGGGCCGAGGCTCGAGGGGCCCGAAGCACGGCCGCACTCGCCCTCAAGCATGCGATCTTTGGTGTTCGGCTTGGTCCAGTGCATGGACTGCTGCACGTGATCCTTCATGCCGAGCCACTGCTTGTAGCCCATAGCGATGCCGCTGTGGCGCCACTTGTCGTACAGAGCGCGCTTAGACGGATCGCACAGCGTCTCCTTCGCCTCCTGGTAAAATAAATACATAATATGTTTACGAGAATCACATACGCGATAGCCGACGTTGAGGTCTTGGGTTCGATTCCCAGGTCGAGCCAAGTGTTATTTGGTTTTACAATCAGGATTTTTCGTTACCAATTTGGGGTTTAAATTGGTGCCTAGTAAGTGGCAATAGGCCTGCTCCCTGTTACATGTGACTTTAATAATTTGTGAAGTATAAGTGTACTAAACACCTCTGCTTAACCCTCTGGGAATACAGGCGTGATAAGTTAGTAAGCAAGTGAAGATAGGTCACTGAAGTAAGTGAATAAGTAGTTAAGTATACGCAAGTTCAAAATAAACAATATCTTGTAAGTATTATATCAGTCGAAGCCGAGATAAACTATGTTTTCTTGTTCAATGCGACAAACTCCTACCAACGTAATAAATACGTATATTGCGGTTACGGCCCACCCACAGCAATCGGTATTCATTTCAGAGTTTCAATATCTCAACCGCGAATGAGTCCGGTAGGTATTTGGGTACCTAGTTAATTCGATGTAATCGATTATTTAAATCACTCACAGTACATTCACTGATAAACAGAGCTTTATAATCTTTTTGTTCTCAGAACATTTAGAAGAGATGTTTTTGAAGAGAAACAGATAAAGTGCTACGTGCTAAACCTGCTACTTTTGAAGAGAAAAAACAATATCAGGTAAGTGAGGATGGGGCGTTGAAAAAGTCCTTGCTTCGCGAAGTAATTAACGGCCCGACATTGCATATTAGTTCTTACGATGGTGGCTAAAAGGTGTCGTACACATACCACGCGTGTATTCTCCGAAGGGTTAGGCAGAGGTGTACCCCCGTATACCCATAGTTCGCCAGTATGTTTAAGTCTCATGTAAGAGGGGGCGAGCCTATTGCCATCGTGCACAGTGAAGGTATTAAATATAAGGGTGGTTAGGGTGTGTGTGGGTTTAATATAGCGAAAAGAACGCAACCCGAGTATTATTAAAGTGTAAGTACTAATATCGTGAAAGTTAACAAAATTATATTTTTTTTATGGATTCGCCTGACAAATCTGCCAAGAGTTAGGTAACTGACTTGATGATGCACATTTACGTACTTAACGATAAGAATTTTAGCTTCAACGGTTTGCTTCAAATAATTACCAAATAAGTAAAAAACCATGATGTTTCCTAAGCCTAAACCTGTAAACGCTTGTTAATATTTAATTATACAAAACTCTAAAACAATCAGAGCAAGAACTTTCAGAGATACAACTGTTCTATTAAAGACAAAGTAAGTCATCACTTGAGTGAAATAGGTACATTCAAATCAATTAAACTCTTAACAAAGTTAAACATCAAACTTTATAAACCTGAACTTTCCGTTTCATGTAGACATATTAAATATCTATGTCAAACTTTGAGATCCAGAGAGTTTCAAAGGAGTTTATAAACTGTTTAAATTTGGAAACAATTTTAAGTTAGGTACCTACTTTACGAAATTATAATGTTTTAACGTCGTAGTAGAATCCTGAAGAAAAACCTATAACAAATTATTTGAAACAGTCAAATTAAAGTATAAATATACAACCGTTTCAAGAGTTATTGTAATTCTAATTAGTGACACCTACTTATTAATCACAAGTAATTTGAATATCCAAGTTATAATCTAAAATAAGTTCAGTTTTGGTATCTGAAGAAACTCGAATTTTTTGGTTTGTTTTATCTTTACTAGAAGACTATATCCTGTTTCCTTAATAATGTTACTAACTTTTAATCTCGTGTTGTTGAAAAACCTAAAAGGATTCTTACCTTCAGTTGCTGAAACTTAGCTTCAGCTTCTTTGTCCCCATCGTTCTTGTCCGGATGGTGCTGCAGAGCAAGCACCTTGTACTCAGCAGTGATCTGCTCGACCTGTAATATTTTATCATTATTAGCATCTTTACATTTTATTTCAAATAATTACTAGGTATGTTTTAAAATCACTAAGTTTCTCATTCGATCTTGTTATTAAAAACTTATTACTTGGAACTAACTTGGCCGCAAGAAGTTCATTCTTAATGAAACGTAATATAACGGGGAACTGGAAAACCCAAACACAAGGCATTGACCATTGACTCAACAAAAGTAATTGTTTTTCCTCGTACGCGCAACGCACACACAGACTACGTAAAACTTTTACTTACTTAATTAAAACTTCTATAGAAATATTTCATTTACAAACAAAAGCTGTGGTTAATTTATCAGATGTAGGTCAGCTCTCAGGGCCCTCTACAAAATAAGGTCATCGAGCAGCACTGTAGAATCAATAAACTAGGCACTAGGAATCCGGAATCAGAGCATATCTGTGACTCTATCCCAATTGGGTAAAAATATTAATGTAGTTTATGTACTTACACTTGAATTCTCGTCGCAGCCCAACAGGCCGTAGAAATCGTCGTCGGGGTTCCTTTGATAATTTAGTATTTCGTCGACGCCAGTCATTTTCACGACCCTCCCGCACGAGACTCAAACAGATACTAAATCTGAGGTAGCGTTGCGCGACCGCTTAAGTTACTAACGCAACCGATTTCAATAGTCGAGTGTCGACTCGCACCTTAATCGAGTTGACCAATTTATAAAAATAATTGTTAAATAAAAGTTTAAATGCCGGTCTGCGAACCTACGTGGTTTACAACGCAATACACTGTACAAAATAATATAAATCTCTTTTTTATGTTACAAAGATTACATTGTTTTTCCAAAAAAACGAAATCAAGTAATTAGAAATGTTTTTAAAGTACATACTATAAATAGATAAGTAAGAGTGATATACAATTAAATTAACGTATATTTTACTCCATGGCAATAATTATGATTACAATGTATTTAAACTTGGGGACCCTGCCCATTTATAGTGCAGCCAATAAATAAATAAAGACTACATAGTGGGCACGGGTATCACCTGCATGCAAAGATAAATAATATTTATTTTATGCAATTTCAGTATGTTTTAATTGAATAACTAATAAGTAATGGATGCATTGTAGATTCTGTAGTATTTTTTTTTTGTTTTTTTTTTCTTCCAAAATCACCTGGTCCTTGGGGGTAAGACCGGGGAGTATGGAATGCTTATCTCACTAAAAACATCCTGGTGGTCACCATCAATCAGCACATGGAGAAGGTTTATTTTTCCTCTCATGAGACCGCACCAGACCTCTCCCTGTGCAGCGTTAGGGTACATCTTTGGCGAGACTGTAAAGGGGTCTCCCCTGAGCATCTCTATTCACTGTGCTACCGCTTTCTCTAAAGTCATTTTGGTGGGCGGCCAGAATCCCCGTTCTGAACACCCGATACCCCAAAAGCACACCTGCCATGAAAGAGGCTGGTGAGGTTTCGGCGTGTTAGGCTTGCAGGTGGTTGCCTCCCGGACGCCTTCTCCTTCGAGCGGGATCGGCCTTCTCACGATCCCACTTAACGGCCTACTTCTGGACTACAACGATTTCACAGAAGGAGGCCACTTCCCTCTTCCCACTAATTTTCTATCTCAGCCAGCATAGCTCTGACTACTGCTGATAAAGACAGGTGTTGTCCGATTCTTGCAACCAGGACCTGCCGCTGCTAAACATTCTTCGAGAATGTGCTGTGCAGTATCTAGGCCGCCTCCGCGATGGTGGCAGTTTGCCGTGGCCTTTCGTTCGTTTCGTTCATTAGCTAAAGTCGGTATCCAACTTTAGCTAATTTGGTACCAACAATATCGTGTGTGGTTCAATGTTTGGTCAGACCAACCTAATAAATATACTATGGAAAGGGAATTTAAATATCATAGCCATAAGCGGTCATGAGCGTTCAAATAGTGTTATTCCATTTGTCAAGATAGCTATATATTTTTCCGAATTTTCCATATCAATGATAACATAATTTTCTTGAGATTAATCCTCGGGCCTTCATAAAACTACCCTAATATTGTCCCACTACATGGCAAAGGCCTCTCTTCATACAGAGAAAGTGATCAATAGTTGTGCCGTTGATCACCACGCTTGCTCAAGGCGGAATGCCTGTATCGAACCCACAACCATATGCATGACGGGAGTAATTGGGCCACTGGGTCATCATGACACAATCCTTCCTTACTGAGAACATAATCAGAATTTGGTAATCGATCAACTGTTTCTTTTGCAGTTCACTTGCACCACACAATCTAGTTTCGCAGCCTGTTTTCCGGTATAGCACCGATTCGGTCAGCGATTTCTGTGGGTAAGTGAAGTATTCGACTATTTAAAAAGACTAATTTGTTCCTATTGTTCGCACTACTTGTCTCGCATGTATGAAATAAAACGGGATCAAAACTTTTAATCACAGCAAGTAATTTAAACAAAAACAAATCTGAAACCGCTTGAGTCGTGATTTATGTAAAGATTGCATTCTGGAAATGACCATTGAGCCCCAAAATCATTGTTTTATAACCGATAACATATTTTTTTCAATCAAAATAACCACAATCGATGATGATTGAATTGAATTATTTTCATGAATATTGATTTTATTTGCTACTTAAGCATAGAACCCGGTCTTAATCCCATATTCGCAATTTTCATCCCCTCACAAATCGATAAACTACGATCTAATTTATGTACCTGTGTATCGCTTATGGCAGATAAAAAGTAGATAAACGTTATAGCCTGGTTAGTATGTATATGTATGAAAGCTCGCGCTGCGCGTCTGGTTCGCGGATCGATGCATTCAGGTGGATAAACTGCGCAGACATAAAATCACTACATTGCATTGGCCAGTCAGTGGCCTGCACTGAAAGTGGGAGAGTAAAACTTATGATATCTATACTTCTGTTGTAGAAACTGCGTCATAGCTCGCCAAGTACTAATAAATTGCTCGCACATAAATTAGCTGAATTTTGCATTTGTCATCAATATTTCCGAATGAAACGGATTGTTTGGCGTTTGCTTGTCCTCGTCTATCATCCGATGTAAGTTTTTTTTTTGTGAAGAACCTACGTACCTTTGAAGAGCAGAGGTTTGACGTTAAACCCTCACCTGGGTCTGTCAAATATTACTGAACCTAAAATCCGAACCCAGCTTTAAGTTTGCATTTATATTACTTAGGTACCTCACAGATTTAAAAGTAAATAAATTTATACATACGATCACGCCTGTATTCTTCGCTCAGTTCGCCGGTAAGTTTAGGTCCCATGTAATAGAGGGCGAGCTTATTGCCATTAAACGAACCCAAACTCCGAGCTTCTACTGAGAATTTCATAGAAAAACCCAATAAGTAACACTTTTGCTCGACCTGGGAATCGAACTCAAGTTCTCTAGCGTAGCAGTCGCGCTTAGAACCACTTAGGCCAACGAGGGAGTTACTAATATAGTAGCTGTAGTATCATAATTAGTTAATTTGTCATCAATATTTTCGAACGAATCGGATGGTTTGGCATTTGCTTGGTCTAACATTTGATCTGAGCTTTTTGTGAAGCCCTTTATCTTAGGATTTAGGTACGTTAAACAGACCTATGTGAAGAACATAAGTCTGTCAAATGAACTTAAAATCCGAACCCAGTTTTTAGTTTTCACTAACATTTACGTCCCAGATTTGAATTAAAATCAATCTATGATTGATTTTAATTCAAATCTGGGACGTAAATCATAAAAATATAAAATCATTCAGAACTATTACATAACCCTTAAGTAGGTTTCCCACAGGGGCCTATCTTGAGCCCTTTTAAATTCACCTATATAAGTAAATGTTGCAGCCACCACTGACGAAATTGCTTTTCTGGAAAATGCCAAAGGCCCTAAGGCGGTTTGTAATCTACTTTCCTCCACTTAGCTGCGTAAATAGAATATTAACTTTTTTGTCGAAAACTGACATAAATTAATCTTCCACGAAAATTGTAACCTTGGATTAACAACGTTGTTTTGAGGTTGCTCTTAGAACGAGTGAGTACCTACTTAATATCTATGATGCTTTAATGAATTCGCCCCAGTTTATATACCTACTTCATCATATTATCCCACACACTGTTGAAGGCCCATTGCGTAAAGTGGGCCCTAAATACCTAATAACGTGAAGCGGAAATAGGATTGCCCACTACAATTACGTGGTTTTACGAGCATCCAGAAAGAGAAATAACGTGTTATATGTATACTAGGTATATACGTAGGTACTATTTACTACGCTCACATGACTAATCCCACAGGTAACAGATTTACGGGCGTCTATTTTTATTTTCTTGTTTCGGCCTACGGAATGTGATATTGGTGTTTCAATCGTTTAAATAAATTTATTAGATAAATAATATAGTACGTGGATCTCATGGCTCGAATATTAAAATCGTGGTTGTGCTCAGCTACGAAAGCTATGTAAAAGTTCTGAACTCCCGGGATGCTTTTACGGATCAATCACTGTTAACAATGTATTGCGCTATATTCAGAAAATTCATCAAATTTCACACTTTATATTAAAAAAAACGCCCGTTGGCCCTCGTGGCGTACGATGAAGCCCTTATCCTTTTATTTTAGGACCAAGTCATTACTTATTCGAAGCAATAAACTATTTAAATGAGGTTGGACGTGGCTAGAACAACCCGTCTCTACAGTAATTTGTGACTACGTATGGAAATGACTAGACAACGTTTTTTGAAATTTAAATCAATGTATAAGTAGTAACTTAGTAATTACTTATTATACGTGCAAAATATACATGCTATCCATTGAAATGTACGCGCCAGTGTAATCGTGAAGGCTGACGACATTGCATATTCCGTGCATGCTCTAGACATTGGCGTCCAACGCGCTTTTGCATCAAAAATAGCTACTGAAGACGCGCTAAACGTAAGTTTACGCGGCTGAGCGGGCGTCGCGGCCGTGTGCCCCGCTCTACACACATTAAATAAAGATCACAAATCGAAGTGAAATATTAAAGTGCGGTTTTTGTTAGTTATCGGAAATAAATCACAAGTTTATAGTATGTTTTGGAGGGGCAGCCATTGGTAGGCGCTGTCAACGAACTATTCGCTCGAAGATCTTCCATCTTTGGCAGCGGAAGTAGCGGCGGATGTCCCGGCAATGGGTGAGCGGTGGCATATGAATGCTTAACAACAATGTTCGCATCTTCGTTCCCATATTTTCTATGCGATCCGTGTCTCTGCCGAAAGTTTATCAACCTTTATTTTTTGTTTGTATTCTTTTATAGCTCTATAGGTGGATTTAATAAAATCCTTTTGCCCTTGCTAACCCTCTCTTAATGTTTCACTTCAGATTGTAAATAGAATTTATAAGTAAGGCTTGACAAGGGTATAGGCTGAGCTTTTGTGGTCAATTGTCTGAACAAAATGTTTGTTGTTTTATTATCAAACATCGAGAGTTGATTTGTATTGCGATGAAAAATCAGACTTATATTTTTTATTCACATTACAAAGACTACAATTTTACTAATTTAACACGCACCTCTTTGCTTTGTAAAATGATATTCGCGGTTCTTTTTTCTCTGTTAACGATAGAATTAAATGTATTATACCCCAAAAGCGGTTGGAGTGGGTTCGTTGAAGTGCAGGGTCCCGGGTTCACATCCTCTATACCCACTTAAAAAGGTATTACTCATTATACATCTTTAGGAACTTACTTTTCCACATCCTTATTTTATTTTACTTTTTTGTGCTAATATTACAGCTGGTATCACGCTCTTATTTTACTAACTTTGATTAAATTTTGTAGTTGATGTTCGTTCAGTAATTAACTATCCGCTCAACAGAATTGTAAAAGCTTTGTTTTGTGCTGTTAACTTTCTAACACTGATTAAATTAGCCGAGGATTACTTAGTAACAATTGAACGAGTCAATGTAACGCTGAATTTGTTTACCGCTTAATCTAATTACAAAGTTAAGATATTAAATTTTCAAACAAAGCATTAAGTACAAAGATAATGTAGTACATCGTAAAATTAATTAGCCTACTGAGCTTAGAATAATATGTGTGACATTGACAGCACGGGGTACTGTTAACCGTGCCAAATAGATCTCTCTACGGGTACGGTGGCCGTGCCATATTCAAAGAAGGCATCAATTAAAACTTTAATATTCATTGAATGTAGCGAGAAGTACTTTGTCGACCTAAGATAACGATCCAACTTTTAAAATAAGCAAATTTATATTAACCGGCGCGTCCGCTATGGGTTCATATAGTCGTCTTTATTACAACACTTTATGTTGGGAAAAAAAATAAAAGAAGCCGATCTGGGAAATTCATTGAAATAATCGTTGATGTAATGTAATTGAGCGTACCTACCTACGTCGTGCTTCATAAACGAAATGGAGCCGTAGTGTGTTACTCACGTATCCATACTGTAGATAATGTGTACTCTTGGAATTAAAGTAGAAATAGACAAATACGAATGTGATCTGAATTCAAATGATTTATTACAATTAGAACGCTTCACTAGGTCACCACGCAACGAATCTACCCGGAGCGTGTTCAAATGACGATTTTGTAACATCTCTTCGTCCGCCACTCACACTGAATGTAATACTAAAGATTCAAAATAAAATTTTACGAAATATTTTTTCAGCATTATAACGAACAAGCACTTCAGTATTATAGCAGTCTCATAAAATATGTGGGTTACGTGTGTATATGAGTGAAATGATTTAAATCAAACCGCGTCTGGGTTGCGTTTCGTGAGAAGACAGGTTGGTCGGTGAACTTTTCAGTTCAGCTTTCTGGGACACAGACTCCACCAAGTCAGTATCTGGTTATCATCATATTTCATTGTTTGGTTAGAGCGATTTCCGTAATATCTACTGACGGGAATATAGTCTACTATATAGCCTACTGGGTCAAAGTAAATCTGGAACAAAGAAATGTAAAGTAATGCGTAGGAAGGCATTGTTTTAGAATTTAATAGCCGCTTGTGGGCGTCTGCCGACACTTGTTTTAGGTCATTACTTAGAAACTCAGTAAAACAGGGATTATGGCCCTGTTTACGTCTCTCATCTCCATCATCATTAACTAAGTGCTGATCCATCAATAAGGCTCTATTGTGTTAATTAAGAAGTATCGCTCCGATTTTGCTTTAGGATCAGTGTAAGTCCTACATTTTTATAAACTATTAAGTTAGTACTAATTAATGCTGTAGGTAATTTATTAATGTTTCTGTTTCCAGGTATATAGGTAAAATAATATAATCATTAAACAATTATTTTTCCTTCCTGTAAATCATTTGTCAATTAATATACTTAATATACTAAAAATAAGGTCCTCTTTAAATTATTTATTCATTATTTACTTTTCGTGTATTCTTTAATACACATAAGAATAGAAAAAGCCTAGTTACTTCTTAGAAGTTCAGCTATCTGATACTTAAAGTCTCTTCAAAATCCAGCCGTTTCGGAGATAAGCCGAAACAAACAAACAGACGGACAGACATTTTTTATTTTTATTTAAACTTCATTACATTTCTTCATTGATGTTACCCGTATCAGTATTGAAGAGGCATAGTTCAGCTGCTACAGCATCATCAGTAATGTCCCTACCTACCAATTATAAGTATACGACCCTGGTCTTCAGTAGGAGCCCTTCTATAAGAATAAAGTTCTGAAATGCGTATTCACTGGTTAAGGTACAAAAATAATATTTTTTCTTTCTCAGAATATCAAATCGGAATAAGATTCCCTTGCATATTTTGGTGTGAAGACGTTTACAAAGAAACAAAGTAATCCAATTTCCATAAAATAAAATGATCAGATTTCAATATGTGTACATTGGATTGGTTGCTTCACGATGTTTATTTGAGACAGTTAAGTTGGTACACGTATACAGTAAATTGGTTCAAGAGGAACGGAAGCATCCAATTGTATCTAAGCCATCAGTCGTCCCGATGGTGCGCATACAACTGTCTAACTTTATTCATGGCGGTCCTAATTTATTTCTCTTTACTTTTTTGTATTTCTTACCAAAACAGCAGATTGAGTATTTTATTCCGGAAATTTTAAACCTACTTATACATAATAATTACATAGCTTTTACGATACAACATAGTTTTTATAGAATTTATAATTTAAAAAAAGTCATATCGTATTGGTTGTCTGTCGTAATAGGCGGTCTTATTGCGACTAAAAGTGTTCTAATGTTATCGACTTTGAATTTGATCTAATGAAGTTATCAACTCGTCGGTACTAGTTTCGTAGCTAAGCAGGTAGGTAGCTAGCACGCAGGTCAATCGATCTGCAAAGCTCGGCCGCGCATGCGCTGTGTAGGCTTCCCTCTCACAGACGTAGCGGGGCGAACAGAAGCCCTAAAATCTGATAGGTACCTAGTACCCAACCCCAACATAGAATAGCGAAATGTTTTCTGTAAATTTAAGTTATAAACGGAATCGAAATGAAATCACAAGTTAAATAAATATCTAAGTAATAATCTGTTGCGGTTTTTGACTCACTATGATTGTATAACCAAAAAAAATATACTGAGTCTCTCCCATCCTTTCTTTTCTTCATCATTTTGTTTGATAAATGAAATAAGTAATAGGTATGTACAATAAAAAAGTACTTAAGTAACGATTTTTAAATCCGTGAAGATTTTAAAAAGAAAAGATTTTCTTTTTCTAACTTCCACGTAAGTAATCCTTGGAAAGGCATGAACAACTTTTCATCCAACTTTTACAAGATTTTAAAATCAATATAACTTCGCTATAAAAGCCCTTTTATCAGAGCTAATAGCACTTGCGCTAACTAGGTTACCTAGGTAGGTAACCTAATAAGTGCAGGGTGCACTTTAGGTCGTTGATGGTGCTAAAGTAATTAGCGTTGGTGCAAAGCTGATTTCCTAAGGCTCCACACGTTTATAGGAATTTCAGTTGGCAACAACATCTACAGCATAGCGATTAATTAATTATATATTGTTAGTTCTCAAGCACGAAACCAATTAATAGACAATATAAACTCGGCTGTTAGCATAGGGTTTCAGTTATAGCGGTAGGTAGTTGAAATGTGTTGTTTGGTAGGTAGTATTTTCGAAATTAATTAGTCAGTGGCTCCAATTTCAGGACCGTTTTTAGGTAGGTATATCCTTTAAATGAGTTTCAGAAAAACATTTTCATTTAGCCTGAGGTAGCTAACTGTTGGAATTTCGATTAAAATGGTATGAAGAATTGGTTTATCAACACCACGGGCCTTCATTTTGAATTCACCATATCTTATGCAACTACAGAATATTCTCTAGGGCGGCTCCTTTTTCCTTTCTATTTATAATTTAATGCTGCAGCTATAATGTTTACTTTACGCATAGCACATAAAAGTTTTGTCAATATAAAAATATATTATCAACACGTGGTTGAGGCAAGATCGCCTTTCGAAAACCAACAGGAGAGTATTTTGAGTTTAGGATGTTAAGATCGATTTTATAATGTCTTGAGAATATTTCCAGAGTAACCTTTACTTTGATTAACGCCCAAAATATAAGGGAAAAGGTGCCTGTAAGATGAACTTATATATTATATTATGAACCCTTATTTATTTGCTCATCATGATTATAATGAGGATCCCATTACCCATCCTCCATTGAATATGTTCTACATAAGGCTATACTCACGGATTTTTATTTACATGAATGGCTCCAATTACCGGAGTTCTGAAGGCTGCGTCGTTACTCGTTACTTTTCAATCTTCAACTTTTTACCTACTTATACTAAAAGATATATTTTCTTCACTTAGAGCAACTGGGCGTATGTTTTCTGAAGTCATATTCATATTAATTTATTTGTATACAATAATATGTGTATAAAAAATGTGATAAAAGAGAGCATTAAAAGTAATTAGCCAATATTTCTTGTCTTCATAAAAGACAAAAAATATTAGCTTAATACCTACGATCATCAGGTAAAGTTGCATCTGCATTCGATTTTGTTAACGTTAGAAATGCTACAACAAGAGCGGTGTAGAATTTCCTTTCGGAAGTGGGCAGGAATAAGATAAATTATTAATCTGTCAGATTGTCACGTTTTACAATACAATACAATGGTAAAGATAACAAGGGATATTGTGTTATAAGTTCAACTACATAGTATTGTACGTGATGTAGCCACAGATTGCCATCCCATCGCCCACGAGCCGTACACAACACATTTCTCGCTTCAGAACCTGGCGTGGGATGACTAACAGCTGACACTCCGCTTTCATTCCACTTCCCGATTATCATTAAAATTATATTTCTAGATTAAAACGGCCTCTATTTGTATTTCAAAATATAATTTAGTATGTTGTAGTTTAATAGTCATATTAACCTAAGAACCGGATTGGTAGTTTTATTTTCTCTGAAAACATCAATTTTATAGGAACTCACACAAATACGATTTACGTTTTTCCCGCAGTTCACGAATGGATCATCGGATTCTGATGAAAGTTTGAGTGACGCGGAAAACGAGATACTTATATGTTCATATCTGTAACTTAAGTGCTTTTCGTATTGATATCTTCATTGACAAAAACTAGATTAAAATAAATACGGCGATGTCGTCGGTTCCATTGATTCATGATTGTGATAAAATAAGACATCGTTGTTTCCCAATTTTCGCGCGAGTGATGCTGTTAATATTTGTATGAACTGATCATTGTATGGTGACTAATGACAGATTTTAATCACAACGTGCCATTTCTCAGCGATGAGTATGAAACGCAAAAATAAACCAGCTTGCATTCCCTGAATAAACCTCGGATTTTGAACTTTACAGTATATCGATATCTATAGGCCACCAACATTCGGTTGGTGGACACTTCGAATGCTATCCTCATTTTTAACCCTGTACTAGGTACGTATGTTCTAAGCATGTAAGAAGATCCACAAGCTATCCTACTGAAGCCAAACTTTTTTCATAAAAAAAGTAGATATGACGTTCATTTCGCATATTTACCACGGGTTTTAATTTCATCTCCAAAACAAACCTCTAGATACCTAATCTTTAAGTTGTACCTACCTAAGTATATTAAAACCTAAATGTGTACCTATAGAGCACCAATACTAAAGCGTGGTACATCACTATGCCCTCTGTAAACCCTCGCTCCACAAGACTGAGCTTTGTTTTACAGCAGATGCAAGTAAACACAGTCGACCCGACATCTGGTATATTTTTTTTACTTCCACTGTACGAAGGGCTCATTCCGGTGTCAATCGATATGGCTCGGCTGTAGGAAATGTTTTAGGGCAAAATAAAACTTCAAAGAATTACAATAATCAATGCGTGCTCCGATTCTTTTGTTATCTACTGCCCTATTTATTCCTAGAGAGTAATGAACTCATCGTTATATTGTTATTTGTTAAATCAACAATTTGTAGGTATATCTTTTATGTAATAAGACCTAAATAATGCCACATTGTGTACAAACAAACCATACATAATATATTGTAAAGGCCCGCATCTGCTTTCCGGTATAATCTAATTTTATGTACACATGTTTTATGTTTATCTGTTTACTAAGCTCTGTATATTTTACTAACTAAAACGGATTACGTTATCATGTGTAATTTCAATATGTATTTAGCATTACTATATGAAATCTAGTTAATTAAATATTCATTTTAGTTAAATTAAACGGCTAGTATTATAGGTAAAAGTACTCGCTGCTAGCGTAGCGTTATTAATTTGTTAGCCGTAGCAGCACTGCTACGGCTACAGTTTCTGCCGTCTTTTGTTCACGAAGAAATGTAATAAAAGCATAAACATGTTTTTCATCACACTTGATCGTAAGTTAGCTCTTATTGCACCGCTTTTAGACTCACCATGCTGTATTTTACGCACGCGAGCTTTTCACATCAGATTATAGTATTACATTAGTGCGGTACGTAGGTGATATGAATTTATCATTACTTACTTATATCATAATGTACTAAGTCTGAAAGCATAACCCTGTGACCTTAATATTTTTATCCTTCATAACTTGAGATAGAAAACATAAATCTGAGCTCAAACTGAAAGCTCTACGCTCCGTAGCGCGTGCTCCGCCAACCAGCGAAATAGTCGTATGCGACTTTATAACCAAAATATGTTAATAATAGCGTCCTACTCCAACGTCACAGTTCTCATTTTTCGAATGGGTCGACAGACGAGCCGAGATTGAAATTGTAATACACACGTACAGCGTCATGCACAACTGGCTCTTGGATGTTCATTTCAGATTTTGTGACGCGAGCTTTTAGCTGTTTTTACACAGATGTAGCTATACTACCCGATGTTAGTACCCGAGTTTATGCAGTACATAGCTTAAGCAGTTATGAAGCCTATACAATTTATTATTAGAGATTACGTAAAAGGATATTGTTTTACTGAAATCACCTTAATACAGCCCACTCTAAAATCGCCATCCCACAACATACATTAACAAAAGCTTTAACACAAATAAACAGAACCATCTCCGGATCTTCAGCAGGCTCTCCCAAAACTTGTTTACCTGTGGGCCTGTAACATTCGTAGCTACATCCTCCCTTACTTCCTACAGGGTCTGCGTCTATTATTAGAAGGGTTATAATTATTCGGATACAGTGTTCCCCGAGGGGTCTGTGAATGGGCTCGTGTTTACAAACACCACGCCTGACTCCAGGACGACGGGACGCGAGCGCAACACACGCATAAACACTTAAAATTAAAACTGGCCACACAACTCCCCTTTTCATGAATATGTACTGAAGGCGCCATGTTTTGACTTTTTAATGGGATAGTCCTGGCCTGAAATGATTTTTGAAACTTCGTTACATTTCATTGATATTTGTCCTTGTTGCTGTCCGTATTTTATAAGTGCTGATAAGACCACTTTTAGCAATATTGCGGTAGACATGTAAAAAAATTGGTTTTCTACTGTACGTATAGTTACCTACTAAACATTAAATTAATCTTTATCTTTACACAGTATAACACAAACTCGCTCCTGCTGTATAGTATGTACGCTTAGATCTTTTAAACTACGCAACGGATTTCATTGCAGTTTTCAGCAATAGGTAGATATTAAAAAGGAAGGTTTATACATATAGAATATCACTGTACGACCAACGGGAGCGTAGCAGAAACCAAAGACGTAACTGAACGTGGGTGAAACGGCGGATTATACAGCTAGTGAATAATAAAATCTCATGAGAAAAACGTCCAGTTGCAGATTCGTCAGAAAACTGTAAAAAGCGCTGTAACTTATTTCGGAGCTACTATTATATCAGTTCCCATGGAACAGCGTAGGTACAATAAATCCCAGGAAATTAACCTCCATCCATATCGATCAATATTCATCGATATATGGTTACAGCGTACCAGGGCTGTGTATACACCGCGCGTTTCCTGTGCGCGCGTGCTAAGAAAGCTTTGCTTCCTTGTGAAAGCCCGCACGTGTGAGCCTAAAACCCGCGCTGTTCCACCTGCGCGCGCGCCGTATCCCGAGATACGCAGCCCGCAGAGCACGCCGCGCGCCCGTCCAGATGTGTCGTGTTTAGTGAACATACCGTGATCTCCGACCATGGGACCCCAGTTTGACTATTGCCTCCGTGCCACCAGTGAGTTATCAATACTTTACTCCTACCTTGTTTGTCGTGTAAACCTCATTATGGAAATCTTGTATCAAAGCGTTTGCGCTGTAGGTGTATTTAACTTTTGCAATTATCCAACGGCATAAGTTCTTCAAGTTATTTAATTTTCCGATACAGAACTCGCTTTAGAAAACTCGTACTTAATTTTAATAAGTTTGACTTCAGGCTTTAGTATTTTTATTGCCGAGTCGTAATTTTAAGAATCTTATGTATATTTACAAACAAGCTTCGTTGTATATAAGTAGACATACGATGGATGCTGATATGTTCATAAGGACATAAAATACATTGTTTCCTAATTAGGCATTGGTATGTATTGTTAGTGTCGATGATAACTGTTCGCGACACAGTAGGTATTGTCGCGGGTAATTAGTATTCAGTTGTACTATCGAAGCCATAGTAATTAACGGTGAAACCGAGCAAACAGCTCAGCTTCAGCTGTGTAACTGCTGAACATTTTCAAATAAATTGGAGAATAAAATTAGTCACTCGTCCAAAATTCTCAAAACACATTTTGGGAGCTTTTTTAAGGTTTCTGAGAAAAACGATTGATTAATTAATCAAGAGGCGCCTAACTACATTTGTTTAGACTGCGACTGATGATTGTACTAATTAGAAAACGTTACTGGAATTTATAACCTACCTCCAGCGACATAGTAAAAAAGCATGGTTTTTTGTTAACTATACATAGTATTTATAGGTAATTTATATTAACCGCTAATTTAAATTAATTAACAAAGTCACAACATTAATTAAAACAATAAAATAAAATTAAAAAAAAAATAACCATTACATTAACGTAAGTATTCATCGATTTTATAAAGCGTCATAATTAAATAATACTCTTACATACCTAAATAGCGGTAAATCTAACAAAAACGACCCAATAAAAGCGTGTTAAAAAAATAAAAAATGTAATCACTTAATAATAGTGGTTACACCATGTTTTGAATTAGTTCTTATATAATTAGGTACAATCGCGGGGTTCAGCTAACCAATTTTCACCCTTTACATAATTCGTAGATAATAAAGTTAAAAATGTTCAACCGCCATTGTTCTCGGTTGTATCTTCCCATTTGGCCATGTTGCTAACCGAACTAAAATGTAATTAATTACAGTCAAATATGTCATTACAGGCCGATAATACAACAATAACTGTGAGTAGTATTGTACATTTTATTTAGGAGTGGGTCCGCTATTGTTTGTCACTTGTTTTTATTTAGCCACATGTGTGCTAAGGGCCATTTCTATTGCCGCCCCACGGTCCTGAATCCACCCAAAAACTCGCAGATGCGGGCACAACAAAAAATTCGAATCTGGTAAAAGCTCAAGTTTTGTATCGCATCCCATTGCCACAATTTGAAATGATTTATAAATCTTCATTAAGCATATTTTTTTATTTAACTGTGATTTTCCCCTCTTTTACATGAATGTGTTACTTAGTTTACTTTAGAAATATGTAAATGGGTAATGGCGCAATTTCTGCTTAATATGAGGCGACACAAACTCTAAAGTGCGTCAAATTCCTAAGTGTCGTTTACGACTGCTGATGTTGCTGTTAAAATTAGCCAAAGTTATATAGCAATAAACGCACTTAGTATAAGTTGGGCATAGGTACTAGTAGCATCTATTACAGTAGGTACAACATTCTCTCGTAACTACGTGTCATGTCAGCTCGCCAAATCCTTCCTACTACTATTATAAAGGCGAAAGTTTGTATGTATGGATGGATGTTTGTTACTCTTTCACGCTTAAACGGCTGAATGGATCTGGATGAAATTTGGCACAAAGATAGATTATAGTCTGGAATAACACATAGGCTACTTTTTATCCCGGGAAAATGTACGGTACCCGTAGGATAACACATCAACTGTGACGCGGACGAAGTCGCGGGCAGAAGCTAGTAGCTTATCATTGCACTAGTGATCCGTGTAGATAGGGAGTAGATGTAGACAATGGGCGAAAATTGCCTTCAATTCGCATTTTCCGGCTTTCAAAAGTAGGTTGCTACACTCGGCCCGCACTGGACGTAATGGAGAGCCGTTAGTTCATTGGGGTTATTGAATAATTCCCGAGTGTCGGACTCGTAGAGTACTGGCCACCGTCAGCCCGCGACGTCGCATCCACTCATTCGATGATACTCGGTATTGTGTGCACTTTGTATCTAATATTTGTTATTATTGTCCCAAATTGGGTATAGATAACAAACGCAGCTTTGTTTATTTACAATTGTAATTTTGTTCCAGACAATCCGTCATATTTCGCGTTGCCGAACAAGGATGTGCCTGACAGCGGGGAATCTCAGGGCTCTTCCGAGCCATGTTCCCGGTCAGCTCCCGGCCGCGTCTGGCCGGATGCTGGGCGGCCATTTGGCTCCCCGCGCCGCAGGGAGCCAGAGAGCCCCAGACGCAAAGAGTTCAGGGCCTTGCTAAGATCTCTGTCTGCCCGGGAGCCAGAACAAGCCGAAGCATTTTTGAAAGGACAACCGAGACCAGGGGACTGTGCTCCTGGAGACATGAGACACACATTTACTGCTCCGCGTATCAAGTAAGTTAGCAATTTATTTTCATAAAATAACTTACTGATTCTTTTATATTGATATATTTTACTTCCTACTACCTAATAATATAAATGCAAAAGTTTGTGAGGATGGATGGATGGATGTATGTTCGTTACTCTTTCACGCTTAAACGACTGAACGGATCTAGATGAAATTTGGCACTGAGGTAGATTGTAGTGTGGAATAACAAATAGAATACTTTTTATCCCGGAAAATGTGCGGTTCCCTTGGGATCATATCAAATTTGACGAGTAGGAAGTCACGGGCTCAAGCTAGTTTATAATAATTGTATGTGTTCTGCAGGAAGGGCAAAATAAGTACAACAGTGGTAACAACAGATGGTCCTCAGGAGCGCGAAGAAGTATTCTACACAATTCCCCTCCAGGGTAGGAGAAGGCACTCGGTAGGCGGGTACCTGACCACGGGCGCGGCGGGGGCAGGAGAAGTGACTGCAGTGCCCAGCGAAGTGCCAAGGATGCCCCCACCACGGTTCAACCAAAAAGAAGACGACACCATCAAAAGGAGAAGACCAAAGAATTTCTCTTTCAAAGGTAAGTTCAATATGGTTTGTAAAAAATTTAGACGTAGAGACGTCTAACTTTCAATCGTTATCTTCAAAGTAAACAAGAGGAAATAAACGTATCGGAAACATACATAAATAAAGATAATATTATGTGGTATGGTTTTGTTATGATTTATCCAAGTGTGAATTATTTGAGGAACATTATTTACTTAGGCTGTTTGCAATCTATCACAACTCTAATAGATTTGACTGAAGATGTGAAGATTATTCCAGAGCGTAACATAAACTATTATTTAATTGTATATTTGCTATCACTTATTTACTTAAGAATGATTTACACGTATTTACCTTTATTTTATTTACTTGGCATTTATTTAGTTAGCATTCTCAGCTTAGTGTGTAGTCGGCATCACTTATTTATTAATTACTTAAGGTAATTAATGTAGATGTAGTTAGTCTTAGATATTATCTAACTCGACTTACAAAGTAATGTCTCTTTGTCTTCGTAACAATTTAATATTGAAAGTTAAAAGCGACAGTTTCTTAAAGGAAGCACTCGCAGTAAAATCTATTCTAAGATAATAATGATGGGTACGTGGAAGTGAATAATAATGATAAACGGTCATAAACAAGTCAATCGAAACCTAGAGCCGATATGAGAGAACGTTGCTCCGGAGTACCGAGCCGCCCTTCGACCCTCATCGATACTTGCGCTGCATGAGACAGATGCATCTCCCAAATGTTCAATAACCTCAGCGGCGTTTTTGATACCTTCTTATCTCACTTGCTCTTTAACTACACGCTATCTAAAACAAGGATACGATGCAACATACTTTATCAGTAACAATAAAAATAAAAGTCGAATCTTACGTAAGATGTCAAGTCAAGAGTCAGTTATAAAAAGCTTCATCTCTTAACTTTGCTATCACCAAAATTATGTCAACTTATAAGTTTTCAATAATCGTTATATTTCGCCGATTAGGCGTATCTGCGAAACGTGATCAGAATATAATAAAAACGTTTTTCGTGTTTACCATCTCGTATTTAGTCGTCGATAACGCTTGGGGAATATTTACACATGGGCCCAAATTTGTTTTGCAAGATTAGGTGGTAAGGCGTCAGGGTTGGCGCGGCGACTTGCGATTATCGTCGTCGCACCCAGCTTTTAGTATGCGAAGTGCGTGCGCTTGCGCCGCCGCCTGACGCCAGCGCGCAGTCACCGGCCGCGCGCCACATGATCGCAAACCGACACTTCTCGCTGTCACAGTTCTGAGGGCTCTTGTATTAATTTCGTGCGCTTTCTAGTGCTCGCCTGCAATTCAGTCAGTGCAATGACAAGCGTTTAACTTGATACTGTCGGGAACAACGTCTTCACTCACTCGCGTCGCTATGGAGGATAAAAGGACCGAAACAATGGCAGACACAAGTGAGTTTTGTTTAAAATTAAAAATTTTAAATGTTACACTTTGTGCGCCCAAATGTATTTTCATGTTGAGAAATTTTAAGATACTTGCCGTATACGTTTCAGTATTTTTTTAATGAGCCGTGAAATATATTGTCTGTAATAGAATCAATTAAAGTGTGTTGGTGCGAACTTTGTTATCTAATGTAGACTTAACATTCGCGTCCCCTAACTTGAGACAAATACGCCGTAATTACTACGCAGGCAGCCGAGCGGATAAGTTCTCGTAAGCTCCATAACTAATATACCTAATGAGAGATTATAGGATTACATATTAATTAGTTGATATTACTTGCTTAATGTAGGGGAACTTGAATCATAATTCTATGTACCTTACGTAAAGAGTAAAGATGGATAATATTAATAATTAATCTTTTACCACATTTTCCTTCATATTCGTGCGAGGTTACGAGGGAAAGCTTTATGTTTCATTTCCACCGTCCCTGATTTTATGTCTCCGTACTTTTGACGGAGAAAATGTGTTTTGCGGAGAACTTATTACAGTTATTATTACTTATGCGATAAGGTTTTATGTGATGGTCTCTCTTATATTTATTTTATTTTATATATTATTAGTTTTGTTATTGGATGGGTATAAGTACATACAATGACACTATTACACTTGTCCACGGCGACCAGCACAGCTCCAATAATGCGATAGATAATAAGCCATTGTCTTCGCTTAAGACGTCTTCAGCGGCCTTCACTTTACTGAACTCGACAACGTCACACTTTGTAATTCGAAAATGTCCAGCGCCATCCAAAATCAATGTCAAAGAAACACCGTACAACATCGCCAAATTAGATTCATCGTTGCCATGCTGATGTTTACACGATATTGAGCTTTAAAAGCTAAGAATTTAAGAGGGAGCCCGATAGGTTTGTTGGCACCCGAGTTGGTCGCGTCGAACGCATTAAATATGCAGGGTGGCATGTATGGCTGAATAAACATAGTGTAATTTACATGCATCGAAGCAACTCCCGTAATGTACTCGCATTGGGAATGTAAATGCGTAAACGTCTTGTATAACTTGTCTATAATGTCGGTTGGATCGCTCCCACAGATTGTGTTAACTGATGTAGAGACTACGGACAATTGTTTAGAGACAAAAGATGGGATACGTCGCCCTGTTGTTTAGATTAAGCACAAAAGGTGCGAAACATGAAGCTGTGACTTAACTGATTAACGAGATTCAAATGAAGAATGATTCTTGAATGGGTCTTAAAATAACACATTGTCGATAAAAAATACCAAAGACATGCAACTATGAGTGTCTAATATTGTAGACACAAACCGTAGTACATCTTCTTTTGTCTACCGAGCCGTTGTCATGTTATCAGTCGGAGCATTGAATTATAACTTTGTTTGTGACGTCTATCAACGTTGTATCGTGATAAATACAAGACGAGACAAGACGTTATCACCGAAGACTGCATACAAGGCTATTATTAGTTAATACGAGGAAATTGTGTAAATGAACGTCTTCACAGAAGAACAATAAATGATCCATTCAAAGTAACCCAAAAAAATTCAAAGTTCTCTTTATGAAGCTCAAAGGGAAGTCCTATTTATCCAATTTTTTAATGAGTCAGTAAGCGGAATTTGTTATTTAAGCCAACATGTGTATGTTTGCTGTTCGTAGGGCTTGGAACAGTGTGCTTAATGATAGCAACGGTGACTCAACATTAAATTATTAATATAAAATGTATCTTATAGTTAAACCAGAAAGTATGATTTAGCATCGAAGAACTGACAGGAGCCAGAGAAAAAGAACGTTTATTTTAATATGATGATTTACATGGCGTCGGTTGCACGCCAGCGTTCATTCATTATTTGTTAGCGAACATGTTTCGTATTAACCCCTTTTTTGGGAAACAATAATATCCTCTTATAATCAGGTTACGAACATAATCATAATCGAAACATAAACGCAGATTGATCAAATAAATTTTAATTATAACATCTGTTCGTGAATGAGTAAAATAATGACTTCTTACATTACTCACAGATTTTGAGGAAAAAACTTGCGCGTACATTTAATTTCAGATCCTTGAGATGCAAAATCTTATATTTAGTAATTCCCTACAATGTGATCTCATTTTGACTGACTTTGCTGGAAATCTACGGTGCGTTTCCTCGTATTTCTTAGAACCGTCTTATAACGAAATGAATAGGCAACGTCTCGTGTCGCCCACGTTCAGTCCCACTGAGGAATATTGGATGCCCTATTTACTAACAAAGTACGAGGGCAGATGACACAATATTGTCATTATATTATGTCATCGTATTATCAGTCTTACATTTATTTTCGTACAACAACATGATCAAATCGCTGATGCAAACCCAACTAGCAAAAAAGTTATATAAGTTTACAATTATACGACTAACAGTCATGTAAGGGGTTTGAAATAGTTCTGAAGCAACTAAACTGTTGTAAAATAGTATTCAGTTCGACGTATTAGTTATATATATTTAAGTCATATTAATGCGTCTGGTAAACGTCGTCTCAATTAATTTATACGACGGTCATATAATGTTAAGTCGAGTAAACGTTTCAGTCGGACAATAGTGATGAGTCGCCATGTTTCGTAAATTTAGAACCTATTATTCAACATTTAAATAACAAACCGTTATGTAATGATTTTATAGTTAACTATTATACAATCTTCATAATAGGTCATATACTAAACCTTTAAATAACTTTTAGTTTGAAACTTTATTCTAATACTAGCTTTTGCCCGCGACTTCGTCCGCGTGGATTAATAGTTCCCGTTCCCGGGGTCTTTCCGGGACGAAAACTATCCTGTCCTTTCTCGGGTCCCAGACTATATCTGTACCAAATTTCATTGAAATCGGTTTAGTGGTTTACAGACAGACAGACAGAGTTACTTTCGCATTTATAATATTAGTAAGGATAACTTATAATTATATGCCAATTGATTATTTAAGCGATTATTAGTATCTTTTCTATAACTCAGTCGTCCTGTTTCATTAAGTTTATGTTTTTTTTTATAACTAATTATTTTATATTCCAACAACGTGTGCCAATCTATGACTAAACTAAAATGTGAAAAACTTAATGAGAGATTCACAAGCTTATCAATGCCAGAATCACCATGATGTCCCTGTAAATAAAACAGAAGTATTTCCATGACTATACGCAAAGGGTTTTACTATTTTCCAACAGAACTCTAATTGCAACCGTCATGGTGGACGCCATAAATCGTATAAAAACATGTATACGACCAATAGTTATTTAAAGGTCGAAATGCAGTCGCCCAATGTCTATTGGCAATATGGCCGAAACTATTGATGTCAATTAATATATTTTATTTTTATAAACAATATGAAAACTCCAATATTATGAAGGCCCATGAAAATATTGACAAAGATAACCATACATATCATCGAAAAAATTTAATTCCCATGTATAAGTCATCGCTCTTCATCTTCCACCGCAATATGCTTTCTCTATATTAAAGAATTCTTAATAATGATTCATACGACATTTTACTTAACTTTATAATATAAGTTTTGCCATAACACAATAAATTGTCACACAAATTGTCGCTGACACTCTCATACGATGATATAGTTGTTCATTGGTATTACTAGAAACGATTACAAACCTTGATGTTGAGTAAAAGTCGCGTAGACGTTGTGAGTTTAACTAATGTTAAACTCACAACGTCTACGCGACTTTTACTCAACATAATTTGTCGCTAACGCGACTGCAACACGACCTTAACACAATTGAAATGTTATATAATCTGCGCCCAAACCCGCGTTATATTCACGTCTAAAAAACTATTATAAAACGTTTTGGTATGACTGAAAGTTAAATTGAAAACGTTATTGTACCTTTTATATGACATTATTTTGTTACTTGGGAAGGGAACTAATCTCATAATGGTATTATCGTTCGGTCAGTAATTACATTTCGGGGTCCAAATCTCATCCCTTTTACCAACAGAAATCGAGCAATACCTTTCTGGCTTAAGTAAAGAAAATACAGATTCAAAAGCTACCTGCCATATTGGGAGGCGTTATAGGGCTACAATATTTTACTCGAAACATCAAAGACGTCGGCGGCGGCCATTGAACTGAAAACTGAAAGCGGTGGAGCAGCGAGCACAGCCCCGACTCTATGGCCCAATGTACTTGTTTTGTTCCACTTTAAAACTTGCGTAACGTCCTTATTGTGGTGATAAAAATAGGGCTTTAAATGCAACATGACGGAAGACATGCTGTGAAGGATTTGGTTCAACTGGAAAATTGAGTTTGTACTTGATTGAACATAAGTTTTAATAATACTTTATGAAAAGACGCGATGCTTCTTCAATTTCTTGGACGCTGGTTACTTGTTACGCAAATAAATTCCTCTGCATTTTCGGTAAAACTGAATTTGCAGTAAATAAAAAAGGAAACTCGTGTAAAAACAGTGTGACATAACAGTATTCCTGAAAATTTGAAAATATTTGCCAATGGCCATTATTGTAGTAAAATATTATCACAGCTTGGTTCTGCTTACCCTAATCAATCGTAAGTAAGCATATAAATGAAAGAAATACCATTCTAATTTAAAACCTTTCAAGAAGACACTTCCGTTCTACTCGAGGAGAAAATAGTCGCATAGCAACACATAACTGCATATCGGTCGTCATATTCAACCCTCCAGTTCTGTTACTCGCTGCATTTAATCGGCTATAGTTATTCCGGGCGACGCTGATAGACGTTTGTCTATTTAGGAAACGGATATTACATTTAGTCGGGTCTTCATTTGGCGGCAGAGGTGGGTAAGTATAAACCCGTACGAGTTTCCGGCGCGCGCGCAGTGCATAGCATATTTTGTAAGCAGCCGATGCGTATGCGTGGCACTGGATGCAATAAAAATTTTAACAGCGACCGTATGCTTTCATTCATACGCTAGGAAAGGCATATATAATATGTTTTTAGGACAGCGTTGAAGCTTTTAACGCTCTTACTGATCGGTAAAGGCGTTACGTATCTATTGTATTGTGTAATGAAAGTGAAAAATAATGGTTCCTTCCTAGAACTAATGCAATAAGAATCACAAAAACACTCATAAAGATAAAAGAGGATTTACAAATAGATGCTGGAATCAATTGACTTTTGTTATACTATATCAGATTTCAATGCATTGCATTCATAATCAATAACGGGCGATTCATTTCAAGTGTCTTTACGATTAACGTAAGGACGCACTTAACATTAATTAAAACTGCATCATTATATGCACAATTGGAGTCTTTATAAGCTTCACGTATAATATTACTTTTGACTTCCCTTTCGACAGATTAATATGAGTAACCCTTTTGTGCACACATTATTAAACAGAATGTGTTATTTGTGTATCAGTTTCTTTCGGAATTAAATTGGCAACACGTGTAGATAGGTTTATGAAGCGTCGGATCCGAGCGCGATCCATGAACTTCGATCCAGCCAATGACCCCAACCGATATCAAGTGAACGACATCGTTCATGCCTTGATTATCCCTTGACAACATTTCCTTTCAATGTGAGGTATTATATTTGAGCTCGCTACCGACTTATTCATGACAGCGACGAGAGACTTTATTTAGGTGCGTACGGAATATATTGTCCCTTCATCCTTATTACTTGCTAGCAGACGCGATAATTGAATTCGGAACGACAATTATTTGTGTAAGTAGGTATTTTGAGTAAGACAGTGTTATCTTGAAATTATTCTGCGACATTTCGACAGTTGAGATACTTTATAGGAAATCAATAGTCTGTTTAAAGTCACTCCGAGCGGAACGATTGATTAATTTAACAAGCTGCCAATATTGGTTTAAGTGCTTCTCTTCGATTGTAAATAGAAGACGTTATGACTGTAATGGAATACGTATCTACCTAGTTTGAGTGCTCTTCTTGCTCTTTATTCTTCTAAATTAGTTTTTTCTTTTCTTTGTTACAGAAATGGAAGACATAGCAATACTGTGGAGCTCTGGGTCTCCCGAGAGCGCGCTGTGGTCTGACTACTTGGTCGCTAGCTTTGATAAGATTATGTCGCAACGAGCCAGACATCATTACAGGTACCTACCTACTACTTCATTCATTCATAAGATATCTGGTATCGATTAGAATGCAATTTAATCGATAAATTATTATTAACTTGATTAATGCCAGGATATCGCTTTATCAGATACAATAAAGGGATGTTGGTATACGATTATGCTTTATTTGATTTATTACTAATATCCGGTGTTATCAGTCCGTTGACTACATTTTATAAGAGTTCACTAATCGTTATATTATTGCAGAGTAACGCCAATCACCGCTGAGGAACTTCTAGCAGCAGACTCACAAGAGAAAGTAGACAAACTGACGAAGGCACAGTTGCAAATAGTGATCCTATGCCCCATGCTCGCCACTAAGTTAGCAGATCTGAAGAGAGACGTCAATGGGGAGAACTTGTTCAAACTCGACAAGGTGCTAGTCATGCTGCTCGGTGTCGAGAAGAATCAAGTCATCTCCAATAATGTTGAAGGTATATACTAAAGAATACCGTTTTCCGTTTCCTTTTTTTCCCGTACTATACGTGTACGGGCTACGTATGGAAAAAGTTTTTGGCTATTTCTGTCATTTCTAGTACTCTATACCTTAAATTGTCACATAGAGTCTTTTGAATCCTACATGCAAATCATGCAATAGGACCGATTAGCAAAAAAACTTTTTTTTTTGGAATTTTGGCATGTTTTTTGCTGACTGTATGAACATTTTATACAAAATCTTTATCTGTGAATGCAGTTCAGAATATGTCAAAAAGTTTGGGATGGTGTCCTAGGATTTTTTTCCTGTTACTATAACTATATACCGTGCCCTTAGTGCCCCGTCTCAAAACTCCACCCTGTATAAAATTCAATTTCGATACTCAATATTCTTGGAAGATGTTATTGCTTAAAAAAGTTAGAAAGTGTCGCACTTTTAAATCTTCGTACCTTTGAACGGAAAAGCAATATTAATTTTGTAGACCAATTTTCGTTTGCTCTTAATTGGAATTTGACTTCAGTAATTAATTTGTTAGATCTCAAGTCATACATTAATTAAGGGTTCATTTATTGAAAATTTTTAGTACCTAAAGTGTTTTTTCTTTATAGATTATCCGACAATAGACCAGTGGCCAATGATGTGCGTTCGGGAGAAGGACACGACTTTTGTTGACACATTTTTGACAGCTGCTGTCGGCATCCTACGCACTAAAGACTGCAAGGACACAGCTACTGATAGAACAAGCTTCTCTATCGTCCCCAAAAAAGTTAAAATCGTAAGTACACTCATTACAAGTAAAACGAATCATTAACAACAACTATTTATCTTAAGTAAACACAAGATGGCATACTTTACTGCATACATGCCACAAATTCTTACGAATCAATTTAAACGTTTACGAGGAAATCCCAAGTCCATTACCGACAAATTAGACCGTTAGGCACAAACGTTTACGATACGCACACACTATTTCCAACCTTATGCTAAAAGCTTTAGAGAACAAAATTGCTAAGAAAGTAACGTGGAACAAAGTGAACGCCTGTTTACGTTAACAAAATAAATTCACAACGTGAGTTAATTAATGTCGTTTGCACGCAGGGACAAAGTCGAGTGATAGCGCTCCTCAACGACCCTATTAGAGACGAGGACAGCATAAAGATAATGGTGGACAAGAAGGGAGAGGTCATTAACATACCGAGCTTCAAAAAGAGGAATCCTTACACCCTTCAGTTTGATATACCAGGTAAGAATGCTTTAGCATTAACAAAGAGAGACTTCGCTATTTTTATTTTTGAATAAAATCCCTTTTCAAATTCTCTTTTATCATTATACCTTCATTATTTTACTATATTTAAAAGTAAGAATGCTTTAGTATTTTATACAAAGCGAGGCTTCGCCTTTTTTTTTATATAAATCCCTTTTCAAAAATCTCTTATCATTATACCAAAATTTTACTACTTACTATATTCAAAAGTAAGTTCCATTTAGGTGACATGGTCATTGGTCATGTATCGACCGGTATTGCTGCATGCTGCATGGTCTCGGCAGGTTAAAATGTTAATAATTTTTCAGAGTCATGTCTCGAAGTTTCCATGCTTGTATGGGTGCGCGTGAGCAAGAACGGCCAGTCGCTTGGACGAAGACAAATCAAGTGCGAAAGCAGACTCAGAGAACTAGATCAGCTGCTAAGGGCATCGGATCATCCTCTGGAATTCATGTGCCAAGTTAGTATCTGTTTTATTTTTCCATAGATTCAGATGGCGTGGTGGTGGCTCTTTTTGGTATCCTGACTTACCTATCCATATCATCACGCCTGTATTCCCCGAAGGGTTAGGCAGGTTAACTGTGGGTGTACCAATGTACACCCACAGTTCGCCAGTATGTCTAGGTCCCGTGTTATACGGGACGAGGCTATTGCCACTAATCCTAAATCCGAGCTGCTACTGAGAATTTCATAAAAAGTCCAATAACGCTTTTAGCTCGGCCTGGGAATCGAACCCAAGACCTCTAGCGTAGGAGTCACGTTTAGAACCAAAAGGCTAACGAGGCAGTTACCTATCCCTAAAATTTTCGTTTAAAATTAATTGATAGAAAATCTCAATAACAAGGGATTCTGAAGAAGACTCAAATAAGCCCTTTGCCATAATTATTAACTCATTCACAACAGACAATTATGTATGTTTTTTTTACACAGACTTTGGGCTTCAAGACAACCAGCAAAGAGCAGTTGGACAGCTGGATGCTGAACGCCTTCCAGAAGAACATACCACCGCACTTCAACCTTCTGGCGTCCACTGAACAATTCAACCCGAAATCTGATATGTCTAGTAAGCGTCCCCTTTCATTTAATTTTTGATTACAGCTCATTAGTGTCGACTTTCAAATCACTTTAACTAAAAAGGGTACTTACGTTTTTTTATTGACATACGCCTGTATTACCGAAGGGTTAAGCAAAGGTGTACCAATGTACACCCACAGTTCGCCGGTATGTTTAGGTCCCATGTAATAAGGGGCGAGCCTATTGCCATTAACCGGGCACAAATCCTTACTCCGAGCAGCTACTGAGCATAGAACAGCCCAATAACACTTTTTTGCTCGATCTGGGAATCTGACCCAAGACCTCTAGCCTAGGACCACTAGGCTAACGAGGCAGTTTAACCGAGTATTTCATTGGTGTACACTAAATAAGAAAATAAAAATTATAGGTGGTGAAGAGTACCCAACTCTGCTACATTGGGCGGCTCGGTTCGGGTTGGAGCGTCTTTGCTGGCAGCTGCTGGAATGTCCCGGCGGGGGCGCCGCTGTCGCGCTCCGCAACGTGCGTCAGCGGACACCGGCAGACCTGGCGCGGGACCACAAACACTACGCACTGGCTGACGTACTAGCTGACCATCTTGTAAGTACCTCGTCAGGCTCAGCTATGCTATTCTGAAATAGGCAACTCACTTCGAAAGTCACACTCACTTCGCAGAATACCAAATTCTATTGAAAAACGTCAAAACACTCACTCGTCATAAATCACCTTCACTTACGTCATCACTCGGTGGCGCTAGTGTCGAACTCACTCTCTAAAAGAACACAAAACTAAAATCTTACCGCGGATTTAGAAGTGATTTCGCAAATGAACTAAAAAGTTCATTTGCGAACAACATTTGCGTTATAGCACTACTGCTTCGATATAATATTGGTGATAATGATCTGACAATAGTTTTGCTTATCTATCCCCTCTTTTTTCAGAAAATAAATGAATTCTCCAATATGTACTATTATCTGAAAAACATGTCTGACAACGACAAAGAAGAGAGCCAAGACGAAGCTAAACAAGATGACCTGAGAATTGTTGAAACATGTGACACGGTCGATTCACCAGTTCGTGACCATACCTCCACCGATCCCTTCAGTGAAGCGTGCACGCAGAACTTAGAGAAGAACGTCGACAAGCCAGACGATTTCGAAAAGAAACAGCGACCAAATCTGAGACTCCCGAAAATAAAGGAACAGTTCTACCAAAACGAATTCCCGCTTCATGACAATACAGTAGACAGAATCCAACAAGCGCTCGAACACGATTACTTAGTTCAACCTTCCAATATTAAAGTAGAAAGCCCTAAGTTCAGACCAAATAACTTGTACGCGAATAGCTCAAGACTGATGCCGCAACAGTCGGACATATTTTTGTACTCGCCCACCGAAGAATCTAAGACTTTTACCATTGACACTCCTACTAGTGATATAAGCCAAATAAACCTGAATACCAGAGACGTCCGTAGCAGTGGTAGCGTGAAGTCAGGGAAAGAAACATGTCCTCTGACTGGTCAAGAAGAATTAGCTGAAATTATAAACGACTTCAAAAATAATGTTTTCACGATATCCGAAGTGGAGAAGTTGGTGATGGAGTGGAAGAACAGAAATGAGACACAGCAGTCACTCAAAGAGAAGCAGGAACAGTTGAATAAAATGAGAGAGGAGTACGATAGGATCCAACTGAAGATAAAAGACAACATGAAAAGACCTACACCTTTCGAGAGGGTGAAGAAAATGTTCTCAAAGAGCAAAAATAAACGTAAGTATTAACGCCACATATCACATAATCTATGTCACATGCCGCCTGTATTCTCCGAAAGGATGATCGGTGTTGTAGGTACTTTCTGTAAATGAAAAATTACTTTTTCAGACCACCATCACGACAACAACAACGGTACTATTGAAAAACGTAATGGAAACACGAGACCAAACAGCAGCCTGAGTGAAAGTAAGATTATCATATTAACAATAAATAATAATAAACAATATTTCAAGTAAACAAATTCATAAATGTTTATTTCTTTTACTAGGTTCATCGTCTTCGGGCCGCCTAAGCACGGTCAGCGGGGGCAGTGTGGCTGAAACTAATAGCGTTCAGTCCGAAATCGATGACAAAGCCAGATCTATTGTAAGTATAAAATTGCTCACTGTTATTGTAAATCTCTTCTTTCTTATTTTAAACTAGGGGTTTTACGGGGCTTTCTTTTTTAATGCCCGGAGCCTAGTTCTTTTTCTGAAATAACAGTTATTCATTATAACATCAGCCACACCATCAGCCAGTGAATATCCCGATTCCCGTCAAATTCGGTCTTGTCGTTTCCGAGATTAGCCGAAACAAACAGATAGACGGACAACAATGTTAAAAATTGTTTTATTTTTAGTGAATTCCGAGTAAACATTAATATTAATTTTGTAAAAAGCTTTTATGTATTTTGAAATTGCAAACAGATACTTAAATTTTATTTATTTGTGTATTTAATTGTTTTGTTCTAATTTTATATTTCCGTTTCTTAGATATCGTCCAGCACGCTGACGATGCACTCGGCGTGTGACGGTGACAACAGACTGGACGACTACTTGATCCCGCCGCCGCCGCGCCCTCTTAACGGCGGTTGCCCGCAGTTTACCACTTTCGGACATCCTAAACAGGACAATAGGTAAAAACAGTGCTTTTAACAAATTAAGTCTTACAGAAAGTTAACGTATTAAATACGTTATCTCAGTAACTAAAAACATATTAGAATATTTGATCAGTAAATCTGCTGTTCAATCTTCTGATAGTTGTTGTGCTCCAAATTGTTTTAACAAAATATGTCAACTTTTTAATTAAATATAAATATAAGAGATATAGTTAGTTATACAAAGATAAATAGGGCTCCAAAAGCTAAATGGGATGAATGGGTGAAAGTTTTTAATTTTGGTGTGACAGCATAATGCATATAAAGGTCTAGTGCTACCTTGCCTTGGGGGTCTTGACCTATATTATTATTTGCCTCATATCAAATCTGTAACTGCTCTACAAGTTTCTAGTTTATTAAATTAACAACCTACTAACCCAATTTCCATATTTCAGAAATCAACACATGGCGACGATAGTGGAGCGTGAAACGTCAGCATCTCGCGAAACGCTCGACTGTGACGCAGACACGCGCAACGGCACACACTTGCGACTAAACTTCGGTTCCCGCGACCGATCGCACCCGACCGGTCGCTGCGACGACCGCGACGGTGCGCACATGTACATGAACATATCTGCCACTCACACGTAATTTTTATATTTAGCTATATTCCAAATCACCTGACATTCGTGTATTTTTTACATAAACATTCATTGTGAAGGGTAGGTCACTCGGTAACAACGAAATGTTGACATTCTGAAATAGAAATGAGTATTTCTCGTGGGTGTTGCGTTAATCCACGCGCAATTTTTGGATTTAGAGATCGTGCCAAATAACTTAAGGTTAGTCATTCGGAGAGGAGGGATACTATAGTAACACATATAAGACTTTTTCGTGTATAATAGCGATTAACTTATAATAAAAGAGTGTTTTACATGAAAAATGTTTGCATACTAATGCCAAAGCACAATGTCGAATCGCAATAAAAGACTCAATACACCAGTAAAGTTGTGTATCAACGTTCGAATACTGCAATTTTTCCATTAAAATATATGAAGACTGAAAAGATGCATGTAAATATTGTATATATTTTTTAATCATTTAAACCTAATATCTCTATTTATTTTCGTCGTCGATTTTGAAGCAGATACGTAATATTTTAAATAGTACAAAATATATTCACTTTTAGTTAATGTAATCACAATTAAGTTATCATTTAAGTATAGAAAATACCATTAGCATACGCGGATCTTGGCGCAAAACTATGCTTGAATGAAATATTGTATACCTAATAATACTTTTGTATTAAATCGTCGAAGATGCATTTATTGTACCATGTATACTATGTATTGTGAAAATAAATTCAAAATATGAAATTTCTTGTATTCTTGGTATACCCTCACCCTATAGTCGGCGCCGGTTGGTACGTGGCTAAAAATAGTTCGCCCTAGTTGGGGGCCCTCAAAGGAAGAGACTGTTCCTGTTATTTATCAGACTGTGACTAATTCGTTTTATAAGAAAGATAGCATTCATCACACTAAAGCGAAAAAATAGCGCCGGATATTTATTATGGACGTCTGTTGCCAAATAAATTAGACCGGAAAATATTTTTTGTTTCTATCGTTACAAAACTGATTGGCTGTTCTGTATCATCGTTCGGTTAACTACAAACTGTAATGTTGTGAGTATTTTATCTAAGCTCAAGGAAGGGATGATAAGTACAAGCAAACGCATTAAAATATTGTTAGTATTTTTATTTGGCACCTACTTTTTGCAGACAATAAGTAAGCCACCAAATGATCAATACAAAAACATTTAATATTATTAGGTAAAACATAAATTAAACGAACCAAGAATAAATTATATAGTTTTACGACAATACTTGTCTATTGTTAAATAATAATTAATATAAGCACAATAAAATGCACAAAAATTTTGCTAATTATTAACAACATAAAACTAACTTAATACTCTTTCACAGTTTCATTGACATAACAATATGTAGGCAAAATAAATGCGTAACTAAAATAATAACATGTAGATATATTACGTGTTCATGAAAATATTTACCTCACTTAAACTCACTCACAGTCAAGCCCATCAGTGGAAAAACTTCAAGATATCTCGTCTCAAATAAAAATGATAGGCCATTTCAAGCAGAAACATTTTAAATCATAAATAATACAACGTTCCATTATTCTCAACGAAAGCGTATTTTTTAAATTATTGCTAATCAAAATTAGCAAAATATCACAAGGATAACCAAAATAAAACAAATTTACCTATAATTTGTTACTAAACATATAAGTATAAAATACTTAAGTAAGAATACCATTATTGCCTTCTATCTCAATAAATAAATTAATGTGAAATCACATTGTTCCACTGGTTTTTTCCACTGTTTCGCATTACTCTATTGATTTATTTGTCTAAACATACCGTGCTTCGGCGCCTTTCAGGCTGTTCAATAATTGTGAAGTTTAACAATTCGACAATTTTATTGTTCGAAAGATAATCGATCGTAGATAATTTAACAAGGCGGTTATTTCAAGCCGTTCCGTCTGATTCACGTACAAAATGTCAATATTCAGTTCATATTTGGTACAAAATGTAAAAATCTTAGGTATGTAAAAACTGGAGTTTTGTCTGGAGTAACTATAAGTGCGCTTTTTCTTTGGCATGGTGTGGTTGTCCGTTCACCACTGGTTGCGGGGGCGGCGGCCTGGCTAGGATGGCCTGGTACATGCCCCACACGGCGAGAGGACGCATGTAGCCCACAGAGCGATGGTTACCGTTCTCGTACAGAGCCTCGGGGGTCTCGAATGAGAGACCCATTTGTACTAATGTGTTGTATAATCCGCCGGCAGTCACAAACGCCTCTTCATGCATACCTATAACAAACAAACAGTTGATATTAAAGTCTTCAATATTCAGTGTTTTTTACCCGACTACGGCGAAGCAAAAAGGAGGGTTATGAGGTTGACCGGTATGTATGTATGTATGTATGTATGGATGTTCATCTGTTCCCTCATAACTTTTAAACCATCTAACGTAAATTGACAAATGAGGTGTCATTGGAAGCGTCTAAATTGTCCGCTGGTTATAGGCTACGTTATGTTTCAATAAATTGTATGTGGCGACCTCTAGGGCTCATGAAGTTGTAAAATAATATTTTTTTTCTTCTAATTATGGTTGTGTTGCATATCAAATTAAAGGGCTAAATTTGCACATTTCAAATATATAAATATTGTATTAGTAAATTGTACATGACACCCTTTAGAACGCACCATAAACGTAGCTAACTAACCAATATTTTGTTTGGGAGACCTAATAGATTATTCCATATATTGCGTATATGTTGCAGTTCGAGTAATATTACATACTTATATAAATATCTAAATTTGAACCCCAAAATAATTAAAATAAAAAAGAAGTTTAAAAAACTAAAACCCGACTACAAAAATTAATGTTCTAAAAAGTATGAAACAAGAAAACATTCTCATCTGAAAGCCGTGGTCGTATGCCACCTATTCCGGTAAAACAGTATGTGTATAGTGTAATAGAACATTAATCTTTAGCACTAAAGTTTAGGGCAAAGTGGCATACGACCACGGCTTTCAGATGAGAATGTTTTCTTGTTTGATACTTTTTAGAACATGAATTTTTGTAGTCGGGTTTTAGTTTTTTAAACTTCTTTTTTTATATGAGAGTAGTATAGTTCCTATAAAAACAAAAAAAAAAAGTTTTACAATAATAATTCTAGTGTTGGTCTTATAATCGGAAAATAAATTTTGTTTTTTTTTTAACATAATATAATACGTATTCAGTTCATCAAAAGTAGAGGCAGCAGTACAGTCCCTGCCGCATGCCACCGGAACCAGAATATTTGTAACACTTAAACGAAGTACGTAACCGATTAGATAACACTCTGCATACTAATTTGCAGCAGCACTAATTTTGATAAGATTACAGCTAATAGGAATTCCTATTAAGTTATTAACCTATACATATAATAGTAGAGAATTTACTTTTTTAAATACTTAATTAAGTACCTAATTAAAGTATGTAAATATAATATTAGTTCCACAGTGATACAATTGTTGAATGGCTTTTTGGTTACGTTTAATAATCAAAATCAATGTTCCGTTGCTGTAAAGCTAACTGTAGCGTTTATATAATTAGTAGGATTACCGTTGGTTGATCGATTGATTAATAGGCAATAGGCTCGCCCCCTATTACAAGAGGCCTAAACATATCGGTGAACTGAGGGTGTACATTGCTACACCTCTGCCTAACCCATCGGGGAATACAGGCGTGATTGTATATATGTAGGATTACTGCTTCCTACCTTCATAAATCATAAGCGCAGCAAGTCCGTACGTGACGCCTGTCCACATCTCCTCGCTCTGTAGCGCCGTCGTGTCGATATGTCCGCGCGGGCCCGTCACCCACCCGTTCACGGCGCCCATCTTGCCGCCTTTAAACTGTTGGACGTTGTTCTCGAACACTGTTGCTAGGGCCTTCCGTACGTTGGCTTCGGGGAACACTTGCTCGCTCCAGCCTGATGCACGAAGGAACCTGAATTATGAAAAAAAATTAGTAGAAAGGAGGATTTTGAAGTTTTTATTCCAAAGGGGTAAATATTTTTAAGCAGGTATAAATAGCAAAAACAACCATATGTTTAACTTAACACCCTTGATAAATTTGGAAGGTAGCAGTAGTTTAAAATATATTGAAATTAGTAGCCAACACAGGTAGAATAACTCACCAGTGTCCCGCCAGCTGATCAGCCATCACAACTTTACTATTGCACGGGCGTACGTCGAACTTATAATACGAGCCGTTCCACAGCTTCTCTTCAAACGACTTCTGCGCTTGCTCCAGTAGTTTGGCGAACTCTTTCTCATCTTCCTGATGACCAAGAATGCGCGCCATCACGCACACTGCGCTCACTGACGCCACCCACAGACCGCCACAGTATGCGCTGTAAGTAGTAATAAGCATTTTACTATAAGGACAAAGGCAATGTCTTGCGAATAATGTCTGTGTGTGTGGTCGAGTGATAACTACGAAATCAGCACAGCTGTTGTGTAAGCATAGTGCAAAGCATGCATGTGGGGTTTAAATTACAAATGTTGCTGTTACGCACATCTACCTTGAGACAAACCAAATCGAACATCAAACATGATAAGACATGAGAGAGAAAAAGATTAGAGGCATGTAACAAGAGCAAGTAGTTGCATATTTACCTCGGTCCAGACATGACCCAGGCGTCGTAGGTCTGGTCGGGGAAGCCTCCGTTCTCGATGAGCCCGTCGTGGTCGCGGTCCCAGCGCCGGGCGGCCCGCAGCAGGCCGAGCGCGGCGGGGTACATGTCGGCGAGGTAGCGGCGCGCGCCCCACACGGCGGCGGCGGGCGCGCGCGGCTCGTCTGGCGACCCCGCCACCTCCGCTTCCACATCCGCGCTCCTGTATAACAGGTCTAGTATATCCCCCACCCTGTACGGCTTCTCTTCGTTCACGACGGGCGTCGACTGCTCCGTCAGGTCGGGCGACTCGTCCGTCGTCCCGTCCGTGTCGTCGGCCTGCCCCGTCGACCGCGAGTACAAGTCGTCTTCGGTACCGTCTTTCACGTCGTCTATAAACGCCATCGAGCGGTACCTTTCGTTGCCGAACGGCGCCGTGTGCCCTCTCAGCAGCCGGTAGTCCCGTATCACTTGCAGTATGAACTTGAGATTCAAGTCCTTCCATTCGCTCACGTCGTGGATGTTATAAGCGTTTATATGAGAGAATGGTACGTCATCTGTAAAAAGATATGTGTTACTTACATGAATAATGAATTCAGCTTTTGCAAAGTTTACATAGTCTCTAATAATAAATAAATTGTATTTAGTACAACAATTTACTAACATTACTTTTTATACACGAAAATAATAAGTGTTATAACGAATTCTACTAATCTACAAGTTTTATTAACATCGAATATTTTTTATTCAAGAGAGCAAATTAAAATTTTCTTGATCTGAGATAAGACAGTTGAGTAATTGTGGTCCAAGAATTCACCCCTGTGGTACTCCTCAGTGCGCAGTGAATATTCTTATTTCGCAGCCGTCGAATATAACTTGATATGGGTAATTCTCCATGTATGTAATAAGCACAAATATACGATTCTGGTAGTTAACGCCAAAACTAAACTATCAAGGAAGAATGTCATGATTAACTTTGTCAAAGGCTTTCAAAAACTCGTTTCTTTGGGCAGATGACCAAATGGCCATTTTTTTTTTTTATTTCCCCCTTTAAACTCCTTGTGGTATAAAACGAACGTCTATTGGCGTGTATATTCACTTAGTACTTCAAAACCGAACTATTAGATGCGGTTGTCATTATTCATTTTAAATGACAAAGGTTTAATTTGTGTAAAACATTAATATACAGTATTATTGAATTGGATCCGGGCGCGCCTATGTCGATTTACTGATCTATAGTATTATATTTATAAATTACGACGGCTTACCAGGATCACCAAGATCATGTGGAATTGAATCTTTTATTTTAAACTTTACTGACTTTCCATTATAGAGCGACTGTCTACATTTATCAGTCTCCTCTTCGATAGTGTCACGGAACATATATTGCAAGACCACCTGAAATTTGTTATATTATTATCATTCGTTTAATAAAGAAACAATTGTGATTGAACTAAGTTTAGAGAACAATGATATCTACTTACTTGCAAATTAGGCCATAATTGAGCTAGTGCGAAGGAAGCATAAAAGTGTACATCATACGTATTATACATTCTATATTCGTGGCCTTCTAAATACCCGAACAAACCAAAGTCATGCCTAGAACAACAAAATTAGCAAGTTTGAGATGAGCACATAGGACCCTTGTGTGTTAGTTAGTAACAGTGTTAACACTTCATTTAACATGGCTATATACCTGACGTGTACTGAAAATTTCATTCATGAGTAATTATTACCTAGGATCGCTTTCCGGAAATTCGTCATGCACGTCAAACCATATTGTACCACCATCAGCGACAAAATAAAGCTCATTCATTAAGGCACTTTTTAACCAGTCTGGTATATTACTGTGGAAAAGAAACGAATTTATTGTCATTAAATTGAATAAAAGAAAACACATTTTAGTATAGAGAAAAGAAATATCGTTCTACCTATTATTCAAAATAGGATCCTGCCACTCTGCGAGTAGTTTTTCCCAATTATTATAATTTCTAAGCGCGTACGCAGCTATGCTGGCACCGGCGATACCATCGCTACCAAAGTATTTCGTATAAAATCTGTAATAAACCAAATTGATAATTAAAATATTAGCCAATATACTCTAAACTAGCAAAAATATGAATAGCAAAACTTACCTCTTATGTATTTTCTTGTCTTTCTTATATCTTATAACAGGCATATCCCAAACTAGGCAAAACTCAGTAGACCCCGTCTCCTCGGGTTCTAAAGATATAACGCTCGAAAGTGCTACAGAATCACCTGCAAATGACAAAGTGGATTATACGTCTGCATTCTCATCTCATGATAGTCAAACATTTAAGAAATTAATAAAGTCTATGTACATTTGTGTATCTTTTTCTGTTTTTCCTTTTCTTTCTCTTTTTTCTCCTTTTCCTTCTCCTCTCTTGTTTTATCCTTATCGGGCACTTTAGGCGGTGGCGGCGTCAGGCTCGGGTCTGGCATTAAGGTTCCGTGTTTCTGGAGGCAATCCCACACATAACCTGAAGTCTTAGCGGCGTTCCATAGACAATAACCTTCGTGTATTGTCTCGTTTTCATCCTTCCTCTTGGCAATCGTAAATGTGCAAGGAGTGTCGGCGACTTTCTGTTCTAGAGTAACACCACACGTGTTTTCCTCTGCATATCTTTCCAAATCCAGTTTGGCTGGAATAAGACATAACATTATTAATACTAGATACAGCTTTAGATCGGTATAGAGCTATAGATAGGCTATGTAAAGCATGTTTAACTAATTAAAATGTATACCAACCAATAGACTTTTTCTTATGAGCGCCCCCAAGTACTTCAGTCCATGTAAAAGTAATACTAACATTTCTTTTCTCATTGCTAACGTTATAAGCAGAAAATACAAATACTGCGCACGGCAGGCTGCTGTCCTGTAAACAAATATTTATTTTTATCTAAAAAGTAGTAGTCATGTTTAAAAAGGGGAATAACAAATGGCCGAAGGTCGCGTAGGTTGCAGTTCGAAGAAACGTCGAGAGTGAGTCAGAGATCAACAAATCTTTGAAAGGCATCAAGGAAATTAAAAAAACGTTGACATTTCGAAACTATTGTTTATCTCTGAATACAAACAGGGAAAAGTAGTTTGAAAGGAAAAGCTTTGCATCTCAGAATGATTTGTGTGCATTGAACACCATTATTGTTTAAGCTATTGGAAAAACCCATAACAGCGTATTTGCCGAGATTAGTAATCACGATTTATTTAGAAAAAAAGGATTTCTAATATGAGGTTCCATTTATTTCTTAAGCTAGTATAATTGTAAACAATGCTGCAGAGACTCAGGTTGGTTTAACCATCTCCAACTCTATTATGAGAAGAATATTATTCGAAAAAAGAAGGATTATTGGTGAGGTTCTTCAGAAAGGTCGGGTGAGTAGTATTCGAAAACGTCGTGGTTGTATGACCAAATGTATAAACATGGATTAGGCGAAAGCAGAATGTAAGGATCGTAGCAGGTGGCGTTTTGTGGTTTCTGCCTACCCTATGGGAAAAAAGCGTCAGTTATTTTTTTATTATTATTTATTTATTTATTACTCATACAAATTTTTTATACTTAAAGTAGGAATTGTCTCCCAAAACCGTCTAGACGTCCGTTTATGTATGTATGTAAAAAAGAGGGATAGGGACTTGACAGACAGTGCAGGACTGATAAGGTTTTTCATGGTATGGTTCTAATCACTATCAAAGAATAGTACGTAAATGTCCCCAGAGACTTCAAAACTCTTGTAGTACCTTGTAGTTATGAGGTATGACAGGTGAGATTTGTCTGCAAACCAGCTTTATCCCATACTTGCTAAGATCATACGTGGTCCACGCGCGCGGATACAGAGCAGTGTACTCACACTCTGCACCATTTAAGTTCCATTCCCAAGTTGCTGGTGCCTTCTTTGGCTTGCTAGAAGAAAATATGGCGTTTAAATATATTTAGTTATCAAATAGCCTGTAAATGTAACATTCCGATAGCAAACCCTCTATACTCTCTGTATCTATACTAATACATATAATAAACCTGAAGAGCTTTTTTTGTTTGATAAATCATGCTAATCTCTGGAATTACAAGTCAGATTGGCAAAATTATTTTTGTATAGGATAGACAGATTCACGAAGCTAACTAACATGGCGCTACGACCCACGGGAGCGGAGAAATAACTAAAGACGTAAGATAGCGTGTGAGAAAAAGGCCACGCGGATGAAGTCGCGGGCAGAAGTTAGTTTTTATATATACACATTCTATCAGAACTGCCTCGTTGGCCTAGTGGTCCTGAGCGCGACTGCTACGCTAGAGGTCCTGGGTTCGATTCCTGGGTCGAGCAAAAAGTGTTATTGGGTTTTTCTATGAAATTCTCAGTAGCAGCTCGGAGTTTGGATTTGTGCCCGGTTAATGACAATAGGCTCGCCCCCTATTACATGGGACCTAAATATACCGGCGAACTGTGGGTGTACATTGGTACACCTCTGCCTAACCCTTCGGGGAATACAGGCGTGATGGTATATAATACATTCTATCAGACTATTATCAAATGCATACTTAAGATTCGTATGGATTTATATGGTACGTATATCATTATCGTTCCGGTGGACACCTGAACACCTGCTTCCTGATAATAATATTACTTAACAAACGCGTTTTAGTAATTATCTAATTAAATACTGATATATTACAGTAATTCGATGATAAGATTATAGAATCATGAACTTGATACAACATTTTATGTAGAGACAAAATAAGATAAATACCCAAATACCATTAAGGTGAACGCACACTTATTCGAGTCGAACGCGTCGAATGATCCGAACGAAACGAATTTTAGTTTTTTTTTATATGTAATCCTATGAAACATAATAGAACTTACATAAGTTTACAAAATCTTATAAGAATTATTATTTTTTTAATTTAATTTAATTTTGAATTTGAATTTTAGGTAAATACCAAGTTGATGACTATAACAGGGTCCATAATTGTACTTTAGCTATAAGCTTTTTGTAACATCTTTTATGCACATTATAGTACGCAAATAAATGAATATGAAACCTTGCACACCTGCTAGTTTCTCCAGATTCGGACGATTCGACAAGTGTAAGTGTGCGAGGATTCATAAGATTTCATAAACAGAATTCTAAAATCCGTTTCGTTTGATGCGTTCGACGCATTCGGCTCGGATAAGTGTGCGTTCACCTTTATTCTTCATTAAGACAATTACATTAGGTACTTTGGGTGTGTTAAAATATTCATGCAAACATGCAAATTATACTAATGCAATTTGCTTTTGTATAGTTTGTTTTAAGGGCAACATTATGGTAAAATATTAATAACTTACTTGTATGTCGACAAAACTGACTGGTAAACTGTTTCATTGTTGGCATTTCTTATGTTCACAATGAACTGGCATTCGGGCACTGTGACATACTCATATATGCCAGGGTACAACTGGAAGCGACAAAACTCGCCTTTGAACCCTCTGCCTATAGTCCCACCACCAATACCTCCAATAGGACACCCTACGAAAATACATAAATACTTTGTATATTTACATAAACAATTTTTTTAAAAGGGTAATGTGAATTATGAGGAATGGAGTCTATACATATTTTAATTTTGTGTGTACAGTCACAAGTATAGGCATGTATACACTTAGCAATGTTTGAAAACAATTTCCTCCTCTAGGATTGATTAAAATGAAAAGATGTTACAAATACAATATTTTAGTTCAAATATTATTCATGTCTTACATAGAAGCTGTTGGTGGAGCTTTTTAATAAATAAAAAAATACTACTATGAAATAGATCTCATCTCAAAGTTACATACATTTATTCGAGAGAAAAATGCTTTAAAATTTTGTCAAGTGTATACATGTTTATGCTTGTGACTGTACCTAAGTGATGGATTAGATCAAAACACAAAAACAAGACAAAACCTTCCATCACATATTAATAACAATCGGAAACAAATGAATGACCAAAGGGTGGACGACATTATAAAAAATCTTTTGTTTATTTTTATGGCTTCTAATAAATTGAACCTTTTGACAGCCACAATTATTAAATTGATAGGCTGATAAACATTCAGGGCTCCACATTCTTCATCTTTTAGTCATGACCAATTAAGGTCAAATAGTTTGAGTATCTTTATTTATTCGTTTAGAGATCAACATAAGAAAAGAACCATTGAATCAGTGATTCAGTGCAATGTGATTTTAAAACATAGTGGCAAAGATTGAAATGCAGATGTGAAGCAAATTGTTTACAATAATTAGGTAATCCAGATAGTTAGATTTGCAGTTTAGTACATATTGCTAAACAGCAATTTCTATTATTAGTTTTGGCATGAAAACAAGTACATGTGTTACGCTATTCATTATTATTGTAAATCTGCAGAATTTAATTTGTGCAATAAGAATGTTATTCACAATGTACTTTTGTTCCAATCTAATTTATAAGTTTGAAGTTTTTAGAAATTATTAGCATCTGTATGGAAAAGGTATCAGTTACAAAATTATATATTTATTTAAACTAAAAAAAGGGGTCGGGTTTAGTTTATATTTTTAGATGGAAGGCCCTCAGCAGACTTATGATGACTGTCAAGTTAATGAACTTACCATACATCCTCTGAGCTGATATCATGTGAATGTAATCCATTATAGGACGTTTTTTATTCAACCTCTTGCCAATGTAGTATTTGAGATACCTGTAATAATCAATAGGATCAGTTTACACAAGCTTTATAATATAATATTTAAAAAGAATTATCTGTAGCAAAAATTATTACTTATGGCTTAAGCTAACACTTCAGGGTATGAATGTTATAATTAAAACAACAAAATAGATATTAGATAGCATAATTATTATAAATTATAATTAAAAAAATATTCACCTGGCAGTTAATGGCATCATGTCAAAAACTTGGCTTGCCCTTGGTTTGATTACTTGCTTACTTTGTAAGGGGAACTCATGGTCCAGCGATAATTTTAAGCCATATTTAGGAGGCTCGCCCAGGCCTACCCCGACGTCGCCTACTGTTTCCATCTCCATAATGTTGGGCAATCGGAGACTATGTTCTAAACCTGGTAGTAAAGGACGAACTCTCACACAGTCTTTTAATCGAATCGTATTATCACATTATCTCTGTTGGTTCCCAAAGTACGATAGCAGCTAACAAATCAATTTATCAAATTAGGATGTAAATTCGGGGTGGCACTGTATAATGGTTATTAAATTAAACAAAAATTGAACTCTCTTCAGATAGTTATCTTGAAGATTATTTCTCAGACAGATCTAGCCAATTATCAAAATTAAAACTGAAACTTGAAAATCGAAAAATAGTGACATGAGAACGCATATCCATTCTCCATCACAAATCACAATGAATGACTGAAATACTGAATGACACTCATGAAATACACCCAATGACACATGATGATGGAGATGTCACTTTTGACAAATTATCGTAGGTGCTGCCAGATGCCTGTTTTGAAAACACGTGAAAAGAAAAAAAACCCTCTGTACCTTTTTGACAAAAGCTAAAGTAAAAATAAATGAAGTCGGTTAAAAATTACCATAAATCATCAAACAAAATCTGTATTGTGCCTCGCAGGTCGCATCTAAGACACCTTTTAATTTATTTACGTAACATTATTTTACTAATTTATTTATTTTTATTAAAAATATAAAAAATAGTGGCCCGCAAGCATTGGGGACAGGGTCCTAGCTACTGGTGGTTAGCACATAGGAGGTGATATGGGGCGATCTTGGGGCGATAGGGGTGATCTGGGGTGATCTCCCATAATATAAGCACGTACTTGTGTATAAGTAAGAGGGCCTCTTTCTACCAAACATGATTACATATTATTTTTACCCGACTACGGCGAAGCAAAAAGGAGGGTTATGAGGTTGACCGGTATGTATGTATGTATGTATGTATGTATGTATGTATGTATGTATGTATGTATGTATGTATGTATGTATGTATGTATGGATGTTCATCTGTTCCCTCATAACTTCTAAACCGTCTAACGTAAATTGACAAATGAGGTGTCATTAGAAGCGTCTTGATCGTCCGCTGGTTATAGGCTACATTATGTTGCAATAAATTGTATGTGGCGCCCTCTGGGGCTCAAGAAGATGTGAAAAAATAATTTTTTTCTTCCAAATATGGTCGTGTTGCATATCAAACTAAAGGGCTTAATTAGCACATTTCAAATATATATATATATATATATATATATGTCGGAGGAAGTACACGAAGTGGAACTGATTGTTGATAATAAACGCGGGATGACTATTGTTTACCAAAAATGCTTTGTAAAATCGTAATATTATTTAATTTGATTAGTTACATTCTGATACGATTTAATATCTCATGAATTTAATTAAAGTTATTGTTTTGTATTCTAATTCACGACCAATCAGAGCAGAGCATACGCCTCGAGCGGGGTCGAGGTGCTATATTTGACCAATGGCGCGCGCATGCGTGTTCCCGCGCGGTCGAGCGGGAATATTAGAATGGTTGAAATACACAGGACCAATCAGGACGATTGTCAAGTGAGGTTATGTTAGTATTGAAGAGTGATCAAGAGTGGATCGGGTCGGATCCTAGAGACATGACTGTGAAGCCTTATGATTTTGTTGGACGGTAAAGTTGAATTGGTGTCCCGAACCCGCTGCTCAAATAGAATTGGTTAATTAACGTGTTTACAAACTAGTTGTGAAGTACTTATTCGTTCAGTGACTAAATGTTGTAAAACTGTTATTAAATTGTACTAAAAGTGAATACGGACTTTGTTTTGTGCTCGCATTTCACCCAATGACGCCCACCAAATCCTGACAACTAACAATGGCGTCGAGAAGGATGCTGTTTCTCCGACATCAGAAGTGGGATCGGTGCAGGCACAAAACGTTTATGGATTTATTGACGCGAATCACGGTTGGCGCGTTTTATGTGAGGCGCAACAAAATAGTATGCGTCTTCTTGTGGAAGCGCTAATAAACCCGTCGCCGCGTCGGCGTCTGAAGACAAGGACGACATGTTGCGGATTTCTACCGGACGATGATGATGATGACACTGATGCCCGGCTTGGCTTGCAATTGTGGTTGTCCGCTTGTTGGTTATGATAATTATACAGGGAAGTAATGTTTTTTTTTTATAATCTTAGTAAGTTCTTATGAGGTTCAGCTGATAGCTTTTCTTGTATGAAGTGTAACTATAGAATTTTTATTTTTCAAAAAAAAGGATTAGTGTTAAACCGTAATGAACCGTAATTTATTGTGAATGTTTTGCTGCGTGGGTCAGATTGAGCCTCGGTTGCAATGCAATATCATTCCTAAAGAACTATGTACCTATCTACACGCAGTAAATTGCAACGTAAAGTTATGGCATTTCATATCGTAAGCGGAGTCCTGAAGCGATTACAAAGGCCGGTCCAGACACTATACAGGACGGCAAACGTCCTAGGTTGAGTCTTGCTCTTACAAAATGTGATTATTGTGAAATCTTTGTCTGAGGTCTTTTAACTGTTTCAGCCATTCACATGAAAAGCAGCAAATAATTCTGACTTCCGAAGGCCTCAACAACGTGGACGTGGCTATAACAAAACCTGGCGTGGCGTACTGAAGGTCACGTGGCATCGCGATGCATGAGGGCGCCGGCTGCAGGCGGCAGCACAGAATCTACCGCCACAGCGCGCAGTGCAGCGAGTGGTTTGAAACCTGTCGCAACCTGTTGAAACCTGTGACCACTCAATTTGGTGAGGAGTTTTCATTTTGTTATGATTCTGGTGGTGATTGTTCCCTGGTTAAAAGAGCATCTCAGTTTGTGTGGTGTGCTTAAATTGAAACTGACTGAAAGCGGTATCCCATATTTCTACATACTTTACTGCACATTTTTGAGACAGCACTATTTGTTAAATCAAACATACATCTGTTTGAAACATTGAAATGTTTGAAACGACGCGACATAACAGAGAGATGTGTGCTAATCAACATGGTACCTACTGACCTTTTGTTTGAATAAAATAAAACTTTTTGCTGAGACGAATTAAAGAAACAACTGACATACCTACACGATTTACGCAAAAGAATTTCCTTAAAATATTGATTGAAAAAGACGCCTATTTTATTGTGAATGAATGATAAAATCGAATTATGAATTAGGTACCTTTTCTAATAATAAAATTTATTATTTGGTGTTTCTTAAAATTTAAAATTGGAATTAAAATTTTATTGAAATGTTTTTTTTTGTTATGTTGACAATCTTAATTTAAATTATTTATTATTGCGTAATCATTTTGTTCGTTTTCTTTTGTTTGATAATCGATTTAAAATCGTGTTTTGATAATCGAAAATAATACGAGTATTTTGTCCGCCGATGACGAGGCATAGTGCTCATTTTAAGAATAACACAGGTGTTGGTTGTATTTAACAAATAAAATGTTTGTATTCGTATTTGAAATTGTAAACTTGTCAGTTAGTTACAATATGCGACTCTTTCTTTGATATGAAAATTTTAGCATGTTGTACGAATGATTATTTTTACAAGTTTTATTTTATGTTATACGTAATGATAATCTAGCGAGTAGAGATAAGGCAACGTCAGCCATATAGGTTTTCATCGTAATAACAAACAGCGCATCGCGTCGTATGTGATAGTATCAACTTCGTAACTAATGAAGTTCCTCTAAGGTAGAAAATGTAATGTGTTGTAAGAGTTTCACGACACGGTTGGTGGCTGAGCGATGGGCTACGGCGCTGCGTGTTGCGGGTTCGATTCCTGCACGGAACGAATAGTTGTATGGTCCGCCAATAGTTGTTCACCGTTGTTCTGTTGGGTCTGGCTGTTGGTGTGTGTGAGTTTGTATGTTTGTGAACGCACCCACGATACAGGAGAGTTTACTAGGGTGGGACAAAGATTTATAAAAAAAAAAAAAAAAAACCTACTTCTCAGTAGCAGCGGAGTTTGGATTTGTGCCCGGTTGGTGGCGATGGGCTCGCCCCCCCCCCCTATTGAATGGGACCTAAAATGTTCCGGCGAACTGTGGGTTTGCATTGGTGCACCTCTGCCTAACCCTTCGGGGAGTATGGGCGTGATGGTGATGGTACATTCGTTAGTGCGACTCGTAAAGCTTGATTTAAATTGTACTAAGCTAATCGAAATAACTAAAGTTAGCCTCAAAATCCGAAAACATTTTTATAGCTATGAGACTTGGATTTCATGACTTTATTCACACAATGGCGAAAGCACAGATTAAATAAGTACAGATACTTCACTCTATAGAGAAAACTCAACACTTAACGTTATAATTACCTACAAAACGCTCGTGCGTGAGAGAGAGAGATAGCAATAACGCGCGTCACACAACAGCAAGGGCTATCTATGCTGAGAAATGATTACACAAAAGAAAGGACAAAAGAATAGGTGACTATAAAATATTATGGTGTAGTATTATTGTATGTACTGAAATATGTATTTTCTGTACACTACAAATTGCATTGCGAGGTTTAGACATTATTGAAGACGCGAGTATCAATTATTTTGTTGCGGTAGGCATGTACACTCAAGCGAGCGCGTGACAGCCGCCGCCGCCGACTGGATTAGATGCGCCCGGGCGCATGCGAGCCGTAGGCACTTAAGAGAGTAACCTTGAACGAGTGACGGAGGCCTGTCGAAAGTTTGTATGTTTGTCTCTTCTTCACGCTCAAAAGGCTAAACGGATCTGGATGAAATTGGGCACTGGGATGGATTGTAGTGTGGAATAACACATAGAATACTAGTTATACCGAAAAAACTTACAGTTCCCGTGGGGTAATGACATCAACTTTTACGCAAACGAAGCTGAGGGTAAAAGCTGTTTAATAATGATGAGATATTGTTAGCTTTTACAACGTTAGACATTTGATCATGCAGACTTATTGAATTACGCGCGTTGTCACTTTTATTTGTGAATAATGACTGTTCAATGATGCTTGGTCTCGGTGATGTTGAGTATTGTTCAAATTTAATCAAAGGCAGCGTTGTGTGATTAAGCCCTTAAATTTTGAATTAGTTTAGAATAAGACAGTGATAGAAAGAATCCAGAGTAGATAGTAATAGCGAAAGTACTTCCGCTATTGTTTGAATATGACGCACACTAAAATGACTAATTAACCTTTGTTAATCAAACTGTAGTCTGGTCGTAGTTGTAACTGTGATTTTATGACTCGTTCAGGGTGCAATGCGCAGTAGATGTATAGTGGCTGAGTCTATATGATTATAACTTTGGTCTCAAAAAGAGTAATGGGTCTCTGAGAGACTAGGTACTGGATCTGAATGAGACTACTGTTTGGGTCTCAAGGAGACTACGCTGCCGAGCAGCCGAGTCTTATTAGTGTTTCATAACCGAGAGTAAAGTACCTAAGTAAAGTGATAATGCTAGTGATAGGCTGATGTTGTTGTTGATTGAAGCATCTTAACGTGATTTGTTAACTAGCCTGTGGTAGTAGTTTGTGGTATTGTACGGCCGAAATCAGTCTCAGTCGTAGAGCTCCAGCTAACCATTGCTGACGTAGACGTGCGGCGTAGGGCTGATTATGTCGTGGCACCGAGGTTTGATGACTGGCACGCCTTACGTGCTTCGTCGTCAGCCCAACTTGACTTACCTATAACGGACCCATAAGTGGTGTGTCTAATGGAGCGAGGTGGCTCTTAGACTGTGTGATATGGTAGTCTAATGGAGCGAGGTGGCTCTTAGACTGGCCGGTGTGTCTAATGGAGCGAGGCGGCTCTTAGACAGTGTGACATGGTAGTCTAATGGAGCGAGGCGGCTCTTAGACTGGCCATGTGTGGTGTGTCTAATGGAGCGAGGCGGCTCTTAGACAGTGTGACATGGTAGTCTAATGGAGCGAGGCGGCTCTTAGACTGACCATGTGTGGTGTGTCTAATGGAGCGAGGTGGCTCTTAGACAGTGTGATATGGTAGTCTAATGGAGCGGGGTGGCTCTTAGACTGTTGCCATGTGTGGTTTGTTTAATACGGCGTGGTGGCCATTTAGACAGTGTGGATATGGTTGTCTAATAAGGCGAGGTGGCTATTAGACTGTGTTGTCATGTTGTCTGGAACGGCAAGGTGGTAGTTCAGACGGTGTTGCTTTGGATTGGTTAAAATATCGAGGTGGTCATTAAGACGATACACGAGGAGGTGGCTGTTTTAATAGTACGGAGACGTGGAGGCTATTAAAATTTAGATTTTATGAGTAAAAGAAACATTTGACGTTGGAGGTTAACTCTATGGTTATGGAGATATATTACTCGTAGAGCATATTTTGAATGGTGACATTGTGGAGAAGGAGATATTATAACGAACACTTTCTATTTGGTCAGGAGTGGCCGAACTATGTCCTTTTGTATTGCCTTTGGTTATTTTTGTATTGCCTTTGTTTTTTTTTTTAGGTACTGATGTTGCTAGTCTCAAGATGACACGAAGACGTGTCAAATGCCAGGACTGCCGTGTCGGAGGAAGTAGACGGAATGGAGTACATAGAACGATGCTCGTCCCTCAACGTCACACGAGGACGTGTGAGATGTCAGAATGGCCGTGTCGGAGGAAGTACACGAAGTGGAACTGATTGTTGATAATAAACGCGGGATGACTATTGTTTACCAAAAATGCTTTGTAAAATCGTAATATTATTTAATTTGATTAGTTACATTCTGATACGATTTAATATCTCATGAATTTAATTAAAGTTATTGTTTTGTATTCTAATTCACGACCAATCAGAGCAGAGCATACGCCTCGAGCGGGGTCGAGGTGCTATATTTGACCAATGGCGCGCGCATGCGTGTTCCCGCGCGGTCGAGCGGGAATATTAGAATGGTTGAAATACACAGGACCAATCAGGACGATTGTCAAGTGAGGTTATGTTAGTATTGAAGAGTGATCAAGAGTGGATCGGGTCGGATCCTAGAGACATGACTGTGAAGCCTTATGATTTTGTTGGACGGTAAAGTTGAATTGGTGTCCCGAACCCGCTGCTCAAATAGAATTGGTTAATTAACGTGTTTACAAACTAGTTGTGAAGTACTTATTCGTTCAGTGACTAAATGTTGTAAAACTGTTATTAAATTGTACTAAAAGTGAATACGGACTTTGTTTTGTGCTCGCATTTCACCCAATGACGCCCACCAAATCCTGACAACTAACAATGGCGTCGAGAAGGATGCTGTTTCTCCGACATATATATATATATATTATATAAGTAAATTGTACATAGCACCCTTTAGAACGCATCATAAACCTATCTAACTAACCAATATTTCGTTTGGGAGACTTAATAGATTATTATTTCATATATTGTGTATATATGTTGCAGTTCCAATAATATTACGCATATAAATGTCTAAATTTAAACCCCAAAATATTTTAAATAAAAAAGAAGTTTAAAAAACTAAAACCCGACTACAAAAAATTCACGTTCTAAAAAGTATGAAACAAGAAAACATTCTCATCTGAAAGCCGTGGTCGTATGCCACCTAATTCAGGTAAAACTGTATGTATGTAGTTATAGAACATGAATCTTTAGCACTAAAGTTTAGGGTAAAGTGGCATACGACCACGGCTTTCAGATGAGAATGTTTTCTTGTTTCATACTTTTTAGAACGTGAATTTTTTGTAGTCGGGTTTTAGTTTTTTAAACTTCTTTTTTTTGTAGTATGTAGATATGCTAAGGTATGTTAGATTGATAATTTTATCACAACGCACACGCAAATAGATCCGCCATTTGGATAAGATAGCTGTAGGTCATATTTTTGTTTTGTTTTGTATTACCTATGATTTTGATAATTAGCGATAAATATAATTTATAATAATAGTAGGTATTGTATTATTTATTTATTTATTTATTACAGTATAGTTTGTCATCGAAATGCTAAGAAGAATAAGCGAATGGCAACACTAATATAGAGCTGCGATTAAAGATGGTATTAAACGTAAAAAAAATAACACTACTAAATGTTAATGCTAATAATAATTAACACTATTTACCTGTTATTCTTAGCAACTGTTCAATTTTTAAACACAGACTTTAACTTGGCTGGACTTCAGATTGCTATCATAATTAATTCTCATTTCCTTTATACTTCTCACAGCTACTGTCAACTTTTTCTGTTGGTGTTTTTAAAATGAGAATGAACGAATTAAGGTGTTTTTTTAGTTTTTTTATATTTTTAAATGTAAATATACTTCGTACCGGATATCAGTCTATATTTAACACTAGTTCAAAACATTCCCGAACCAAGTTAATTAAATCAACACGATTAAAAAATACTCTGTTTGATTTAACAGAGAAAACAAAATGAACAGATTTCTATTTGGAATTGTTAAAAACAATTTTACACCGCGCAGAGTTAGATGTAGTCAGTACTAAGTTGACTGTTAAAAACAACTACCTAAATCAGTTTTTTTAACAGGTGTTGACACTAAATAATTTAGCAGTGTTAATTTAGTAGCCTATTACTTTACTTTACTTTAGAGCCATCTCTAGCTGCGTTGCGGTAGTCGCGGTTGTGGGACTGTGGGTTGCCATGAGTAAATAATAGCTTTTTGCGTGTGGTTTAGTGGTTGATGAGAGTTGTTGTTTTTATTATTATAAAATAATCAATAGAATCTAAAACAAGAAGAACCTGGTTTGGTTCTAGTGATATTCTTGCAAAGGCAAACAGTCAGTCTATATAACGATGTTACAGTCACAGGTTTCAGTATGAAATGAAGTCCCTGGTTCTCACATTATGAGTGTAGTGTAAAGTAGTAGAAAGCTTACACATTTTAGAATCGTAAACAATTAATAAAGATGGATATCCCAGTGCAAATAGCTATAAGGCTAAAACCACCAAGTCTTGAAGACTCATCGCAGTGCATATTCAGCAATCCTGTGACCCAAATCGTGATCACTGAGAGTGGGCAAACATTTCATGTGAATAGGGCTTTGCCCGTAGACTGCACACAGGCGAATCTCTTTAACTCGTTCATGATACCACAAATTAACTGCTTTCTGGATGGGTGTGATACTTCAGTCGTCGTATTTGGACAAGCCAAAACAGGCAAAACTTACACATTATTTGGTCCAGGTACAGTACATTTTCCTAAGACAACCCAAATTTTGTATTGATTCTAGTTACTTCACCCTTATGATGTAAGTTGGTAGTTATATTCACTTTTAATTATTTATAAACACTGCCTATCCCAACTGCTGGTTTAATGTAAGGGTTTGTAATATCCTTCCTTTGTGTTAACCTCATATTAAGTTTATATGATAATTTAAACATACCTACCTAAAATATTGCAGAATTAACAATAACTACTATTTCAGGTTTTGAATGCATTCACAGTGAGTGTGACCAAGGTATTGTACCTCGGTTCTTGTCTGAAATCTTCCACAAGCTCAACCAAATGCCAGAGAGGGAATTTATATTGCACATAACATGGATGCAAGTAGTCAATAATAACATATTTGATGTACTGGGAGCTGGTCTGGTACGGTGCTGCAATGTTGAGGAAGCCTTCCAGTATTTACAGTTAGGATGGCGACAGAGATGTCCAGGGAACAACCACACGGTATTCACAGTCAGTGTAGAACAGAAGTGGGTCAGCACTAACGGTGTGCTTAATCACAGAATGTCTACTGCCAGTTTCTGCGATCTGGCTGCATACCCTGAACCAGGACTGTTTGCTCTAGAGAATATAATAAAAGAACTGCTAGCAGGCAATCCACCAAAGCAAATTAATTATGATCAATGTATTCTGACTGCAATGCTTCGAGACTCTTTTGGGGGCAGAGCTTTCAACTGGGTAATTGGGTGCATAAGTGCAGAACCTGAAGACTATCAAGAAACTTTAAAAACTCTCAACCTATGTTTATGCTGTAGAGGTATAAAAAATTTTGTTACTGTCAACTTATTTGCAGACAATAATACTCCTGTGTACACAGATAAGGCAGTACTACCACATGCAGACAATAACTTTAATTTGCAATTTGCCACAACTCAGTGGATTAAATTAGTTTCTAATGCAGAGGGACTGTTCAACAAAATTCTTCAGTCCAAGTCTTTGTCTGAAGCTGATATTAACCAAGTCAGTGAATGGTTGTTTTTGAAGGCAGAGTGTGATGAATGTTTAAATAATGATGCCAGTGTAGATAATAAGGACCCAAATATAAAGCAAGGATTGCCTAGAATAGCTGAAGACACCGAGCCAAGTGAACCTAGTGAGTCAGATGTAGACTCAGATTCAGAAGAAGATACTCATTCTGACACAGTATTTCAAGATAAACTTGAAAAATACATGGAATGCTTCAGAGAAAAGAATGATCAATTGTTTGCTGACAGATGTGAGGAATATTTAAATCATGTTGACTCAGATGATATTACAATATCTGAATTAAGTGGGTCACAGTCTTTGCCAGTTATGACATCCCAGTCAAACTCTGGACGACGAAGAACTATACAACCTGGTGAAAGTTTATCTGGAGCAGAATTGGAGTTACTAAGAAAAGTTGCAGCTAAAGCAATCTCACCTGAATCTCAGAAGATACTAATAGAATCTCACAAAAAGGATGTTGATCCAGAACCTAAATTAATTGAGAGAGAACTACTTAAAATGATTGACTCTCCAAAGACTGAAGAAATATGCAAGAAGTACAAAATGACGAAAGAAAAATACACTCAAAAGCAAATACTGGCCAGGAAACTTTCAAAGGAAATTGGTAGTAGCCAGTCACAGCTTAAGGAACTGATAAATCTTTGCATAGCCAAAGAGAGACTGATAAATGACTTGTCTAAATCTATGTGTCATACACAAAACAAGCATTACTCTGATAAGATAGAATCTAGTTTAATTGATCAAGATACCATGAGGGAAATAAAAAGGCATGAGACAAATCTTAAAACATATAAAAAACAAATTGAGCAAATCAAGAGGCAGATTAAAAAAGACGAAAAACGTAAAAACACATTAGATGTAGAGCTTGTTAAGGATAAGTTAAAGCTAGATGAACTTTCGGACACATCAGTAGATGTCAAAGACAGGAAAACAAACTCACTAAAACACTTTACACATAGAATAACGCAACTTGACAGTATTTTGAAGGAAAAGACTAATGATTTGGAAACTTTAGAAATGTCTAAAGAAAAAGAGTTATTGTTGAGAAAGGAAATCAAAAACCTGAGGAAGACTAGAGAATGCCTGCATGAGCAAAGATGCAGTTTAGGGCATAAGAGGAAAATATACAAATCTCTTTCAGATTCTGAGGTAGGCAACCTACATTAGAAATATCAAAATAAGTAAGCATACTTTTCTCTATTAAAACAAATTATCTTTTTAGGAGCGCAAACTGCTTGAATGTGAAGAAGCTATAGAAGCTATAGACACTGCAATAGAGTACAAAAACAATTTAATTTGTGGCAAATCACCATCAGCCTCTCTGTCAGATTCTCAAGACAATAAAGACTCGAGGAGTAGGGGTGAGCAGATGTTAATGGCGCGCCTGGACAAATTGTCGCATGACGAGATGAAAACTTTGCTTTATAGATATTTCCAAAAGGTAAGTTTTATAGAATCTTATGGGAACTCTGTACAAAAGTAGTCTGTTTATTCATATGCTGGTGAAAACTAATTAAACACCCCTGAAAATTAAGCTTTCTCGTTTATATCAAAATAAATAGTAAATACTATGTATGTAAATATCTTTTTACTTACAAAAGTTAGGTGAATAACACACGCACTTGTTTTGGTTCAGAAGTAAACTTCAATACTAATACCAATAAAACGCCAGTAATGCTAGTATGTAATTTCACTGTTAGGCTCAGGTGTTGCTTATCATTCACGTTTATTTAATGATTTGCCTATGTGTTATCTCGACCGGCGAGTGAAATTTTAGTTTGCGCAAAACCATTATTTCGCAAATACTTTCCCATATTGATTATTCAACTTCCAGTTGCTCGAACATTTTGTAAAAAAACCTGCAGTGTTAGATGATTGGCACACTGCCATGCATCACGGAGCGTAGCGCGGGAGTGCGTGTGCTTACGTTGTTTGCAAGTATCTGTTTGTATAGAAAATGCGCGTAGTCCAACACACAAAAAGCACGTTCACGCGCAGTGTTGCAGATCACCAGAGCTCCGTCGCCACGCACCACGGAGCGTAGCGCGGTGCAGTGTTCGAATCGCCTTAATAGTCCTATTAATACCAGCCATGTGTTTTACTAAAGGTGGTAGATTTACGTGGTGCGTGCGCAGCGCTCGAAGCGGGCGTGGCTTCTGCCACCGAGGAGGCCGCAGTGTGGCGCGCTAGGGCTGCGGCCGCTTGGAGACACGCACAACGTCTTCGACCAAATGCTCATTCCAGGTAAGCGGTGGAGCTTCTTACTATCATTTAATGCCTCATCTATATGAACATAGGTTTGACAGTTATGTATGCGCAGCCAATGTGTAAGTCTACACTAATACTATAAAGAGGAATGATTTGTATTTTTGTATGTAACGAATAAACTTAAAAACTACGGGACCGATTTCAAAAATTCTTTTGCCGTTAAAAGCTGCATTATCGCTGTCTAACATAGGCTATATAACATCACGCTACGTCCTACGGGAGCGGAGCAGTTACAAAGGACGTAACGCGGGTGAAATAATAATAGTTCGCTAGTAAATAATATATTTCTTATTTAACGTTTCAGACACTTCCAATCATTCCATAGATGCCTGGATGGAGGCAATGCGGAGAGGGCGCTCTCCCTGGGCATGACGACTGATTCTGAGACGTCAGACGATGCCATGAGATTAGTGGATCGTATGAAGCAGCTCGCCCGATGTCCTCCGGTAAGTGCTTTTATTAAAAAAATCTTTTAAAAATTCTTATGAATTTCAAAAAATGTTATTAATACTATATTTTATTTTACAGCCACCTGTGATACCTAGTCAAAACCTACGGCAGCTTATGCCAGCGACGAATCTGCCAGTGGCTAAAGTAACAAAGGAGAAGAACAAACTCATCATAGTACAGCAAAATAAAAAGCACTGATATTGGTACATCATTTTATTTGCCGTTATTAACTCTATCTTCATATATGTATTCATGAAATATATAACGTTGTTTATTGAACTAGCTATGTAATCACAGTATCTACTTAACTTAATTGCTACTATAACATCACATTTCAAAATCTTGCACTGTAAAAAATATTTTAAATCTATTCATATTCACAATTTTTGTAAATATTTTGCCAATTAATTGATACTTGATATTGTGTATAAAAATATATTTATCAACATTATTACTATAAATATTAAGCTAGATTCGAGCAATATAAGATCCTAGTATGTGTATTCTAAATCAAAAATATAAAATTAAATGGTTTGATCTAATATTATCTACAGACTATTTATTTACACTAAAGCATTGAGATACACCTAAACTAGTAATTCATGATTGAAAATTCCAAGGTATACACAATATCCCTTCTGACAAAACAGAGTAGTAGTGGGTGATGTAGAGAACTGTTCCGTAAAGTTTCTGAAACAAGTTAAAAGGCATACATGAATCTCAGGGTGCATTGCACAAGTTTGAGCCAAATCGTCGCGAAATAGGGGGTTAAAGACGGACGTCGTTAAGAACAGCCTGGAATATGCTAGCATGAGGAAAAGACAACGAGAAAAGACAAGTGCAAGAGACATGAAATGATTTTTCTACGGGGGAAACTATTGCCTGGCAATGGCACAATTATTTCCGATTCATAATGTCGCGTTATGCGAAAATAAGTGTTTTGATCAACCGATTTTTTTGCGATTTCAGTTTTGTTCCCATAACAAAAGTTGATCATTGTTGACCTCTTTTTACGTTACTGGAAAACAAAAATAAGATTGTATTATGACATGTTAGGTTTCTAGTACGGCTGGCAAGTTGACCACACAGAAACCCAAAAAAGAAAACTTGGGGAAAAAATAATATTTACATCATTTATTTGCTCCGTACGCGTAAGCAATCTTTCACAGCACGAGATCATGTATGCAGGTGTGATGCTATCATCCTTTTGAAGATCCCGTAGACCAAACCGCTGCATAACTTCTTTGTGCAAAGCTTTCTCGACATGCTTGTTTCTGTAACAAACCAACAACTTAATTATAAAAAGAAAGTTTTTCTAGCTTCACAACCAATTGCGATTTGAAAAAAGAGCACCTACAAAGTTAACCACCACCAGACTATCAGAGTATAAGATGGTCTACCTACAAGTCCACCGTAAATAAATTGGTCACTAGTAAGCAGTTTTGAAATTGTACATAAATCAAGCAACTTACTCTTTTCCCTTACTACTTTCATCAGCCCATTCCCTAATTTTGCTTGATAATTCAGGGAAATGGATAGTATTCACAAAAGATGTCTATTAACTTACATGCTATATTCTGTCATCAACATGGTCGCTTGATCCAAATTCTTAGCAATAAAAGATATTAGTTCTTCTGCTGGGCAAGATGATGGGGTGATGAATTGCCCTGTCGGTGATACCATTAACGGGCCCGCCTCGCTGAAATATGAATAAAACGATAAATAACATTAAAGTCTTGAACGTGATTGAAAAGCAGGTGTGCACATCTCGTACAAAAATGACAACAAGCTCGCCCCTTATTGGGACATGGGACCTAAACATACCGGCGAACTGTGGGTGTATATTCTTCGGGGAATACAGGTGTGATGGTATGTAATGTTAAACTAACATTCCAAAAGTCTCATCGTATTATAGCAACCCTCATGCGAAAAAGTCGCGACAATTTGTACGACGATGGGCGCCAAAAAATAATTCAGGAAGGTGGGGGATTCCCTGATGTATAAGTAAGTCAGAATTGCCTCATGTACCATGTATATGCATTACACTGAAATAATAGTACTTACGGTTCAATAACTATTTCGTATTTCTCCAGAGATTCAGGCACACCCGGCGGAATCTTACGACCACCGCCGTAGAAATCGCCTATGGAAGTGATCAGTTGTCTCAAATGACTGCAGTATTGATGTGCCGACACCTTTGGCATGAATTTTCTGTAAAATAAAACTATACTAACTATTCAAGATAAAGAAGAAGCAACACAGACGAAAATAACTCGTAGAAGACATCTCAAGACTCGATAAGCTCAAGCGCGAGCTTATATTGCCACCGAAACTACCTGACACGAATAAGTTTGCGCCGTGAGCCCGTGAACATGTATGTGAATACGGGGGTACGTTTTGAATGTACCCTCGTACCAATCGAACGTTCGTACGCACTGTAAAGAAAATTACCGAGCAATGAGAGATCAGCTGTAGGTACTGAAGTTGTTTTCAGTGTTTACAGACGCGATACAGTTCAGGTATAGTATACCTATGTGTTTTTGTTTGTATGTTGTGTATGTTTGTGTTTTTGTATGTATTGTTGTCGTATTTTGTGTGTGTGTTATGAACGTTCAGCGAATTTATATGGGCCGAAAATAAACTTAATCTGTAATGGTAGAAAGGCGTTCGGCCATTGCACTATCTAGTAGCGATGCATCTAAAATTTATAGGTGCAAAATAATACATTTAAATAAGGAAATCGTAAATCTTACCTACGACATATATGTATTTCTCTCAATATACTGGACAACGCTTTCTCGTAATTTGGTATCATTACTAAGGCACTATCTTCCTGGCTGACTTTTTTAATGAGCTGTAAATAAGTATAAAATAATATTAGAAAACTTAAGACACACACACACCGTTTTATTTCCGACTTTTCGAAGCCTGTCCTTTATTTTGACTAGAAACAAAAACAATACACAATTAATTAATTATTATTAAAATGTAATTATGTATTAAGAAAGCGCTAAAATATGTACGCTTACCGATATCCATTCATTTCTGACGTCCATTATACTCAGGAACACGTCGCCATCTAGACTGACCCCAGTAAACTGCCCCAGCGCTATAGTCCTGCCTGAAATGTATAAAAAAAAAGAATTTCATAACGTTTGCCAAGGCTTCGCATATACCTTACTATTTTTCTTGCTCTTTCCTTTTGTTTATAAAAGAAAACGTTGCCCCACACTATGAATTTCTGCTGTGTTGTGGTTGCGTTTACGAACATATAAACTCTCATGCACAAACAGCCAGACCCGGAACAACTATCTGTAAGCCATATAAACATTTGTTCCGTGCGGGTATCGAACCCGCGACACGTAGTGCAGCAGCCAATCGCTCAGCCACTGCGCCAATCGTGTCGTCACTACTGGTATAAGTATACTATGTCTCAATTCAAGTGGTGGATGGTTAAATTTCAACCTTTTAGCTGTGAAGTCATGATTGATTTACAAACACGCTGGCATATTTTGTATGATTAAAAAGTAGGATACAGTATTGTATGAGTTGATATTTTTTTTAAATTATGCTGTATCAAACGTTGAGTAAAAGTAATGTTAAGTCTCGTTACTGTATCTAGGGGAAAACCTTGACAAAGCATTTACGTGCGTAAGACGCGCGTGCGATTTGTGCGTGTGTTGACGAAGTTACGTACAGTCACACACGCGTGGCTTAGCCAATACATTGCGTTTCAATTTTCATTTACACTATTCCAGATACCCAAAGCGCCTGGTTCCGTTAGTAAATAGATAATCGCGTAAAACTAAAAAAAACCGTTGATAAACTTAGCTTATTATATTATTCTAATTTTATGATTGGTTTCTGCTTCTAATACTAACCTTCCAAATTAGTCATAACATTAGGATGCTGTGATGCTAGTGCAGCTAAGCTCTGCAAGGCACCTCTGATATGGCTCATATTCCAACAGCTATCGTATTTCACCTAAATGTAACGAATACAATGTTATTATAGTGCATACATTTAAAATTGTTCCTTATTCAAACAGTTCAAAAACCATTTTAGATTAATCCAATGTGAATATGGTAAGCTGTGATTTTGTGTGTAATCAGATAAAAAGTGTTTGATATTTCAGGCTTTTTCATCAGAATAAGCACTAGTTAGATAAATGAACAATGGAATATTATGTCTGTATTCAATTTTCTACCAGATTAGTCAATAAGAATTTATCTGGAGGAGGTGAGTTACCTTTGAAACCTTAAGTTTGTCCAATGCAGTACTGACTCAATTTGAAAAAAAAAAACATGTTTAAGCTTTAGTTATAAAAGCAATGTCAATCAATGTGTATGATTATTGTATGATCATAATGTACTGTACCAACTTCTTTAATACCATAAGTTTTGCAAAGGTTGTCTATCAACGACTGCACTTGATCCCTAGTCGCAGCAGCTGCCGTATATTTGTTCTTTGCATCCCTGCTGTTTGCAAACACCCATTCTCTGAAAGATTATAAAGATTTTTTTATAGATTCTACCATTTTCCCAGCTAAGAGTTTGTGTAGGTACCTATCTAGTTGTGAACTTTTAAGAAGTAAATACAGAATTTAAATAGTTACTAGCCAACATTAAAAAAAGGCTAGTAAACTAGGAATCATGTTTGTGACTTTGTGTTATCACTATCTAAAGAGGTTGCATGTACGTACTTCTGTACACTAACATAAGGAGGAGTTATCAAAATGTAGTTAAGTTTTTGACGTGACAACGTCTTATAAATTGGTTTGCCGGGTGACACTTCAAGAAACTGCGTTACGCTCCGCTCACGGTATGCGCTCACAATGAGAGCGAGTGAGAGGCACGCGTCCCTTCCACTCGGGCATGGTTAGCCCGCCTAAGAGCGAGAGAGACAGACATAAAAAGTCGTTGTCACGTAAAACTTTCGCCCGTATACCGACTTTACAGGCAACCAATTTTTAAGAAGTTCCTTCTATCCAATCATCTCTAAAATGTTATAGTTTACATATATTCTAGCCATGCCTCGAAAAACACGTAACGGTCCGTTCATGCGCGCCGAGCGGTAAAATCAAATGAATCAAAATGTATGAAGCATGCCACGACTCGCCGCTCATTGCGGTCGTGGCGCCTGATCTCTACCCGATTGATTACCGTCAAAGCACGAGCGTTAGGGAAGAGAGAATGTACCTGTGTTTGCGCACACATTTGTGTACTATAATATCTCCTGCGTACTTGGCTAGTCTGCATTAAGATAAGCCGCCATGGCCGGAATCAATCTGGAGAATACATACAGTATAACTAACACAATATAACTTACACAATATTGGCATAAGTCTTTCTTTCCTCCACTTTCCTCTTCATTTTGGACACATCAAATTCTTTTTCATAATCTTCATATGTCTGAGTAAAATCGTATTTTCCTCCTGTCCCAAAACCCATTTTGCTGTGAACATAAACATACATTTTCGTTTTATTTTATGTAGTTAGATGCAAAAGGTAAAAAGTGCTACACTACTATGTCTGCTACTTAAGTTTAAATAAAAGTACTACCTAGATTTTAATACAATTACAAGTTTGCAGTACAGCTTAACTTGATAGAAAATGTTTTATTATATTTTCTATTGCTTGTTGTGAATTTGCATTAGAATGTGAGATATTTTAAGCAAAACAAATCAAACAAATACATGATTAGATAACGATAGACACTTCGTCTTAGGCAAAAATATGATTTCTTACCTAAAGTTGGATACTTTCGGCCTGTCTGGTATCTTATCTATGTACTTGGTAGAGATATCACAAGCACTGAGCACTTTGACTACTGTTTCTCTAACACTACTACTGTTTATCTGAATCTTAATAAGTTTAAACTCACCTGAAAATATGAAACCAATCATTTAGACAAAGCTACAACATGTAATGAAGACAGAGCTAAATTCAAAGTGTTGCACAGTAAAATTTTAACAACATGAATATTAGTAAATTGTTTGTTTTCTGCTGCATTGGGATAATATAGGCTTAAAATATAAATAAACAAATAATATTTTAGTAAAGACTAGACTACTGCCCGTAACTTTATCAGCATTAAATATAATACATTATTATCCCACTGGAACAATAATCACCCCCCTATTACATGGGACTTAAATATACCTGGCGAACTGTGGGTGTACATTGGTACACCTCTGCCTAACCCTTCTGGGAATACAGGCGTGATGGTGGAACAATAATTTTTTCTGGAATAAAAAACAGCTTATTTGCTATTACAGATCTATCTCTATGTCAAATTTCATCCTGATCCATTCAGCAGTTCCGGCATGATTAAGTAACAAACATCCATACAACCAAACTTTTGCATTTATAATAGTATAGTAAGATTACATTACCCTCAGGCATATCTTTTTGCCGCAAATAAAATGGTAATGGTGGAACAGATATTCTTTTGCTGGATTGTTGAGCTTCTATTAGTGCACTCAGCTGTTGTAGAGAATTTTCATTGATATTCTGAAAAAGATAATATTCTTAAATATAGGCTGCTCATTAGCAGTTTGAGGGTTAAGATGAATATAGACATTCGTTTTTTAAAAGAGACTTTGTTTATTGCTTTGTTTCTTTGTTGCATTTGTGTTCAAATCATTTTCTTTAGAATGTAAATTACAACATCATTTTTTGTCAGTGTTAATTAAAACATCATTGTAAACATCTACCTAATTTTATGCTTTGATAACCAGTGTTATGCACATGGATTGGGTTGGTCTGTTAATTAGTCTAGTAACTATAGGAAGATTTCAATTGGAATGGAACAAAAACTCAAAGTTTCAGTTGGTCATGCATTTATCTAAAATAATTTATTCATTGATTCACTGACTTACTCTTTGTACTGGGTATTTTCCAAACAGGTCGGGATGAACACTAAAGTAAAAAGGGCGCAGAGCAGTAGACACTTCCGCAGAACTTAAAAATCTGCAAACCATGCTACTGGTGCACTTACCACTGTAACAATATAATTTAATTATTCATGAACTACGGTGTTTACACTTTACCAAGACCCTACATAGTATAGATCTGAATTATAGCCAATATATAGCTTTGACAATTTAGCCTAAAATCCATCAAATGGATGATTTACAAAAATACAGTAGAAATTTTATGTAAGCTCACAACTAACCATATTTTAGTTCTGCTATACATTTTAAATTAATTTACTTAGTAGAGAATCACATTAATATGTTTCGTTTTAAATGTGTGCATTGAATACGGTTTAAGAACCCTTCTTACGTATTTTACATTTTTTTGCAAACTTACGACCCTGAACTTGGGAATCATTTCACTCACGTTTGGGAATTGATACAATGGGATTTTTGACATTGACAGTGACAGTCATAGACGTGACAGTTGACGTTTTTGTGAAAGTTGATATTCTAAACAGTCTTGTCAGTATGCCTTGGAAGTTGGGTAGGCCTCTGGTGTGGGATGCTACATGCGTCGACACCCTTGCGCCATCCCATCTTCCTTGCACGACGTGTTGTGCTGGGGCGGCTGCGTCTGGTGCGGAAAATCTCAAACGGCGCAAATATATTAACCTTCATGAAAGTTATATGTTTGAGCCGTTTGGGGTTGAAACACTAGGGCCGTGGGGACCGAGCGCTCATCTAGTTTATCGCAATATCGCGAAGCGACTGGTCGATTCTTCACGTGACCAGAGGGCTGGCCTATTCTTTGGCCAAAGAATCAGCATTGCCATACAACGTGGCAATGCTGCCAGCCTTCTGGGCACATGTCCCATTGACAGCGATGCGGATGAGTTTTTTGATGCCCTATGACCTTACTTTTTATATTAACTGTACATACTTAGTTTGTAATTTAATTATTATTTAGTTTTAACTTTGTAGTTGAATTATTATTAATAACAGTCTTACAAAAATATTTTGAACGAAGTTTATTTAATGTAAATTATTACATAACATCACGTCAGTATTTCCCGCAGAGTTGGCTTGGCAGTGCAGAGGTGCAAACATACGACACCTTTGGAATATCCCAAAGCGATTTTCTTTTAGTTATCTGATAGTTAGTCATATTTACATGTCCTACGACTCATCCCGGACGGCTCCTATTGCGATGTACTGGACACAAAACCAAATCCAAATCAAAAAAATACTTATTATAGAAAGAAGTGTCCTCTAAAGCTGATTGAATACTTGCAGAGTCGTGAAGAACTTCTTTCATTTACATTGCGGTTTAAAAGCCGCAGTACGGTTTAAATATTTTTTCTGACAATTTATTTCGTTATGTGTCTGGTCTAAATGATTATTGAATTGTACTGAATTTTATGCCTGTGATACTTGTTACCAAAAATTCAGTACCTATTTGCACTTTTTACAATATAAAGGAGGCACAGCATTGCCCCCGCCAAGTCAAGCCAAAAAGCGGCATGGCCGGCACCATACTTTTCTCGAAACATTTCAGGTAATTTTCAACCCCTTCTAGTTTCATCTATAACTTCGTTGTATGTAAAACTAGACGCCTGAATTTTCAGTAACCAAGTAGGCATTGTTTAAATACGGTATATTTCAAATTACATTCAATTTTAACCATTCGTTTAAGAATGAATAAATAACGGACAAAGAAAAGTAGTTGAACTGAAGGTTGAGATACCAACGCAGAGATGCTAAAGCCACTGAAAACATGTTGAAAGGTAACTTATGCTGGATTTTGTGCTATAACACTGGTTTTATTTTGTTTCATGTCATCCGTCTTTATAGCGCTCTGTGCTTCTTCTACTTGGCAAATTAGAAGTTGGTCCTTTCATAGATATTTATTTTGCATAGTTTTTTTTATAATAAACAAATTAAGTTTAATAAGACCAACTGTCCCGTTGGTCTCATGGTCGCAAGCGCGACTGATATGCATGGGGTCCTGAGTTTGATTCCCAGGTCGAGCAAAAAATTATATTGGGTTTTTCTATGAAATTTTCAGTAGCGGTTAGGTTGGGTGTAAATAGTATCAAACCTGTAAACCTTTGGGTGGCAGATGTGGTCACCCCAACTGCAACTTATCTGTAGTGTATATGGCTTATGTATGTGTGCACACTAATGTTAAGAACCGATGCCCATGTTTAAACCTTATATACTACATATCTTCAAGTTCCACATAATAAGCTAGGTTTTAGCCTATTGCTTTTGCTATTCACCAGAAATAATACATCTAGGAGTCCGCTACCTACTACTAAGCACTGAACGCTACTAAGCTTATTATGAAACTTTACGGAAAACATGGGATTTAAACATACCGGCGAACTGTGGGTGTGGATTGGCACACCTAATAAATGCTAATAAATAACCCTTAGGGGAATAAAGGCTTGATGGTATGTTCTGTTTACGAAAAACCTCACAATGAAACTCATGCTTAGAAGGCGCGTAGTCTCAGTTAGTGGACAAGTGGTGAAGTATTCGATTTAATTTATAAATTAGTTTTACCCCATTCTTAATACGCTGTGATAAAATACCTTCTTATAAGTGGCCCCACGCGTCGTTTCATTAGATAGATATCTACTGTCTATTAGGACAGTCGTCTCATACATACGTATAAATTGGCATTATGTATATCTATATGTGCATATATTATAGGTACCTACCTACTAGGTCCGTGTCAATTAAAAAAAAACTTTGTTTCTTGTTCAATAATATAATAAGGGGCCATCATCAAATAATTTTATAGTGGCACCGTTGTGGCACCTACAAAACGACTGTGGGTACACTAGGTCCAAATTATTGACCCTAAGCAAGCAATAGTAGTTAATGTGTCTAAATTTTAGTCCGTTCACTTGTAATTATTATTTTCCTTTCCGCGATTACCTATAAGCTTAGGTAAGGTACGCGTTCGTTGGTTTAATAATGCATAATGTAGTCATACAGTAATTAAGATGATATACCGCGGAAACAGAAGGCAGGAAGATATAGCTAAATGATGTAAGTTGGAGGTTAATGTTTTAAATGATTATAACAGGTGTGCAGCGGATTGGCTGTCGGCTGGTTGAGATAAAATCTGAAGGCTGCGCGTGCGGCGGCGGCGCTGCGCGGCTTGTGACGCAACGCCCCGGCGCAGACGCGGTAGCGCCGCGTGCCCTCGCCAGCGCGCAGCCTGCTACTCGCCGAGCTGCTTCATAATTGTTACACAGACGAGTTCAATAATTAAGCGATAAATATACCAGCAGTGGCGGTGAGAGGAGGGCGGCAGTCGAGCGGCGGCCGCGTTACGTTCCACACACCCGCACCGAGTGATGGACCCGAAGCTCATTCGACATTTTTCTATCGAACGCCGTAGGAATCTCACCGGACTGGTTCCCGCGCAACGCTGCGTTAGTGCGCCGCTCTGGTGAACCCTTTCGCTTGTAAATGTGCCGATATTTACATATGCGCGCTCGATCTCGCGTCGAACTTTCGATCTGCGCCCGCGCCTCACGGCTGAGCTGTGAGCCCCGCGACCCGGCAGCCGCCGGCGACTGCGAGCCGCCGCCGCCGCCCCAGCGCGCTCTACTGCTGCACGACGTGCGATGACCTACGTATGTCAACACCAACATATCACACACTGTTTACACTATTTACATTCAATGATAAGCTTATTGTTTACAGATTAACTATTAAAGTAAACAAGTTTCCTAACTGCACGTTTTACACATTAAAAAAATCCAGGAATGTATAAGCCGTACCTATGTATAACCTAAGAAGGTACGACCCTGTGGCCAGTATTATTAGAAAGAACTGGGATAAGTGAATAGGATCAGCACTCTACAATATGGTGACGCAGTAATTAATAGATACTAATTAACATATTTAACTTACAAAAGCAAAACAAACGCATACATTCAACTCTTAAACGTATTGAAATAATGACTACCACAACTTAACACGTTATACTCGAAACACTACAATATACGTGCGCAAACAAATTCTGAGAAGATCCAATGTCCATTCGTATTGATAATACACAAGTTATTAGATACGAGTATGTAAATTATTACCTTGTTCCAATTAAATCACTAACAGTCAATAAAACTGATGACGTTTTTGGTAAAGCTGAGCTGCTATCAGAGAGACGACGAATGACGTACCTTCACAAATAGGTAGATAGGTACGTACCTACCTACTGGAAGTACAGGAGCTTTGTGAGCAGGACAACAAGATATAAATACTAATTAATAGAACTACAGTTTCAATGAAGTACCCAAGCATAAATAACAGGAAAACGAAGAATGTTGATATAAATAAATGGTCTAATGCATTTGCATGTTTACAAACTAAAAAATGGTCTACCAATGATAACTTGATACTTGGCTTGGTTACAATAAATAAATAAACTTGATTGGACGGAATTCTTGAAATTGTTCTTCTAAACTTCCCTTATTAACTGATACTTACTCATTAGCACTTCGCAGTCCTGTCTATACGATGCCTAGACAGCCTATAATTGTCATAATACATTGACCTGATAATACAACCGTCTCTTCTAGTTTTGGATGTATCGTGAACTGGAATGTCCGCTGCACATGCCATGTGCATGATAGCTGTGAAATAATGTGGACGTATGTAGTATCAACTGGTTTTAGAAGTTGTAGAAGTCATCCGAGGTGAATTTGTAGTTATCAAAGCTGTTTTAAATATAGATAGGCCATAACCATTTATAATTTGACTGTTAGTTGGTGCATCTTCTTTATTTTCTCTTGTGAAATCTTTACATGAGTATAGAATGATGTTACAAGAAGGGTCTCCAGCAAACCAGTCCACACAAGAAATAAATATGTGCAGTATTCGTATAGCCAGGAAGCATACAATCCATCATAGCCACATTTTTAGCTATCCGTGATGTCCTCAGCCTGATGATAGTCAATATTTATCAAAAATGGTGCAAAGAGATGCAATTGCAATGAGAATACAAATCTAGGAATTCTGATAAATGAAGAAGCTATCAAATGTACATAATAGGTTGTGAAGGTGGAAGAACCAGGAATATGGTTAAAGTATTCCATGTAGTGTAACCACTTCTCTTACTAGGGGTTTGTTTGAACGCGGATCAACAGTTGGTCAATATTAGCTCCATCAGTTTGGTATAATATTTAGGGTTGTGGCTGAATTTCAGGTAGAAACGTCCCTTAGATCTCCCCGGGCATCGGGAGTCGCAGAGCAATTCCCTTCCACCGGAGCGGCGAGTGTTGGTAGGATAGTTGTGTTCCAGGCGTGCCTCAAAAGGATGTCAGCATTAGGAGGAACACCGATGGGTTTAGTCAGTAAGAGTCTGACACTCCCTTCTGCTCCATCCAGAGTGGAAGAATTCATTTAATGATTCCCCATCCATAAAAAGGTAGATCTCCTTCGCAAGGGTCATTTTTCCCGGAAGTGACGCATATTGTCCCGGTCTCTATCATAATTGGCAAATACTTGACATACTTTTTTTTGAACTATCAAACGTGATTCCTCAATAGATTTTGTATGGCAATAGTAAACTGTGACGTCACTTATTTACCAAGTCAACTGATTACCATTTATTGATTCCAAAGCTTATAAAAATCTAAGTTGACTAGCCCTAAAAACCCACATTCATTAAAAAATAATCGAGTTGTTAGGGCTAAACTGGTTTTTTTTAAACCTTACCCTTGGTGCCTTAAAATTTATTATCGGTTAATGGTGTCAACTACCCACTTATAGGACTGTCCCTCTGGTTTCGTAGTCGCAAGAGTGACTGTTGAGTTGAGCGTGGGGTCCTGAATGCGATCACCAGACAAGATACCTACCGGGCAAGATGTTATTGCATTTTCTGTAATTTTTTATAATGCAATTATATAAAATTACAGAAACGTGTCTCGTAGCACGAAAAGCCTATGTATGTATGTCCCAGCTGCCATTTGTAGATCTTTGACAGTGGTTATGGGGATAGTCAGACGCCTGAGGATCTGACAACCAGACTTACCAATGCGTATCCAGTAACTGGTTGTGAACGATAGATAGGCCATGTAAACACTGGTTTTCAACTGCATTACCCTAACATAGTTGGGAAAAGGCTAAGCTGATGACCATAATTATGAAATTACCTAGGTACTGAATGGGGCAATCTAAATAAATAATAGTTATTTAAATGACTACGAATCCATTAATTGAACAGTGCAGCAACGTCAATAATTAACATTATAATTGCAGTATGTTATGCTTAAATCTCCTGTTGAAAATATTTTTCAGGATTTTTCATCAAGGCACATCTTTAAGAAAATCGGATTTAATTTTATAAATTAAAAAACCGAATGCTCATAGGAGAAAGAGCAATTTATACGTGGTTTTTGTAATGGAAATGGCGATAGTCCTGCAGTTAAAGGTATTTAGAACCAGAAAAGGTGACGTACCGCGCACATTCCAATAGATTTTTAATCAATCGGTAGATATTAATTATAAACAAAGATTCATCAACGAGCATTGTGTATATAAAATACCCTAGGTCAGGTGGTAGGTAAATCTATAAATGCCTAGGCAGGAAAATCACTCGTATTTAATTTATCTAATTGTTTTAATAACGTTCTAGGAGAATAATTTGCTACAGATGTGTAATAGGTATGAGTGAAATGAAGACACATTGCACATCTTTTCTAGAAAATGCATCGCGACGAACTTGTAGTGTTGTTGTAGAGGACAATGCTTCTACTATGACGTAGAGATTCGGAATCCTTATATACTTATGGCGTCCATCTACAACCATCCACCTTAGATCACTTTTCCCAGTTAGATGCTATCGAAAAGGATAAACACGATAGGCACAAAGGTTTTAATTATCATTAGAAAACATGTACTTAGTAGGTACCCAAAATCTTCCTATGCGCAAGTATCATTAAGGATAGTTTTCTTCTATAAATGGAAAGATTTTTTGTTTGTTTCGGATAGGCTCCCAAACTAGTGGACCGATTTATACAATGGTTTCACCCACAGATAGCTAAATTATTCTAACATAACATCACGCTATGACCCACAGGAGCGAAATAGTAACCACGTGAATTATGCCACGCGGAGGAAGTGCGCGGGCAGTTCGCTATACTCTATAATTTAAAAAATATTGCAATGTCTCTGTATCTATTTCTCAAGTAATTCTGACGCAGCAGTGTACACATAGGTACCTAATTATATATAAGCTTCAACTGTGAAATGTGGACATGAACATGTAATAAAATTGATTGTAACGAAACGCCAGAGTTGGATTGGTGAGCATCAGACCGTGGCGGTAGAAGGCCTTCACGACCACGCTCCGGCGGTTTCATTGACGCCTCCTCTTTTACGCAGACAATTATACAACTATGTACACAATGTCTATATTTAGTTGCATGTTGTTGTTATGGATGGCGGGTAAATAAGTGGTTAGAATTCCATGTTTATAAATTGTAGCGGTAAATGACAGTAATTAGCGACGAATTATGCGCGAGTAAAAATGACAGAAGTCAAAGAAAGTTTAAAGTATTTCCTGGTATCTAAGGTTTAATGATTAAAATAACCAGACAGTCTATCAAAATCCACAGTTAACCAAAAAACCAACATAAACAAACGCTATCAATTATATTCGTGTAGAGTGCAACAAGTTGGCGTGAAATAGTTAGAAGCCCTTCGCAGGCTTTGTCTCAGCAAGACAGATCCACGCAGGTTCTTAGGAGGCAGGTTTGGACCTCGGCCGTGTAACAACAACGAGCCAGGTATGTGTGTGTGTGCCATACTCATTTGTGCGCGAACCGGTCCTATAGACTCAAGCCACCGTTCGATTCAACCACATAATTTAAATAAATGATAAAGTCTCATGCTGGGTTTCACAATTAAAACTATTAAGGCCGACGGAACGCTACGATTTCGTTTACCCGTTACATAATTAGAAAGCAACAAGTGACAGAAAAGTAACTCTATAAAACAAGAGCAAGTGCTCGAGTAAACATAACATTGCAATTCTAACGTCCTTTCGATGAGTTTAGAGAAATCTGAGTAATTTTCATAAACTTGATGGCTTACTACGTCTTTACGACATCGTGTACGAAGCTGTTTATAGAGTTAACTTTAAAGATGTGTTTATCAGCATTTCTGAAGAAATCGTTTCATTTATTAACTTCCGTCTTTTTCTTTTTATCTGAACTCTCGTGTGTGCGGAACCAATATGTCCGGAACTACAGTACATGTTTACGTCATTACGTGATACCGTTGGTACTTGTTATTGTTGATGCAAATAACCGTAAGTAGATTACCTACATTGAGTTATAACACTTTGTTATTCAACGTTGGTACCTCTATATGTAGATTTTATCTTTGCGATCGTTTTTGCTAACAGAGGGACCTGCCCAGGGATGAGCTTTAATTAAGAGAGAGACTAACATCAATTATGGTATGAATTCCTTTTATTATGTACTGACTCGTTAGCCTAGTAGTCCTAAGGGCGACTGCTACGCTAGAGGTATTGGATTTGGTTCCAGTGGCAATAGGCTTCCCCTATTACATGGGACCTAAAACATATCGGCGGACTGTAGGTGTAAATTGGTACACCTCTGCCTAACCCTTCCTGGAATACAGGTGTTATGGTATGATGGTATCTAAGTCCTCTGATCTTTTGTGGTTCGAGATCGTAAGGATCATATAAGACATTTGGGACCCCTATAAGACTAACTACATGTTACCCACATAACATACGATTTTCCGAACCCACTAGTAATATTTTTCTTCAAAGATGAAAATAAAAACCTCGTTTTAATAATTCAAGCCAGCAAGCTCGGGAAACGCTACATGTGAGAAAACCTTTGGCATATCATTCGCAACAGCAATGTTCTGGAGCTAAATGTCAAAGTGTGCATAAACAGTTGTTTGTAACTCATCTTCTACGACCATCATCATAACTTGTTTCTCCTTGTTCAAATTACGAGTATATTGGCAGGTACCTTTGAAACTACGAGTAATTATATATGTTTGTTATATGTTGTATGATCAGTGTCAATGCAGGAGTGTTAACTAATTCCCGATTCCTAAAACTTATCGACCGGTATTGGTTAACCACTGTTAACCATAGCAACTTAATGCTTTCGTATTTTCACTGTTATGGAAGTAATTTTTTTAGTAAACATATCTACATTTGAAATTGTCACAAGAATTTTCACACACGACGAATTTTCGATTACGACTGGTAAGATAAACTAGCCGTTTCGCGTATCGGACTTAGGATTCTTCTCTATAGTGTATTCACGGAGACGAGTTAGTAGAGCGCTATCTCACTCGCACAATTTTTTAACTGCGATTGGTTAATGATAAACGCTAAGGCAGTGTACACAGGACGAGTACTTTTTAGTCTACTCTTACTTCCCGTACTGTGCAGACGTGCTTTTACTTGTGACTAAATATGTTTGTGTAAATATGTACCACGCAATGAGAAATGCAGACTCTTCGGCCTCCAACGGTGACAACCATGGATAGAAATGTGGAAGTAATGACAGAAAGACTCATAATAAATGTAGGAAACGACGACAGTAGTGATATTATGTCGTCGGAGAGTGATGATATGCTATAACAAGTTTATATCATTCTATATTTTAATATAATAAAGTAAAATTAATAACTAACTTTTATTTTATTGCATTCCTTCATATCCATCAGTTAAATTTAAAAAATCCTTTTTTTTACCAAAGTAATGGCTCTCAAATATGACAGATGAAGCCGCAGGCATAAATTAAGCGAACTTTTAAGAAGCGCAGTGTGAACGTGCATTTACATTTCTAAGGTATTGTTAACGCCCACAGACCCTAAAAAAGTTTTTTTTGTCTTTGTCATTTGTATGAAAATGTGTGATAAAGAAGGCGCTATACTAACTCGTCTCCGTGAATACACTATAGTTACCACAAAGTCAGATTTTCCCTCATTCTTTGACAATGGTTATATTCTGTCTTTCTTAAGCTAAAGTCAAGTGCATTCGTTCTTGGTTAGAACTAACTTTGTGTATCACATATCAGACTGTCAATCTGGACATTGAAACCGTATTGTATGTTCGTCGTACTGGTTTAATAAAATAAGAGCTGGAAATGCATTATGTTGCTCTTTTGTAAAAATATCCAGCTTAGTAAGAGGGTATGACTAGGCTGACACTAAGGGTCACAAATATTGCCAGATGTACCTAGATAATTCCAGTATAGTATAACTAAGAGCTTTGTAGCTTTTCGAGCTTTTTCTTTAATTCATATTTGTCATAGGGAAGGTACCGACAAGTTAATCACTAAAGTAATCGTAGCACGTCGTATACTTATTTAACATTTAGGATTCCATATGTTTTGCCAAAATACAACCATTTATACTACGCGCTATCTCACAACCAGACTTTATCAATCGTGTTGTTTCAAATAGGACTTATCTAGTGTGACATTAGCGGTTAATTTTCAAATTTCTCAATATTGCTCTTGGAATGGATTAAGTTTTATTTTCGGTCGTGATATTCTGTTTTAGCATAACGAGTTCTTCAAGGTTGAGATGGGTTAGACGCATTATCACTTGACAATATGGATGTCCCCCTGTCATTCAGACGAAGCATACCTTTTTTATCGTGTTATGTTGTGTAGAATATTCGATATATGTTATCAATTTTCAAGTTTGTTGTGAGTGATTAAAAAGAATAAGGTTATTTGTTATTTAATTGAGAGAACAGTGATTTTCTTTATGGAATCTATGATCTCAGAATGGTGATATAGTAGTATGGGTCGTGTTTTGTCGCGCGGACACTACGAGAGTCAACTGAGGTCAACTGTATGGTGCTAGAGGCGACACGAACTACCCGCGCCGATACAATGTTGCGCTCTTTAAGTACTGTAGGTAATGCACCTTACGACCACACGTGTCTAATGTGGCACTCGTACGAGTATCTTATGAGCACGCGCTAAACATTCTTATTAGAGCTTACGTATTCACAATTTTAACAGTCGTTTGACTACCAGAGTGCTAGTTTTAAACAAGCACCTACAGTGATATAGAAGTCAAAAATATTTAAAATAAAAGTATGAAAAATGTTCTAAAGTTACGAAGAGTTAACTAAAATATTTACAGCCTTTATTTTAAATTAGATAACATAAATAAAAAAACATAATAACAAAAAAGAAGAACCTAAAACTTTATGGCATCAGAAAGCTCTAATAGTTTATTATAATAAAACAAGTCAGTAAGTTTGCTAATGCAGTTGAGGCTGAATTGCAACCCAAACCAAAGGCGAGGGCGTGGACCCGAAAGCCTAAAATGTAAAAAGCACGTGTGTGTAATTCCCCACATTTTGCGCCTAAAATAGTCGTAATTAAAGTCACTTTACGAACAATTGTGTTGAAAATACAATAATATAACATTTCTAAATAAAAAGAACAGCTAAGTAATAAAAGTACAAACGTACATTCCCAACTTTGGTATTGTATTGTAAATTACTTATGATCAAAAACAAAGAGTTCTGAGAAAGTTCACCTGATACTTAATTAGATACCCGCATTTCTATAGAAGGCAAATATTGCATGATGAGTACTTATAGGCTTTTAGTATTCAAATAATAAATGATGTATTTCGGCATCATTAGGTAACGTTATGTTTTAAACAAGGCTCTTTGACGAGCTCCTAATCTACAATATTATATCACCGCTTAAATTATGTCAATGGTAGTTCCTAAGAAATGTTAATTGGTGTAATTGGCTAGTGCAAAGTAGGTAATCTTTACGCTATTAACAACGCGTAGGTACTCCCCATTTAATTGCTGAAAGAAGACTTTTCCTTATTTTTAGAACCGGTTATATTTCAATTTTATTTAGATTAAATCAGGTAAAATAATTGTCTTAATCAGGTATTGTATCAATTTATTTTATTTCCCTATTATAATACGCAGATACCTACTCTTAGGTGTCTAAGTGTGAGGTAGAAATAAAATAGTTTTTAGTAAATTGCTTATTTATTTAAAATCAAACTGATAAGCAATTTTTCATGTAAATGTGGACTCTATCAAAATCAAATTACGTGAATGTTACAAACGGTGAGGCGCGAGTAGTCTCAGAGAGCGACGAAGTTCCGCATGAGACTTAATTTTCAACGTGAAAACTATTATTTTTAAATGGCAAATAAGTTTTAAGCCTTTCCTTATTGAAAAAGGTAGCAAGCAATTAGACCCACTATCCCCAATGCTGTTCAAACGGGTAAACAAACTTCCCCGGCAATATTACGGCGTATAATTGTCATCTTCGGCAGCTGATATGAATGTTGAGTTACCTATATAAGATGAGCTTGCCTCATCTCTACTATCGGGATTGGTCTACATTAGCTCTGAATAGAGAGCATTGGAAAGGAGAAGCCTTTGCCCTCCAGTGAGACAACAGAAAGATATATTTTTGTAATATTGACAAACAAGGTTGAACAATGTGGCAAATCATAATGACTGTTTCGTTTTTCTTTATTCCGCTAGATCCCCAACTAGTAAGCCTCTATATATGTATAATTATAAATTTCAACGAATCTTTCATTATGTATTCATAACAACGTGACAGTGATGAGTTACCTACCGTGGACAGAATTAATATTAGATAAATATACTTATTTACGGTCGGTGGCGCCGTCTAAGAAACAGGGTCCACATCTATTAGCTTTTCTAAACTTGCTACTGGTGTGAGTCGAATCGTTTGAAAGCTTATGTCTCAGTAATGGATTCAATTAGAATTCATTATTATTTGCCACACAGTGGAGGCAATGCTGTATACATGCTAATAGCTAATAATATATTTAAAATTGATTTTGTAATTTTAGGGACAGCCATAGTGTAAAGGTTCATCAAGAAAAGTCATTAGCTTAAAATAAATGTTACTGCTACTTTGTGAAAGCTGCACAATAGATTCAATTAGAAACATTTTTTCGCCTATTTTTTTTGGTTGCAGTGTTTACGAGAACTAATTGAATTATAATAGTAATTAATAACAATCGTTAAAAACTTCAGTAGCTACTACAGACATCTTTAAATTAATTTTCGTGGAAACTTATTAGGCAAACGGTCTATTTTAAACTTAAAAGAAATTGTCGGCTACCTTGAGAAGGCTTTTCATTTCATTTAATTATACTTAATTCCCAAAAGATTAGTTAGCGGAAGTTCATTAACTCTAGTAGGTAAGGATGAAATAATAGTTCAAATGCTTACAAGGGTTAAACTAGGGAAGTCAAAATTTAAATAAGAAAACTGCACATTTTCCTTCAATATGTAATTCTACTATGAAATATTTTTGATTTTTACAATGTTTTTCACGCAAAGTGCAAAATCATTATTCCAATGTTAATGTAGTATTTGAAGACTGAATTTTGATGTTCTCGAAATAAGATTTTATCTAAAATTGAGTCAAGTTACCGATATCATGTAGGCTACGAACGCCTCGTGCCAATTTCTGCGTTCATGGCCTTCGATCTTTCCCACTAATTCTGTACATGATATGACATCGCAGCATTTTATCGATTTCTGCCAATGCAACCCGAAACTTTGCATGCTACAATGTAACAGCACTAATATGAACTGGAATTTAATAAAACTAGAATTACTTCTCTCAAGAGATTGCATAAACGTGTTTCTTGCTTTAGAGATCTGTTCAATTTCTAGTAAATGGAAATAAGTTTATCGAAATATATCGGTAAAGTATGTTTAGTCGATATTAAGGAATAGAGATATCGATAAAGTACTGACACAATATTAGTATTATAGCCGTAAGTTATTGAGAGCTTTTGTCATGACCGCTCGATATTTTAGAGTTATAGTTTACCTACTTACTTACAGTAATACGGGATCGTTGAGTATATTTACGATTTGCGTATTCATAGAGCATTATTTATTGAATAATTGAGACAGGCAAATATAATTTGCGAGATAGCATTTTGTTTTAGTAAAAGGCCACGCTGTCAGGCGTTTTCTACTACGTAACAGAAGCAAAATTTTTAGGACCTGCCCGCGACCGATTTTTTGACTGATTTTTGGCGGATTTCTTCGCGACAAGAAAGGTGACAAGAAATCGGTAACAAATCGTCATCGAGGCATTGGCTCGTTTGCATGTGCGTGTGGAAGAATTTGTGGCAAGGTTTTCCAAGACATTTTCTAGTGATCTTCCAGTGATTCATTCAGTCGCGATGGTGGTGGTGGTGGCTAAATGGTGGTCTACCAGTAATATCCAGGATGACATTAGAAAGAACATATTACATAACATTACCGTTTCATTAGCGAATAATGTTTCTTACCACTTTTTTATTAATATAAATAACGTATGTACCTACTGTTATTATTATTATTTTTTTGCATAGGACCTACAACAGTTCGTCTGTCAAATCTCAAGTGAAAACTTTTAATATAATTTCATATTATTTATTTCAATGTTATAAATGGGAAGTAAGTTATTTTGTGTGTGACATAATAAGCATGATGGCTGAGAGCTGTATCATGCTCACTCAAATATGTTGCTGATGGTGGCGCGTGGGTTGGATCATTCAGTTCCCTTCAAGATGGTTGAGCTAAATGGTGTTCATCCACGCGTCTTGTTCGTGAACGGGCACGGTCAGTTGGGATAGGTCATCTTTTGACTGCCATTGCTTACATGTTTATTCTTTTTATGGGTTTATATTGCTTTTCATCTATATTGTTTTAACATATAGCATCATCAAGAAAAATGGTTACCGGTAACCATGTCAGAGGCCCTTGAGGCGGTTTAGAAACTCTGACACTAGGGTGTGTGGGGTCCATTAGACCTTACTGCCCACACGATAAAGAAGAAAGAAGATCAAGAAAAATGTAAATAGAATTTTGTCCTAGTGTCCAATTTTTTACTCGTTCTTCTCCATAGAAACGTTTAACTTTCTGACTAACTGACCGACTCCTTGACAATTTAAAAGTACTAATACTATTTAATACTTATTGGAAAAGGGCAGTAGGTATATTTCGGTCATCAGTCAGGACTATTTGAGTATTAGGTAAGCTCTCTTGAGCAAACCAAAATACACACCGCTCGTTGGAGTTGTTTAGACAACTCACCAGAATCACACATCGGCTGTTCCAATATTTGAACATAAATTGTTTATACTATGTTCTAGAATTCCAATTCAGTGAGTTTATTTGTTAAGTGGGCGAGGATTGGCGTAGATTAAAGTGTACAAATTGTAAAAGATTTTTCTCATTTAATTCAGTAGCATCTAGACGTCAATGAGAAATACTTACCAAGAACCAGTTGTTATCTTTTAACTCCAGTTCGTGTTAAAAACGTTTTACACCAATTAGTGTTCTCATAATCCTTATGAAGAAAAACACACAAAAAGCAAAAGTCGACGTGACGTGTCGGTGTTAATTTCCTGAACAACGCTAGACAAAAGAAGGACTGACAATTACGGTACGGCATAACGGGCATTTTATCCTGGGTATCATTGAAACAAGGAGGAACGTAATCTGCAGCTATTCCCGACGGTCGTTGATCTAATTGAGCATTTGAGCGGTGCGTGCGTGCTAATGGACTAATTACGTGCATGAAGCCGTGAATTGGTGAGTCAACAGCAGGACGCGGCGTCCGTGGGAGGCAGACGGCGTGGCTCCGGCACACCGCTGCCATACTTCGTTATCGTACAACGTGATTTAGACTTACTTTGATAGTAATCAATAGTAAGAATAGGCGTTGTGTAGGATGTTGGAGTGTATAAAAGCGTGCTATTTTTCCCCTCACTGGCTATATAGTTTTTAAATGGTGCTGTAATATCTCTTGGGCACAATTTTGTAGGGTTAGTGCTATAACATTAATTCTAATTTCAAGTTCCAAGTACTTTAAAAAGCATGTTTATGAAGACTGATGTCTGATGTTTCCTTTTGCAGTTTGAAATAATCTCTACAGAGCTACGACTCTTCTTATTCACAAACTGTATGATGCATTGATTCCTTTGGTTGCTATCACAATAATTGCGTCCAAACATTCTTTAAATAATTAACATAAGTCGTAGAAAGTAAAGAAAATGCATCGGTAGTATAAGTTGTAGAAACTTTACTTCGGAAATAATGAAACGAAATATGTAGTACCTTGCAGTTGGTGCAGTGCTTTCATTAGTACCGACCGACGGCAAAATACCTACTGCTGTTCCTTGAAAAATATATGAATCTTCAGACAGAAGTGGTGCCAACTCAAAACCAAAATTAATCCCACTGTTTAGTATGGAGCACTCATAAATAATGTAAGAACAAGCAAACGTGTTTTTAATACAGAAGACCTCTGATTCTACTACTTATTTATTCACTCCTACATCAATGCAAAGTTCAAAGGTTGACATATTCTTCAAAATACGAGCTTTACAAATCATTCTTATATTTTTTATTTTTTTATGTTCCTAATTTTATATTTATAATCAAAAATGTAATTTATATGTGTAGTAAACGAATAAAGGAGATAATTCTAACAATATAAGAAATCTGAACAAGTTTTAAGCAAAAAGTTATTAAAGCAAAGCTAATATTAATACTAATGTTGGCAATGTTTCAAATCCAACGGCATACGTCGCGATAGATTTAATATCAATTATTATTCTATATCTTCCGAATAAAAACTGGTATAAAGTGATTCTAACTTTCGCTACCGTCAAAATACCTCATATAACGGCTCCAAGAGACACGCGCCAAAAAAAAAGAACACATAGCCGACAGAGCATTAGTTATTTGCGCGTAACGGCGCAGGCGCAAGTCCGGTAGCCGCGGTGCCCGGTAGCACTCAATAAGTTGCCGAATTTCATGCTCACAATAATTATTGCGGTTAGGTCGTATTTATGAACACTTATACTAAATAATAATTGAGGTTTATTATCTTTAATAAAACCGCATTGTACCGGTATATCTTTTTAATTCTCCATTCGATATAGGTGCACACTTTGAAATGTTCGTTTGTCTCAACTTTATATTGGTGTGTTTTATTGAGACGTATATTAAAACTTTAATTATTTTTTTATAATATTCTTTAAATCTTCGTTCAAAATTTAAGTAAAATATAGCAGATAATTCAGGTTACGGTGTTTTAAAGACGAATCATGAATTATGTTATGAGTTTGACAAAGCAGGCGGCAAGACGGGAAGACTTCCATTAAAATGCAACGGTAATAATCGTGAAGTTTGTTTGGTATTTCGTTTATCATCACTGTAACTGTGTGTGTAAATAATTGTCTTATTGTAGCGTGAATTTACTTTTGACTCTAATATTACTTTTAAAGCTGTTGCCTGCTCGTGATTCATCAGTGTTTGATTACTCTAAATCTAGACAAATATTATTGTACAATCGGGACGAGGCCACAAAAATATCTCACTCAGTGTCTACCACTACTTTTAAAAAAATAAGAAAGTCCAAACTACATATATTCTAAATAATGTAGAACTCAATTTCATACAATTCTATCGCATAGTGCTGTCATTTAGTTTAGATTTTCTGATATACAGAATGCCTTATGGAATTAACTTCGCATTTTGCACCACCTTGTCTATAACTAAGTAAATATTTTATAATAAGAAAACTAGCCCATTATTGTCTCACTTCAGTACAAAAACCACATCTCCTACAGGGATGGCAGGAGCATTGATCACCACGCTTGCTTAAGGCGGATTGTCGATTTCAGACTTATATCTATTTATTAATTAGGTATTATGTGAAATCATACTAGTTTTAAAGTTGTTTATGTTTGTCAATATTTCAGATTACATCCCTTTACAGAATCGCCCGTGGCGTAAGCGGTAGGCAGTGTCGCGCGACTATATCAACGTGTGCGCGCGGGTTCATCGCCCCGCCTGCCTAAACCTAGCGGCAATTTGGCTAGATCGAATTTGAAAATCACCTACTAAAAATCCTAATTATTTTATTATTTAATCGTGTCGAGAATTATTAGCATAAATACCTCCGTGAATTTGACGAGAATGCAAAACTGCACCGTGTATAAGTAAATATTATAAATAGAATAATAAATGTACAGTAATGCGGGTTCGGATTTAAATTCTGTGCATCGCATAACACGACACAACTTCACATCTACACGACATGAATCGCACTGTCCGTTTCAGATAATATATAAGCGCAATAAATGTGCCCAGAAGAACTTGACCTATCACACTCTCTTACGTAATGTAAATCAAACATAACTGTGTTAATGTTACACCTGTTTCATAAAAATACCGTGGAGATGTACATCTGTGAAGGCACGTGGGTCAACACGCTGCCACCTGAAACACATCACACATCATTGTTCACGACACACTCATCGTAAAGACTCGCTGCTTGCGTTTTTTCTTCGCAATATTTACTCAATTACATCTCATTGTTATAACTTTCGTGGCAGCTGCGTCCTGCATAAGAGAAAGGTATAAAAACAACTAGGCATCACCCATTATCTAAAATACGTGAAAAAGACAACGGCCAAGGTATTAGAGGAAGCGCGTCGTAAATGATAAGCACTGTTGAAACTTCTTATCACTGGAGCCGAGTTTGGTGAGTGACTAATGCTTTTGTTTGGGGTCTCAAAAAGTTTACAGCTTGACAGATCCAGAAGAAGTTCAAAATGAATAAAAAATAAAGGTACTGCCACCTTGACGTTGTGGATTTTTCGGATTTTGTTTTATATTCCGTATCGCCGTTTTTTGGTGTAACAGTAGTTGATAAATTGATACTACGAACATCTAATAACGTACTACGTTAAGCTTTATCTAAAGTAATAAGTAGTTATTATAATGCTTCTTAACATTTTTTACTTAGCTCTATCAACATTTTTGGTAATTTTATAAATGCTCCTGAATTGGTTTCGGCGTAGCACTCGTAGCACCGTAGACCCAAAATTACAAAAATAGATTAATAGTTCGTAGCACACTCGCTGGTGCCGTTTCATGCGTCGCATTGTATTTTGGTTTTTACACGAATATTTGAACTAGCTGAAAAAATAAAGTGGGTTACAAGTGTTGGTTTTGCTGTTACCATTCACGCGTAGCGTAATGAACGAGATAATCGGATAGTAACTATAATAGAGCTTCGGAAAATGGCGTTTATGGGAAAATAGGAAAATCTTCCGACAAATCGACTGGTGTTGTGCATTCGAACAAGTGCATGGGTGTTTCGGTGGTGGTCTCCGTTGTTGTTGTTGTTAGTGGTGGTGGTGGGGTGGTAGATAGTGGTGTGGTGAGGGTTGTTCCCGGAGTGGCAGGCATGTTGAGAGAGGGGCGGGGCGGTGCGGTGAGGGCGCGGGGCGGGCGGGGGTCGGGGGGCGGGGCGGGCACGCCCGCGCTTTGCCGGCGCAAGTGCGGGGTCCGCGGACGACGCCGCCGCGTCTGCCGCGCCCGGCGCTCATTCGGGCCGCGATCGCAGCGCCGCGAACACGCGATGCGCGATACTTCAGCCCCGCACGCACGAGCGCGCGACCACTCCCGCGCGCCTGCCCGACAGAGTGATGTTACCAGACTCCGTTGTAATGTGCCATCGGTTCGGTTGTGAACGAGTGCCACTTCATCTGTTTCCCAAGCGTTGACTGTGCGTTTGTTCGAGGATATCGCGGATTTTGCGTACCCGTCGACGTTGGATGCGTTAAAATTTCGGGTGAGTGAGAGAGGCGAGCGGTCGTGCGCCCGCGGCCGGTTTGACCGCATTATTTTCGAAATACGTACGCCGCAATCCGGTCGACCGCGCTAGAACGATCAAAACATTATAACAAAAACATATAAATTCGGTGACGTTAAAATATTTTTCCAGATCAGCCAGTATTATCGTGATCTTAAATACTTTCACAAAAAAAATGTTTCACAAATATGCCATTTAAATAGGATTAAAGATGAACTTGAAGATGTTCGATTGAGATTTTTTTCAATGTTGTTGGATTAACATAAATAGAGTCAGTACGATTAATTTGAGCTAAACAATCGTGATTAAATAATGTCGTACAAACTAAACAGCGCGTACAGTTAGTCGGAGCAGCATAAAACGCATCCCGTTGATGTCTTTTACTGAACGCTTTTGGAAAGTGCTTGAGCGATATAACCATGTTTATATTGGGTGTTTGTGTAACATGACATGTGATTTTGGTTTCTCTTCATTTTAATATGGTGTGTATCGTCAGACTTGCATTCTTGGTAACTAATTCTCGAAATTTGTATTTTTTTCTAACGTAGAGCGAGGTTTATGAGTGAGAGTGTATTAGTGTCTTAGCGAAACATATAAAGAAAATGTCACTTGATTTGAATTTTGCTGTTTTTTGTAAGTTTACAAGTAACTCATCGACATTTGAATGTATCGCGTCACATGGCCACTTGTATTTTGATAATCCCCACTACTTGCTACGCCGTTTAGTATGGGTGTCATTTAGCTAATACATATAATAGTTTTAGACATATTCACGTTTAAAAGACTAGGTATTCTTTATAAATTCTCTTGTAATCTTTACATAAGTGAAAAGCTACAAATTACTGAAAATACAGAAAACATGTTATATCTCATTGCATCCGAAGAATCTCTGGTTTGTTTCAGTGTTAAGAATATTCACTAATAAATTACCGGGACGAAAACATTCATGTAAACAAATGCAGGGAAATTCCAAAAGAGTAAACAAATACACCGATAAGACAATAAACAGCTGTATTGCAGTTTAAATTTAATAATAATAACTTTCCTACCGAAATTCAGCCACGGCGCGGCGGCCAATTTCAATGAAGATTAGCCAAAAACGCAAAAAATATTATAGTTCACAGGTGTGTGCGCAAACACAGGTGCAATGTTACTTCCCTCACTCTTATAGTCCAATGGGACGGTAATCCGGCACCACCGTAGAGATTAGGCGTAGGACCAACGGCATAACGTCCATCTCGAGACACGGCGATGTTACATCACCAATTTTCAAACTCCGGGCTACACCTGAGAAATTCCAAATGGAAAAACCCAATAACACTTTTTGCCCGACCTGGGAACCTGGGAATCAAACCCAGTCGCGCTTACAATTACGAGACCAACGTAGCAGTTTTAGATTTATACCTAGTGCAAACATTGTTTTATTACGGTGTTGATATTTTCATTATCTGTCGTATTCTTATGTATTCATATTCATATTCATTTATTTTGCGTACCATAATGTGCATAAAAGATGTTACAAAAAGCTTACAGCTAAGGTACAATTATGGACCCTGTTAGGGCACAGCAACATGGTATTAGCATGCATGCATGGCATGGTAGGAGAGCAAATATCTTTTAAATCTGTCTAACTGAATTTTAAAATGAATTATTTATTTGAACAATCTGTAGCAATTGACGTAATTATTAAAAAAAGGAATAAAACTAATAATTAATAATTGAAAATAATAATTGGCTTCCTGTCATCTATAGTTTCCTTTCTACTTAGTTTGTTAGCTGTAAGTGGAAGACTTACAGCTGCATCAACTAAATAAATAAACATAAACATTGATCTTATCACTAATCTTATGGATATAAATAAGGTCACCATCCCAACTCGGAAGGCATCTTCAAACATTTTAATAAAAAAGGGGAGGGGTACATGATGAAAATGCTAGTGAAAATATTCTGGTGATAAGTGAGCTCTTTTCTTTAGCGCCGGCCGCAGGGTGCCTCCTACATCTGAAATAAAATAAGTCATCATCGCCAACCTCTGTCAGTCATCAGTTACCTTCGGTCGACAACGTGCGTCTATCTGATGTCCCCCAATGGACACGTGTCACCATGTTTACTCGATCTTTCTTATTAATTAACAAATAAAATATCTGTCAATTTTCCTCAATTAAAAATACGGTGTACAGTTAGTACGCTCAACGATGTTTATTAAAAATGATCGTTTATACGTAATATTAAAATAAAATCGGATGATATATCGGAGCGTCAATGGTGTACTCCTATGGTAGGTAAGACAAGTACATAAGCTAAATGTGACAAGAGGTTAGAAACTCACTTCTCCACTTGTGCATGTTGACCGGTATATGTACTGCTCAGTTGAATTAAATATGCATGAATATATTACAATGTATGTTAGTGCATTCATTAGAAATACACCTAAAGATAAAACGACTGCCGGTTGGATACAGTGTCAGTCTTTGTTGGTCAACCATTTACTAGTAAAATGCACCAGTGTTGTAAGTTCCTTGGAAATTCTTACTAAAGTTATTAGATTAGTTGCGTCGATTTGTAAATTTCGTGGCGTCCCGGTGATCTAGTCTTCATGCTGCGTTACATTTGTCCATATATCACCAATGTCTTTAGCTGTCCACGTATTGTAAAACGCAAGGTCTTATCACTAATAAATTAAAGTCTGTTAGACGAATTTTAATTATTCTTATATTGCTAGTAAGGTCGTTTACTGATTATGATTTAAATTTGTAACACCTCCCCGCACCATATCTTCATAAACGAGTGCATTGCATTGCAAGCTCTACAGCAGAAAAATCTATTGATTTGATAAAGATACTGGCTTATCTGAGGGTTCTAAAGTTTAATACAATTTCGTTAATTAGGTAAAATAATGTCTTTGTTTTATATCATCAGTAATTTCAATGAACAACAAAAATATATGTATATCATGTATTGCCGATTTTGCATTAAATAAACCTACGTGTAATATTTTTTTGGGTATTTTAAACAGATTTTAACGTTTATTTTTGTATCTTTGCAGGTGGGTCGAGGAGAATTATGCGTGGGGCGTGCGCATGCGCGGTGGTGTGCGCGCTGGTGGCGCTGTGTGCGTGCGCGGGACTGGATGAGCACACCCGCGGTGCCGCCGAGCGCCAGCTACTGGCGCTGCTGGGCTTGCCGCGCAGGCCCGCGCGCCGCGCCTTGCCGCCGCCCGTACCGCGCGCCATGCGCCTGCTGTACGAGGCCGACGGCGCCATCCCCGCCGCCGCTGCCAACACGGCGCGCTCCTACCACCACACTCCCACCGAGCTCGACCTGCGGTTTCCCGGCGAGCATCGATTTCGTCTCTACTTCAACCTGAGCGGCATCCCCAGCGACGAGCTTGCTCGCGGAGCCGACATCACGTTTCAACGAGTCGATGGAGTCGAGGGTGCTCAGCGACTGCTCCTGTACGATGTAGTTCGACCGGGCCGCCGCGGCAAGACGGCGCCCATTCTGCGGCTCCTTGACTCGGTGCCGCTGAGGGCCGCTAAAGGCGCTGTCACGGCAGACGCACTCGGTGCAGCGCGCCGGTGGCTCTCGGAGCCAGAACATAATCATGGACTATTAGTGCGTGTGTTAGAAGAGGGTGAGCAAAATGTAGACGCTAAACAACCTCATGTGCGAGTGCGGAGACGTGTCGCGGAGGAAGACGAAGAGTGGAGCACGCGGCAACCGTTGCTGCTGCTGTACACGGAGGACGCGCGAGCGCGGGCCGCGCGGGAGAGCGGCGAGACGCGGCTGGTGCGCAGCAAGCGCGCGACGCAGCGGCGCGGCCACCGCGCGCACCACCGCCGCAAGGAGGCGCGCGAGATCTGCCAGCGCCGCCCGCTGTACGTGGATTTCGCGGAGGTGGGCTGGAGCGACTGGATCGTGGCGCCGCACGGGTACGAGGCGTACTACTGCCAGGGCGACTGCCCGTTCCCGCTGGCCGACCACCTCAACGGCACGAACCACGCGATCGTGCAGACTCTCGTGAACTCAGTGAACCCGGCCGCGGTGCCGAAAGCGTGCTGTGTACCGACGCAGCTCTCCTCTATTTCCATGTTATATATGGACGAACTAAATAATGTGGTGCTCAAAAACTATCAGGACATGATGGTGACGGGGTGCGGCTGCCGATGACGAAGGCGCCCCCCACGCCCAGTGCGGACATAGTGTTAACTCGTGGACCCAGTGTACATATAGTGACGGCCTCGAACATTGTACATACTTTTTGTGTATATATTCGTGTAATTATTATTTTATTAAACTGCAGATGTAATAAATGATGTAATTTTAAATTGTATTTGTCTATTATTTATTTAAACTTAATCCGTGGTGAAAACCACTATTAAATTGCAAAAATTTGAGCTGCTTATCTATTCCATACTTAGATGTTAAATTGTTTTGAGTACCAACATGGTCTGTTTAGTCATCACACATAAATATATCGCATTTGCTTGCTTGTCTAACATTTGCACTAAACATACTAGTTGTGCAGCTACAGTACCTATTATTTAAACTTTGGTAATGGCTACTTATTTTTATCTAAAGTAGGTAATATATTACGTAAACGCATCTATTTCACCTTTTCAAACTAAGATGAGATAAACTAGAAAAACATATTACTTATAATCTACTAATCAGCGTGTAGGTCAGAATATCATAATCACTACTACAAAAAGTTCTATGGTCATACGCGTATCAGTGACGAATCTCTGCAGACTGCAACCATAACCTATCTCACAGCAAACAGAAACGATGGCCTTGGTCCTAACAGTCTGTAACTACTAACATAACCTTTAACTCGATCCAAATGTGCTACAGGTGCCATTCTCACCTTTAAGCTCATGTTATGCCTATAAACGCCGGATATAAAGGTCATGTTCAAGTCCCAGTCAAAATAAGCCTTATTAGAAGAACGAACGCGGCAAGTAAGCTGGGGTCGTCTAGAGGTGTGTGTCACAGTAACCTCGCTACAAGGTCACTTACGAATGAATGAAACACCTAGTAACGAATATGCCAATATAATGGTAACGAACACCTGAATTTTTCCGCATGGCATGATATAAGGAACTAACCTATGTAAAAAAGTTTTAAAATAGTTTTCATTGTCGAAAAGCTGTATTTTTCTAATTTCGAGTAGAGCCTTGAAAGCAGAGAACGTTGTGTAAAGGCTTCGACCCTTCTTCGGTTTGTTGAAAACAAGCGTAGGTACCAAATATAAATGTCATGTCAAGGGGTATTTAATGGCATATTTCATTTCCTAATAATAATGAACATGTAAAATGTAACATACCAAACATTAATAAATGTTTGAACAGAAAATTATGGAAAGACATTTGATACTAAGGAAAGGTCAGCTATATTTTTTTCATACTTCCCTTGTTATGAAGAGCAAGACCAGCTAAAAACGCGCAGACATTTATGGTGTGCCGTATTGTTGTTAGTAGTCAAAGCTGCTCCAAAGCTTGATTCATACCCACTGCCTCTGCTGTGAATATAACTCAAGCGGCCGAAGAAAAACTGGATGAAAATCAAGAAAATTGCCAAGCTTAAAACGGCAACACTACTACATAATCTATTATGAGCAAAGGTCTGCTTAAAAACTAAACAATGAAACATATAATTCCTGTTTATAACAAGACCGGAAAAATAACTAATATTAGGTAGCACACTGGCGGCAACTGATGTGTCTTATTTACCTTTATGAATTCTATGAAAAACTACATTTAGATGCCTTGTTTCCATAATAATCAAGTTCACAGTTTGACCGACATTCATGCATGACGTATAAAATCACAACAACAAATAAAATGAATACATTGAAACATTTACGTCAAGCAATGACAACTTAATTATTCATTTCAATCATTTATAATGATTTAAAGCTACACTTCCGCTCGGAAGTTCGCGAGCTCTAACTGGACGCCATTGAACGAAACTTAGGCCACACCTAGCCATAATATGGTGAAAAAGGTATCGAATGCATTCTATCGATAAAATAAAATAAACAACAGCTAATTCGTTGCTAAAAAACGAAATAAATCTTGAAACTAAAATACTATATAAACAAAACGTTTCGAAGTCTTAAAGCTTGAATCACTGGATACATATTAATTTAATTGTCCAAGAGTGTAGAGTTTATTCTCGGACACTCCGTATGCCGTCTGCATACGGGGCCGCATTCCTCCGAGGAAATTCATCTAGTTGAATTGTATAAGGTTAGCTGGGCGCATGACGCGTGCGCTGGAACCTTTCTTTTCTCATGGTATGCTCTTGCATTATAAATCCGCATCAAATTATTAACAACTATCTAGATAGTTGTATATTATGCACGCATGCCGTCGTTAATATCATAACAATGTACGTTCATGCTCCTCATTCATTTTTAAAATATCATGTAAAAGCTTATAAAGTCGTCTGAAAAGAATGTCAGAGATAATATTTAAAGTGGATTCCATTTAGAGTGTGGCGGGCAGGTCTCCGAATTTCAAATATTTCGTCACAAGGCGGCTATATATCATGTTTTTGCCTGAACGCAGGAATGCGCGCCGTATAATTTGGCCGGCCACCCGGCCACCCGGCAACTCCGCGTCTGCCGCGCCACCCGCCCTACGTCTATATTATCAGTAGATAAATTCAAGCTTTGTCTTTGCCTCGTATTTCGTCCTCTCGAGATTTTGCTTTTGTTTTTTTTCGTTCGCTTTGGACGGCAACAAAAAACTGAGTGGAGGCGAACGAAGTGGGTATAATTTATTTTATAGTCGGCTCGCTCGTAACTCGGCGGTGGACGGCTGGACGCCGATTTATCCCCATCTCGGCGTAATTAACGTAAATGGATTGGTCAGCGTCGGTGCCTGTGTGCGCGCCCGCCTCGGACCTCGCCGGGCCCGAGCCACTCCCTGCTCATCAACAGCAACCCGAGCCAATCCGCGAAGGGCAGTGCCAGTGCCTCCAGATAATACACGAGGTGATCCGGCTTAATCCAATTACAGTTTTGTTAAACCGCAAGCCGAATAAGATACGAAAATCGTTTGTTGATTACGTACGCTGGGTTCCCAAGCAGCGCGACGACTTATCCCTAGGGGAATTATAATTGTTTTGCATTCTTGCACGGGTATAAAAACAAAAGGGCAAGCCACGGGCCCCCCGCGCTGCAGCCCTGAAGAACAGACTAAAGTCTGACGACTTGCATTCCCTCGAGACAAAAAGCTACAAATGAATTAGAGCGAGCTTTCGACTCGGCCTCACGTGGAAAGTGATTGCTCTTGTTTGAAACATCTACTTATCTACACATTGTTCTTCAATTCATTTTTTTAACGATTACTGTTTATTTATACAATAATAAAAGCATGATACAAACACAAACATGTGATACATTGTTGTATGAGCTTTTGTTATCGATAAATAAGATCATTGTATGCACTAGATTACAATGATCTTATTTAGTAGCCAGCTTAAGCTTTTTTATTTCTATTTTATGTAATGTTTGTTTTTTAATAGTAGAAATGATATTATATGTCTCTATTGTATAAGCTAAAAGATTACCTATTACTTTTTTTGTTACAAAAAAAGCTCTTAGCCACACAAAATAAACCGCAATCTGGATCACGTACTGCAGAAATTAACATTAGTGGTTGGTAGAGTTCTATATAATATCTAGTTTTTTAAATATTTTAGTTTACTTGAAACTTCAGTAAGCACTATAGTTCAATTTTATCTTTGCCCTGTAAATATTTTCTCCGTCCGTTTCATTGTCACAGTATATTGAGGTCTAGGAACAGAACCAGTCTCACTGTTCATAATTATATTCATCAAAGGGTTATTAAACATACCTAATAGCTAATAGGTGTGCTATACTGCACAGGATCGCGAAATGGTTTAGGTTACAATGTTTTTATGCAAAAGTAATATGAAGAAAAAACCAGTTTAATTTGAGCATGCTTGGAATATTTTAGAGGAGGCGTGCGGTCGATGGCCGTGCCGCGGCCGCGAGTCTTGGCGCAGGCGCAACACGCCGCACGCCCGCGGCTGCGCCTGCGCACCCCGGCAAGCACACAGGTAACTTATCTTATCAACTGCTCACTCAACATGCAGATACATATCTGGCCACACGCGCCAACAATCACATTGCGCGCTTTTATTACCAAAATTCATACACTTTTTGACAGTTTAGCTTATCTTAATCTCAAACTTTTTCATTCAACATTACCCAGAATTTGTTGAGCACGACATAATGGTGCATATGTATTTAAAATAATATTTTATTCTGAATATTCTCATACAGTGTCCATTATTTTATGTGGCAATAACAACTATCTACTGGCATTACGCTTAAATTATAATAGCGCGTATTCTGTCTTCATTCTGTGGTTCATTACAAATTTTCAGAATTCTTGCTCAGTTAAATGAAAAAAAAAAGAATAACGCGCGAGGCGCGGTGTGAAATATTTAACACGTACCAGTGACTTGTTTGCGTTTCGAATTTGAGCATCGGAGCGCATCTCGCTACCATCAATTTGTCTGTCCATCACACTTTCGACCTTTCCCCCCGTTGCTGAAGGTTGAAAAAGGAACATAATTATTTTGTCGATGTAAAAAATAATATAGTCGCGTGCCGCGGAACTCGCGCGCCTCGCGTTTTGTTTGTCTCGTACGCACCTCAATCACAATCGACTTTCACCATAAGGGCAGCGTCACATGGACCATAGAGCCGCATATCACCCACCTCGAGCTCAGCAACACTAACGCGAGAACAAGGTTTAATTTCTTATAAATTAACTTGCTATATAAAGTTATTTAAATTAAGCTGCTAGTATGGAATGGCCTTTATCGTCAAGTGCAGTTTGTAAAGCGTGTCACTCAAGCATTACAGCTATCACGCTGAGCTGAGCTTTTGATGTACGCCCTTAGCTTGTTCGCTGTTGTACAGTTTAATCATCCCGTTACAACATTGTAGCGCGCTTTTCTGGAATGGTACTTGCTTACATTACAATCGCAATTAATCACTTTCACAGGGACGTTTATAAATACGTTTACATTTGTTACAAACAATCGTTCTAACTTTAATTGCGTGTAGAAACGTAAAACGATCAAAAAGTAATATTTGTTGAGTGAGAGTGTAGCTCTAGAGAACAGTTATATGTGAAGCGAAAATAAAGTTAATAAGCGTGGATGGTAATCCCACTAGTGGTGTAGTTGTCACGTGTCTGTATAACGGTGATGACATATTTAACCGGCCAGTCGGCCCCGCTCCGATGCATGCTACAACGCATCTCTCCGAGTCGTCGCGACAACACTAAACGAGTATTTTGTCACCACTATAAATGCAACGTAACATGAAACTCTATACAAGACTGTTATAAACGTGCCGATTACTGTTTAAGGAATTTTAATTCGGTATTAATTGCTGGTAAAGCCCTTTGGAATTCTTTAGGAAAAGCTGTATTAAAATCTTACCTTTAGTAGGTAAATTAATTGCATATGCAACATAGCACACAATACGTGTCGATCGAATGCTATAATCCACGCCTTATTAAGTCATGCGCACTTCGTTTTCATAATACCTGTATACTATTGGCACAGAATTTGAAACTGTTGTTTGAACTCTACAAATAGCCTCAAAGAGTAAAGCTCAATAATTAAACCCCATTTGTGAACTATTTTCTTCCGCCTTTTCCTAGCCTTAAACTGGCGAGCATGAAAATTGGGCCAATGAAAATTGTTTTAGTTTTATGTCTGACAATAGCTCATTTTTTTTACAAGTGCTATCTTTTATTACGAAAATAAGCCTCTCGTAAGTGTCAATATTGACGCTCAACAAATAAATGTAACAGAAGAATTCTAGTCCTCAGCATGTTGTATAGAAATTAGCACCTTATCATACTTATTGCCTACTTACTGGTCTTTTGTTCGCTCGTAACAACTTAACACGTCCGCTGCGTTACAGACTTATTAACCGATCGTGTTAAGTTTCTCTTAACAGCTAAAACCATATATCTTTGTTAGCAACAGCTATTAAGTACCTACGTTGTTAGCCTCATAAATAGTTCTAACTAATTTATATTTTTGTAACTGTCATTTAATTATTACCGTGCAGTGTACTGAGACAAAATGTATTGAATAAAGCAAACATATTTTATTCTGCCAACTTAACTTTAGACAAAATATACATTACCAGTTATCTACACAGCACACTATAAAATACATAATATACGTTTGGCATTAAAAGTTTTGTATACAAGATACCCACACAGGCACACCATATATGAACTCCGCAACTAAAAAAACCATTAGCCCAGTATGGATTTTGATAGGCGGGCAGTGCGAGCGGCCAGCAGTGTACGCTAGACAGACATAAACAGCAATTTATTTCTGGCAACGAACCCGCGTCCTTGGCGCCGACCTTATTGCGCAACACCGGTTTCGAAATGCGCACACGCACGGTCTATGTGTACCTATGTGCTTTGCTTATTACAACCGATGATACATTATTTATCGAATCGTGATCCTAGATAACAAGAGTAAGCTTTTCAAAATGTTGCCTGATTAAAATTTTCTATCATTTACAGAATTTTCATGAATTTTCTGTTTAGAATGATTGATGTTTTCACTGAATTGTTTCCTTGGTTCGAAAACCAATGAAATCTTGAAAGCTAATGGAAAAATCTGCCACCAAATAGGCACCTAAGCCCTTTAAAACTTGCACCTTTAACAAATTTATAGCAAAGCGAAACTAATTTCCGTATACCAAGTTTGAAGTCTAAGAACATACTTTTAGATATATACGAAAAATGAAATACATACGAAGCTGTGTGTAACTGTGTACGTAGTGCAAAAAAAAATTGTAACAAGTTGCCAGGTGCGACTAGGCACAAGTGAAAAACAAATCGTGTTGGCACTTATGTATTGTTTTCAAGTCAGATTTTTTCTGGTAAGAGTATGAACCTCCAAAATCGTAGAGCTACGAATTAATGGAGGAGATATTTCTTCAATTACTGCCAAGTATAAGTACCGTTCTTTTTACTTTCGCCTGTCTTGAAGAAAGTATGGTATAGTTTTTTTTAGAGCTTAGGTACACCACATCTCCAAAAAATATTTAAAAAGAAATGATAGATTTAAGATTAATGAGTGAAAACATCAAATTGTTCTTATTCTAGTTATGAACCTAAATTCTTCATATCAGGTATGTTGCTTCGAAGAAAATGCCACATCCACGCATTTAAAATAAGGTGTTTATGGATGCGCGTGTCGGTGGTCGAGTGAAAGTGGCAGCAAGCCTCTTGTCTCCGTCGAGCGAAGGCCGTCCACAACGAGACCGCTGCGACCGCGCGACGTTAATAATATCCACACAAAAACTGTTGCACTAACACTAAAGTAATCCATCATAAATAGTACGTACATTATTTCCGTATTCCCAATACTATTGCGTTTAATATGGTTAAAGGCCGCTCGATATTAATTAGCCGTTGAATCAGGGTCCTCCATTGCCTTGAAGTTTAGATTATTTTTGAGAAGAGTTTGTAACTTTGTAGTAGGAATTAAGGGCAATATCGCCATTTTCCTTGGAGGAAGCTTGTTTATTGAAACGCTATAGTATAATTTCATTTATAAATATTTACTATTCAGGATTTGAGTGGGAAAGAAAGGTGAATTAAAAGATTTTTGAGCACTCTTGCCTATGATATCTACTTAGGCAATCAGCCAGAAGTCAGGTCTATAAACTTAACAAAATATAAAGTATAACTTGACGGCAAGATGTCTGAACCAATTGGCCCTTGGTTCGATACCTAGGTCTACCTTTTTATTTGAGTACATTCTTTTCTGTTTTCTTTATTTTCATTTTAGAGTGACCTTTAATTATGGACCTATATTTTATACACATGATTTACTCAATCTAACAAACAACTTTCCCAAAGAAACGATATTTTTTAATTTGCAAAGCGCATGGCCTCAATCGCCCTAATAGAGTATTGAGTAACAAAAATAACACACATTCAACTGTAATTTAATTTTATTACTAATCCCTTTTTACAAACTAAACTATTTAACTTTTATCATGGCTATTTTTTTTTTTACTATTTATCACGCCTTTGGGGTGAATGGGGTCATGCTTTTTGCAGATTTACGAAATCAGTTCTTTGAAAAAAGCTGTTTGTTATCATGAGTACAATCATGTGTTTATGTATCGGTCACTACATTATCAGTCACCCTATATAATACAACCTTGTGAGGCGGCCGACATTCTGTCAGTGTGTTAGGCCGCATTCGCGCAAACATTTTTTTCCACTACTACCGTTATCAAAGTAGTAATAAATTGGTTTGATGACGTTATTTACTGCTATATTTTTATTGATTAAATTAAAAATTCTTAGAATAGCATATGCACAATGTGATTTGGAATTTAAGCTTAACATTATTTACCTACTATGAATACAATAAAACAATATGAATGCAATAACACGCAGCTATTTATATTTCGTATTGTATGTAACGCATTAGTTGCTAGTTATAGAATCCGGATGTAAATAAATCTTGTAGCAAAAGCTTCGTTCGCAATGATGTGTGCGGCCGCGCCACGGAGCGGCGCGCGCGCTCTGCAATTACCGGCGTGGCCCGCGGGGCATTCCTCACAACGTTCTGCCTAATTAGTTCAGCGCGCGATGAGCCTTTGTCTAACAGTTCAGTTCACCTTGCCGAGTTTTTACGACTGGCATGCATTCGCATATTTGACCTCTAAGTTAAGGACATGGCCCTTTTTGCTTTTGCTACAAAAAATATAGTCGTGTGCTATGATCTATAGGCAAAGATAAACTTAGTAAATCGTTGACTTAAAATATTTCCTCATTCAAAGCTACGTTGCATACCAGCTAGCTAGGCTGCCTGGCATAGAGGTGAATAGGCGGGCCCGAGGACAATGACATTGAATAACAAAATTCGGATAAAAAAATCTGTATGAGTTTTATCGATGAGCGAAAAAATCAATCACTTTTTATTTCTTAACTCGAGATATGTACGAGTAAATTAGGGCACGACTAATGTGTTGGAACGGAGAGCGGTGAACAAGAACTAGTCGGTGAGCAAACATCGGGTCGTGTGTGTCGTGTGGTGAACACCGTTTGGTGTGTTTACCGACGAGGAGAGCGCGGCGGGCCGGCTGCCGACATCTGAACACTGTTACGTAAACATGTCCAACACATAGTGCACAAACACTGGCTGCACTGATCATTAAAAATAATATTTATTCAAGTACTGGTAGGCTACCTCGCTACCTCGCCTCCTCGCACACTCCACGCTAACAAAGTTGAAAAGCTCGCACGTACCAGGTGTGTTTGTTATTACGTTGGCAATTGAAACTATTCTTGTTATGCAGATAGATACATAAAGACATTACGGAAAATTGTTAACAAAGATGCTGCGCAAAAAGCAGGTAAACAATATATTATTGGGTGTAGTATAGCTACTAAGTATCGTGCACTAGAATAATGTCTCGGGTACTAGAGTCGCAGATAAATGGCAATGCACAACGCACTGCTAAGAGCTAACATCTAGAAGAGACACTTCAATGTTTACGCTACACAAGTCATGGAAGGATTTCTATAATATGTACTATCACTTACTGTTGTATAGCTTCTTATTGGATTTATTTAGTTCTTGAGCTGTAAGTTTTCTGAATAATGAATATATTATGCATCATCATCATCATATCAGCCGCACAACGTCCAATGCTGAACATAGGCCTTCCCCATAGATTTCTCATCTTTTTTATAACGTAAGGATATACAACTTTTCATGAATGACTTTCGTGGAAGAGACACCACAATTTTTGCAAATATCACGTGATATTTGCAAAACTGTCCTAAAAAAAATTAGTTAAAAGCGCCTCGTGACGTATCATCCTATCCTATATGTCAAAGATTTTAACTGAAGTGTTAAATAGAACCTACTTATTCATAACAGTGATAAATGATGCAAATACAAACAGCATTATTAACACACCTTTACTAGGACTGTCAAAACTTACAAACAAGGAAAGCAAACTTGATATAGTGATAACGCTATAAAAGGTGCATCGTACGAGTCCAACAGTACAACTAGAGGTCTGAACGTCGTAGGCAAAATCCCAGAATGTTGTTGAGAGGCGTGTCGTATGCGAATAAGGCTTATTCTATGTCGGAGGTACGGTCTGGTTTATAAATAGCTCGCGGCGGTGCGGGCAGGTGCAGCGCGCTCAGACGGGCGGTCGCCGCGCGCTCCGCTTCCGCGAATCTCCTCACAGAATATCTCAGCACGCTACACTTGATCATGCACCCTACATCGCCGTGGCTCGCGATACCCTCGGGACGTTCAGCATGTCTGCCCGTTAACGTCTACTGTTGCCTTCTAAAACCTTCTAAGACCGCTACGAATAGTTGTACTCGTAGTGATATTGATGTAGACCTAAGGGAATTTCTGATCGAAGTAAAGCTATTGTTTATCGTCCAGAAGGCAAAAAGGTTTTGTCTCATGTTTTAGTTTCCTTTCACGATATCCTCTAAAGAAGGGCTCTTGTAGAATAGATATGAGAAGTTTATTTTTCCTCCAAAACGAAATCCAGTACGCTGCTAAGGTGTGGCGTGCCAAAGTAACCAAGGTGCCTAGACATGTTTGCCAGGTGTGCTCATACATTTAAACCACTTAAAGTATAATAGCCTCGTATCTAATCCTTATTTTAATAAACAAGATACCTACCTATAAATGTCGATAATAAATGTTCGTATCGATATCATATTACGAAAATTAATGGTAAAATATTGATTTTCGTTCCAATACAAGCTTAGATCATAGAAAAAAGGATGAAATCTTACACCGATGTTTTAGTTAATTAATAACGATTTAATTCTTTCCTTTGGCCGCGTGTTCCGAAGCTTACGTCATGAGAACTTTATTATACAGATGATTTGGCAGCGGAACGGATTAATTAAATGGAGGATCACAAAACAAAACCATTTAAAAATTGTTTCGCCTACCGTCATTATTGTGTGGTTTCTTTTTTCCTGTTTTATGATATAGGGCCGCGTATCTTAGCGTAATAATATCGATCTGCCTTTTAGAATGACTTATTGACATTTTTAGGAGGTCTAAAATAGAACCACAAAATACTGCTAGCACAAACTCTACATTACTTAAAGAATAAAAACATCTGTTGATAAAAACCTAAGCTGATATTTATACACTTAAATATAAGTATGAAGGCTTCAAGTAATATAAGTCGCTTGCGATGCTGAGCGCTTCGCAATGCGCCTGCGCACACCAGTCGCGGGAGGTTGCTGGAAACAGAAAAACATCAACGATACGTAATGGAATCCCGATGCAATCGGCTTGCACCCGATGCGTGGACTTTATAAATAAATATTACTTTCGAGTCCCATCCGCGTTCCATGCGAAGTAAAAAAGGGGTATCGGTAACGGTTGAAAAAGTATCAGAATTATCTTAAGTTTATTTAACTTCTTGCTCGGATGATCGTGTCCACTGAAAGGAAACAGAATGAATCCTCCCTGGATTCATTTAATAGCGCAACGTACAAACTCAGGCAGTAATTACATGAAACGATTTTCCGGTCAATGAAAATTCCTTCGTAGACGCCCGTCATAAAAAGCTTTATTATGCAATTATAATCCTGCATCAGACCTTAAGTCTACCATGAGGATTCGTTGGGATGTTTTTATAAAATCTTATCTAAACTGCCATTATTTATTTTCAAAGCTCGACACTAAAAGCGTTTATCGGTTCTATATGAACACTAAATATCTGCTGCCCAAAGATATTAATATCTCACGATGTCTACCTGATAAGTGGAAGTGCAGTTTGTGAAAATGGGCTTCAGGATAAAAAGGTCGAGTGGTAAATAATGTTTGGATGGGAATAATGATAGGCGGTCGGTAGACGATAGGGCGCCGCGCGGTGACGCCGCGCCGCCTGACCGTGTCGCGCGCGCGCCTACACACGGCGCACTGCCGCGCTCAACTTTGAACTGAGCAACACTGTGCACCGCGCGCGCTTATCGCTGCTCCACTTTACTGTGCCCTAAGTATTCAATATATCTTATAAAGAAAGCGACACAATGGTTGCGTGACGAGTGCAACTTTAACATTTCAGTCGGTTAATAAACTAGTCAAGTATAACCAAGGTGTGTAGTAGCGTTAAATTACAAGCGTGCAATTAAGAAATCATTACGCGAAATTAAAAAGTGCAATGATAGGTTTGATATCTTGTTACTGTCCTAATGAGTTGCATAACGCTGTGTAGTATGCTGGCCGGGCGGCGCGGCCGTAGCGCTCGGGTTACCGTACACGTCCCACCTGCGGCCGCACCACCGCCACTTGCGTCATTTACAACTTTAAAATAATAAAACTGGTTTTGATTGTGATCTATACGATGGTGTATCACGATTAATGTCCCAAGCAGCGCACCTGGCAGCCCGACCCCGTGCTGTCACGACACTTGATACCGTGTAACCTGAAGCGCCTGATGTTTGTACAACATCAAATCCATATTCATATCACAATGGCATTAAACAACTAGTTTACTGCCCAAATCTGACATAATCGTTCTTAATTATGTATCCAACTTGATCGCTATCGGCCATGTTGAACATGTTAATGACAATTAATATAGAGATGACGACTGATTCTTCTGAGGTGCAACTCGTTTTTATATAGGTTACGTTATGATAGAATATTGTTTTCGTTTTATATTTTGGGTACAATGTACCCAAAACTACTAATTAAAAAGTCGATATGTAGGTAAATATGGTGCATTCAAAGTTTATGAATGAGATGCCATAACAACAAACCTTCATATTCTTAAAGGTATTCATAAAAAGGAAGGATCCATGATTAATTTCCCAGTTGATTTTCCATACACGTACGTTCATACATATGAGACGAGTGTTATTTTTTTAAACAAAGAAGACAACGACGGAGCAACGACCTGCCCTTATTTGGAGTATACAGCATATCGACTGTGGCGGTTCTTTATGAAGTGCCTGAACACAGATAGGTAACCTGAGAGCATTAAATTGAAAAACTGTAATACCGAAATAGTTAACATTGTTTATGGTAAATCTCTGAAAACCAGATTATACTAGATATTGTTGGACGATCGTTTAAATAATTTTAATAAAAACGAGCTAAAAAATTAGTAATCGTTATTTCTGGAAAATTATTAAAATGAAATAAGTTTGGTCTATTATCGTAGTTGACGTGGTGCCTCGTCAGGTGGGCAGGTGTAGCAGCAACCTGTTCGATCTCAGTATCATGTTACACTAGGTTTCACATTAGGAAATTTATACGACGGCTCGTATGACTACTGACTGTTAATTATTGTTTTATTGACGAGATAAATTATTATAATTATTAATCGGTTCCGAGAATGTACTGCAAAACAAGGTGATTCATCCGCATTTATTTCGCTGTGGCCCGCGCAGATGTGCGCCCGCGCCACGGGGAGTGTTGATTAAATTAAGTGACATTTCATTTTAATTCACCAACATAAATCTCGGACATTACGAGTGCCATTATCGTAGCTCGCAGGTGCCGCGCCCCGCTAATAAGCCAAAGGTCTCCACACGATAAACGAACTGACACAACGTCGGAAGAGTAGCCATGTTGTCGCCGATTATGATTAACTTATTGTAATTGTTCAATCGCTCGATTCACTCAAACAAACTTAAGTGCAACCTTATCAATCATTTGTTGTTGTTTTCATCGATTTTATGTAATCGCGTGCTAAATGTGGAATAAGCAAACTTTATATAAACAAACACTGAGAGTAATTGTTTACTTCTATACGTCAATGTAGCTTATCGACTATTCCGAGAAAGACAATATATTAGAAGAAACAAATACTACGTAGGTACTGAGATAATACATTGTTAACTATTTTATACCAACCATGCATCTTACAGCATCTACAGTGTGCATCACTAGTAAAAACGCACGCATTTGGCTGTAACACAAAGTTAGGATATATTTAACCAATGATTAATCGAAACCAATTTAAAGTTTCATACAGCTGCAATCACAAGTTAACGAACATGTGATTTATTAAAATAAGTGGTGTATTTACTCAATGCGTCGTAAAACCGAGCGTTAATTCAAACAACTTAATTATATGCCATTTGCCTAGAAATAGAGTACCGTCACTTGTTTTAATATCAATAAATAACTTTGTAAATCGATGCAGCGCTGATCATAAAACGTGCGGTGTGGTGTGTGGATCCCTTACGTAGCTCCGATGCTGCGCACCCAGTGCCTGTCACTTTTATGCGACCACTTCATATATTTCCATGTATATTGTCAATACGCTGCATTTGCATAAGCGAGCCGGAGGAAATATTACGAGGTAGATACCAAGTACGAATGTGGCCGGTCCGCGGTGCGTTTCCATTTTGCAATACAATCAGCGCTGTGCTGTGATACGTACGGCGGTACCACACCTTATTATCATAAGTTTACGAGCGTGGTAAACCAACACATTTATGTGTTTGTACTTAACGCATTGAAGATTAGGCACGGCCGTTAATCGTTCAGCTATAACAACCATTAAATGATGCATTAGCTGATTTATGTTGTATTTACTAATAGCGTTGAGTTATAGTGTTGTGTCCCCGTGAGCGCCATCGAGACATCTCGGTACTTAGCTCTCGTGTTTCTAACTAAAAGCATGCTTAGCTGTGAAGGGTTAACAGGAGATTTTACTTCGGATTATACAACTTAAAGCATTTGTGGCCTACTGTGTTCTAGAATTTTAAATTACGAAGGGAAGACATTTATAATCTATGCCTTTTCTCTGTGCACTCCGATGTGTTCCTATCATACAACAAAAGCCTCGTAAAAGCCTCTTCCTTATTATCGCCTATTGCCTTCATACCAATTAAGATTTACACTCCTTCTGTGCATACCTACATGCACTGTCATCGAGGTTTTTCATGTTATCTATCACAAATTCTTTAGACTTTTTTATGACCAGCTGCATTTTTCATTCTTTGAAAATGTTCTTTAAACTTGTATTTTATTTTACGCTTGCTCTTCATTTCGAACACACACAGAACAGCACAACACAGCACAGAACAGCATTCTAAAGTTCAAAGTTCGTTCTTCACCATCTTGATAAAGAGACATAGCAAACCCGCTTCCTTTAACTGCAGTGACCGGCGATTGCGGCTTTAAACTTCCGAAAAGTAACTCGATCGCTTCGGCTAAATTGTTTATCAATCTAGCATTGTTTGCAATACAACTTTGTTCTAAAGACGTCTCATCAGTTGGTTACCAAAAACTCAGACATATTCAACAGGCAAAAGGCATAGGCAACTCATACATATACATACATAAACCCACGCCTTTTTTTCCATGGGAGTAGGCAGAAACCTCAGAACGCCACCGACTACGATCCTTACAGACTCCTTTCGCCTCCTCCACGTTCATACATCTGGTCATACAAGCACGGCGGTTGCGAGTACTGCGCACCCGACCTTTCTGAAGAACCTCACTAATAAGGTCAGGGTAGGTCCTTCTAGGGCGGAATTAACAGCGTTACCACAGACATCTGCCATATAAATTCCTTTTGTTAGTCACCTTTCACTCATTCTCTCAACATGACCGTCCATCTAAGCATACTCTTTTCAACCTTATACTCTTTACTTCCCAAATATTTACATAGCTGAATATAGTCTGGGTGTTTACCAAGTAATTGACGTGTAAAACTTTCCTCATCTTAGAATAATGAGTAATTCGCTAGTTTTCCGTGTGAGGTTTACCTTAGCTATTCCAAGGTAAGTAATTAAAAGACTTTTATTGCATGTGTCAAGCTTAAAACCAAGTCACTATTGACATTCTTGTGAATCAAAAGCCATAAAATAAAACTTACTAAATTACTTTTGATAGTTAAAACTTTCTTTGCGTGGCTGACAAAACACCAGCCAACGCGGTACTTGAATTGTTGTAGCTTCCTTCACGGATCGTGGCGTAGCAGTGTCGTAGCCGTCTCGTAGGCGTATCGTAGGCCTCCTATAATTTGGCGATTTTAAGGGCAACTTTGAGTTTAATGTTACGATATCACTTCGTTGATTTTCTTTTAAGCAGTAGAATAGATAATGTAGATTAGCCCCTTTCAAAAGAACTTACTACGCCAGCATTGTTTTGCCCAACACATTTATGCAAGGAGCTGTGACACTCTTAAACTTTAATGTTAGACAGTTTGTCCCTTGCCTGCTTTTCTTTTGATTTATTTTTATTTTATTAGCTATATCTTTAACTACTTAAATAACTTTTCACATTTATTAATGTGCGTATTTTAGTCCTTCAAATCATATCATCTTGCGGTGAATAACCCATTGTTTATTTAATTGCAGTCATTTTCTACGACTACTTATGTTTTTTTCTAAAAAGAGACTTTCATTCGCACATCACATCGAACCTATGATCGTGGCATAAAGCACGATTGTAGGTTCTTGCAATTTAATTGAATTCAAACGGTTTGCTCTTTGAGCTGACAGACTTTATTTGCTGAGAAGACATCACGCATCACATAAGAGAGTGTGAATGTAGAGCTGTTGCAGTGTGGTGGTGGTGTCGCGCTAGGTCACGCATGCGCAGTGCAGTAGCCGACCTTGCGGCGGCGCGGGCGCGGGCGTCTCAAGTTGCGCCCACATTTCTGCCGCTCGCCGCGCGTGCGGTTCAATCCCGCGACGGAATGCCTCCATCCGATAGCTTCGACGAACATTTGATATACTCTCGACTACATTTCTGACATACCACACAAGCAGCCAATGTAACTGTACAAGAGTCAATTGATTTCGTGTCACTGCGAAGAGGCGACGAGGTCCTACTCGGCTTTCTTGGAAAGTCTGAGCGTCAGTTGCAGATGGACGAATGAGAAGCTGCGCCCCGCTTACGCTTGCGCGCCACTTGTCGATAAATAAAGGATTTTCTCCACGATTGAGAAGGCAACAGCATATATTAGAATTACAAAGTTAAATGAGATCTAATCTAAACTTAGATCTCATTATATCTATTCTCGGTATAACTTAGATTATTTGAATACATATTACTTGCAACAATAATAAGCTTTAAACACAATGAATCCCTTTGTTCAATTGACGCTATTTCTCGCATAAGGAACGTTTGACGTAATTAGATAATTAAATCTATAATTAAGTAGTTAATCTGCGAACTCGTATGTCTTGATCTAGCCGCCTTGTAAGCAAGATAATCATGTTGTGACATTACGTTATTTATCATCAGCTACGGAAGCAATGGAAATATTGACAGTAAACATGATTATAGATATCGCAAGAGCCGCGCGTCTGCAGGCAGTATGTAGGCCTGTGGAGATACTGCGCCAAACACGTGCGCGTGACACCAATCCCTATCTGACAAATGCAACTATTAAATTTATGTATCCACTTCTATTAATACCGCAGATACTGGATGTAATAGCGAGGTTCGCGTGATATACGGTGGCGTTTACACGTCTCTAATTGAAACCAAAGGCAAGCGAGAACTTTGAATATTCTATTGCTGTTTAACGACCTGTAATTAGACAAATGCGATATAGATCTAGTTAATTTGCTAGGTTACAACCCGCGCAGATCCTAATAGTCTTCGGCTTAGCTTGAATTGTGACCGCCTGTAATGCTATTGATTTCATTAACGCTTGCGGTGACATCACTATTGTTAAGTATAAGGAAATACTTAGTGCGATTGCGATATAGTATTCAAATACAGCGAGAAAATATATGTACCTCTCATAGCGATGTGCAGCTATTACAGATGCTCATTTACTTACAGAACTAATTACCATTGCAAATGATAAGCCTTTGAAATATGTACGCTTTTACTAAAAATATACCGACCGTTAAGTAAAATGTAAGTGGTGCTTTAGTTCTGAGTATTTGCATCTATTTTTAGTCCGGATTGTTGGTCGGGCTCGTAACCACAGGCGATAAATAATGCAAATAGAGCTTTTTGCATTGACATAGTATCTTAACTGGAAGCAACTCCCGATAAATTGTAAGGCGAACCCTGCGCTGGATCGCGAAGACAAGTGGACTATAACACTATAATGTTCTGAGTGCGTAAGTAATTATGGCATGTCTCCGTACTGTGGTCTCACCTATTCTTAGTAAGATGGCTGGAAATATAATTGTGTATTCCTTCCACACGAACACTTTGATCGTTGAAGTTGACTTCAACTTAATCATATTCATTTATTGTGTGGGGTCTGGTTTGAACATTGTCCTTTAAACATTAATTATCAACTTGTCAATCCACGTCAATTTATACAAAACAAAACAAATGAATAAATTATGATCGAGTCGTTAAACGGGAATTTACGCAAATATCAATAACAAACCTAACAATGTGGGTATTGTGGGTGAAACAGATTGTGGTATACAAAAACAAAAGGTGACTTAAAAAAATACCTAAAACGGAATTGTCCCTCGTTTTTTGAAGTCGGTTAAAAAGCTATGATTGTCACTTCAAAAAGTTTATATCTTGTAGCGCATGTTAGTAACTTTTCCTCGGTTGAAGTCGACTTACAAGATTGCTCGGCTCGCCAGGTAAGGCAACTTACATGAAAAACTCACCTCACTCGCTGACACGTAAGCCTCGTTGGAATCTATCGGCTGACAAATTCAGCCACCTTTTAACAGGTAGGTGATCGCACCGCTACGGCTTACTCGAGATAACTCGTGTTTTAAAGGCCCCAAAACAGAGGTCTAACGATCGATCATTAGGACTTATTTGTTTTTTGACGTTGACGGGACACCGACAGGGTTAGTAGTGGACGCATTTTTGTTATTATCTATGGGTTGCATCAGGCCATTCGTCATGCTGTCAGAGGAACAGGGCCCAACGAGACAATCAAAGTGACCGCTTGATAACGGCACTTGGTGACGCTCCACACTTTCCCACTGCCAGTACCTGGTACTCTGGTGGCATCTTGCGTGAGCTTGCGTGAGCTGCCTAGTATGACGCTTTTATAGCAGATGCATCGTGTTTCCCTGTATTAGGTATCGTATCATTGGTTTAGTTAGAGGGAACAGAGGTGATTTATGACAAAAGTGCTCAAGACACTCGTATATTTTGGGTTTCTTTATTATATATATTCCTCATCCATTTCTGTTGACTTACTTTGTCAGCAAAGGATTTTCCTATAAGTGTTGTTTATCTTTGGAAATTTAAACACCAAACCCTCTTAGTAGGTATCATTTCTGCCTGAAAACATGGATTTCATTACCCATAGGTATGCTTGGCATATTCTTGTAAACATGTCCAAACACATTTATTAAATTGTATTCTTAACCATTGACCACAAACCACATTTTCTATTATCGCACGGATTGCAACAGGAGTTTCAGGTAACTCAGCAGCATTCTTAGTTCTTATTTCATATTATTAATTTTCCTTTAGCGTGTACATATCTTCCTAAATATGTAGGAATCTAACACAAACACAATGAACGAGCACTTTATGTCGTAACCCGTAAATCATTGTAACTTAGTTCATTTTAATAGACTTAACTAGGAATTAAATGTGCATATTGTGTTAAACTACATTGTACATAATTTAATAGCTAGGTATGTTCTAACTGAACTTTGTACCGATGAGGTGATGACTAAATGGTCACCACGTTTGTGGTCCCTTCTCTAGTATTCAACTCACTCCAAGACTGATGTAGTTCAGTTATAGATAGGTTAAATGAATCGTGGACTGACAAGATCAATTTGAAATAGTATCCATGAGTACAATACTAATGCACATGGGAAACATTCAAAGACAACATTCCAAATCCTCCACCATCAATATTAAGAAAATCTTAATTCATCTTACCTCTGATTAATGTTGATTCAACTTAGTAATCGAACCTCAAGTAGGTAGTTGTCGTTTTAAAATCATAATCCAAACAGTTGTATGTGACACTGGAATATTTGCAGAAATAATAACTTATTGACGTGGACCCGTCGACGGAGACCAGTATCTGCTCTACCACATAAATACATACTGATATTAGTTTTGGCCTTCCGGAAATGTTTTATGTGCACTTAAGGAGAGGTAACAAAGGTTATAGTTGCTTGTAAACTTGATTGATGAACGGTAAAGTTATGTTTGTGTTGGCGTACGTAAGATTATCGAAGGCAAGTTTTGCATACCGCAGGCCACTACCATAAAATACAATACATTACGAGCCAGCCAGCGGCTACCGTGTTACGTGATACGCGCTTCTAAAAGAATATCAATGAATATCAATAACTAATAGACACTTTCTTATTAATTGGGCAACCGTTCGGTTCTCATTTTTGGCATAAAATATATTGAGTTGTGAAATTCTTAACTGTTTTATATGATCATGTTACGTCACATGTGGTCCTGGAGTACTTAAAGCTGGATAAAGCTCTGAATCGCCTCAGGAACTCGTAATGAATGTATAAAAATTCCGTATTAAAGTGACATCTCCACTTAGACCCCGATAACTTACCTTTCGTTTCAGATGCCTATCTCAAAATGTCATAAAATTAATTTAAAGAATGTCTAACCAACGTAATATTAACCCTACAACTGCCTTAAGGTCCAAATGATACGTGTTCAGTAGAAATGAAATGACGTTTGATTACTCTCATTCATCGACGACATCATAAACGACACAAATCCCGTCCTAAAACATTGTTATCAGTGTTCCCACTCTAATCTTAAGGCAATAAAATTTCGATGGCCCAAGAAAACGGGGCAGCTCGATAACCATAAATTTGGCCCGAAGCGGATGGGACAAATTTTTATAATGGGCCTCCCCCATTTGGATGCTGAGTTGCGTTAATGACAACCTAACAGTTTGTTTTAACATCATTATAGGAGCGTATCGGGCATTCCATCACAGGTACCTGCGAGCACACCCGGGCGCATACACATGTATCGACTCCCCAGCTTGATACACGCACCGATTATTGTCATTCTCTTACTGATTCCAACTGATTGTAATCTTACCAACTCAATTCGATAGCTCTGGGTTAATTAATGACATTCCTAAAAAATATCAAGTCAGATGTACTTTATGTGCCTAAATAAAACAGGTCAAGCATGTTTCTATTTTGATACCAAGGGTTCTCCCTATGATAATTTTGTCATGGTATCAAATTTTAGTCAAAGTGACCACAATCTTTGGTTTATATTCGTAATTTTGATAGTATAATTAGGTAAAAATAATATGGTAGGTATGTATAGTACCAATTTTATTATTTAGAAAATATATGGTATGAAAAAGACGACAATTCGTTGCAATGCTGATGAGTAATGTTTAACCAACACCACAGGTAGCATAACTATCCAACTGTCACATTTTTTCATTATACTTGACATACCTTTGGACTAAAATGACCGTGACTTTAAATGAGGACTCTGTTTTCTCATATCAAACACAGAACCCAAAAAACGGTAACTGCTACTAATTAGAAACGGCTATTAAAATATTCCATTTTTTTATATTCATTCCGACTGTCGTTCTCAATTATGTCGTTGACCTTTTGTGGCATCCATACATAGGACAACAGGGATTATTTGGAAATATTGATTTGATGAGATTGGAATGTTCAATATGATGTTTGGTGGTACAAGTAGTGTGTAGCAAAGGGTTGTGTGGAGGTAGTGACTCGGTTGGTGCGTCAAACGCGGCATCCCACGGCAATATATCCCCGGGACAGCTACACGCATTTACAATTACCTTATCTCGGTCTGTGCCGGCTCCTGACATCACGCGACAAATATTCGTGATCATCACACCAGTGTCGACCGAATAAAATATAGCATCAGCATTTATAGCATCCTGAAGTTCCTAGTTCTTGCAGCAGCTAAAGAAATTAGTTTAATATAGTACTTGTTATTAATTATTAGTATTTATCTGCATATATGATTATCCGAGTATTTTCCATATCGCTAAGTGATTCCATTTCGTCGAGGAAACTCATATGAAAAAATACGCCGAACTTTTCCACTAAATAAGCATGCTGATAAAGTACTTAGCAACATTTCTAAATTATCCTTTAATGTAAAGAATGCGCAGATAATTAGCATTAATAAAAAGGGTAATAGATCACTATACAATCGGAAATAAAAGTAAAAGGCACAGCCTTTAATTAATTTTAGGCTCGCAGGACGTAAGGAAAGAAATTGACATTTCAATAGCAAAAACAAAAACTAACGTGGTACGGTACAGTCACAACCAAAGTGATTTAGCGCAGTCGCAGACAGGCGCGGTTCCCATGGGAAAGCGCCCGCAAATATTGACACTAAGGCAACATGTTTATATGCACTTAATGCATCGCTCACTTTTTTATATTTTATTTGTTCTGAGCGCGCGAGGCAGACGAAACGTCGGCCTCTTGTTTAAGTTGTTTTTCTCGTAATTTTGTTTAACAGGTAGTGTCTAATGCCGGTTATAAAAATGTTATTTTAGAATAACGAAACATGTGATAGACACGTTTTTTAATATTCAACTTTTTACAGTTCAATATTAGGATAGGTTTCTCGGAAACATTGTGTTAACGTCGTAGAAATGTTACAAAGTAAAATGAAATAATTACTTTTCCACATCTGGGACCGGATACGCGCAAATTATGGGCCGCACATCATAATAAATAGTCAAACACGGAAACCAACTATCAAGACAATACATAGCGAAAGGCAGGTTAAAAGCACTTACTTAGTTTTTCTTCTCCGTTGCCGCTTGTTATACCGTAACGTAACAAAAGTATTTAAGTGCTCATTATTTTAGGTATAAAAGTTTATTTAGATTCAATATATCATAGCAGGTGGCGTTCCGTGGTTTCTACTTACCCCCATGGGAAAAAGGCGTGAGTTTACGTATGTATTTAGATCTAAATAAAGTAGAAGATGCAAATATTTCTAAAGTTGATTGGATATTTGTTTGTTTGTTAGATATGTTGATGCTTGTAATACTTGGATCAGCATCGAATTTATATGACATACCATAAAGCGGTTCGCGGAGGAATGTCCATTGTCTATACGGCTAATATAATGATGATTTTGTTTGCGCTGATTTAGTAGTGTATTGTGTACACCTTCGTTGGAGACGGCCCATGTCATGGTCATCGGAAAATTGATTTCCTACACTGAAGTAATTATTTCAAAATATGTTACATACCATCATCACGCCTGTGTCCCCGAAGGGTTAGGTAGAGGTGTACTTATGTACACCCACCTATTGCCATTAACCGGGCACAATCCTGACTCCGAGCTGCTACTGAAAATTTCATAGGAAAACCCAATAACACTTTCTCGACCTAGGAATTGAACCCAAGACCTCTAGCAGTCGCGCTTAGGACCAATAGTCCAACAAGACAGTATAGTTAAAAAATATAATAAAATAGTTTTACGTAATATTTTTTTAAAATAGGGTCACGCTTCCGCAGTGGTGACGGTGTGACTTCAGTCATTTTGCGGTTAAAATAATGGTTCCAAATTACGTGTTGTGTCCTTGCTGATCCATGTGGGAATGCGCAACATGGTGCGTCACGTCCCCCTAATTACGTGTCGATGTGGATGCACAAATTATAGGCTGTCGGTGACGGTCCTGGAACAACGCACCATTCTCGTTTGGAATGTCTTTGATACGATTTTGGCCTAATCATTTTGTGTGAGACAAAACAACCGGCGATTTTTTACATGATTTATTGATTCACTTAGGCAGTTAGGGCCTTGTTTTTTTCCACGACGTAGATGCTGCTTCAAATGTCTTTTTTTAGACCCGAACATATAATATTAGAAGACGAAAAAATTATCTTACCTTTATTTAATGACTGGCGAAACTTTTACGATTCATGGAGAGTAATATAGAGGCCATATAATGGATTTTTATTGCGCGTCATTTAAATACCTGCCAATAATATTGTTTCATCATTATCCCAAGTCTGCTAAGGATATGGGCAGGAATGTGTAATGGCAATAATTAGATAACAACATAAGCTCTCAAGTTATTAGACTCAACGAGGAGAGCGGCGCGCTTTGAGCCGCCAACTTGTTAACACTTGTACGTTAACGTTATCTCTTTTTATTTTATTCCTGGCTTCAAACCTCTCCCAGTACACTCCCTATTAGGTTAGCCATAAAAGAGAAAAAACATCACATTCTCTATATTCAAGTCAAAACATATTCATTATTCCATGACATGGAATGTTCAAAACATAAAAGTAGGCAGCGTTTAAAAAAATACATTTCAAAACATACAATCGAGAATATTTTATGTTTAAGACATCAAAATCAATTATTATTCCCCAACTGGACCTATCCTTTGGGTTATTTATCATTATGATCTCGATCACAAAAGGACAACAACACGGAATAACTTATTTAGTTGGTCCAGACAACTTTATGTCTTATGGGCTACGGATGAGATGCGTGTATTCTTTTATCAGCGCGTTTGATGCTCGGAGCGATTTCGATTTGGGATACATGAAAGCGTGCAAAGGATTTGGACTGTTTACGACTACGTGGGTGGTTGTGGGCGTGGCATCGTCCATCCTCGTCACTCTAACGGTATTTTCATATCTCTGTCTCTTCTGCGGCCGCTCCCACAGGACCTTTCTTGTTAACGTATTTTTTGTTCCTCTCAGCTCGCTTTATGGAATGGTCAGGCGAGCAAATATTTACTCACGATTTTGAAAATCTTGTTTTCATACTACCAGTGCTTAATGTACCTATAGATGATGACTGGTCACTTCACCACGATTACGACCCTTTTTAATATTGTATGTATCTTTATGTAAAACATAAACAAAACAGAATTACATCTTCTTACAGTGGCATAAAGTTCATTGTTCTCAATGTTTGTGAGAGAAAATCATTAGATAGATACTTGAAACGCAATTAAGAGGTATAAATGATGATACACAGCATCTTTCCAAAGTTCTCAGTAAAAGGAATTCGACAGTTACTTCCTGACGCTCTCTTATTAACTTTATTTCCCACACTAACATTTATATGTGTTATAGATGTGTGTGTATATAAATTTTATTTCCCTTAATTGAAAAACACTTAGGTAGTTTGGGTAGGTGTTGGAGACTCGGCGGCATGGACCAAAGGCAAAGTCGGACCTCACGCGCGCCCTCTGCCGACGATAAAGAAATTATCCGCTTTCAAACATCTTTCGTACTAACGACCGCCAATCCGGCGCTCGGTGCCTAATTGGTAGGTAGTAGGTACCGAAACTACCTATCGACCGAAGTCTTAAGAACGTAATTACGAGCAACCATGACTTAATACGTTTTATGCTGTAGATAAGTACATCTTTCCCTGTGAAAATAGCCTTGTAACGGCGAACAGAAAACTCACGTAGAAAAGATTTCAACGCGCTCTGCTTGCGCAATGATTTTTTTTCAGTTTTGAAATTGGATATTTTATTTTCTTTTAATCAATTCAAATGTACGTCTTTTTATTGTTTATTGCCTATATGCAGATGGAGGATCAAACTTTATTCCTATCAAAAGGATTGCCTTTCGGTAGGAATAAAGTCACGTCTCACGTCTGTCACAGTGCAGACAATGACGAAAGACAGATATGTGTGGAAAAGGGAGAGGTAAGCCTTTTCCCAGGATAGGAACAATATAAGCTTAAGTGATTAATAGATTGCTTAACTCTAGCTAAGCAGCCGACAACTTCCTAGGGCTTACTAGATCGGCGAGATGACATTATGAAAAAAAAATTATAGCCTAAAAATTTAGATACGAAAACATACATACAATCACGCCTGTATTCCCCAACGGGTCAGGCATAGGTGTACCGTAAACCCACAGTTCCCCGGTATGTATTTAGGTCCCATGAAATAGGGGGCGAGCCTATTGCCATTAACCGGGCACAAATTCTCTCGTTCTACTGGGATATTTCATAGAAAACTTAATTAACCTTTGCTCGACCTGGAAATCGAACCCAAGATCTCTAGCGTAGCAGTCGGGCTTAGAACCACTAGGTCAACGAGACAGGATACGAAAACAAACCCTTTAAAATGGTAGGTTAGTACCTACTAACTGGTAAATATGTTTAGAAGACAAAACAGTTGCTGGTTCAAACTAGTTCCCAATTCTGAAAATTGGCAGGACCGCCACCTCATTTTTACCACATTTAATTTTCGATGAAAGGGTAAATTACTGTATTCTTTTATGTTAAACAAAAGCTGTTGAAAGGAGTTATTAACGTTTTTGAATAGGGCAACGTAAAAAACATTGACTCATCGAACGGAGTAAACCGCTATTTCATAACGTTTTACCGATAACTCGATAACGTTACGAGAACATCTATTGTTTACAAAATAAAAGGACAGTAACACCGACCACTCACACTAAAGTACCTATTTCATTTTAATCCTACTATTTAAGACCTAAATGTTCAAGTTAAACAATTGGCTTGACTAAAGATAAAAGTAAATAGTTCTAAGTACAGAAGCTTGTCTGCGATGCCGCTGGCGCTTACAGGACAATGGCGATTATCTAACGCTCAGACGAATACAAACAGTACGACATTACACCGCTGTGAAAAAAATTGACAGCGGCGCTAAGGGAAAGTCAACAGGCACACAAAAGCCGGGCCACAAAGTTTTAAGATAACGCAAACACTCATTTTGTGAAATATGCGGCGTACGGTACCCTTTTGTGTTGGACCACATTGTTCGATACTTGTCCTGTTGCATTTTTGGCGGTGACGTCATAGTTCATGTGACAATTTCCCACATATGGATATCGTAAAGAAAACATATCTACTGCATCTCAGAATGTTAAGCAAAACCACAAAGTTTATTTTCACCCAATAATTTTATTTACCTACATCTGTCTTAAAACAAAGTCAACCGATGATTAAACTTTACACTACACTGTAAACAATCACGGTCTGTGGACGGTGAGCAATGGGTAGCTCACCGTCCGTACGTTATTTAACGACAGACCGTGTCGACGGCGCGTTCATGTTCCGCGCAAAGAGGTGTCAGCACAAGGAAGGGGCCACTAAGGGCCAAGGCCTGCCGGGGCTGCGGGTTGTTCGAAAGAGATTCCGCGCCCCCGGAACGCAAAGGGCACATGAAGGAACATAGATGGTTTTTAGTCAGTAAAAGTCTGACACTCCCTCCCGCCCCGCCCAGGACGGGGGGGGTCATTTGATGATTTTACCATCTTAAAAAAAAAAAAAAAAAAAAAAAAACACTGTAAACAATACACCTAATTATTAAGTAAACCCATCTAAAATTAATTAAACACTCTAAAACATGTGTGCACATCGATTAAAATTTGCGTTTACACAATCCATATTGACGGCATACCTATGAGGTGACGCATTTGGAAAGAGTGCTGATTTATTTTAAACACAATTTGGTTCGGGTGTGAGGCGGGGTGGCGCTAACGTACTATTTGGCTCTTTTATTAAATCTTTTGTGTCCAAAACTTAGCGCCATCATAAAAACTGTACCGACGGAAGTAAGCTCACAAAGCGAATGCCAGCGAGCAAAAAGTTCATGAAAAAACTGCATAATGCGGTCGAGAGCAGTGTGGCCACTCAACTGCTCTTGTAAAATTTATAACAGCTCTATTTTGTTTACCTGCTTGACTCCGCTTTATATTGTGCTGTAATTGGAGGCATTTGACGATGACTTATTAATTTATTGACTATAGTTTCGCTTCAGTTTTTATGGAGGTGCTAAAACGTTCCTCACTCGCTTTTGTTTATGTAGGTAGAACTTTTTGTGCAACGACAATTTTTACTTTTTATTACATTCTTGTTTATATGATGACGTAATTTGTTACTATTGTCTGTTGTATAACGTTAAATGAGATGCAATGCTATACAAATATTACGGCTGAATTGTTATTATTGTGCAAACATTTTACAGGCGTTTTTTGTCAAGTCTTCAGGAACAGGGACTGTCTAGGGTCAAAGGTCGTGAAGGTCACAACACACAATTAAGACTTTTGAGCCCAAAGGTATCCGCATGTTTTGTCAAGTAGTGCGTGCAAAGCATTTAGATCTTCAAATAAGACTAAATTGTGACTATTTGATTATGTAACATATCAGTGCTGTATGTTGTGACATATTACCAGCTCGCGTGGCTGCCGCATAATATCCTGGACGTGTGCCCACTTGGCTCGCCCCTGGACATGTCGCTTTCTACACTAAATATAACTTTAAGCTTATGCAGGGACTCATGCATAAGTATGTCCTTACAAGTACTTACCTGCTTAGACATGTTTTAACATTCCTGGTGAGGGTTACATTAGATAGGCAATAAATTAAATCGTATTCTTATATGATGATAAATCTACTTTAGAAACCAGCTACAAATATTTTCAATTTAGTCTTACGATTTCAACGATTCAAGAGCAGGTTTCAATTTAGACGTAAATTAGGGGTACCCTAAGAATAATAAAAAGAACGTAGTAAATTATTCAATTTCTTATTTTCCTGTCAAGCATGTCAAACACCCCTCTCCTTTTCAAAGTTGTTACAGCTCCTAATAAACGTTGAAATGGAAACTATACAACGTGTAACATATTAAACGCATATTAAAAGTCTTTTGTCAGGAAAGACTGCAGAAAATTTTCAGTTGATGATGACGGGCCTATTGGTCTAGTGGATAGTGGCCCCGACTGCTGAGCCGGAGGTCGTGGGTTCGATTCCCACACAGGACAAACTTTGTGTGATGAGCATGATTGTTTGTTCTGTGTCTCGGTGTGATTTATCTATAATATGTATGTATTTATAAAATTATATAAGTATGTATATCAGTTGTCTGGTTACCATAACACAAGCTCTGCTTAGCTTGGGATCAGATAGCCGTGTGTGAGTGGTCCCAAGATATTTATTTTATTTATTTAGTTATTTCTAAAATAGGTATAGTCCCCACTCTGTTGAACAGTGGAATCCAACAAAAGTCAAATGAAGCTTTGTAAATCGCAGTTGGAACTAATATCTATCATCGCTAATCATAAAATACTGCGTTGCCTAAAATTAGGGCAACTAATTGTATAAATAAACAATATTTAACCACATAAAAATAAAGTTTTAGTGCTTGTATTATGATTGTAGCTTAATTTTCTATTTGGTGTGTTTGAGGGTGTGAATTATTTCAGTTACATGTTATAGTTTGTGAAATAAGCGTAACAGTATAAAAAACCCTTACAACTTAATCTTGTGAAGCTATTCCAAATAAATTAATTAGTGTGCTATCTATTTGCCGTCATAATGGTTATAAACAGTTCGGTGCGGCCGGCGCAGGCGCAGCGTGGGTAAGAACGCAGTTCCAGCTGGGACCGAGCTAACACACGCGATCACTCGCGTTACACTTAATAAGTTTGATACCCAAAACATAACTATTTTTAACAGGTATTAGACTAGCTTCTGCCCGCAACTTCGTCTGCGTTTAATTTGATTTATTATCCCACGGTAACCGTATATTTTTCCGGAATAAAAAGTACCTATTCTATGTGTTATTCTACACTACAATCTATCTTAGTGTCAAATTCATCCAGATCGACAGTAACAAACATCCATCCACCCATACTCACAAACTTAAACATTTATGATATTAATAGGATACACCACAGCGAGCTAGGCTTATATTTATTTTTGAGTTTATTAAAAATAAGCCAGAAATTCATTTTTCGAAAATAACTAAGCACTTTTATTGTTTCTCCACGGGATAAAATTTGATACGCTGACATAGCTTGAAGTCGTTCGTTTAAAATAATCAATATGTCTTCTTTTAAATAAACAAATATTAGTGACAAAATTACGAGCTATTTACTTTCATTACATTTAGGTTTTTTTTTATGATAGATACTTCAATTTTATTTATTTGATTAGAAGTAGTTTCAATCAATACTTTATATATAAAATAAAAAATATATAAAATATTGTAACTATAACTATTTATACTGTGCACTAATATCTAGAATTGACGCAATAGCTATGTCTATTAATTTATTCTTGATTGAAAAGGTCACTCACGTCATAATTTTGTAATCTTTAAGTTACAATCAATCAATAGAAATACATAGCTGTCTCCAAGCAGAAATCTTTTTGATTTTTATTCACTAATTTATTTACTGCACCTGTGTCAAGTAGTTTGGTTTGTAAAGAATGTCGAATTCCACTTGGTTACACGGAGTACACTTCACAGCAGCCTATCAGCGGGCTGTGATTCTGTAGGAATTTGTGCCTTCACTAAATGATTATTACCTTTGTTTTGTTTTTCATCCGACTCGACTCGTAATCTTTGAAAATTATTATGAGTTTTATGTTGTGGGAGTCTGCTCAGGCAAAGACGAAATATTCCAAATACTTAGGTTTTTATCTTCTCAAAAACCATAAGTTGTTAGTATGATGTTAATAGATTGCAGGCTTTATTAAGCTTTCAACTAGAAAACCTAATAAAGCCTGCAATCTATAAGGTTTCATTCAAGCGAAGAAAATGTCCAATTAGCAGAAATCTTGAAGTTTGATTACTACCTAATTCCATTGTTTGAAATATTGTCGGGAAGTAATGGAGCAATTAAAATATCTTTTCCCGCGACTACGACGACAATATATTGATGCTAGGAAAACACCTCAAGGCACAATCAATTTCTAGTTTCTTCAACGAAGTCCGGAGTAATGGCTGGCTGATTATCATAAATCGGAACTAAACCGAACCTGACGCTTCGGGCTAGTTCGTCCCAAATAGATATGGCTGCATAAACCACTAGACATTATATCAAATCAAACCAAAAGACCCGTGAGGTCTTGTTTCTCATTTTGGTTAAAAATATCTTGCATTTATTCTCATGTGTCGATATAAATATGTATACTTAATAGTATCAGTTGCATTTCCACATCGTCTGAGCAACGCTGTCGCCCGCGTGTCTCGTACTACTTACACCTGTGACCTTCACCAAAATATGTCAAAATCTCTCACTACGCATCGACACCTTTTCAATTTCAATTACATAACGCCGAGAAACACTGGCGCCCTGCTACACCGCCGACTTCGACGCGGCAATGGATATGTGTACACACGAAATGTGTTATTCAAATGGTATGCATGGTGCAGCTCACAATTCAGGTTCTCTACGGCACCTGTAGACGAATGTGCCATTTACATTGTAATGCACGCGCACTGCTTCCAACCAGTTCGATTAGGAGGGGAATGCTGTCCACATCACATATCATTCTAATACTTAGGTTTACAGATAAACTGCTATTGTTCACTATTTTTAGATGCTTACGCAGTATGATGGTTGGGTAAGGTACATTTAAGATTTAATATCAACGAAGGTACCTAGATGGAGTTAAAAAAGGTAGAGTGATCAAGAAATTCCATTATAACATACCTAATTAAATCATTTGAGTCGGGTATACGTATCGGGTAATAGTCCTATTTAATTGATATAATTGTCCGATGTGTATGTATATGACAGCAACAACCCAGTTGGTACAGGTACTTACGTGATTGATCCCGGCGTGGGGGGAGTGGGGAATGCGCAGGCGCAGCGGCAGTGACCGCTGCAGCCAGGTGCGTGCGGCCATCGACACCATAAAATTAATAACCCGTCGAGCCTCCTAACCAATGCACTCTTGAGAATCATGCGCACTTCACGCGAGTATGGGACTCGCAATAAAAAAATGACAATTCTTTAAACCGTATGTATTACTTACGTTGATTGACTAGGTTTCTAACTTTTCCTTATTCTAATATTGAGAAGTGTTTTCAATAGCAGATAGTAACAATTTTTTTTTTATAAATTCGCATTGTCGTAAATCTTTCACGGCTTATTTTTTATTTAAACGTACGTTACTTGTATTATAAGCGAATAAAAATAAGGATTAAATAATTTTCGGTTGCCATTAATATTTTTTCCTGATTAAAGTATCATAATTATATTAAAATAAAACGTGGAGTTTACCAATAGTATTGCAGATACTGTGTTGGACTAATTGAGCTTTTTTTACAATTTAATTTACAAGATGAGATGAGGTAAGTTAAATAAAGTTGATGGCGTAAATAAACAATCAAAGGGATGCAGGATTCAGTTCATAATTGTAAACCCTAGCGTTAATTTCATTGTCACTTATTAGAAAAGAAATCACCAATTCCATACAATATACAATGATAGACTTGGAAAAATATTTATGTCGGCTACACGAGCGGGTTAAGTGATGCGAATTAATTTAAAATAAGGAGACACAGTTCTTCGTCTTCAAACTATAAGAAAATGTAAAACGCGATCCATTTTTCGCACTTACTAGTATATAAAAATCTTTGCAGTTCTGCATTATATATTTCGTACGGAGTAGGTACGGTCGTCAGCACGCTACATCGAATGTCACATATTGTGTGAACCTAACAGCTAAACCTGAAAAAATATGATTAAGGCTCAAGTTCGTTCCAGCTCATTACAGACTACATAAAATACCTTCATGTCAAAGTTACTGTAAAAAAACCTACTACACAATGTACTAAATATGAGTATATTTTTATCTACCTACTGAATAAAATAAAGTCGTAAAAGCTTTCTATCCATAGAACGTTAAAAGGTTTATACAATTTATAGTACACATAAAATATTTCATTCGTTTTCTCACAAATTGAATTATCATAAAATGATCCTTTCAACGTATTAAGCTTCATTCAGGGCTGATGTTAGATTCATATTTAATGGCGGCTCAGGGCACGGGGCGGCTGCCCATGCGCAGACGGATCGCCGCGACCCGCAGCCCGCAGGGGGAGGCGGGGGAGGGTGGAGGCGCGGACTCCGTCGAGACGGTGAGTCTGCCTGATAAAAGAGGATTTTATCCGCTCGATTTAGCATGAAATTGGAACACAAAGTGAATAAAGCCACAAGATTGTAAACATTACGAGGTTCCCTTTTTTTATTGCAGGCATTCGGCTTATTTACGGTTCTCTTTTTATTGGTCACCGGTGTCTGCCTCGAACCCTCTATTTATTACCTTGTTAAACTCTAGTTAACGAACTGATCGCTCAGTACCAGTTTCGTGCTTGCGATGCACTTAATTGGAAGTTTATCGCTTTACCCCAACAGAGCTTAATTGATTCGCGTTGTACGCGACTGTAAACGGGGCTGTGCACCATTTCAGTAACAGAATTCGATTAAACAAAAAAAACACATGAAAATGTTAATGGACAGTTTTGAAGTAAAGTTAAGGCGATCGTTAACGCGGGTGTAACTCTCTCAAGTAATCCGTTCCCACGCGAGAGGGTAACGTCGGATCCACCGGAATGAATGACTCACTAAACTCAAAGCTCCATTTCCACAAGTCATAGTGCAATTAATAATATGCGGCATCGTGTCGAATTATCTCTCGACGTGGCAGGGGTCCGGGCGGCTTTAATTTACCACAATGGAAGTTGGTTCTGAGAAGCGTTCGCCGGCGAGGCGGGCCGATTCTTCGACGAAAACAAACAGAAAATAATTATCATAAAGATGAAGAGCGGCCGCTCGAGGCTCGCCGCTGCTAATGGGGGCCCACCTGGCAGCCTGGCTGCCTCCCTCGCATGTGTGTGCACCTACCTACGGCCACACATTCCTACCGACCAGCGCACTCACGTTCCCGGCTAACTAATAAACACATGATTGGTTTTTGATTGCGCCTGCTCATATCTGGTGAAGTTTAGGAATACCTAACGCGTCCATGATTGCGCGTTTCGAACTTGAATTCATTAAAACCTCAATACACGTGCCTACGTAACCTTAACACTTATTACTGTTTACTGTAGAGAAAGTTCGATGCGGAAACTTTCAATTTTAATCAACAGCTTAAACTACGGAATTTTTAGCGCTTATGTCATGTTATATCAAAATATGAGTCTAAACTATACCGCGTAGTACTATGACTCCCGAAATGCTACTACAGCAGAGGACAAGTGGATCTCGTAATGCGGACGATTGTTGTGAGATCTAATATTTATTGTTTCTCTAATGAGTACACATAAGTATTTCTACTGCAAATAAGTCCACAGTACACCTGCAATAAATCCATGATATAGCATTAGCTATGAACACTACTCTATTACGGTTTCAGTCATCACTACTGGCTTAAAAGTATTCATCATCGTCTGTGGAATAATAAAGTCATATCAAACTTATGTCAAAGCTATCCCATAAGAAACATCTAATTGAAAGGGCAGTGCAAAGTATGAAAATAATTACTATCTTATTACAGTAATTTTTATGTAAATACTATAATATTAGACAGTTCGGTTGTTTTTTTTTTTTATTGCAAAAGGTAATCTCTTCTTTTTTCAAAACGTTGCCCCGCACTAGGAACTTTTCCTGTACCGAGGGTGCATTTAAAAATATAGAAACTCACATACTTACGCAAACAGCCAGACCTGAAGTAATACAAATAATAGTTCCGTGTGGGAATCGAACCCGTGACACGCAGCGCAGCAGCCAATCGCTCACTGCGTCAACCTTGTCGTCAATCTCTGGATGAACTGGGCCAACTATAAAATTTGTTTTACTGATAGAACGCTATATTTTTGTAGAGTCTCAACGGCTATCTATCATATTTGATAGTATACTTAACTTAAGCGCCGACAAAAACGTAGAAAGAAGCTAATTATTATTATCAATTTTAATTTCCCAACGTAAAGGTACGCCTAAACGTACCTACGCTTTGAACATTCAAATCTATTGTTTTGCGGTACCACCATCAATTGTTTTATTAATAACTCCTTTGTAGTCGGAGCTACTAACAGAAGCTCCAGACAGAGAGTGTGAGCATAGCCTTTGTATACATTGGCGTCAATATTGTTCATATTTACAGTTACCTCACTTTTAAAACGGTTTCACTGATAACAGTTCACTTTCATACATTTCTTAGGAGTCACCCGCTAGACTCAACGTTAACATTTTTGCGATCTTTTTATGTTTGTGAAACATTGGAAACCAATATTTTTATCTCAGTATTCAGAACTATGATTACGGTACTTTCTCTAAACAATTAAAGTGGGAAAATGCTACTTAGGTACTTACGTTAATAAAGAACTCTTGAAATAATAGAGCTTAGGCGAAAAGTTTCTCCGAAAGGCACGAGTTGTGACGATATTCAAAGAAAATAAGTGTACGAATATGTCTAAAGGGTCTCACATTACGTCGATAACTTTGTCTCGGCAATAACTTAACACTGGCCGCCATCGAACTGTGAAAGCTCGAGATAAAATACTTTGACGAATTCTTCGGCTGCCTACCTCAATGGCGAAATATGTTGTTTTTCGTATCCTTTTTCCGATGCCGATATTTCAGAGCGGTTTTTGCGTGGATGCCGCCGCGTATCGGTCGGTGGTCCATTAAACGTGAACAATGGACCACTCAGGTTCTATTTGCCGTTTTATCTAACTTTGACGCACATTATGTGAATTTTGTCGGGAGGTTTTTTGTTTACTTAATGACGGTCGCTGGCCGATGACTAATTAGGTAAACGCTCTAATTTTCGGGTGATTGTTAACACTTAACTAACTATTCCCCAGCTACGTTAATTTATTGTAGGTATTGATAATACATAGATAGACACGACTATCTATGTATTATCTACCTACATGAGTGTACAACGGAAATATCTATCTAAAATGTATTTTAAAACGTATAGTCAAACAGGCTTTGATGTTAACGGAAAATAATTACACCGTCAAACTGCTCAATTAATTATAATCAGAAATTGATATTTCTATAGTTTATGTTTTATGTGTCATTCAATTAATGCCAAATAAATTAATATATTCCTATTTACGAAGGTGGGTCTGAGTTGTAAAATAACAGGTAGGTAGTTAAACGTGAAGTTAGATAAATCACTTGTGTATTTATAGGCGTATCATAAGTAGGTAACATAAACGGGTGTAAACATACGGTATCATCAATGAAATAAATAATATTAAAAAATATACAGAAAAAAATGAGTCACCTCTCAAAATAGTAAAATGTCGAGAAGAAATTGAGTGGTGTGTTGAGAATTTTATCAATTATAGATGCTAGGAGCCCCGGGCTGCGCCCCCCGCCGTCTTCAACTTTAGCCTTTAACGTTAACATGGAAACGGCTTCTTTATTATATGTAATTAATTTAAATTAATTTTATAATGTGGAGGTGTCGGCATGTAATATGATATTGTTGTAAAGTCAAACTGTTAGCAATATTCATAGATCGTGTATCTCAGGTGTTCAACTAGGGTAATTTATTGAAACATAAAATTATTTTGCGGTGACATTAATACTCCTTACACCTGCAAAATCGTCGGCGAATTACGACTTATTTTTCATTACGTATTATCTAGTTGGCTAATAATTGCCAATGCTTCTTCACATCGGTACGCCTTTATCTATATTAGGAGCAATAGTAGCGAGTGCCATAAGTTCAGTATTAGGTTCCTGACGTACATTATAATAAAAATCAGGGTTTACTGATAAACTACACGGAGATTTAACGAATTTTCATCCAATACATCATCAATCAATTAGATTTTCACGAAAATGTAGGGTTGGGACGGTGACGACTTTATTGCATTTCTTAATATGCTGAATTGCGGTCTAAGAACATATATAGTTGGCATTCGTTGATTGAAAGGCCTCATAATAAATAATTGTTACATAGAGAATACTTTATGATCAAATGTAGGGAACATCTAAAAAAGTAAACTCTATAGTAAGTAGGAAATTATTTATTTGAACAAACCTTTATTTCTCGTTTTAGGGTTTTAGTTCTGTGGTAGATACCTACATACTAGTATACTAATAGGTACCCCGTTAGAACATTGGATACATTCTAAACAGATATCTATGAGAGCTAATTATGAACAGTTTAAATTCTAAAAAGAAAGAAAAAAGAAAGAAAGAAATGTTTAAACTACATCTTCTGGCAGACATACAACTGTTGGTTCATATTTTACGTTAAGATATTTTGATTTTGTCTTTTGACAACTAAACGAACATATTGTTTATTTATTAATTACATACCTACACATTCATTTCTCAATAAGAGCCTACGAGTTAAAAAATACATTTAAAATGAAAGCGTTCGCCTTATTATGTCATCGAAACTATTCAAAAGCAAGTGCTTCGCGTGTGTTCGGGACTTTTACGATTTCTTCTACATTCCACAGATCAGCTATGCGATTCACTAACAGACTCAACATAGATGTTAACAACGACGAGTTCACTGATGTCTCATCGTAAATATCGCTTTTAAAAACAACGTTGATAAAAACCGTATTCGCTAAGCTACATAAGCTCGTCGACGATCTGCCGAACAACGATGATGAGTAGGATGTTAACAGTGTTGCTGTGTTTAATCTAAAGTATAATCGAGAAAATCTAGACTGACCTATATTTAAGTTATTTCGTCATTTTAAATTAATTCAAATACAGAGTACGTAATTATAAAACACGTAATATTTATTATGCAACGTATATTTAATTAATAATATCATTTTCGACTTGGAAAATAATTATTCAAATTTTTGTCATTGGTCATTTTAGGTTATGTATTTCAAAACAAACAACTTTATCTTAGATTGGATTTTTTTTATCAAAATACGAAATTCCAAAGCTCAAAGTGGATTCAAGTGGCTAAGTGGACTTAAAAAAAACTCTGCACCCGTACCCAATAGCGTTCTACTTGTTCATTATAGTGGTTCCAAACCTATCGAAAGTAAGTACGTATACAGTAACATTTCCATTTAAATATACAGCAGTTTCTAGAATTACTATCATGTAACCAAAATATTTATCTTTTAGTGTCTCGCAACGCAGCTCCTTCAGGAAACCAGATGGAAAATCTTATAAGCTTATAAGCTTTTTGGAAAGCAAACCATGGTTGGCCATGCTCATACTGCGAATGCTCCCATTCGCAGTAGGTACGTCAGGCATGGTCCGAAATAACAACAGCCCTGAACAGTGATGGTAGTGGGTGTACAAAAACATCGGAACAGTGGTATAAGGTTGGTACATGCAGTTTGTTATATTGTTGCATTGAGTAGGTAGCTTTCTTTGGTATAGTACTTTACTTATCCTGTTACATTGACAGCCCCCTGTCCATGTACTTTATTTCTAAATTAGTTTTAACTACACGCATGGCACTATAACTTTAGGATAGGCTTTAAATTGCATTTACAAAAACATTTAAAATTGCAACGGATATTTAAACCCGTTTGGTTTAACTTTCCATTGCGTTTTAAATAGGTGTTCTATTTATTTAATACATCAAATCATATAATTCTTACTTGTGTTGCAGTACTGGGATGACAAAAAAAGAGCAGTTAATAGGAAGTCCAGCTTAATTGCAGCCACAAGGCGGCGCACTGGTGGTGGCATAGAGGATGTGCCTCAGTGAATTTGAATTGAAAATCCAAACAATTATGGGAGGAGAAAGTTTTAGTTCTGGAGATTAGAACTTAAAAATAAATCCTCTTGAGATTTGCAATTATCAAGGCTATAAACTTTTACAAATAATAATAATAATCAATATTGATTTGATGGAAATGAATAAGTAATACTTTTACATTTTTAGGGAGATCTGATTGCCCTCTAATCAGGTTATGGCTCAGGCTCTAGATAGATTAGGTAGTGCAATTATATTAAATAAATAAAAAAATATGTTTATTAATGTAAGAGTGTTTATTTTGTATTTTATGCCACTTACATAGTGTTAAGTTTTTACTAACATTATAAGTCATAGTCACTTAAATAAAGAGATTTTCTATTAAAGATTGTTTTATTAATTAATTATATTAAAATTACTTTTCCTAGGTACTTACATACTATTTTGTTTGACTATATAAATTTTATATTTAAGTAAAACATTATTATAAGTTTAAATAACAAACATACACTTATTTTGTGATGAACAAAATACATTACTACTTAACATACACTATAATCTATATTATATAAAAGAAAGTTGTGTTAATTACACTATTTATAACTCTAGAACGGCTGAACCGATTTGGCTGGAAATTGGTAGGAAGGTAGCTTAGAACCAGGAGACGGACATACTACTTACACACACTTACACTACTACTACTACACTTGATACTTTTTTTTTAGGTAGGTAGGGTAAGTATGTAGGTAGATAGATAGTTTGGTAGGGTAGGTTGGATTTTTGCACCGATTTTCAGGGCAGGACAACTCTTGCCGGGCCCGCTAGTTATTAATAAACAAACTGTGTTACAACCTGAATTAGTAATATATTGAGTCTATTGTTAGTATTTACTTCTATTATTAACTACTTTCTCGACGCCACAGTCTATTTATTAATTAGACGACCTCTAGCAAGACATCCACTGTCTAAATCACTGATTGAGTTCTGGCTTCCTTGTTGTAGTAACTAAGCTAAGAATGGGGAAATATCTTCTTCCAATTGTGTAATTAGCTCTTCAGTCAACCTGAATATCTTAATATAGTTTATATCAGTAGTAAGAAGATCCATATTACGTATCTTGTAAGCCTGACGTCTTTTTTCTTAATTATGTTGACGCTTAGCATCTTCCAACAAAAAAATCATAGAAGAAAGACGCACTGCCATCTAAAACATTAAAAAAGGCATTTTAAACGTTTCAGGAATGAAAGTACGACAAACAAAAAAATAATTAAGCATTTTAATTTTAAAATAACTTGTTTTACTTACATTTTAATCGCTTACAACCAAGGAAACATCTACAATTTACAAGGTTTACGGTTTGACAGTTAAAATCGAAGGCAAAGTTGTCGTTGTCGTTGAAGGCGAGGATGTTTTGTGTTTCTGAATACCGTTTTTCATACATTCGGAACCATATTTTAGTTCTATGTCGCGCCGTCGACATCGTTGAGGCGCTGCGGTCGCAGAGTTTTAACTAAGGAATACCGAAAAGTTTTCATCAGATGTTTCAACGATGATTTCTTGGTTGTAAAGATGTTTTGCCTTAGTGAATCGCACTCCAGGGCGGACTATATGTATAGTAACTGTACTCGTGTTTTGTAGTACATATGTAGTACACAATAGCCGCTCGCGTAGTCTATACTTAATATAAAAAAGAGGTCAGATTTGTTTGTTTGTTTGTTTGTTTGTAACGAAGAGGCTCCGAAACTACTGGACCGATTCTAACCATTTTTTCACCAATAGATAGCTACATTATTCCTGAGTAATATAGGCTATATAATATAACGCTACAAACCACGGGAGCGGAGCATTAACTAAAGACGTAAATTATGGCGGGTGAAATAAGCAACGCGGACGAAGTCGCGGGCTTTTCGCTAGTTACGAATATAATAGGTATGTACAAACTAATTAGGTATTTAGTATTATGCTACATTGTATTTAGAGTATATGAACAATAATACGTATTGTAATAGTCCCTTATGATACTAGGGACGTAATTTTGTCATTACGATTGAGACTGGATAGTAGCCCGAGTCGAAGGCGAGGAGGTAATGGAGCCGACACTGTAATGATAAAATGCTTCTGCGTTTCAAACGACGTTTTTCAATACACTAGTTATAAAAACACTAGTTATAAACACTGCTATAAATACAAAAATAAAATTATAATTTACCTAATTTATCTTGAGTGACATTCACAAAACATTTTCTTCATTAAGATGTCAACAAGTTAGATTTACAAGCCGCTAGTAGGAATCAAAGAGGTGAAAAGTTATTGGAAGGTACGATCAGCAACAAAAGTCGATTAACAATGTTACTTTTACATAAATGATTTAAATAACTTAATTTTGTTTTTGTTGCAAAATTTATTTAACAAATTAGTTTTTTTTTTAATAAGTAACACAAATAAATGTTAATGTATGTACGAAAATAGGTACCTACATAATATGGTAAAAAGTAATGTTTATTTATCATATTTTATTAATTTCTAACATACATAGTTCAATGATTAAAAAAATAGACATAAAACAATCAAAACTCTTTGCCAAAGTTTAATGTAAAAAGTGAGCGAGTGTAATACGCTAAATCAGTGATTCTCAAAGTTAACTGTAGTCTGATAGTAGTCTTGCTTTCAAACACTAGGTAGATACAAATAAAAAAAACTCTAAGGGCCTCCGCCCACGTCCGACAATCGGTGATCGATTTTTTTGTCGGGAAGAATCTATACTAATATTATAAAGCTGAAGAGTTTGTTTGTTTGTTTGTTTGTTTGTTTGAACGCGCTAATCTCAGGAACTACCGGTCCGATTTGAAAAATTCTTTTTGTGTTGGATAGTCCATTTCTTGAGGAAGGCTATAGGCTATGTAACATCACGCTACGACTAACAGGTGCTGAGCAGCGAGGGTGAAACCGCGGGGAACAGCTAGTGGAACATATGAATAGTAATATACAAATGCACACGTCCTACAAAAAGTCGGTCCCACGATACTATGGCCCTTAGTAAATGAACCTTACTCTCCGAAATTCTAGCTAAAAATCGAATAAGATCTAGGTACTTATCAGGAAAGGAATAAAATATACACCCTTCATTAATATGAGGAGATAGAGGTGAGTAATAATTTGCTCATCAAAGGGCAGTGCTCTCAAAGCAGAATCTAAGCAGAGCTTCCTCCTCATAATAAGATGTTGTCCATGCGAATTATCCATCGTTCGACCAGCAACAATCAACAGCAGATGGTAATTCCACTGTTATCAGCCTATGATTGTATCAGCTATGTAACGAGCGAGCGAGAATGTGCTACACTCCTACTAGATTACAAATAACGGTTCGTTCATGAAGGACACTGTGATCGTCGCGTTGTCATGTGATATACCACACATTTGTTGAGGAACAACAAGTTTTATTAGGAACTTGATGACGTGAACTTGCTTCCGTACCGTAGAATTAGTACTGACGTATCAAAATGTATTCTTTTTTAAATAGAAAGAATAATGAAAGAAATACCTACCGTTTATTTACGTGAAAGTGACGCACACATAATATAAAAAAAATTGTTGTTCACAATTAATAGCAAATCAATGATCCCTTTTCAGGTTAAGGGTAAATAAACTAAGCTTGTTGGCATTACCGTGTAGTTATTGTTGAGAATCGGTCTCAATTAACAATGTACCTACCTAATAACTAGCCAAAAGGTTGTGACATAGTACCTAAACAATCTCAAACAGTTGAGAATTGCAAAACAAACAATTGACTGTAACAGCTTGACTATAGGTAGTGGAAGGAAAACAACAAAACTGTGTTTACATAGTTTTCATAGAAAATTATTTAATCTCGCACGGCTCAAACGAAAAACAGAACACCGTTGTTTGTAAACGAAAAGACGGGAGCCTTGGGAAGTGCAGCTAACATGTTCCACCTTTAGCGAGCGAACGCACACGCAGCGAAAGAAACTCAACCCTCCACACAGGACATAAGGCACGAAATCCAAAAACTATATCGATCCCAATTCTGTGCTAATTTGTTCATTAATCGCACAGAAAAATAAAATCTGATTCGCGGCCCATAAGATTCAATTTGGCAATAAGAACTGGAATCTTCGGGAGTCGGGCACCAAAAAGTGTTTACTCGTAAACCACGCTCATTGTTTAAAGTAAACTTCTATTTCGATGCTTTACCGTGAAGCGCTCGCCGCCCAAGATTCGCGCTAACCATTATTTCCCAGTACCGCTATAAGAAACGAAAGCTAACTGCGCACTTTAATATGGGCAAAGAAAAACATAATTTAATTTATTTTAGTGCCAACCGAGCGCTCTAAAATGGTCATATTTTTCATTGTTTATTTTACTGAACTTATTGCAGTGCACCTAATAGATATGCCAAGCTTTTAAAATTAACTGAACGTTGTCAGTAGAATTATTGTTTATTGGTTACGTAGATTGCGCTGTCAGCTCACTTTTGTAATAAATGTAGGTAGTGTATGTACCTATCCACTGCTATATTATCTACCTATCTATAAACTCCCTAAAAGAGATGATACCTAAGTACCTACATAGGTACTTACAGAATTTGAAGACCCAATTCTAGTTGCTCCTAAATAATTATACCAATGGCTTTATTTTTTTCTTCTTTTCTATCCGACTTCAAAAAAGGAGGTTATCAATTCGTTTTTTTATGTTTGTTATCTCATAACTCCGTCATTTATTAACCAATTTGTTTTTTTTTTGCACACAGCATATCCATCTATCGACTGTACTGTATATACTATGTGTTGACTTTAGTCTCCGTTTATACAGATGTACCTTCAATGAATGCGTGTGAGAATGTGACTTCAAACGAATGTAGCATCGCTCAATCTACAGGTAGGTAGATACTGTACATACCTATACTGTATGTACCTTATACATAATCTCTGGCGCCAGCGTTACCATTACAGATTAATCACCATCTCTAGTTTTCATAGTTTCTAAGAATGTAAACAAATTGTCGAATGAAAAACATAAATGTCTGGAATATTCTCAAAATACACAATGTTGTACCTATTACAAACTCTTTTCTTTTATGAATCATCGTGTTTTCAACTCTATAGCGATCATATATTTTACGTTTATATCATCCATATCATGTGTTTACAGTTTTGAAAGTACTGGTTAAGTGACAGCTCATCGGGGATTCACGAGGACGTTCGTCCAGACGCACCGGCTCCGCAATGACCATGAAGTTTGAATCTAGGTTCGTGCGTTTCCACTTGCTTTAGTAGTAGTAGAGCTCTTTGTGAAGGAGCTCGTTCGGGAAGGACTAACACCATATCTATTACTGCGGCAAAGTAGCGTTGCTGTGTTCCGGCTTGAAGGGTGCCGGCGTAATTAGGCAATGAGATAAAACTTTGTCTCTGGGATGGCAACGAATTTGCAAGGCCTCTGACGCGGTGGCCACTTAACATCAGGTAGGCCGTCAGCTTATTTGTTTACGTTATAAAAAAAAAACCTTCTTTCAAAACTTAACAGCAAAGTACACGTTCTTCTGTCTGTGCTGTCCCGTACGATTCTATTTTTTTTATCATTTACATTTAATTAATCGAGGCCATAATAAGAGGAAGGCCCGATGTTTCATTCGATTTTGGCGTATATCAACGCCCCCTATGCCCGGCGTGAAACAACCATATCGTTCGCCGAATAATATCAGTTAACGTCGAGGAAATTTGACAACCACAAAATAAATAAACATAGAATTAGCCATACATTTATTATTACAATTACTACGCTGATACTTTGATTTATACTATCAATGGGATTCTTCTATTAGAAACTCTTTCACAGATTTGTTATATCTATCTGGTAATATTTCGTGCAGTTCATTACGGGTTAACCAATCGCCTTTAGTCTTGCTTGGCTTTCCACTTTTGTAATTAGCATAATAGAAGAATACCTGAAAAAAGAAAGGGAAATTATTATTTTTTTCTTAAAAAATCTTTGCCCTTCACTAGGAATTTCTCCTGTATATCGGGAGAGAAAGTAAAGATCGAGAACAACTATCTGTACATCATACAAATATTTGTTCCATGCGGAAATCGAACCCGCGATACGCGGCACACCAGCTGTTCGCTCAGCCACTGCACAAACCGCGTTATCAATATGCTTGATTCTTATAATAATTTACTGTAGTATTTCACTTGTGGACATCTAAATATTTAATTATTTAGGGTTGTTTCACACTCATGTTTTAATTATGATTGTTTGGTTGTTACATAATACGTAAGGTAGCTTCTATATATCATACATTATTAGTACTTACTTTAGCTCCTACCCTTCCATTGATTTCTGACGGATATTTGTACTTGTAAAACCCACACGGTGCATTTGACACGAACTGTACTTTTAGTTCAGGTCCACACTGCTCTTTTACTATTCTTTCTGCAGTCTAAAGCATACAAATTATTTATTTATTTATTACAGATAAAAAACAGTAGTGAAAATTGTTTTCAAAATTATTGCACTCAAACTAGTATATTATGGAAAATGATTTTTCAGAAAGTCGTACAAAAGCTGATTCCATTTCATATCATATCACTTAATCCTGCCATCAAAATAAATTATGATACTGAATTACGTTTTTTATTAATGTAAGTACTGTTTCTAACCTCTGGATATGTTCCTGTTAACTTATCTAATAGATCATTTTGAATGAAATATATTCAATGTCTTGCATTTGAATAAAGCCTTTACCTGTCTTAAAGTTTCTCCTTCCTTCCACAATCCTTGAGGCAGCAATGTTTTGATGTCTGAACCCAGCTTTATTGGAGTCACTAGTACCAAATGTCTTTGGAGACACCTTTCTGTGGATGTCTTGTCACCTTTTTTGTCAGCATCTGAATAAAATGAGTTGTTAATTTATTTTAAACCAATAATTAAGTACTCTATGATATAATGTGTGAGAGGTCACCAAAGAAAATGGAGAAAAACAAGTCATTTGCTTTTTATTTTCATTCAACACATGGGTTTTTGAATATTGAAATTCACTAGCTAACTGCCCGTGACTTTGTCTGCATGGTAAGCCATTTAGCTGCGTTAAGTTACGTTTTTTCATGACTGCTCCGCAGCTGTGGGTCGTAACGTGATGTTTTATAGCCTAAGTAACTCAGGAATAATGTGGCTATCTATTGGTGAAAAAATTTTAAAATCTGTTCAGTAATTTGAGAGCCTATTAATTATTAATTATATCTGTGGCTTTCTTCTTTATAATTTTAGAATAGATTACCAGTCTCCACACTGGCAAATTTGAACTGAGCAAGCTCTTCATTGGCAGCATCCTCAAAGTCCTGGGCTGTAATTTTGCTCACTGCATCAATGTCCACATCAGCTGATTCATTTTTCAGGAGTTCTGCCTGAACCCTATAAAACAAAAACATTTACCCTTTAAAACAAAAACATTTGGTTAGGTACTGTTCTTCTGTTCATACTGACAACAGAGTTATACCAATTTTAGAAGATTTGAGCCCAGAGGATAGTAACTAGAACTAGAAAAGAGGTATTTGCCCTAAACTGGGACAATAAAAGGCTGTTATTATTAAGAATTTATGGCTAGCCTTAAATTGTCTCTTGACTTGCTCAATAACCAAAAAGATCTAAAAATAAATTGTTATTAAGTGCATAAGCAAGTAATACTACATAAGCAAGTGTGAGAATAACAAAATATATATCTGCTACTACTGCTTACTTGTCATTTTCATGTCTAATCTCATGGACAGACTTCATACTCTTCTCGATTTCTAGGGTGTACTGTAGGTCCTTGTATTTCTTATAAATCTCATTTAACGGCGGCGTGACCACTGGTAGTCTTTCAACACAGACTCCAGTTACGATATCCCATGATGGTCTGGTACTTAGACCTAAAATAATATCATATATTAAGTAGTAAAACAACTGTGAAAAATGTAACATAACCTAAAACTTACATATCTACCTCTTACAAAACTTCGGCGGCATAAGTTAAGTTCAGCTTGAACAAATGTTTTGAACAACATCTTCACCAAAAGCAAACGTATTTAATTAAAAAGTAGGTATTTACACTTCTTTTCATTGAATATTCATAAAATAAATACACAATTTTTATATTTTCTTCTGTTATTTTCCCGTGCACAGATTACATGTCATATGTCATTTCTGACTGATGTCATCTGTGGTGTGACTGTGACATTAACAATCAGATGTTTTATTTTAGTTACTGATATTCTCTATGAGAATATCAATAACGTTGTTAGTTAACTATTTAAATATAATCGTCTTCTGTTACGTAATTTATGGAATGAAATGTGAACTTGATTTTATAGTGTGAAAAATCAATAATATTAATGAAGCAAAGCAGAGAACCTAATAGTTAGAAGCAAGGTTTGACATTATTGGTAGGATTTTGACCTCATTCCGTAAAAGTGCGCTCAATCATCATGTTTTTGTTTGAAAGAAGTTTATTCTGGAATGGTCCCATATAAATATAAAAATCTGTTTAAGTACCTTGGTTGTTAAATCAAAACAATTGAATAAATATGTCATGCCACTAAACGAAGTTGCGTATTTCTTTCTTGTATTCATTCGTTTTTATCTTGTTGATCTACGTAGTCTCAATACAAAACAACATTAATAGAACCAAGGCCGCTGACTGCCGAAACTAAAGTGATTTTTACTTTGTTGTTTTTTAATTCGGTTAACGATTTTGTAAAAAGTTTCTTTTTCACCTGCAACGCCGCCGTCCTCTAGAGATTCAAATAAACCTTGATAAAAAATACAGGATTAAAAGGCTCAGTATTATTTAGTCATATTTCTAAGCGTGTAGAGAATAACAACCCAGAGACGTTTAATAATTTTGTATACTAGCAATACCTTTTTGCCGATTCTGCCTTTTCCGGCTCTTGTGTCAAAGAAAGTAGGTGAATATGTTTGTAATTCCAAAAATCCATGAAAATCTTTTAAAATATATGATATACCGATGTGATAGTGATTCATTTAAATGAGGAATATCGTATAGCACCAGTTCTAAACTATATTTCATTTACTAAACGTAAAACATACCCTCCCGAGTTGACAAGTGTTACAACAAACAGGTTAAGTTCTGTAACTGAAATTATTATCGTTTTAGGCTTGACCATGAAGCAAATAGTTGCGAATCAAAAAGTGAAGATCCCTGAGGGGCTCACTGTACACGTGAAATCGCGGTTGGTGACAGTGAAAGGACCGCGCGGAGTATTGAAGAGGAACTTCAAGCACTTGGCTGTTGACATTCGCATGGTGAACCCTCGGGTCCTGAAGGTAGAGAAATGGTTCGGCTCCAAGAAGGAGCTCGCCGCTGTCAGGACAGTCTGCTCGCACGTTGAGAACATGATCAAAGGTGATTGTTTACTTGTATTGTTATTCTGTGACTTGTGTTATAACCTGAAAATGTATTGGAGGTTACTCTTAGTCTCCCTGTGGCTTAAGGGTTCTAAAAGGCAGTTTCCTAGAGGTAGTTTACAGTGTTATCAGCTGTTGCAAACACTAGGTTCTTAACATATGCCAACGGTTGGCCTTAGTTTGTCAATATAACTTTGGGTATTGTAGTAAAAGACTAAACACTGCCACTGCCCCAATGTTCAACAACCTGCTTTATTAATATTACCATTTTGCTTACTTTTATACTAATCATATACCTATGATTGATATCAGAAAGTGATCAAACCAAATTGGGGCTTGCTGGCATGCATTGTCAAATCTCTTGAATTATCATAATTTTTTGATTTTGTGGAATTCCTTGATAATTATTGATTCTAAGATACACATCTTTTAAAAAGTTAAAAATTGTGGTCATAGTTTATACTTATAGGGTAAGAAGAAGTAACAGACTGCTAAACAAAATCCAGATCTGCACTATTTAGCAAATATTAGTAAACTATTAAACTAAACTTGATTTAATTCCGATAGAGGCTGTTGATTTATTTATTTTAGTTAGAATTTGGATTTTTGTTACAAAAGACAAGCTTTTTGACTATTTTACTTGCTTTTGCTTTTATTTTAATACAATAACATTACACCATGAGAAACAAAATACTGCCCGCTGTCAAAAATACCTTCAATTTTGTAAATGAAAGCTTCTGGTCAGTGGGTAGTCTAAGGGGCAGAGTTGCAAGTTTTGATGAAAAGGTTTATTGTATTCCAACTTGAAAGACACCTTTAACAGGCTTAGGCTGCGCAGTTTGTTTGAATTTTTTACAATTGTAAGATTAACAAGCCATTAATTGGTAGTTTTACCAGTTTTCTACATTTTCAAAGTTCTTTCAAGTTAATTTACTTAAAACATGTTAAAAATAGTGTGCGATTTTGATTGATTAATAGCACTGATCTTGCAAAAACTCAAATAGGATCGATCATTTAAATGAGACATGTAAAATGACAACAATAATTTTGCCATCAAAGACACTCCAATTTTATTGAACTATTTATTCATTCATGTTTCAGGTGTGACCAAGGGATTCCAATACAAAATGCGCTCCGTATATGCCCATTTCCCCATCAACTGCGTCACCACAGAGGGAAACAGCGTCATTGAAATCCGTAATTTCCTTGGCGAGAAATACATCAGGAGGGTAAAGATGGCACCTGGTGTGACCGTGGTCAACTCTCCCAAGCAGAAGGATGAGCTCATCATCGAAGGCAACTCCTTGGAGGAAGTGTCCAGCTCAGCTGCCCTTATCCAACAATCAACCACAGTTAAAAACAAGGACATCAGAAAGTTCTTAGACGGTCTTTACGTGTCTGAGAAGACCACTGTTGTACTGGATGAGATATAAGGACATAAAATAATTTTAATTTGAATTTATTTGTTTTCTTTTCAATCCAAGTAGTCCTATACAAAACATACCATCACGCACGAACATAGTACATGAAATAATTTTGTTCTCTTGGTCTGTCTGTTTGTTTCGGCAAATATCCGAAATGCCTAGACCGTGTTTGACGTATCTCGTTAGCAGATAGCTGACTTTATAAGGAGTAACTTAGACTTCTTTTATTTTCGAAAAAGAATAGATAACCAACACTCGCGCGAGCGAAGTTGCGGGCATCAGCTAGTTCCTGTATACATAATGTTCCAATTGTACAAATCACGGTCAAGTTTGCACGAAACCGAGTCTTCCTCAAACTGCTCAATGCGGCCGGCCTGTTTGACTGTCTTGATGTTCTCGTGGGTTGCAAGCGCACCTGCAGTATTGCGTCCTGGGTCAAGCAAGCTTACCTGGCGAGTAGAGGCCCACGCAGACCGGGATGGCATGGCAAGGGATAATTAATTTAAAATGGTGCCGCGGTTTCGAAAGGGATTTGTCGATGCCGCGGCATCATTTTAAAGCATAGCTATTTATGTCATATTTCTATAACAAAACGTTTGAATGTCCATTGGTACAAAATTTAATCCCTTTTCTTGCCGTCCCGGTCTGCGTACGCCTTAGAAGATTGTGGTGTGTCATCCCCATGCCCAAAAAGCACATGCAGCATAATTTGCAAGCCTATTCTGCCGTGCGATTCTCTAACATATTTCAACGTTGCGCTCGACGTTGAGCTGGTTGACGAAACTTCGGTAAAATCAACTCTATGCGTTGTGCGTAAAGTTGATTTGACAGTAGTGTCGTCGATGAGCTCGACGTCGAGCGCAACGTTGAAATATGTTAGAGAATCGCACGGCTGATCGGGCGAAGTGCGTGACCGAAACAGCCGAGAGAAAAATATGCGGCCGCACACCTCAGCTACCTATATACTTAGCAAAACCAGAATCAAGGGAGTTCACGGAAAAACCAGTTTTGGCAATAGCCTAACAAGAATGAAGAAAAATTCTTTCTGAACGATTTAACAATGTCTTGCATTCAATGCAAACAAAAGTTAGACTGACTGGTTCAAACACCATACTTACCATCACGCCTGTAATCCCCGAAGGGTTAGGCAGAAGTGTACCATGTACCCAACCCACACTGTTTATAGGTCTCATGTAATAGGGGGGGGGGGGGGACCCTATTGCCATTAACCGGGCACAATTCCCAACTCCAGAGCGAGACTGAGACTCGGAAAAACCCAAACACTGCTCGACCTGGGTATCGAACCCGAGACCTCTAGCGTAGAAGTCGCGCTTAGGACCCCATAGGCCAGGGATGGCAAACCTTTATCGGTGATAGTGCCATTTTTTATAGAAAAATAATAATGTGACTATGACGTGCCATCAAAGAATCTTGGCTTAGTCATTGAATGGAGAAAAATACAACTAGAAGCTGTTAACACTCTTTGTTTGCAACTAGTTTGTACAAGAATCGTAATATTTACTATTTTATGTTTATTTTAATAAAAGGTTAGTGTGATTTCTGCTGTTGTAAATTGTTTTCGATCAAATACATATACAGTTGTCATATATTGGCGTGCCCGAATTATTTTGTCGCGTGCCATTGGTTCGCCATCCCTGCCATAGGCTAACGAGGTATTTACTGGTACAAATATAATACAAAAAACTAGGTGCAATAAATGTTTTTAAGGTTCATGAAAGTGTATAACTACTATCGCCACGTGCCAGTTTTAACACGTTGTGTGCGGGGGAAATATCAGTTATGTTCCTACAAAAAAACAAGAGTGCGGCGCACACACAAACGCATGTTCTAATACTTTGCGAAAAGGTGGTGCGGCAAAACTTTCGTGACGCTGGTTCCTAGTTTCCTTAGGGGTATAGTATAGTAAAAGGTAAGCTCAACAATAAAAACAATAATCGATTTTCAACGTAAATAATTTTATTCAAACTATTCTATTGAACATCACTAACTCATAAACATTGTACATCTGCAAATATGGATGTGGATTAAAATGTTAAACTACATTTGTTAAAAAGACATTATACACTTAATTTGCACAAACTCAATTTATTATTAAATAAAATACCTACTTAAAAATGATAAAATAAATAGCTTTAAAAATAAACCATTTTCGTGACTATGGTGTTAATACATTGATATAGAATCTTAAAAATAAATTAAAATATCTATCATTATTATTATTTACACATTACACAACAAAAATCATAAAAAGGTATCACGACAAACGGCAGTGTATATAACTTTGTGTAAAACAGTGCTCGGCCAATAATGCTAATATAAACAGTGTCAAACCTCTTTGGTGGATTTAACATCAGTACTAATACACCCATGATGTTTGTCGTAATGCCTTTCATGTGTCAAAGTTTAAAATATTCTGTAATAATCGTCAATTGTCATGTATGAGTTAATTAATACTTCAACATTCGTTCTATATTTGCAACATTTTAATAAAATATTTAAGTACCATGTTTTTTAATATTTAAAAGTATATGCATCATGTTGTTTATGCTAAGGTAATACATAATACTCAGGGGTAATCATTACTTTGTTATTAGGGACATAATAATAGCAATACATACGCCATGACGTAACAACAAGTATATTGCAACTTAAGCTTTACATGCTCGCTTCTAGTGCCATATTTGCAGATGAGCATCAATTATTCCGTAAGAAAATAAAATTCTCAATAAATAAATGTCAAACACTATTTAATTGGTGAGACATTTCACACCATATAACACAATTGCTTACTATAAAAATGATCAACAAACAACTTTGCACCTCGCCTAAAGTGTCAAGGAGGACAACAGTGTGCAGAAATGTCATGAGATTCAATGGTTACGATACGATATTAGATTGCCGCTTGAGCAAATAATTCTGATTATGTACGCCTTACACTAGCCATGCGTGAGGTGGGTTCAACTACACAGCGTAACTATATCATAACTAGTAGGTATACCTTTACATAGCGGTTCAACATCACCTGTGCACGTGACTCGTCTCATACGATAAATCCACTATCTGAATAATGTAATTATAGTAAACTCTTAACACTGACGAAAATTCAAAATGTATCTAGCAACCTGAGTAAATTAACATGTATAATACCATTTTAAAATGTTATTAAATATACAATAAATTTACAGTTAATTGAAGCACAATTAGTGGGATTTGTCAAATAATAAAAATAAAAATTCGATATAAAACTTGCATTCGACGACACGTCCTCGTTAATTTGCACGATAAACATAAGCGTAATTATAGTGAATAACAGTGAATGCTATTAATAGCGAGTTCTTGGTCAACAATTTATCCACATGTGACAATTTACATTAATTTTAGAAATAATCTCTTTAACGCTAAATTAACTCCGATATGGTCTATCTATCAAGCGGTGATTGAAGAAAGTCTGATCGTAATTCTAAAAAGACGCGAAAATCGCACGCTTAGCGCGCGTATAACATGGCGGCGACGCGTGGCGGGCGCGCCGTCGTCCGCGGGACGCTCTACTGTTTATTGCTCGGGAGGAGTCGCGCAGTAGCGAGATTTCGTAAAAAATATCGGAGCCGCACCTTCGTACGAAATGATGGCGAGTGGACTCGAGGCACTATAATAGGTACTAGTTAGGTAGTACGGGAGACGCGTGTGTCGCGTATGGCACGTTACAGCGGCTCGCGGCGCGGCACCCACACGCTGGGCCCGCTCTCCGTCGTGATCACCGCCTTCACCTTCGCGTAGATCTCCTCCGGCGTGTCGCCCGTCACTACCGCTGCGGATACAAAAACATACATGTAAGCACTAAGTTCAAACTTCATTATAATTTTCGATATATTTTAAAAAGTTGGAAGCTACATCTATCTTTTTGAATTAATTAAGTAAAATATTTCACTAACCAGTAAAGTATTCAGCGAATTCCTGTTCCATTTTTAGCGCACGTTCGTAAGTTTTCTTCGCTTGCTCTTCAGTCATTCGCTTATTCATTTCCCTAATAACAAAAAAACGTTTCAATAGAAAATTGGTGGTAGTCTCTACATTTTGTAAATAAATAAATACTTGTTGTATACTTACATTATAGATTCTATGCTCTTTGGTTTTATAAATATGGCAATAGGATAAAGTTGCGCCACTTGTAATCTCTTGATTGCATTGCCGCTCACATCCAAAATGCAATGTTTGCCCTGTAATAGAATGACGCATGAATATTATATGAATATAGGTTTATATTATAATCAATTCATTATGAAAAAGATCACGACATAATCTTCTTCATGATGAATTAGGTATTAATTATTGATTGGAATGCAATTCACAATGTGCTAGGACTAAAAAGTGCATTCCATGGTGGGCATACACTAATTTTTCAATCATACAGTGAGGCAGGCAGTTCACTCCGTGATTATGTGAAACTGACAATACCGGACTCTTTAATTCGCTCGACCACATTCTCATGACAAAAAATCAACGCTAGCTTATCAGCCATGCAAAAATATTCATCAGTCCTTTAAATATTTTGTGCTATTATCCACAACTTATTAGGTACAAGTATAATTTAAAAGTATATAAGTAAATATAAATGCGTATACACATACCTTCTCAGCGACTTCTCTCACAGAGGCGACGGAGGTGCCGTACAAGTTGTCGTTGTACTGTCCGGCCTCTATGAACAGATGGTTCTGTATGTCGCGCTCCATCTGCTCGCGGCTCGCTACGAAATGGTAGTCGCGCCCGTCCACCTCGTAGTCGCGCCGCGGGCGGGTCGTGTCTGTAATATTAACGGTCATTAGTATTTTATATCAACATCCAAGACAACAACAGCCTATACTTTTCCCAACTACATTGGAGTCAGCTCTTCCAGTTTACCCGGACGCAGCTGAATACCTGTATTTTACATGGAGCAACTGTTTATCTGATCTCCACAACCCAGTTACACGAAACCCCTTGTTAAGGCTGGTTAGATTCTCGGGCTTTCGATTACCCGTAACGACTGTCAAAGATCCAATAAAGTCAGCCGGCACTAACTTTCAATCTCCGGGCTAAACAAATAACAATGCCCGACCTGAAAATCCAACCCAGGACCCAACACCCCGTAGTCGCGCTTGCAATCACGAGACCGACGTCCGGGGAATACTCGTTATCCCTTAACAAGTTTCAAAGCAACAGAGTTGTACTGTGTAAACTGTTGTTTCTCTACATTTATAACCAACTTCAAAAATTAGTGGGATGGAGATTAAAGAATAGTTGGCACCGAAGCATCTATCCAACTTATTACAGTAGGCTTACGTACTCCTTGGCGCTTAATTTCTCCGGAAGAAACCGTCGGGTTTCACACTAGCCAAGAATTAGACGGCAACAGAGATAAATCTAGAAGTGTTAGTTCAATATGGTAAAAAGGTACTCACGAGGCACGCAGCTGCCGAATTTCTCAGGGAACTCAGATATTAGATCGTCGTTTATTCTGTCCTTGAGAGGGCCCAGGATTATGACGGGTCGCGTGTAAGTTATGGTCAACTGTTGTACGGTTTCATACGATAGCACCGTTTCATCTTGACCTGTAAAACATTACATTTAAGTGAGTATACAAATCAAATATAATTTGTATAATTTCTACTTCCTTGGAGAAGACAGTCAAAGTGCCGATAATGTGCGTTTTTCTTTATTTTTACTTTGTTAAATTACAGGACGTGTCTCTCCATTATTCTTAAATCCAGCTCAAATGATAGTTGCGTCGCTTACATCGTGTAACCATAACCATTTAAATGTGTACACAACATCATCCGTGCGATTTGTGCTGATATTAAGATAACTTATGACGTGCAAAACGTGTGCTGCAAAATCAGCCTATTTTCATATCAAAACATTATGAATACCAGGGGCGGACCTTTAATTTGTGGGGCTCTGAACTATCACTACTAGGGGGGCCTACCAGATTAATCAAACTGATTGCAATTTTGTACATTACAATACAGTACCTATAGGAAACAAATTAGGACAATAATTATCTATTATGAAGGTGGAAGACGAGGGCGTAAAGGAGCCGAGAATATAGTGATATAACAAACTTATCTATGTATTTTTTCCTTAAATGAGGTTGGGGGCCCTTTATATTCACGGGCCCCAGGGCTGCAGCCCAAAAAGCCTATATAATAGATCCGCCCCTGATGTACACGTTTATGTAATGAAATCTAAAGATAACTTCGTCGTATTAACACACTAAAGTTCAAAGCTCGATTTTGATAGAACACTATATTCATTAAATTCATTATAAGACTATTATAAACTTTCTACCTAAACCTATGTCATATATTTGAGAGATTCAAATATCCTAAAAGTAAAGTAAAAACAGTAGTAGTAGTAAGGTATATATAAAATAAAAACTATAAGATTTGACGGTATTTTTTTCGACTTACTTAGCGAGAAGGTATACTTTAGAACACCTGCCTGCTACGCAAAACATAATTCTGGAAAGCAGTACAGTTCGACACAAGAAATAATCATGGCCGTGGACACACGTCGTTTGCAGTAAAATAGTGGCAAATATTTTGAATTATTGAAATATTTCTTAGGTATCGAATTGTATTATGCTATTTTCTAAATTACTTTAAGCAACATGAATCTGTTTTACTACTCGCCAAGATTAAATAAAACCTTATTGTCTTGCCAACATGTTTCAAGGTATGATTTATTTAATTCTGGCTCAATTAATTACGCCCATCAATATCATCTTCATAAGCAAGTGTATACATTTCAATACAACAATTAATATGTATGTCAGCGACAGCTAGGCTAATAAAATAATTACAGCATCCCTACACATCTGAAGCGATAAAAACTAACTCTAAAAAGAAACCAGCACAGCGGAATTTTGAAAACGAAAACAAGCTCTTATGAGAATGTCGTGAGGTCGAAAGTACATCTGAAACATGCCAGTGACGTAGTGTGTAGTGTAAACTAAAGGCAAAGCGCGTATAACTGTGCGAACATGCGTGGCGCCTGAAGCATCAGCTAGTGTGACAGAGGCGGCTCTTGTGTCCTCGTGTGCTTCCAGTGGCCCCACACTCCCTCCACAACCAACTAGCTAATCAATCGGCTCGGACAGCTGTTCGTACGCGCGCCGTACGAGTGAACCAGTGAGTGGACCAACCAGTGAGCCCGGCGTGATTCAACAATTTAGAAACAATGATCCAAACACTTTCGTGAGCTCGATGGTAACATTTTCGAGTGCGGAGAGGCTATTAGAGTAATCGCGTTGTATGAATTAAAAACAACTGAACATAAAGAAAGTATGACAAATAATAAAAACTGGAGTGTTATTGAAATGAAAACTACATTTCTAATTGATGATCATAACCAGAATGCGGGAGGTAAGGTATCGGCTACGGCACTCGCAAGCTACGCCTCACTCCCAAAACTTACTCTCGTCCTCGAGATAAATGAGCGTTATCTCCTCCATCATGGGAAGTTCCACTCGGTACAAGATTTCCCCTACACGTAGAAAAATTAACGTTACATATATTTAAAATAAACGCAGCAATATGCGTCCGTACAGTGGTACGGGACCAGGATGGGGAACCTCAGTTCGGATAGAATGATCGACAGGTATGTTCGACATCAGTCCCTAGCATGGTTGTAGTAGCAGAACTCTACAAGTTCGTGAACAGCGCTTGGGAAAATAAATAGCAAATCATAAAAACACGTCTCATCGACGGGATGATAGTTAGATGTATCGTTGGCTTCGGTTAGGCAACTAGAAGCACGGGACGGCGGCCGTGTCTCAAACCAACCCGTGTGCTGCTGCGACCACTTTCATTATCAACATTAACTACTTGTGGAACACCAAATTGTAATTTCTAAGCTCTCATCACACACCTATGTTTTTTGCTACCTGTTAAAAGTTATCTGCCTTGGAATATTTTTATCGCAATCTGCCAAAAATCATATTCGTAAACAAATGAAATATGCCAAAATATTATAGTTAAAATTGAATAAAAAAAATTGGTTACAGGTAATTGATATTATGGTTGCACCTCATATGAAACACAGTAGTGCGATAAGAGCTGCATAAAAAAATAAAACTATCTAACACACAGAGGTAATAAGTACATAGCTTGTCACCGGGTCGCCGGTACCCACAACATCGTATTATTCGACAAGCGACAATGAATGCCGATTACTGGCAAGATTGCTAACCTATATTTTAATATTATAGGCATCACCATGCGTCTCCAAACACACTACAAGCGGTAATTTACTCACATAGATCCGGTACATTTTGATTAAAAATAGATAATAGTAAAATTCACTACACTGTGATGTTTTAGACATTCACACAATAATGGTCTGTGTTCCTTGGAGATAAATTTTGAATTTGTAATTCCAATATGATTTTAAATTTAACATTACGTTTATCAAAATATAATAGGTATAAAATACACCATAATATTGTAATTACAACAAAAAAGATTCATGATATAAATATGGTATTCGAAAGTGAAAATACTGGGACAAAAAATTAAGGTATATACCATAATATAATATATTGAATAAAATTAAAACTCAGGGCAATCAAATTAAACGTCTTTTGAAAAGCTATTATGTTTCTAACCATTATAGCTCAGTAAATAATCGTGAAAAATAGGTCACAACTCGAGCTGATATTATATTTACTCGAATCGTTTACATATTTCCAACAAAAAGTAATTGATTTCCCCTTAGTAATCAACAGTGTACTCTTGATTTAGTTGTAACTATGTAACCGTTCACGAAGGCAGCTTTATTCACTTGTTTAACATCGAACGTGGATCGGTTCAGTGGTTAGAATAAGCGAATAGCTCCAATGTAACACGACCTAACTTTAAATAGTGGTTATTAGCAGCCGCATGAAAAAAAAACTGCGTAATGACCTACATACGATTAACAGCACAGTAGCGAAAGTAATAAATATGAGAGGACAAGGGAATGTGCACTTACCGTCCGCGTTAGCATCCTCCTGTGTGTAACAAAGCATGAAAGCTGTAACAAAATTGTTTGATTAGTTTGTCTGTGCAGCCAAGCCTGTACCGACGCTACACCGAGCCCCTGTGACGCAGTATGCGAAGGTGATTACAGATTACTTCGTCGCTTTCGCACAAAACATACTGATTAATTCGTCGAACTCTTGAAATATAATCATTATCATATTACATGTACCACTGCACCATATAATACATTATTTATAATGTTTGTGATCAGTTAATGATATTTAAATGTATGAGAAGTGATTCACGTGCTGTGAATGTGTATACAGTAGTGCGCGGAAGTGACAACATTGTTTGAACTTACGTTCTTGGTCTGAACCGTCTTCAGATTTGCCGTCCTCTCGACTCTTCATAAATGGAAACTTTCTGCTGAATGATAATGTTTTCTTTTTTCTCTCAAGAGTCGATTGGCTCTGTAACGGCAAAAAAATATAATAATTATTACTTTAACTTCGAAATACAATCAGTTGAGTCATGTTGTGAATAAAGTATTACCAGCATTTATAGTTTCAAATTCATGATTTATATTCCCGCTAACAAATAGCATTATATCCGCAAACAAGGATATAAAAAAACCGAATAAATATCAATTTAAAGTTGGGTACATACGGTCACGAGAACATTAGCATAGTCAAACAATCAATGTAAATAATACTAAAATGTTCGTATATCTATTACTGATTTATTTACGTAACTGGTTTATATCAAACCAACCTTAACTGGTTTGGCCTCGTTTTCATAACTACCAAAGTGAAACAGTTTTTTCACTTTTGTATTCATAAAAGCGTGCAGAGTAGCGAGGATGCTTGTTAAGCGATTTGAAGAGTTCCAACCCCTTTTGCATAATTAGTGAGATTTATATGCATTTGTCATTATACATTATTAAATAAACATAATGAATCGCATTCCATCACTATTCATAGCAGATATCTCCCAGGTAGCGGCACAACATCTTATTAAGGCATAATATTATTAACATAGCTTTATAAAACCATATTTTATTGTCACTCGGCGCTAGCGCATTCCCCACTCCCTCACCCCAGCCATGCGCCCGGGCGGCGGCCAAGAGTTTTCATTGATAGTATGGCGAATAGATTATGTCCATGTTTTGCTTATTTCAAACTCGGATAAGGATGAAAATTGTTTTTAATTTTTTTTTTTTAACTAACACGGAGCATACAGTTTCTGTCTTTGGTCACTGCTCTGTTCTTGTTAGTTGTAGCAAGATGTTCTATACGTATAAACCTTCCTGTTAAATCACTCCATCTATTATCGAAAACGGCATTAAAATCCGTTGCGTAGTTTAACAGATCTAAGCGTATAGACGACGCAGACAATGTAGAGAAGTTACATTTTTTAAGGTCTGCCCATGATCATGTTTGTAGCGGCACTTGATGTGTAATGAAACTGGTGTATTACAATATAACAGAAAAAAAACTTGAAAAAAAAAATTGATGTACTTACAGTACTAACAGGTGTGCCTTGTCCTTGGAACTTGACCTGTCGGTCCCGAGCTCTCTGCTTACGCTCCCACCTTCGCTTTGACGGAATGATGCCGATCGCGTCAGAGTCTGATTTGTCCAATCGTCTGTAAACAATTTTAACTTCAATAACGAAAGCGATTTAAGCAAATTGGAGCAATGACTGCTTTATAGTGTTACTCAAGAAATATCTTGAATACTAGGTCAAATGATTAGGTTAATGACCAGCATATCAGATAATGCGTATCTAAACAAATATCCATAAAATATTTCAACCATATTCTGTTTGCTTTAAGAAACTTATCTGGCGTTATTTAAATACGCTGTACATGGAGGTAATTAGTTGTAATAATAATACCATCACGCCTGTATTCCCCGAAGGGTTAGGCAGAGGTGTACCAATGTACACCCACAGTTCGCCGGCATATTTAGGTCCCATGTAATAGGGGGCGAGCCTATTGCCATTAACCGGGCACATATCCAAACTCCGAGCTGCTGCTAATTAGTTGTAAAATGTAAAAATAATAAAACTTAAATATTACTTTACCTGGCTTGCCACCACTCGTCGTCAGAAGCGTTGGTTACGTGCAGAATGTCGCCGTATCTGAATGGTAAACCTCTTGAAGGCAGGCCGTCGTCCCGGATTGGATCGTAGTCGAACAATGCTCTGAAATGATATTATTACATTTTATTACCTAAATAAAGGAGGAAATATGCATGATTTTCCTGAAAACTATTATTTGTTAGTATTGCAAGATACGAATGGTTTAGCGACTGGCTGTGGAGTCAATTAATTGAATCAATATCATAACTGAATTGATATAATTTTTTTTTATCGGAGGTAGAAGTTATTTCATTGATTCAGGAAAAATAAGTTTAATAAGGTCTATGTTTGCATGATGAATAACAGTTTTATTATGAATATTGACGAGACACGCAGGAAGGAAAAGGATTAATAATGTAAATGCCGTGACCTCACCTTACATAAAGGGATCGCTTTTGGGATGTTCTCAGTAGTGTGTGATGCTGCTTCAGCTCGTTGATACGCGCTTCAAACTTGTTGTACTCCTGAGGTCTGTACACCACCGTTAATTTCACATTCTGTCCCGTACTCTGGAATGTTATTAGTTACATGATGAGATAAGGTGTTATAATTACACAAACATTAACTATGTGTTTATGTGATGACAAATTTAAAATTGGCAAACATTATTTTTAGTCTGTCCATAAAGCTTTACTCCAAAGCATAATAAATTACCTCAAAGTCTATATAAAATCATATACCGTAACTTTCAATTTTAAATTATCTACTTCCTTATTCATTTCAACACTAACAATGTCATTCAATGCATCCAGTAGTTTTCAAATGACACTACAATTTATTGGCTCCCACTCAATGCTACTGGTATATTGATACTTTAGTAAATAGAATCATAATAATATAGATTACCTTCAAAGCTTTAGCGGCTTGTTCGTGCGTGGCGTGAGTAATGTCTACATCATTGACGGCGAGGAGTCGGTCGCCGCGGCGCAGCAGGCCGGACCGCTCCGCCGGCCCGCCGGCCAGCAGGAACGATACGTAAATGCCGTGCCCGTCTTCACCCCCGACTATGTTGAACCCTAGGCCTTGCGAACCCTTCTCGAGGTCAACGACCCGGGTCTCTTCATTGTTTTCTGTCACATCTTCACGACGCAGCGAGTTTGCTGTGCTCGACGCCGTCTCGGTATTTTCAATCGTCATTCTTGTGGCTGTGTGTGCAATATTTAACATAATATGTCATAAGTAAATAATAGTTAAGCACACATTACATCAGTTTGTTTGTACTAGCAATATAGTATGACATTGGTGAGAGGCCCCCACTTTAGGGCCAAGCTATTAAGGTCGGTGGTGATGTAACGTACGCGTGTTGGCGCGGGACGTCCGCGGCGAGGGCTGTCCGTGGCGCGGGCCCGGCACCAGCACCAGCAGCACGCGCTCGCCCGTCGCCTTCAGCGCGGCGACGGCGTCTTCATGTGTCACATTGTCTAGGTTCACATCGCCGTGCTGGAAACAAATGACAATCATAAGAAAAGCAACCAGGCGAGGTTTGCTAAGGGCACACCTTGGGTTCAATGAGTTGGTGCTACGATCAAACCTCAGACACATGACGCCCATTACAAATTTAAATGAAACTCACCGAAGTATTCTTGACCATTAGCAGTTTATCACCGACCCTCAAACGGCCGTCTCTATGAGCAGCACCACCAGCCATTATTTTGGTCACATAAATACCATTATCACCCGGGATATGTTGATTACCGAGACCCCCCGCTATACTGAATCCGAGACCTGAGCCACCTTTCACCAGCTCGATCTCTACGGATTCCTCTGGTTTTGTTACTTGTAAAACATTTGAAGTGTCTTCTGTCGCGCGACGTCGTATTTTCTGTAAAGAGTATAAATAAAATTTTATAGTAGCGAAGACGGGCGCGTTTAACGGTAGTGAGTCATGCCTTTCGCGGGACACAATGTTTATTGTAAAATAGTCCTTGTGTGAAGGTCAATCACTGGAGTTTCGCATAATGGTGCGCCCTCAATAGTTCGATTATGAATCAAAGTTGGCAAGAACTATTGGTCGGTAATCAATTCTTCTAACACAATGACGAAATTATACTGTCCATGAAATAATGTGACCACTTGTAAAGTGTACATACATTGATTCTTCTGATTGCATTTAATAGTAAATCTTTCATGGTTCGTTTAATTGTTTGTTACGAACTAACTTCGGAATGCGTTCACTTGCTATAACACCGCGCAATACTACACGCGGCACTGTTTATTCTTGTATCGCCTGAAGCACATTTTTCACTTTATCCAAACTTGATCAGTATTTAATTGAAATTACACACCACATATTAAGAAATTCAATTCTCTTGGAAACGTGAACGATTTTTTATAAGTACCCGAATGTGGAAACTCATTGAATGCTGTGCCAACGGTGTTATCAAATGACGTGATCAGCCATTAAGCTTATGGCTTGACTCACATATTTGCTTAATCTCGTAACAGCTGGTGTTTGGCTTGTAATAAAGTAAATAAACAAACTCACCAGTCTCACAGTATTGCCAGCCTTTTTTAATGCATCAACTGCGTCAGCGTGCGTAACACTGTCAACATTCGTATCATTCACCTGTGGGACAAAATGATAATATAAAAGTAAATAAAGTAGTAATGTTCCAATTAGCAGTAGGTGAAGCTTCTTGCAATCAAGAGGCGTCTACGCAGGTAATTCGCTCAATGTCGCCGATCAAAATTCTGTCAATCGATTGGAGGGATCAGTCAACAATAGACAAAACTTGACCTCCAAACATGTTTGGTCTGAGAGCTGAAACATTCTACGACCGCTTATGATATGTGTTCTAATTACTGTAGATAACGGCAAGGCCTCTTCTCATGGCCTTCAACTAGATACTTTACACATATATTTAGCTACTTTTGACCCCCATAATAATAACAACTTGTTTAAATTCTTACCTGCAATATCGCATCATTGATTTGCAGCTGGCTGGCGGCCGCCGCTCCTCCGGGAATGAGTTTAGTGACGTAGATGTGTGGATCGTCGGCCACGTGAGGGTTGTCGGAGCCCCCAGCGATGCTGAAGCCGAGCCCGGCGCCGCCCGCGCGCGACAGCACCACCGTCATGTAGATGTACCCATCCTCACCTTGTGTACGCTCTGTGCCACCACCTTCTATGCCATTTACCTGCAAAGGCTGCAAGTTCTGTTAGTATACTGTGAGTCAATGTTATTAAGGTGGTGAGGATTCAAGTCGTCAGATCACGAGAGTTAACAAATCGAGTAGTTATTTGGATGAAAAGAGCAACAACACCTATAGAGCATCAACTTTTTACAACTACAAATAATATAAATATGTACAGTTAGTGCCTCCATATCTCAGAGGTATGTCTTATGATGACACATTATTTGCTTACTCTTTTCTAGGTATTGTGGTTGTGAATTGCAGGAATATAAGAAGCTATGTGTTTCACAAATAATTTGATATAATAACAATCATCAATACATGAAAACTTAGTCTGTCCTATTCAATTAATTATTAAAGTGCTTATTAAATAATTACCTGCTTCATTTCTGGTGATGTGACGTGAGCCTGAAAATAATAGTTAAATTAACTTTATCATAATAATGTGGGAATTACAATGGATACTTTTGATAGTTGCTATAATAAGTCAAGGTATTTGTATTACTTAAAATATCAATATTTGTCATTAGATGGGTTAAAAATATATATATATATATTTAAATATAAATAGATACATAGAGAAATATGAGCAAGTAAAAACATCTCAACTTGATTCTAGCATGCCCAACTAAGTTTGGGGTAAGGTTGATAATAAATTGGAAAATTGAAATTAAGAAAATCCTAGAAATTTAAGTTAAAATCATTTGTGGTTATAAGTAAATACCCAGGTTTGTTTACTAATTCATAACCTGGTTTATCCACAAGTATAATAGTTTTGTATAGTCAAGGACAAAGCACAATAATATTGCTTTCATAATTTACTATTCTAAAATTATTTGGTATATTTTTATAGCTTTTATCAACAAGCTAGAGAACTATAATAATACCTGACAAATAAATAAAAATTGACTAGTTCATCAAAAACAATGTTCTTTTTTTTACCGTAATGATATTCAATTTATAGTAAAGGTCAATGATAGACAAACATGGCTTTAAAACAGGAAATTTCTGTAAAAAAGTTAAGACAACAAGATTCTACCAATCTAAAAATATGTGTTGATGATTGTACTCATTGACATAATGTGATTAGTTATAATGTATATTAGGGTGTCCCTTATATGGGTGAAAAAAATTTTTTTTTAGATATCGAAATGCATACCTTCTATTTCTTTTTAGACTACCCAGACTTACTTTAATACAAAATTTCATCTTCCTACGTCAACGTTAACCCGTGCCGACAGAACTCTGAAGATTTTGAAAATTTATGTTTAAACCCTTCAGATACATCACAGATAAATCAATTGAAATATTATTTTTTTTATGAAATATTTATTAATAGAATATAAAATTACAGATCAGGTAGGATTTTTCTTTTAAGGTTCTCTTTTTTACAGTCTAGATACAGATTTATATGCTCTTGAACACATCGTAACACACGCTGATGCTTCGGAACGGATGAAAATTGAAGAATCTAATTTTTTTTACAAAAACAAAGAGAAGCAGGGCGTCCCAGGTGTTTAGCGGGTGTAGGCAAAACGTTAGCCGAAAAAGAAGACAGCTAAAGACAAAGTTAATGAAATGAAGAGAAAAAATTATGTGAGCAAATGAGTTTAGGAGGTTTAACGTCATCTGTTACTACGCAAGATTCTATTCAAACGCAAGGACATCACGATCAACTTACCAGCTCTGGTGGAAGTCTTAAGGAACCCTTGGCATCCACCTCTCAATTGGTAAGTTCTGAAGCTACTAAAAAAGAGGAAGGAAATACTTTATCGCGCCTAAGTTAGTTGCAGCTTTGGATAGATGTTAATTAAGCATAAGGGATTCTGTCTTTATACTTCAGACTGTAATAGAAGCATTAGATCTTAACTGTGATGATTTTCCGATAAACAAATCGTCGAATATAAAACTGTTGACAAATTGATCTCCAAAGCAGCCCTGAGCAAGTTTAGTCAACATCTTTGGTACTTGTTAGAAGAAATTGCCGTTTTAAAAGTTTCATATTCGACGATTTGTTTATCGGAAAATAATCACAGTTAAGATCTAGTGCTTCTACTACAGCCTGAAGTATATAGACAGAATCCCTTATGTTTTATTAACATCTATCTAAAGCTGCAACTAACTTAGGCGTGATAAAATATTTCCTTCCTCTTTTTTAGTAGCTTCAGGACTTACCAATTGAGAGGTGGTTGCCAAGGGTTCCTTAACGCTTCCACCAGAGCTGGTAAGTTGATCGTGATGTCCTTGCGTTTGAATAGAATCATGCGTAGTTAAGTAACAAATGACGATAAACGTCCGAAACACATTTGCTCACATAATTTTTCTCTTCATTTGATGTACTTTGTCTTTAGCTGTCTTCTTTTTCGGCTAACGTTTTGCCTACACCCGCTAAACACCCGGGACGCCCTGCTTCCCTTTTTTTTTGTAAAAATATTTAGATTCTTTAATTTTCATCGGTTCCAAAGAATCAGCGTGTGCTATATGAAATAAATTATCTAAATTGTTTTCAAAGTACTTCTCACAGCGCTTGTAAATATTTTGTATTTTTTTTTTCATCTCCCTCCTGGCATGTTGATGATCCACAAGTATTTTTACACAGTTAGGTATAGCTCTGGTAGGGATTCTAGCTATTTCCCAAAATATAATACACTCCCGAATAACGACATTAGCGTTTTCACTAACAGTCATTTAACTTAGCGCATGTTAAAAAAAATACTGAAAGAACTTGACGATTAGACGGTAACTTTGCGCCTGTTATTTGATAATTTACGTCATAAACTAAGAAAACACATTTTTGATTGCTTCTTAATTTCTCTGCCATCTTTTAAATGTAAAACAATACGTGTTAATCGCGGGAATAATTGAGAACAAATAACAAATGCCGTGAATACGCACCGCTACTGCCGCGCAAATGTATGAAACATGATTCGATGCAACTCGGCACGGGTTATCGTACTCCAAATAAGGTAAAAATTTATTTCCGAGTGTTTTAGAGGCAAATGAACAAAACTAAGACCTATGCGTTAGAAATTTAAAACTTTGAAAAATAAGGGACACCCTAATGTATATTAATGATAGAAATAGGAAGGTTCATTCAAACTGGTAAACATCATTCTCACACATAATATACAGGTTGTATGTACATAGGCATTGCTAAATAAATAATTGTACCTAATTGGATTGTAAACAGTATGTTATCTCTTTAAAGGTGTTAGTAGATATTAAATTATTATACTAAAAAATCAAGTATATTACATAATATTAAGAAGAGTAATAGTCTACTTTTATTAATACTTATATTCTGCCAATTATTATTAAATACTTTAGAAGACTAAGCAACAATTGTCATTTGACAATGGTGAAAATTCATAAATGTTTTTTGTATCGTCTGGTACTGAATCATATTGAAGTCATGTCACCTACTCACCGTATCAAGATTAAACAATGAGGAGACTTTCCGAAGGAATCCATTATGTGATTTTTTCTTCCGTCTTTCTGTCATTTTCAAGACCAAGTGTGCATAGCCCTCGGGGAATTTATTTTGTAGTCCGTACTACACTATGTACACTGCATGCATTGTTAGTTACACACTTGTGTCCACTTTCAGCTTACTTGACGATGTTCAGCATGCACCATTCTCTACCTAGAACCCACAACTAACTTGCACCAAAACATATCAAAAGTATGTGACCTTTTATAGAGTATGCGACCTCTTTTCATGTTGCAGGTAATCCCATTACATTTAAAGCTCTTTATCATGTTAGCTTGGTTTAAATTGCAGCAGTCCTTATCTAATGAATGGACGAAATTTAGCCGAGCCCTTTATTGATAGCGATTTTAGTAGATAAATGTATGTATGGCTGGGTAATTATTAGGCGTGTTACCAACTTGTGTTCGATGATAGGATGGTATGAATGTCAAAGCGATGAACCTTAATTAGAATGTCCGTGTTACATTATTAGTGTGCAATTTATGGACACTTGATAGTATTGTAGTACTTATATTGTACCTATCAACCATGGGCAAGTAACAGAGAATTGTTACAAGCAAAACTAACTCTGAAGTCGCATTAGTCTCACCAAGAATTGAAAACGTTCCCAGAGTGTAAAGAAATTACTAAACGTTTAAAAATAGATTAGTGTTTATTAAATGGCCTTACTTGCAACGAATACGAAATCTCGGCAGTGTGAATGTCAAAATTTTGTGTGCAATATCATTTCACTGATTATCATTTAAAGCAGTATACTTTCAGTCGATGTAGCGTTCGTACGTCATTGGCACAATTGTGAAATTTAACGGCACCAATCCACACAACGAAGAAACGTTAGCGCACATATCGCCGAAAACTTGTACTATATTTTAGGTTATAAATAGTACTACGAGACGCGAAACACCAACCATCCGCCATTACCGTCCACTTGTTGTACCTAGCGCTCCGTTCAGCCACTTTCGTAAACGTCACGTCATCAAAATAAAAAAAAAATTGAATCATCGCATCGATTCACCGTCCGATCCTCTTTGGATTGTAGTCTATTTATAATAGATGGCGCTGTGTGTCGTAAAATTTACAAGTCGAGTAGTGACTATAGCATCAATATTTAATTATAAAACGAAAGAAAAACCCAGACAATAATTTAAACCATCAAGGAATTTTCACCACTGTTTTTATGTTGCATATTTACAAACAAAAAAAATATTCCAGGTATTAGTTTGCATTTACCAGAACATTTTTTTTCTTCATACATTTTCGTCAAATATACCCATTGTTTGAAAGTTTGTAGTAGGTACCTACAAACTTGAAATATGTCTATACAAACTTTGTGCAGACCTACACTACAATAATATATTTTTTAGGTATTGTGGATCCTTACCTTTTTTTCCTCATTTTCTCCAGTCGGTAGAACGACAGAATATGCCTAAACAAATAAAAAGATATTATATGAATGAATGACCACAAAGTTCAATGACTTCAAGATTGTGTAGGGAACATCAACCTCGGGGACAGTCTGCAACATCGTCATCTATTAATATTATCACATTCGCTTATTTCCATTCTGCTGAGGCAAGGCTAGGTGGCATGCCCAGAAGTCCTCGTAACAATAGCGACATCTATTGGTCACAACCGTTCGTTGCATTTAATCTGTGAGAAACGGGTTGGCTAAGCGGCTAATATCTTGTTGCACAATGCCGGCTCGAATTGCCGATTTACTTGTCCGATAGTCTAATCGGTAAACCGTCACACGTGATAAAAATAATTTAAAATTACTTAAAATTCCCCGGCCTAGGAATCGAACCCGTACGATATACCTATTATTATTTTAGGTCATTCCGAAACAATTTTATAGTGCGAATCTATTTTTGAGTTAGTCTATCTTGATACCTTCGTCGAATCTGGCGTAGCATTTCTTGTTTCAGATTTTCTGTGATTCTCTTGAAGGAATGCATTGGATACGCTTCGGTAGTCACTGTCCTCTGTGTGTGATATCTGAAAGAAAAGTGCATTCAGTTAGATTCTTTTAAATTAAGTTCTCTTGTTGATAGGTAAATATAAATTATATCCAGAAAATTAATGGACTAGGTAGGTACGACACCCATGTTTTCATTCAGAGTCAATATTATAATCTAAGCAAAGTCTGAGACATGGTATGGAAATCTAAAATAGTATACCCAGATAGTACGTAAGAGCGAGCAACTACGCGTCAAGGCTCTACCACGGTAATGGCTCTTCTACGGTTGTTTTCGTCCGTGTCTCACCCTAAGCACGCCAACTTTTAAAGGAAACAACGACAAAGGTCGTCGAGCTCTTATAATATTACATTATAGTTCTAGCTAGACTCTCTCGTTAGACAGTAAAAATCACGAGATTGCAGCTACAATGAAATACCTACCTAAATCAATAAACAACAGACATCGTTTACAATGAAACTATAAATAAATAACCCAGTTAAAACTGCAGAATTGTGGAGCAAAGATTGCATAAAAGTTAACAGTTGAACATTACTTTGTAAACCGTTCTCCCATCATTGCATTCTAATCTATTAATTTTGCTGATTTGCCAAATGTCTGGCTTTAGTTCGTTTAAATAAAATCTGAAGCATGTAAATGACTAATTAAAAATCACATTAAAATTCACTTACTTCGCGACGCACATTGTCAGCTTCCCATTTGTTCGCGATGCGTATCGTTTCCGCAGTCTTTTGTTGAACCGACTTGGTGTCATCGAGAAGTGTGAGCTCGTAGAACTCTTGAATATCTGTGACATAGAAAAAAACTGAGTAAATGCCTTAAATTAATGGATATTTTCAGGACAGGTTGTTTATTTAATAATCTGTTGTACTGATTGGTAAAAGAAGCCGCAAAAATATGTTTTCGTTTATTTATACATTGAGGAGAGGAGACTTTGGACCGTGTAGTTAAATATACAACCTAAAGGCTAATCTAAAAGAGCTAATCTGAAGCAATTCCATTCCATGGTACCCACCCACCGCCATAGGTACTAGAAGTATCGCGTGAGTCGTGTCGTGTTGAGATCGATATCGAGCGTGCGGGCGGCGACCCCACGATGTTTCATGTGGATGAACTTAAGTAGGCACCTACTGCATATTGTATCATGAAAATTTACTACTAAGTATGGAACACACTAGGGTATCCACGGCAGCTTTGGCTGAATTTTACAGTCTGCTTCACAGCGCCTCTTGATCATATCGCTGCTCATGAAATTGTCCAGTAAATGTGCATAAGCAGCTCGTGTCATGGAATAATTAAGTAAATAAGCTCCAAAAAGTCCTCGCTCAGTGATTGGACATTAGATAGATAAACTACCATATACGTAGTTAAGAATTACCGTCTCACTCAACCTCCAATCTATTTCTACTTCAATGGTAGGTAGGTAATATTCCAGGTTTTTTTTTTATATATATAAATCTAATAACATTTTGTAGTCCATAGTTGGCTATTATCAACATTGTTATGGTTATACACATTAAACCACGAAGAAATATTAAACTATAGATAAGCGATATCTCTACGGTCACAGGCGGCAATATTGATGACGCACACACCGAGATTTAGGTAAATAAACGGCTACATCATAAAGTAGTAAATGTTTGAATATTGCATGGCGCCCTGAAAAAAGTACAGTTAAACTTCCTCTCCTATATTACGGCCGGGCCGGGCGCAGCGCATGCACTACCACGCGCCTATTTAAAAATAGTTGAACAGTTCAACTCACACATAGTTTAAAATTTCAATTAAAACATGTCGAAGAGCGTATTGTGTAGGCGAAGGCTCAGTTAAAGCCGGTGACCCGTACATAGGTATCGCCGGCGATGTAGGTCAAACAGACCACCGCACATATTGCGGAGTTTACGAACATACAGCGAACGCATCCGTCCGTCTGCTACTACGATGATAAAATGGAACGATGGATTTTGATTTTTTGTCAATAACAGTTTTCTATGATGGAAATTTATAGAGCCGGGTTTCAATCAGCTGCCCAGCCGGACCCAAACGGCAACTGTTCGAAACGTTTTATCCGACTTCAAAAATGGAGGAGGTTCTCATATAGGTTGTAATTTTGAACCCGTTCTAAATATCACTGACAGACAACGCACAGGTTAAACCGTTAGGTCTAGAACTTTAGAAGCATAAAATTTTCCACAAGAGTTCCTTCTAAAAAAAGGCTTAGGTAAGTATAAAAAGCCCTGAAGGTGTTAAATAGGGGACGACCTTTGGAAAGAAAGTTCGTAATTTTTGAAGCCGAATGGACGGGCCTGCGCGCTAGTAGGCTCGGCTTTAGGAATCTTGTTGGTGATTTGTATTGGGATTACTAATATTATAGTTGGTCAACTTAAGTAGCTATTTACCGACTTAAGTAATAACAAATAAGTTGGTTGTTATGCTAATTTTGTCGAAACAGGTTAAACCTACGTTTATCTAAACACATTACATAAATTTAGCTAAGTTCACGTTCTTTTACAATAGAGGGTAACAACAAGGGGATGACAACAACACAGAATCATGTACAAATCTTGGTGCATTATAGGTAGGTGCCTATACCTACCTTGTTCTTGTTTTTGGCTGCATACAAAATTAGGAGCGCACTATCTCCGAAGAAATATGAAATGATCTGTTAATGGTACCCAATTAGGTAATAATCAGCAATGCTGAGATTTTAACTTCCGTAAACAAAATCTGGATTCATTTTATGAAAACAAAGATGTTTATTATTTTTATATTTAACTGCTTTCAAAGACGAGGTCCCGCCAAAATCTGGATGTCTGGAAACTCGGGCACTTATGTATTCATCGATTAATATAACCTTATCTTAAGGTCATTTAGTATCTGTAGCTCTGTAGGTACCTACATGAAAACTCATGAACAGAGGCTGGACTAGTCAGTTATCACGTCCAACACAAAAACAAGAGGATTGACACAAGATTAGGTACCTACTATATTTATATAATTTTCAACTGATAAATGCATTGCGTGCGTAAGTGACACATTGAATAAATAACAGAACAGTTGTATTGCGTGCTTACTCAATCACATTTGATAGGGTTAATTAGTTTCTGTTTAGAGATTCGTGTCGCCATAAAATAACGTAGTACCTCACATCTGGTGGACATTCAAAATGTTAGCAATGCGGCGTAACGTAATCTGAAAACTTTTATGGTGGTAGATAGGTTTCTCTAATGGTGGACCGTGAATTTGTGGAGCTCTGGGCTAACACAACGTGGAGGCCTACCTAATTATTTAAAGTAATTGGCCTTTTGTCAAAAAAAAACTATTGGTATACAATAAGAAACAAAACAAACAATTAAAACAATTTGTTGGACACAAATTAGGACAACATGATACTATTAAGCTAATTTTGTTATTAAATTACAGTTGAGGCTGAATTGCAGCCAGCGCCCTAGAGTATACCTAGTCACAATAAACACTTATTTAAAAAATAGTATTTTCTTTCAATGGGGTCTAGTTCAAGGGGGTTTATTTTGACGAGGCCCTGGGCCGCATCGGTACCTCTTTACTGCGTCATCATGCATCAGACGGTACCTGCACCTATTTATGCCTCCACAATCGTCTTCGTCCATGTGTCATCCAACGATCCGACATTTTCGTTTCTGGTGCATAAGTTTCTCAATGACATCGATTACAAAAATTCGGCTCAAGAATTTCACACGAGGTTTGTCTCTTTCTTCAATTGCAAACAGAATATTTATACAAACATTTTAATAATTTCTCAGCAGGCCTGTCCTATATGATTGTAATGCAGTGAAGCCCATGTGTGTTCATTACACATGACGCATGCAGGCAGCTGCAATCAAGTACGCACCGACTACGGGGCAAGGTTAATCCAATGTAGAAGATACTCGTATCGATATGTTTTTGTTCAACTTTTAGCTAAACTTGGTTATTTACAACTCATAATACGCTACTTACTTGTTGAAAGAGAATGATAATTCAGACGTGTGTAACTCTGAGGCGAAATTTGTTTAGGATCACCTTGAACTTACTCTAGTTAAAAATCTAAACAAATATTGGCAGTGCCGTGGTCTATTAATACTAAACAATTACCTATTAGTAACCTCTTCCCGTTCAGACGGAGAGTCTGCCAAAATAAGCCCTGTGGATTGTGGGTTGAATTAGGCCGCCTGAAGGCACTCATCGTCTGAGAAGTAGGTCATCTATACACACCCCTTAAGTCTTTATAGGTGCTTAGATTTTATAGGGTCTTATTACTTTAATATCAGTAAGTTTAAAGCATAAAATAAAAGTAATTAAGCCTGAATGGCATGATCGTAGCAGTCTACACCTCAATAGGTGGGTCGTTATATACTTTACATATTAATTACCAACTAGAATTTGAGGTTGTCTGTATGGTTACATACGCGAACTAAATCAGCAACATGACAGTCTCAATTATTTATCAAGTAACTTGAATAAGATTGTACAGACTTTACACCCTGAGCAAGGTTTCCTGATTAATAAAAAATAGGCTGATAATAGGGATTACCATCTACAATAATAGTATTAACAGAAATTCATACAGACATGAACGACTTAGGTACTAATTATTTATCTAACATCGCTCTGCGGATAGAGACCTTCGTGTAGTTAATATCGGATATTTGCTAGACTAGTGTACTGTACATTACAACCGGCTAAATATATCGTATCACAATAGCAGTGTCGTGGTCAAGGAAGATTCAAGAGCGCCAGTGACGCGATATGCGGTCACGCGCCTGTTCCGTATATTTATAGCATAGTGAGCTGAATCGGTCCCTTCGACCACTGAACTTCAAAGTCGAACAGAAGTTCAAAGTAACGGCTAACTGTAAAGGGTGCTTGCTTTTTTATATTTGTTTATTTTTAGAATGGACATTATTTAAGGGGGTACCGCCGACGCTAGCGTCGCGAACTCGCGACTGGTGCTGAGCGTGGGTGCGTTGGAAAATTTAAAGGAAAGTTGGGGTTTTTTGAAAAAATATCCTTAATTCCGCTTTGGCACAAGGATAAATTGATTTTTCTTCTTATAATTCTCGTACACCGCGTGGCATTCAACGTGGGTTGAGTACCTACCTACCGTATAGCTGGCGCTTCTGTGACCCCTTCACAAGAGAGCCTGATTTAGGTAGGTAGGTACCCAAACACGTGACGTCGTATTTTTGTCACCATTTATAGGGAGGGATGGGAAGGGATATTTACCTAAGCATTCAACGTTTTAATTAGAACCATTTTAATAAAATCCGGGACTCGTATGGGCACTTTAACGACCTTAAGTAGGTATGTAGAAGGCATGAAGATTGCCTGAAATTTGACTGGCTCTTTTGTGTACTGATAATAATTAATTAATCTGTTAGGTAGGTAGATACTTTGTTGTTTATCAAATTACCTACCTAGCTACCTGAAGGAATATTTGCCACTGTTAAGAAATTGGCGGTAGAGTACTGCTCCACAGGGCCGGACTAGGCATTCTAGGCATTTGTCTAGGGGCCCAGTTCCACATCAAGCTCCCTGACGTTTCGGGCGACTCAGGTGCACTACGGGCATGGCTGTTCCGATAAATATTTGTATTGCAGAAAGACGGACGCCGCGCCCGGTGAACATTTCGTATATAAATAAAATTATTTTAGTGTTAGATGATTTCCGCGAATGCATTTTTATTTCTTTATCTTTTGCTATTTATTGTCGCACAGTCATTTGCCGCGCTACCGTTGTGTCGAAGTACCTACTAAACACTAATGTGATGTCGAGCTTCAGTGTGTCGTACAAGGGTGCATTCGAATTATCGTGTCTCGCAGTCAAATAAAAGTATAGTAGTAAGTAAGTGTAGTATAGTTTGTCGTAGGCAAATCACTTCGAAAGTCATCTCGAAAGTTACTCTTGCTTCGCAGAATATCAAATCCTACTGAAAAACGACAAAATACTCACTCGATATAATACTTCTTCACTTACGTCATTATGTGGTGGCGTTAGTGTCAAACTCACTCATTGTAAGAAAACAAAACTAAAATCTCACCGCGGATTAGGAAGTGATGTCGCGATTAACTTTTTAGAATAGCACTACAGTTTTGTCGCACATCTATTTGTCGACATCACTTTCTTACCTACTGAGTTGTGATGGCCTCCTTAAGTCCTTACCCAAGTGGTCTTAAGCACGACTGCTACGTTAGAGGTCTTGGGTTCGGTTCCCAGGTCGAGCAAAACGTGTTATTGGGTTTTTTAGCGCGGAATAAGGATTTGTGTCTAGTTAATGCAATAATAGGGTCGCCCCTATTACATGGATCCTAAACATGCCAGCTAACTGTGGGTGTACATTGGTACACCTCTGCCTAACATAGGCGCATATAGAGGGGGGCCGGGTTGGCCGTGCCCACCCCAGAATGGTCTTGTGCCTACAGGCTGTAGGGCTCACCTTCCGCCTGACCGCATTGCATCGCTTCGGCCATGGCATCTTAAGGGGCCAGCCCCCCCCCCCCTGAAAACTAACTCTACATGCGCCAATGCTGCCTAAACCCATCGGGAAATACGGCATGGTGATATGTTATGTTACTCTTACCTGAACGTGCGACGAAAAAGGTAATGAGTTTTTTGTAAGGTATGATTATAATCGCATTCTTGCAATTCATTGACGTTGATTCAATCTTTAATTAACGGAGTTAATATAGTGGGGATTATTAAGTAGCTTACGGTGGTTTATACTACTGATTTTAATTATTCCATCTGAGACCTAACCCGGCTCAACGCTACATAGGCTTGACCTTTCACAAACATGCGTGAACTTAAATAAAGCTTTCGGCCATTTTACGTACAGACACCGGCATCAATTGGTGACCCCTCTGTCTTGCATTAAAATTCGTTCGAAAAGAGGTCAACCCGTTGATGATACGCTGTCTGTACACGGTATGGATCTCAAAGTGAACCGCGACTTTTTAAGTTACCATTAATTATGTCGAAGACCTATATAATAAGTAAGTGAGAATGGTTGCTAACCAACTTTAAATCTTTAAAGATCTTAAATGGTTATTCCAGATGCTAAATGACAAGGGAAACCTCAAGACGATTTTCAATGTTACTATTCAACATAGTTCATCATGTTTATATTTTTTCTAAATACATACCATCACGACTGTATTCCCCGAAGGATTAGGCAGAGATGTCCCAATGTATACCCACAGTTCGCCGGTATGTTTAAATCCCACGTAATAGGAGGCGAGCCTATTGCCATTAACCGGGCACAAATCCTAACTCTGAGCTACTACTGAGAATTTCATAGAAAAACCCCAACAATACTTTGTTCGACCTGGGAATCGAACCCATGATCTCTAGCGTAGCAGTCGCGCTTATGATCTACTAGGCTATCAAGGCAGTCATTTTTTTTTGTTCACAATATTTCGCCTGATTGTTGCCTGTTGATTGAAGTGGTCGTCGTATTAAATTTTAATTGATAAGCTCTATAGTCTACTACACTATCGATTGACGTAAGGTTCATCAAAGGCTCATGCGTTTAGTCCCTAGAGCGCCAGAAAGGAACAAACATACATGGGCTGATAAACACATCACCCTTTGCGTCGCGCAGTCGGGTAAACCAAGGGATTCTACCGATTCTAGTTCCTATCTGTGTGTGTCCTCACTTCTTGTTCGATGGACCTTAGTAAAAACAATCAGTATCTAGTAGAGAGAAGTACAAAGGCCTAATACGATACGTAATCATTTGGGTCACTACTCTAGTTACTATAACCTGTAGGTACAGTCGGTATGGTCGTAGGTAGTAGGTACCATTCGTGCTTACTAGGGTTGTGACGTAATATAACGCGATCTCAAGGCTACAGAGTTCATATTAGAACAATAGTAGAGTTCCTTATCCTGTGAAAATGAATAACGAATGAAAAGTTTCTTTGAACTTTCTTGCGTTTAAAGCTTAACTACAAAGAATGACTAAAAATATAAAATTTTAATTATAGGGTCCTATTATTATAATGTAGTTAGGGTAATTGGTTTTGTTAACTTACCAAGTAGAGCTTGAAAAAGACGTGATTTAAAGATCCTAATGACTCTCTCGATGGCTAGGCGAAGTTGCCGGTCCTGCGGTTTCACCAGTTTGCTGTGGTAGTCCTCCAGCAGTTCTAATGCTCGGTGGGCCTCTGTGACACCAACACACCAATACATCAACAAAGGGCACATTGATTCGTCTTCGTTAAAAATAGGCACATTGAAACTGGGTCATGTTTACCTACATTCTGTTTTCAAAATTTATTAGACGGGTATTAGATAGCAGGCAAGGTTACGAAGACAGTAAAGTTTGTGAGTAATTGAAACATGGTAATACTGTTACCGAGAATAAAATTACATAAAACGTTCTATGACTGCAAAGCTAAAGCGCTTGAGGTGGATATATAATGTACTGTAGGCTAAATGCTCGACCTACATTTTATTAAAATGAAGGTCATGTTTTCTACGTGGTAGCAATAAAACGAAATAATAAGGCACTATAGCTTTAATACAGGAAGGTTAAATAAGAGGTAGATGTAGCGTACTAGGTATGGAACGCAGAAGCGGTCACTTTACAACCCTCATATTATCGATACAGATCAACAAAAGGGTGCTGCGACGAGCGCTGCCAACCCCTTGAGCAAATTAAATAATAAGTCAATGACAGCCAACGCGGGCAAAACACGATCACTACAGACAATAAACGTCGATATCTGAATATCGAAATTCACCTTGCTTACGAACTGGCATCACGGCACCACCCCCTCACGATATTTTAGAAAACTAATACACTTGAGACAAAATAAAATGGAAATGATTTTTCACAGTGGCAAAATGATGACACTGATCATTTTAGACAATTTTAATCACAGCTATGATGATTTTGGAACGGCACATATTGTCGCACAACGAAAACATTTAAAAGATAAGGTACGAAGTGAAGCGCGGTAGTGATGCCGCTTATAAGGGCCATCGAATACTGCGCCCGATGGGATTGGTCGATTTTCACAGTGACGTCAGGGGGTGGAAGCATAGACAATGGAAAACGTAGACTGGGGTTGGGAAAAAGTAACTTAGGGATGCCAGCCAGATAGACAAATTCACTTAGTTGGAGACCATCGACTAAACAGCAAGAAACAGGAAACATTGTGTTTAGGTACCTACTTATCTAAGAATCTATTTATTTTATAGTAATCAACCATAATTTACCTGAAACAATTTATTTCTAAACTATTTTTGAGCACTATACTGACCGTCTGATCTAATAAAGGTACCGACCGTCTTACACTGATACTCAGCAGTGTTCAAATTTTACAAAATGATATACATGACTTTGCTACCTACCAAACATAAAACTTAGCACTACGCTGTATTATTCTAGGTACATATGACCTATGTAACATCTAGGTCTAGCTGGGTTTGTATATGAGTTTACGTTTAGTTTATAAACGCACCCACGAACACGATATAAATCAAAATGTAATCCATACCGTAATTTGTTCAAGAACTAGATTTCAAAAATGTATCAATCAATCTAAGGATTGAAATGCATGTAGGTACTTATTTTAAAAATCGAGTAGGGGGGTAAGTTAGCTGGACTGGAGTTATAATTAGTCACCAATTTTATTATATATTTATTTATTTATTAGTATAGTTATAAATATTTATAATATTTGGTCAACTACCTATGTTTTATTATAATCAAGGCTATAAATAATTTATTCTTGGTAGTCAGTTATAATTTAAAATAACCAATTTACGTAGATAAGTGTATTTTATATATGTAACTCATCTTTTATAAATGTAAAGAAAAGAGACGCAAAATATTAGATACCAATAATATCAGTTCGTATAATACGAACAAATTCATTTTAATCAAATGCTTGTAGTGCAAACTTGATTTCGAGTGGCCGCGTACTCGCGAGCTAGTGTGACATGTCGGTGATAACTTTTACGTTTTATTTTACCTACTAGCATTTGTTATCAGTAGTTTACATTTTGTATATTTTGTTATTATATATTTTTGACTTCAATTATATAATTTAGTAAAACTGCATAATGATAAAAAAATATAACTAAATATGTAAAAATGCTGCCCTCGTAACACAAACCTTTTCTAATAATGAAGGCAACATCGAATAAAACGCATAACGGATTTTTGACAAATCGTCTGACCTTGGGCGCTCTGCGCAACATTCGTGAATCCAACCGAGCAAGATTATTGTTCTGTCGAGCTAGTCTCGACATACCTATCTACATTTTACAGTGTGTATGTAGATATTTATTAAGTAGTAGTGTAATTCAAAATCTGCGAGTGTGGGGCGCGAAGATGCCTCTATTTGGCAAAAAAGATTTCGGGAGGAAGTCCAAAAAAGATGGAAGAGATTCTGAGAAGCAGCCGTCTATCGAAGACAAGTACGCCGTCAAAGATCTACTGGGCACTGGAGCATTTTCTGAGGTACGTTTGATAGAGAGTAAAGAAAATGGGCAGATGTTCGCTTGTAAAATCATCGACAAGAAGGCTCTCAAAGGCAAGGAAGACTCATTAGAAAATGAAATTCGTGTCTTGAAGAGATTTAGCGAGCAAGCCAAAGGCGAGGGTGCGGAGAAGAAAATATTTTCCCATCCGAATATTGTCCAGCTGCTCGAAACATATGAAGACAAAAATAAAGTGTACCTGGTGATGGAACTGGTCACAGGTGGGGAGCTGTTCGATAGAATTGTCGAGAAAGGCTCTTACACTGAAAAAGATGCGTCCAATTTAATTAGGCAAGTATTGGAAGCTGTGGATTATATGCACTCCCAAGGAGTAGTGCACAGAGATCTGAAACCAGAGAATCTGCTATACTACAGTGCTGATGAGGATAGTAAGATCATGATCAGTGACTTTGGATTGTCTAAGATAGAAGACTCTGGCATCATGGCCACAGCTTGTGGGACACCAGGATATGTGGCGCCTGAGGTTTTAGCACAAAAACCATATGGCAAGGCTGTGGATGTGTGGAGCATAGGAGTAATATCATACATTCTATTGTGTGGATATCCTCCATTTTATGATGAAAATGATGCCAATCTCTTTGCTCAGATCTTGAAGGGAGACTTTGAATTTGACTCGCCATACTGGGATGATATTAGTGATTCTGCAAAAGATTTTATTCGGCATCTTATGTGTGTTGATGTGGACAAGAGATACACTTGCAAGTAAGTCATGAAGCATATGTCTAAATAACTTACAATTTTATTATAGGTTTTCATATTTTATGATTAATTATTCTCCTCTGCATGTATGACTAAATAGCTAGCCAATAACTTTAACTTAATGGTGATGCAACACATTCCTTATTTTATGCTAATGATAAAAAATAATAATTACAGTTTTGCTTTATCAGATTCATTATACAATTTGAAATAGTGAAATAATAAAACTGACTGCATTTTAGTGTTAATGGGAGAAATCATTACCTTGCTTTATAGTAATTTAATTAAATATTGAAACTTATTGCTCATATGGAAATATCCTTATTAATCAGTGACAAAACGGGATATTCTTGGGTAAAATGCTCATGATTGGTCCAATATTATAATGAATTGATGAAGACCCATTCTAGGCAAACAGGTGTTAAGATTTTTATAGTAGTAGGATTATAATTTTTTAAATAATTCTCCATCTCAAATATAATATATCTCAATATAATAGCAGTTAAAAGTTAAAACATATAGTCATAGTGTAACTAGGCAGGTAAGTACATTACCATAGATTGTAATCTTCAAAATGTTTCTTTTCAATTTATTGGCCCCTTAAAGTATGTTAATTAATGCACATGTTAATGAAGTACAAAATTCATTGAAGTTCTGCTATTGTCATACACTATCTGTTATAGAGTTTAACTCGGTAACTCCAAGTTAAACTGAAACTGTTATGTGGCTTTCCATTTCATTTTTGCTCTATTTTGACATAAGTAGTAATGGCAATTCATTCATTAACTGCGCAGGGCAAATTTCTATAAAGAAAGGTGACTGTACTCCTATTTCTACTAATAAAGATTTCAAACTTAGAGTACTTACAAATTTATATAAAAAGCAGGAAAAAAAAACTTCCTGATGATGTTTCAGCAGCTGTTATTCATAGAAATGTAAAAGAAACAGGCCACTCATACACTCACCGAACAAATGCGAAATATCAAAGACTATGTGATCTATGAAGCTAAAATTTGGTGGCTCAGTAATTTATAGGTAGGATACATTAGCTAAGAACGGATTTTGTATCAGGACCAAAATAGCAGGGTTTTTAACCTCGACAGTGGTGACCTCCATTAGAAGTCATGGGTAAAGGCTAGTAAATAATAAAATGTACCATTTGGTTAAAATCTGATTGATTGATCTGCCATGCGAAGGTGCTGCCCATCAACATTGTGGTAAACTGTACTATTATAAAATGATCTTCCCTTTTTTTCATGAAAAAATAAATATTATTTATATATACCTTCACGCCTGTATTCCCCGAAGGGTTAGGCAGAGGTGTACCAATGTACACCCACAGGTCGCAGGTATATTTAGGTCCCATAAAATAGGGGGCGAGCCTATTGCTATTAAACGGGCACAAATCCAAACTCCAAGCTGCTATTCAGAATTTCATATAAAAACCCAAAAACACTTTTTGCTCGACCTGGGAATCGAACCTAGGACTTCTAGCGTAGCAGTCGTGCTTAGGACCACTAGGCTAACAAGGTAGTTAATATCATATTATGCATGCTCACCTGTATTCGGTTAGTGTCTCACAATGAGAGATTCTTTCGTTTTCTAATCTTCTTGAACTGGCAGGATTCTTTTGGCTTGGTTACCTTGTAAAAACAGCACCTACCATTTCACTACTTGACACTAAAATATCATAATACCAACTGCATACTTTCCTGGCTATCAATATGCTGACATTTACCAGTTTAAAAGTATGTAATTATTTAGTGTTTAAAGAGCAAAACTTAGTCATAATAGTCCAAGGACAAAAAGAGAATTAGAATTAGTTAGAAGTGAAGGGATGGTCGAGAACAAAAAAATATGACCAAGACAAAAGAACTTGTATGTATTGTAACTTTCGGCTTTGTAAAGTGTTTTTAAACACATTGTATAAAGATAACATCATGTTAACAATTTCTATTAACTACTAAAAGTTGGCAACTAAAAGTGCTGAACTTATGGGTTTTATAACTTTTTGTGCTTTATGGGTTCTGTGGTTTGTGTCTTTGTTAAGTCAGGACCTGTTGCTTTAAAGAGTGTCTCTTATCAGTCTTATGTTCAGTTTTGCAACCTTGGAAAAAGAAAACATTTTGCCTCATTATTTGGAAGAAATTGGTTACTTAGGTTTTATGAAGTATTATCACTCAACTTTTAGTCAACATCTATAGAAAATCATAAAATAACGAACTATAATTCACTTAGACCATGAAGTCAACAAATTGATACTTATTTATTGTTCTGTTATACTACTCTGCACCTACACATGCTTAATAAAATTATTATATTCCAGACAAGCTTTGGATCACCCATGGATTTCCGGAAATGCTGCCAGCAACAAGAACATCCATGGTACTGTTTCTGAGCAACTCAAAAAGAACTTTGCCAAGTCGCGCTGGAAACAGGCATACCATGCTACTACGGTTATCAGACAAATGAAGAAAATGGCGCTCAACAGCAGCAGCAGCTCAAGTCGCAGTGCTAACGCCTCAGGCAAACAATAGCTATATTGTTTGTCTGTCCATCTTCCGATTGCCATTGTTACACCTGCCTAGAAAGGTACCTTAAATAGTAGGTTTTTAATGGTCTCGAAATGACTATGTACGACGCGATCCTGTTATTGCAGCACCATTCGGTGTATTGCTTGTTAAATTGGTAGATATCACAATTAATTGGAATTCATTGTCAAAACAGTTGCTAAGAGACGCGTCTGAGATTCGTGTCATTGCTATTGTTATCGTGATGCCTCTATGCCATATTTTCTTTAAATCAGCGTTTCTCAAAATCTATGTGGGGCAGTGCTTATAAATCTATTGTAGGCATGTTACATAATGATTAAAAATCAATCAACAACTGTTTATAAGACATTATGTCTAGTCATTTATCATTTCTGCTTACATAAAGGTATATGCCATTTTAATTGGAATAATAATTATGAATAATATGATAACTGTAGTCAAAAGTAACAAAATATTATGGAGTTACACTATGCTTACCTCTTCAACTCATCATTGATATTCCTATTCTACATTTAAACATGTGTGTCTCTTGATAGGTACTTTTCTTTTTGTCAAATTACACTTTAACAGCGACATGTGTCTATTTACTCTAAACCATGAATCTTTTTACGAATTTTCAAATTTAATTTTTAAATGCATTTTGAAGTAAATCAAACTAATTAGGTAGGATAATAAAATGTTCTCTTTAAAAGATACTGACTAAATAGTTATTACTTAGGTATGGTGATACTGACAAATCACATAAAAATAAGGTCTGTTGCGAAATTCATTAGAATTACAAATTAATAAAGTGACGAATATTTACACTTAAATGATAATGGTTGGATATGATAAAGTATATTAGGCAATGAGAATGTTGAACCGCTTCTTACATCCCCTAACCATTTGGAGTATCTACTTAGGTACTGGTTGACGAAATTGCTGTAGTGACAACATGTATTGTGATTATTCTATTTGACCCTTCAAAGTAGTTGTTTTAACGTTTTTTAAATTGATCACCTATGCTATGCCTAGCGTAAGTTTTGTGATTCTAAAGCTAAGTCCTATATATCCACTGTCATATTCAAATACCAGTTAAGTAGTGATTTATGATATCTTACCTATATGCACTGTTGAATTCAATGTTGTTATATAATACTCCGCGTTTAAAACGATTATAAAATAGCGCTGTTTTGCAAATATCATCTCATAACATTTCCTAGCTAACATGATTTAATCCAACAATATTTTGCGCAACTCAACTTATTGTTTTATCGGTAAGAGTGAAAGATCTGTACGCAAGACTGAAATTGTAAAGTGATAGCTAGTTTTTTTCTGTAATACCCTGATGTAGATAATTTCCGCCGCATTTTCAATATTCCATTGTTTTGAGTAAAGTGTAAGGTAAACGATAACGACGATTTATGCATTTGATAAAATATTATATTGTTTCTCTGTAGTAGTAGAATAGCAAAAATGTTTATTGGGTATAAACAGTGTAAAAGGAGTTTGCATTATCGTCATAATGGGATTAACATAACGCTAACTACATTTTGAAACAAAGATTAGTTATGTTTAAACATGCACATTGCATTTTTATTGTGCCTAGTTTCCTGCTACATTGTTGACAGCCCAATTTATTATATAAGAGCGTATCATGTACAGATTCGATGAATCTCATTTTTCCGTTTTTAATAGTTATGTATAAAACAAATCTGATCTGAAAAACGCCGCCTGTGCTGTTTGGAATCAATGTTGAAATCAGCCTCTCTAGCAAAAATTTTAATGAACCTTCCCTGCCAAATATCGAAGTTTAAAATGTTACATTCCGCAGCGAATGATTCGACATACTTAATTATTTAAAATGAAATGTATTTAAAACTTTTTACATTCCATTTCTTCAGTATATTTTTATACATGAATATTATACTTGTTTATGATGATCGTATTTGAACAAACAGGGAGGGACGAGCATTTGTTACATATTATTTTCATTTATTAGCGTTGATGTACTTATCTATTTTTACATCAATGGTAGGTACTTAGTAGATTATCAAAATAGGCATATTATGTATATTTGCAAAGCTTGTATGTACACAAATTTAATGAACATTCCAATTAGGGTTTTATTTAGTTACTGTTTAAATACAAAGCTTTTTGTGTTCATGTAATCGTATTTAATGTCTATATAAAAATATGGATGGAAAAAGGTGGCAATGAGAGTGCTTATTGGAAAAAGTCCGATTTTACTTGTGTAATAGCTGTTTATCTTCCGTCCATAATTTTCACTGGGATTTTCTTTTTAATCACAGCTTAGTCTACGAATCCGTGCCATGGTGTTGCAACTAATTTTATAATATTTAATAATCACATATTATTATATTGTTTACCAATTTTCCATTTCATATTTATGAAAATTGGCCTAATGAATCTTATAAGTCTGATATATTGTGAAATGAAGGTCAAACAAATCCATAACACTATTGAGATACGCTTCTGTAACTTGAACAAAGGCCAATCAACGCCGTGGCGCGGCGGTCCAATATGCGTTACGAGATTATTCAATAACTATCTCAGTAAGAACCAGGACAGGAAGGTATTTTGTTCGCCTTATTTCCTAGAAATCTGTTTCATTTTAATCATTCATAATAATCTTGACCTAAATACTTGTTGATGATCTGACTTGCTAGTAATTAAGTGACGCGCCTCTGTAAGGCAAAAGCCAATCAGTGTGTTATTCGTTAATGTTTTCGAACTACTGTCATAATAAATCATCGCTTGATTGTTAAGCATGCACTGCTTTAAAGTTTTTAATAATTGTAAGTGTAGTAATGTTCAATAAATAATCGTCTAAATGCGCCTTAATATCTGTGTAATTTTAGTAGTTCTGTCAGTACTCAACGTATTTACTTGTTTAAATATTAAGAGTACTATTATGGGTTTCGCCATACTTTTTTAGAAGCAGATAGAGTTTCATTTAATTGTCGACGGAATTATTATTCTAACGTAAAAATATCTAATTTATGTATCTCCTTTGTGTATGTTTTATTAAATGACGGTATACTATGTAAAAGTGATTGATCTTTATGAAGATTTTTATAGTCATGTATTTTATGAATTGACATACGGGCATAGATCCCATTATAATCTCTTTATATTATAGTAATGTTCGTTTTTAACTTCTACCCAATGTGTCAATGGCTAACTATACAAAGTGCCATGTGTCTATCAATAGGTGTGTTTTACTACTTATTTATAAATTATGTGATCGATTTTATATTCCAATTTCCATTATCTTTTTTTAACTGCGCACAATGTTCTAATTAAGTGTTAATTTAAATATTACTTGTATTTATGTAAAATGAACCAAAACCCGGTGTTTCGAGCACCTAGTTTGCTTTGTACATCTCAATGATTCTGTTCCTTTCTCTGCACAAACACTTATATTCACTAAACCGTTGTTAATCATGTATAACCGAATAATAGTAGATACGCTAATGTGATCTTGCCATTGTTACACACTTTTAGCAGTACCTATACACGACTACAAGTTTGCTCTCTAGGTGTTTTCCATTTTGTTATTAGTTGAGTTTTCACTGTGCCAAAACCATATCATGATCAGTGATAAATATTATACTTGTATCATACTATAAGATTTCTTGTTCGTTACACTTTTAAAACGAGTTTAATCGCAATAGATAGCAGGCCGCAGTGCTACGCGAGATATTCAAGTTCCTTGTCATTTCAATACTAATTTTCTTTCTTCATTCATTAATGTATGTTTAATGTAAGAGTAATCTATAACATATTTACTATTTTTCGAAGGTTATTAACTATGTATATGTTTTTAAATGAACATACACGTTTTAGTTTCTATACTTATCTAATTAAGCACAATAGTCTAAGGGCTGGGATGAAATTCAACAAGTTTGTTTATTCGGTATGTGCAATGTGCTTCTGTTCTATCTATTGTTTGGGTTGTGAAATAATTATTTTTTCAAGTCTTTACATACGAAGGAGTTTTCATCGGGAAAGTTGTACTTGTGACTAAGATCTGAATAATGTTGAAAAATCTTGTGATTTAGATTTTATACTTCTTGTTTAAAACAATCAAAATTTATTAGTAGATTCTTAGATGTTAGCTATATTTTCAATGTCATTGTAAATAAAATGCCAACTTGTTGAGACATTTGTTTCATTGCCTATACAACAAACCACCGATCTTTATTATAATTTAAATTATTTATAACGTTACTTTATATTACAATATACATAATTGGATATCAGATGTATCAGGAATGTCTACTGTATCTCCTCGCCGAGGAGGGACAGTTGTTTGAGGAACTGCGACGCGTTGGGGAGCGTTGTTGCACCGTAGATGATCTTCCTGGAAGTGCCGCTCGTTGCTTGTTGCTGGAAAATATTATTATTAGTAGAAAAAGCCAGTTAGGGGAAGTCGTTTAAAATCTGTGTCGATATTTTTATAACTTTGCATCTCATGACATTTGATAATAAAGCATAGGTACTATGCAATGACTAGAAAATTCTCACCCATTTGGAGTGAAGGGAGCCTAAAAAGTATTTATAACAACGGGAAGTATTTTTAATAATTTTTATTCAACATCTGTTGTCCCCTTTAACTGGGATCTAGCCGGCGGGGACAACGGGAATACGCGCTAAAAAGCTACATCTATGAGCAAGCCAGAAACGTATGGCATGGTTACTTTTTACTTATTGTTTGCTTGGTTTGCCTCAAAATAGTTTCCAAGAAGTGCTTGCGATACGCATACGACACAATAAGAATCATCACATCTGAAAGTTTTGATTGGCCAACTCTTATGTTGCTATAAGAAGTAGACATCATACACAGATTGTAGGCTTACGCCCGATTCAGAAAAGTTTCCAACCGGTATTAGTAAAACATACTAACAAACAAATGCCTTAATATTTTCGCTGGTATTGGAGTTTATTTTTCAACATAGGGGTAGGTTTATATTCATAATTTTTGTAAACATTTCTACATTCAAAATTGTCACCAGAATTCACAAACGACCGGCCAAGCATTCAAAGAATTGCCTACAACGGGTAAGATAAACTATCCGTTTTGCATATAGGAACCGAGCATTAATAATTAGACCGGCCCTATATGGTCCCGCAACTTGAAAAAGTGACCTTAGCAGCTTCATCACAAGTGTCGTATTACCTTGGCGAAATCAATAAGATTGTGATACTCGATGTAGTTGCCTCCGCCCACGATGAACACGACGGCGTCGGTGGGCGCGGAGTGCTTGGCGGCGCGGGCGCGGGCCGTGGCGTCCGTGCGGGCGGCGCGCGGGTCCAGCCACAGCAGCTCGCCGCTAGACTCGCTGCCGGTCAGTGCTGCCTCCACTGCGCGACTGACGGGTAGCTTCTGGGTATGTCATGTTTGGGAGTTGAGTTCAGGAGTCAACAGCTCAATAAACATACAATCTCGCTTGTAATCTCCGAAGCGTTAGGCAAAGGTGTACAAATGTAGTCAACAAAGCTATTTGGTATACAGGCAGCTTACTTGCGATTACTTTTGAACAATGTTGTGGCTGTGTCAATTCAATCAATTCTTTTAAATAATTCTCTTATGTGTGTCATAAGCTTAAAAAGTAATTACGCATATAATAAAAATGAATATTGGCAATGTACCTTGTTGTTGCTACTGAGAATTTCGTAGGAAAACCCAATAACACTTTGCTCGACCTGAGCATCGAACCCAAGACTACTAGCAGCAAGCAGTCGCGCTTAGGAGCACAAGGCTAATGAGGCATTTAACTAGCTAGCAGTTAGCTCAATAAAAACTTTTACTGTTTATATTTGGTAGTTTGGGCAATCATGAGTGGACATGCCGATATTTAGTTATTAGACAGAACAAAAGAATTGCCGTGCCCCTTTGCTAAAAAGTCAATTAGTAATGAGAGTGCCTACGATATTTTTAAAAACTGTTAGATCCTTTATCTCAAGTATTACTTACTATCGTACGTCCACACAAATTCGACACACATTGTTTTCTAATTATGAAACAATGTGTAACAAGTACCAACATAATGCTAATCTTATCGTCGTTATACTCACGTGTTTCTTCACGACTAAGTTCTTAACTCCCTCCATGACAAACGACGATCCTTGGGACACAAGTTTGGAGAACATGGAAACAGTTTTTGTGCCGCCACCCTCGTACTGGCTGGACATTTTTGTGAAGCCTCTATGAAAGATACAAATATATTTTTTAAATACAGGACCTAATAAAAGAAAAAAAAAAAGAAAAGTGAAAAGCGAAAAGTGTTATTGGGTTTTTCTATGAAATTCTCAGTAGCAGCTCGGAGTTTGGATTTGTGCTCGGTTAATGGCAATAGGCTCGCCCCCTATTACATGGGACCTCTCAGCTTAACCCTTCGGGGAATGCAGGCGTGATGGTATATATATATATTTTTTTTTTTTAGGACCTAATATAAAAAAAAAACAACGGAATTATAAAAAAAAAATTAAAGTAGTGATTGTTGACTGTTCTAGACTTTTGAAAAGAATATCTTTATTTCTGCTTATTGTAGGTAACTTTGACGGAAAACCTAATAGTTTGAGCAACTGACTATCAAATTTACATCACTATGTCGTCGTCTACTTATGTACGATTTCCACCCACCGGGCCGCTCTGGATCCCATTTCACAAGTGCTAAGGAAATTTCAGGCTTCTACATAAAATTTAACTTTACACTGCTTGGAATTGCATACGCGTGGACCTAGATGAGTTCGCTTTGACGCGGCCCGGATGGCGGCAATCGTACAATAATGTACTGCATAGTACAGCCGAGGTAGACGATTTGAAATACATTACTACACTATTAATTTATTAAAATTCCACTTACTTCCACCGCCTCATGTAAGCCATTGGTTTGATGTCACAGTCGGCGCCTACTAGTGCTGATTCGAACCTCTTGTATTCTTCCTCAGGTATTTGTGCCGCACACAGATAATAAATAATGAACAGCCTCATTTTGTCTTCAGGGGTCCCAGCGCTCGGGTCCAATATAAGATCCATTACAGCTTTAGATTCAATACCACTGCTTTTGCTCATAATTTTTTCTTCTAATTCGAAAAATGAATCTAGTCGCCTGGATTTTATTGAGTTCAGGATAGCTGGAGAAAAATAAATGGTGTTCAGTTTTTATAAGAATCTTTCTGTTTTCTTAGGGCACTAAGTTTATTGTTCATCAAGTGTTTTGTTATGTAATTTGTGTAGCCCTCTCAATTTGTGCACGTAAGGAAAATAACAGGCATAAACTGTAATATTGGCGGGTACTACATTTGTTCTTTATTTAAAGTGATGTTTCCTTCTCAATTTAAACACTATGATAATATGATCAAAATAAAGGCGTATTTTCATTGGTCGTTAACTCAGTCGTAATACAGCAAGTGGGGAATCCCCGAATACGGGCTTTCGACTTATGAGAGTATGTGATTTATATCTCGGTTCATAAGTATACTAGCTTCTGCCCGCGACTTCGTCCGCGTCACAGTTGATGTGTTATCCTACGGGTACCGTACATTTTCCCGGGATAAAAAGTAGCCTATGTGTTATTCCAGACTATAATCTATCTTTGTGCCAAATTTCATCCAGATCCATTCAGCCGTTTAAGCGTGAAAGAGTAACAAACATCCATACATCCATACATACAAACTTTCGCCTTTATAATAGTAGTAGGATTGACCAAGATATAGATAAATAATGCAGTAGCATGCGGGTATTTCCCACACGCGGCCTAATAACCAATGATATTCATCGGTTGGTGTAAAAAACAGAAATCTTCCGAACCGCGTACACGAGCCCTATCGACTAATGAAAACGATTACAGCATGTGGTCCCAATGGCATGCGTGAACAGTAATCTCACGCACCCCAAATGCGAGCTCTAACAACCGATGAAAATGCGCCTTAAATGGTTGTTAGCTTAATTCGAGTAAATGACTGGTGATCTGCATACCAGGTTCAGCATCCATCTAGGTCTTTTTTTCACTTACCAGTAGCAATAGTGGTGTGCATATCAATAAGTCGTTTCTTCTCCATAAGTTGTGGCAAGGAGTTTACGGCACTCGTCAACCGTTGGGTGTTGTCGCTGACCAAGCTCAGAGCTAGATCACTTTCGCCGTCAAGACCCATGGAGCTCTTAAGCTTCTTCACTTCAGCTTCTGAACTCCTGTAGAAACAAAACCAGTTTTTTTAAGCATGTGTAATATTTTCACTAGGGTACTTCATAGATGAGTTTTAGAATGAGAATAAAAATACTTGATTGAGACCACAGACAGGCAAACGCAGAGTGGAATTATCTTAGCTTCATAAATACTGCTAGCAGATTGGTTACAGAATGTGGATAACCAGGCTTTGTGAAGAAACTTATTATATGTGATTGAGTTTCTTCATTTATTTTATTTTAAAGAAACCTTGAAGACTAATAACAACTATCAATAACAATCAGGAACAATCTGGTCTGGATGTTTGCTAATTACTAGCTTCCACATGTATTTACCTAAGTAGAATGTAGTAGTTACCTATATTTATCGAGATCTTCTTGTATAGCTTCAGCAACAGTGGGGAACGGGCTGCCCTTGTGCTCCGCCCACAAAGGATCTTTGGAGTCCAGGTCACATACTCGGGTCTTCGCCTTCTGCTCCTGCACTGACGGGGCCTGGTTTTCAGGTACCACTGCTCTGAGGAAAAAATATTTACATGATATTTGAATACAGTATACAAAAAATACAGTAGATTATTATCTACAATATCGAAAATGATAATTAAAATTTGATATTATCGAAAAACATACCTATTCAATGATAAATCTAAGACATCGTGTGCCAAAGCCTGGTATGTCCATGTGTGATGTAGCGGTGTTGCCATATCTATGTTCCTGTCTAACAATATCAACATAGGTCGAGTGAAACTGAAGGATCCCACTTGACCAGTGTTACCATGGAATAAATTATTTCTTGCATCCCATAGGTTTTCTCGTAGTTTTTTGTCGAGTTTTTTGGCAACCATTTCCGCAGCATTGCCTTTGCTGCTTCTTATTATAGGAACATTACCTTAAATTTAAACAAATAATTAATGCATTTAGAACTTTACAAAGTATAAAACCTCAAATGGGAAATTTTATTTGATTTGTTAGCTAGCTACTTTTAATGAGCATTAAAAAAGCTTTATTGCTTTAATATGATTGTTACTTTATGTATTCATAAGTCATTAACTGATAGCCTTTAAACTTACCTAATGTCACAAATACTGAGAATAGACTTTCAACTATATTGTCCATAATGAGTTCCATTTCAGTGTCCTTTGTGTCACCTCTGTTAATAGCTGGAAAATAATAAAATATTGTACCATATAATATACATTTGAAAGTTCAAAGGCAATGGATATGCTTCAGAATATAATAGTCTATTCATTTGGCGGAAACATGGTATGGTTATAGAGGTGTAAATAATGTTTTAATGGTGTGCAAAATCAATTTAGAATAATATTAATTTAAATTGGTTGTTGGAATTGGAGGTTGGTAATCCCTACCATACACTATAGTATACTGAATGTAATATTATAGATTCTTGTTAATATATTTATAGCAGTAAAACACTATTAACCCTTCCAGTGCAGGCAACGCGCTTGCCCTTAAAAAATCGCGCACGTGTGTCGCCCCGCACTGAATGGATTAAATGTAGGGCTCTCTCAAGTCACTCCAAGACACCTCTTTATTACAATTACTCCTATTATTAACTGATGTCTGCTACTATCTATTCATCTTTTGCTCTCCTTTAAATATATTATCAGAAAGAAAATTAGGTGACCCAATCTCTTAAAACAGTATTATTTTAATATTACTTCGTCTTGTGCACTTTTCGATTTTCAATGCTCAGCTCAGGGCTGAGAGTTGAAAATACAACAACTAAAATTACCAAGTAATATTCAAATGGTACTGTATTAAGGGATAGTGGTAGTCCTATGTTCCAAACTAGAAATGAAAGTCTTAAAACAAAACCTATTAATATAGCTTTAGTTAAATATTAAGCAAGATAGTTACCATAATAAGACAATGCATCTGACTGCTGATGTTTCATAATAAACAGGTCATCTTCCAAACATATGAAGTTCAAATACTGGTCATACACTTTATGGATGTTTACAGCTGAATTGGATTGAATTGCCGATGCAGCTAGGTCCTCAAGTTTCTGCCTCGTTATGGGAGAAATGAAGTTCAAGTGATACTGGTCATAAATGCCATTGTCCAAGTCTTGGCAGATTCGGCCAAGATTCTCCTCAGTTGGGGCACAGAAGTATACGGCAGGCACCTCAGGTATAGGGTCTCGATCAGAGTGTAGTTGACTGAAATTGAAATAGAATGTTTTATAAATACACAAACAATATGTTTCTAGAAGTTTATGAGTGATGTAAAGTATACACAAATGTTTTATTGACATAGGTAGTAATCATTTTATGTTTGCAAAGATTACATGCAATATTTATTTCAGTGTAAATGTGGAAACACCTATCAACCATACGCTTCCGAGTTTACAGGAGAACATAAAAACTGAATATTTATTAAAATATTCTATTCTATAATAAATATTATATGTAAATAGTATTTATAAACCCCTCTCTCCTGTAAACTTGTCCTCAAAGCACTAAGGAGGTATTGACAATGCATGGTTGCTATGTAATTGTTGGAGCCAAGTAATTGATGTTGTTGGTAAAGTTATGCACGGCAAAGCCATTAAAAGAATCAATAAACTCAGTACCTAACACATAGATAAGAATTTTATGCTTAAAGTGTTTGAGAAGATATTCAATTAAGTTCAAGATAATCTATTAGATATTAATACAATGAAGAGGTACAGTTTTCCTTCACTGTTGAAGCTATTGGCTAATGCTATAGGGCAAGTTTTATGGTATACTTCACTTTCATTCAAATATAGTTGCTTGAGCTTTGAGAAGCTGATTCAATGAACAACTGAATTTTATTTAAAATCCAATTATAGAAAATAATTAAATTAATAAAGTATACCATACATGTGTTGTGGCTGTGGGGAATTTCCTAATTTATTGGCACAACAGATATTATCCTTCATGAAATATTAGATATTTTAGCACAAGTCAATCTATGCTTGTGAGCTAGAGTACATGTACATAAGGGTACATGTTCACAGTAATGTGTCTGACTTACCAATTGGATAATCAAGTACTACAAACACGTAACTAGCAGTAATAGGGGTTTTAAGGTTTATAATGTAATGACTACTCACACATGTAGAGTCACACCGAGTTCACGAAGCTCCTTGACAGATATGATTGGAGATATAACATCTTGACCCACTCTGTCGTAGATCAACACTTTCCACGTCGGTTCAGATGCCACGCTCTTTGTAAGAGGCTGATTTAAATTCAGCATTTGCTTCAAAGCATCTGCAAAATTATAACACAAATAAATATTTTTTGTGCACTACGTGTAATCGTTAAATATTATGAAATCACTATACGCACTAAGCTGTCGTTCACGTAAAGTACTCATTTTGTTCTGCTAATAAATTACTCTTTCATTCAATGGCAATATTTCTTTAAATTCACAACTTTTTATACGTTTAATTCCATTTAGGCTTATTTTCTTTGGGAGTTGTATTTCGCTAGTTGTCAAATTTGACATTTGAAACAGCGACACGTCGGCCGCGAAGACTTCGTTCAAAAATAATTTGGATACACACTCCAAAATGAAAAGTGAGTTATTTCAACTGAAATGAATGGCACTTATTGGTAGAAAAAATCATTACTTAGCTATATACTAATTTATGATTAAACATACATTTTTTTTATATGGCCTCTTAGTGTTTTTTTCATGCAAAATGGCCAATATTTTTACTGAAAGATAGAAATATAAAACTTTTTGGTTTTCATATAAAGTAGGTATTGTGTTTTCGCAAAAAAAAAACGGGTACCTACTAGGTTGTGGCTCTGTTATCACGGCTTCAGTAATAAATATGAGTATCTTCCATTGCCACGATACCCTTGTACGTTGATTTAATTTAACTATGGTATTTTTTTTATACCGGCAAACTGTGGGTGTACATTGGTACACCTCTGCCTAACCCTTTGGGGAATACCGGCGTGATGATATGGTAATTTCCATTGCCATAGTATAATATTTCTGCAGGAAGACGCTGGATGCAGGCCGCTTCCAACCGGTCTTTTTGGAAATCGATGGGGGAGGCCTTTGTGCAGCAGTTGACGTCCTGCGTCTGATATGATGATGATGATGATTTCCTTTGCCAAAAGCCCAATTTATTTAAGTAGTCAAAAATCCCGATTATGGAATAGCTGAAAATTTCCACAACCCCGAACCCCGGGTTCAAATTCCGGGTTGTATAGATTACCTACATAACCGCAATGGCAACCACTAGACTAACGGAGTAGACAATTTAATAGGTAGGGCAGGAAGATGATGATGACGTACCCATATATTTACGCACTTCACAACTAGTCTCTTTTAGATACTAGGTACCTATTTTACAGGTGCCTAAAAATCTGGTAATCGTTTGAGTGTCTAACTATCGATAATATAGATAGGTACTATGTATTGGTAGCTTCAATATCTACCGCAGGAGCACGTATGCGTAAGTTAATTAACTTACTGCATGAATCTACGCGCGCAACAATATCCAATTATGGCGTTCCTGTTACAAAATCTAGCTTCGTGATGAATTAGGGTTAAACATGTAGGTCATTAAACATTTTAAAATAAGTTCTGCTGTAAATTAGACACAGATGTTTAACTTGGAAGTATTTATATATTGAAGACTAGCGAACCGCCCGCGACTTTGTCCGTGTGGCCTATTTCACCCGCGTTAAGTTACGCTTTTGGTTACTGCTCCGCTCCCGTGGGTTGTAGCGTGATGTTGATGTGCCTATGACACTCACAAATAGCGTGGCTTTCTATGGGTAAAAGAATTTTCAGAATCGGTTCAGAAGATCCAGAAATTACCCCCTACAACCCCACAAACTCACTAACTTTACTTGTCCCACACTAGGTTTTCCTCCTGTGGCTTGGGTGCGTTTACAAACATATAAACTCACATACCCAAACAGCCAGACCCGGAACAACTATCTGTAGGCTACGAAATATACATCATCTATCTTTAAAAGTCTAAACTAGTGCAGTATGCAACCACGTTCACCTTCAACTACAAGATATTGGAATGGCCTACTAATTTGACTATGGAGCCAGGTCAGACAGCATTCTCTTCATTGATCTGGGAGCTTACCTACTCAATTTTTTTACCGTCATCCTCTCTGTGTTTATTAGCTATTTTTTGACCAGCAAAGTGGAGCATGTATCGTTTCTCCCAGCAGGTAAGGGAGGCACCATATAGCACCAAAATTATATAGAAAAAATCCCTAGTATAGGTAGATATTATGTCCAAGAAAGCACTTTTTCTCAAGAGAACGCGTCGTTAACTAAACCCGGTGTTCGGGGTTAGAATAAACGGCATTGAGTTAATACTTAACTATTAACAGTTCATAAAACAAACAATTAAAAACAAATCGAGTAAAACATTTTGTTTTGGATTTATTTGAATAAACATGAAAGACTTTATAACAATCATTTTATGTTATCCTACTAATATTTTTTTAAAAGGCTGCGTAGATATTCTACTAAATCACGCGGAAACCGATGTAGGGATTTGAATAAAACTTGATACATAGACCATGTATGATGATAGACCATGTCCTAGATTAACATTAAAAAAAATGTAAAGTGATAAAATGTTGGTTACCAAAGTCCGGGTAATGATTTTCCATCCATCAGGTATGGATTATCTGTTATATCTAAGCAAGTTTTGTTGTTGTGCAGTGTATAGTTTTAGAGAAAAAATTGTCTGTTAATTCTGACTGATTGTTGCTCCGTCTCCCGTACCTACTTAGACCACTAAGGGTCGGCAAAAAAACTTAGCGCCAATAATTGCATGGTCGAGTGAACTTCCATCATCTATATAGCGATATACTTCTTAAGATTCATACAATATCTCTAGCACACGGGCGCTATGAACTCAACAACCAGTAGCGTAGCGAAGTTACATATTTTATGTTAGGGTTATCATCTTCACCTATTGCATCAGTGCCTTTCCATTTAAAAGCGGTATATTGTCAATATCATTGGCTGCACACGGAACCTAATATGACACCAATGCGGCACGTAAGCAGCTCCTACCTTTATTTGACGAATGTCAGGGGGTTTGAGGAGAAAGCCGCCCGCGGAGGTCGGCTGGTGATGGCAGCGCGCGGCGCGGGCCCGGCGCAGTGCGCGCGCGCCGGTGAAAGGCACCATGTCGATACTACACGCAGTGAACAGTGCGCGGACCGCGATCGCCATGGCCGGGTTACCATATATGCGAATATTACTCATTTGTGCTATTTTAATCAATGGTTAGTTCCAATTATATACTTTAATAAATATTTTTAATTTGTGAGCATCTAATTTAGTGATAAATCGCTATTTAAAACGGTTTCCACATATATAAGGAATTAAAAATCATCCAATGCGTAATTCGTAATGTTATGCAAGCAGTCGGCGATCAATTTGTTAGTCGTTAACGTAACTGTTACAACGAAATGATACTATAGTGAAAGCTATGCATCGTGTTTAGCTAGAATTTTTACAATTTCATAATATAAAGATGAATGTGAAAGCGTGCGACAGAAATCTCTGTTAAAAGCATTTCTCAGTACTTTAGTGAATTTCGAACAGTATGTTATATTTAGAAAGTGTAAGATGTGTCTGAATAATGGTCCTGATTGTAATTCGTATGGCACGTCCTTTCTTTCACTTGACATTGAAGTCTGACCGGTTGCGATCGAGGATATTGACACTCACGTCGATACATTATGTACTTACCTGATTGTATGTCTACTTATCTTGCAAGGCTCCACTCCAGAAATTTAGCCGACAGCTTCGCAGCCTTTTTTGTCGTTGAAGTCTTTTGACGGTCGATTCTCATTTGTTCGATAATTAAGTGGTAGCGGTGAGATTTTTAGAAAAGCTAGATGGAAGTAGTTTATTATAACGTTTCCTCTAAGGGTAAGGTGGGTGTGTAAAGGGCATAAAGAGCGAGAAAAAGGAGAGGAGCAAAAAGAGCAGTGTGGCAATTAAAAATCTACAACAAAATTCTGATAAAGTGAATGAACTTTTAAAATTAACTTGATCCAATAAAGCCCACGCGTGAGCGTCTGCACCTGTAATTTAGAAGTACCCCTGAAATTCGTTTTAAACAAAACGAATTTGGTAAATTCAAAGCTCTCAAGAGCAAGCGCGGCAGAATCTCCGGGACAGTCTACAACAAAAGTAATTAACAACTGTCAAACAAACCAAAAGAACAACCCTAACGTGCAGCTCGCCCATGAATGTGCCTAGTGGAAATATTTCTTCGAATCTATGCCTTTAGTTAATTTCAAAGCGTGAAACGTGAAGAAACTTCGGTAGCTGTTACTGAAAGTACTAGCATTTCAAAACGAATAATGAACAATTTATTGGCACGTTAAACAAACGTATACAATCAATTCACAAGCCTTTGAAGGCCCACTAAATTTTGTAATCAGTTAGCTTATAAATAATGAATGAGGTATGCGATGTGGTTTGTCTGTCTGCTTACAAACTGTGAGATAAGCACTCAAAGATTAATCTACAATTGAATGGGTAGGAAACATTGAGCTTCCAAAAACTCTCAGACCTATTGTGCCTACGGGTCATTGTTTTGTTAGAAAAATGCTGTATGAATAAATTGAGGGCCGCTGTCTAATTATTTTTTTTGTTTGTGATGTTTGTCGTAGACGTTTTTTTGATTGAAAAAATAATGACATACAGATTAGGTACCTAAGGGTAAAGATTGTTTTTAAGACAACTCGAAAGGGACTAAAAAGGGGATAAATTAAAGTGTACAAGCTTTGTAAACGTTTCATTAGAAAAAAATATTATGTTATATGCTAAAGTAGATGATGTATGTTAAAAGTAAGACAATGTTACCATTTTTTTGTTATATTTTCGGGTCCCTATGGTATTTTAAGTGAGACGTGACGTGAGCTACGTAGGCCCCAAGCTCAGACGTATTTTAACTGGCTGCAATTTGGCAAGATGTCTAGACAGCTTAGCGTCAGTCTTTTCTAATAGCTTTTATATTCTACAAATGTCTACCAGCCGCATTACATTTATATTTGGTTTAAAGCTTTTGAATATATTTTCTTGAAAGTTTTTGCTTTTATCTAGGTGTATTGAAGCTAAAAGGTTCTTTATTTTTGTAGAAGATATATAGTTTATTTTTTTCCAGTGTATCATTTAACAGCTACTTCTTAACATGTAGAATATTGACATAACCTTTAATCAATCTACCAGGAACTTTATTAATACTTTTGTCACATTCAAAGTTAAAAATAGAACTCAAGGATGTACGTGCTTTGCTTACGCTGCTCGCGATTGTTTTTGCAAAATCCTTGAGATATTAAAAAAAAAAACATTTATTTATAATTTAGAACGTATCTATCGCATTTTAATAAGGCATCTCGATTTTTTGGTCAAGGAATGTGATAATTAGTCTGATAAGGAAGCTCCATTAAAGACATAATGTCTAAATCGTGACTGCCCTATTCAGTAATGTCCGATCGATTTGGGACTATGAAATGTGTTACGTAACCAACTTTCTCTTTTCATTATTATAATACTAAATTAGAGCCGAAAGTACCTACTTTTGCTGGCACCTATTAAAAGTTTGAAAATAATTAATTAGTAAATTAAAAGTAGAGGTAATTTATTAACGATTTAGTTAGTCACGAATTCACGATCACTTTATAATAAAATACAAGACTTACTTTAAATTGCTACGTTTAACCATTATTATAAATAACAAACTATCCAAAAATGATATGAATTTATTGTCTTTTCGAAGCTGAATTTCATTTCGAATTTTCTGTGAGTCATATGGCTTCATGACGCTTCAACAGATATCTCGAACAATTTAGGAGATATGCGCACATGGATGAACATACATAGACTGCTAAAATCATAACCCTCCTTGGCTTTGCCGTGGTCGGGTAAAAACAGAGGCAAAACAAATACACTTAATACACAACAAATTGTAGAATAAAATTACCAGATGCGACATTATGTCTACCCGAGTGTTAAGAAATGCGTCTTTATGTACCTATCTAAGAGAAATTCCACTCAGAAAATCAAATAGAAACTGTTCTCAGGTTTTCTCCTAATAAAGTAAAGACTTTGTAGTCTCCTGTCTGCGTTAAAGCTTGCAGCTCGCCATTTGTTCAGGACATAGTTTTAAATACCTAGAACGAGGTGACACAATGCTAACAGAGTTGTCCACTTCTGGAACTATAAACTGCTTTATTGATTTTCAGGAAGCTACCAGCAGAGAGATAAAGATAAGCCTGAGGACTTTGTTTGTCCTGAAGGCACTACGGGCAATGGAAATTTTGCTGATCCAGCGACGTGCAGGCGGTTTTATCAAGTAAGTTTTTTGTGTTTATTTTTCATGCATGATTTTTGAGTTTATTGACGTTCTGCGGCTTAAGTTACCCTTTCAAATATTTATACCGAATTATGTACGTATGTGTGTATTTGAAACCTTTTTTGCGTAACTTGTAGAAAAACACAAAGCCCTTTCATAAGTGGTGTGAAATAGTGTACTATGAGTGATGTAATTAATAAAAAATGTATAATTAGCTTAGCTTAACTTCCGTGTGCCCTAGTACCTTTACATCTCTATTAAATAAGCTGCTTCCTATATAAATATTATGTAATGAAGATTCGACTGTTTACTTTTGATTACCAAACCTCACCGATTTAACCGTCAGAATGCGATCGCAATTTCGTTGGGAAAGCTAATTTGAAAATTTACCTCAAATAGAAATATTAATGGTGCAAATTGTGCTGTGTCTACATTGGAAGCGGTGAACTGTTTATTTTAGTTCGTGTTCAGATTTCTACAGTAGATTTACCTACTTCGAATAACCGTGAACATTACCTATATTGTTTATAACCCAAGGCATAAAAAACAAAAAATACCATCACCATCACGCCTGTATTCCCCGAAGGGTTAGGCAGAGGTGTACCAATGTACACCCACAGTTCGCCGGTATATTTAGGTCCCATGTAATAGGAGGCGAGCCTATTGCCATTAACCGGGCACAAATCCAAACTTCGAGCTGCTACTGAGAATTTCATAGAAAAACCCAATAACACTTTTTGCTCGACCCGGGAATCGAACCCAGGACCTCTAGCGTAGCAGTCGCGCTCAGGACCACTAGGCCAACGAGGCAGTTCAACAAAAAAAAACCAAAAAAAAACTCTTTAAAAACGAACAAAACAATCGATTGACTTATATTCGATCGTTGGTATTATACATACGTAATGGTATGATTATTCATATAAATGTGTTCTTGGAGTTGATGAATTCATAGAAAACTTGTAGCTGATGAGAGCCTTATGGTATAAAATAATTCTACTGCCACATGGGTAGTTCCTACGGTACTAAAGTATAGATTACGTATTTAGTTATATATTAACCATAATAATATGTCTAGCCGTAAACATAACAACGAATTGGTTAATCAATTTGAAGAGATTATAAACATGAATGGTATTAATCATTCGAATTATTAATTAGTAAGTTTATCACCATTTCTCATCATTTCAATTATGATTACCTACTCGTAATCATCGTAATAATATTTGATTATTAATCATAAAACTGTTACGTAGGTATATAAAAGACTTGAATAACTTAGTAGAGTGCGGAAATAGTATTTATTTTGCCACTTATTGACATTTTCGAATCTCGACCGACCAGTTTCGTAATAACCAGTGGAACAAGACTGGTTTAATTTAAACAATGGTTTAGTCATAGAATTTGAACGTAAAAATTGCCGGGCCCCAGTTTCTCGTATGCACTGTAAGTATTTATCGAGAATTATCGGTATTTGAGGTATTTTAGTATTGGCGGCCGGACCCCTGCGCCGTTTTTGTTATTCACGCGTCTTTATTACCTATGGTCGTTGAATGTTAAGTCGATGAGGGCACGATGGCCCGCTGTTAAACATCCATGCTTAGAGACCAGTATTGCGACCTGTACTTACTTACACTACTTGCATTAAAGGTAATGAGAGATCTGTCCGTCTATACAAGCTGTTGATTTGCATCCTCGTCAAATTTTAGGAGCTTTTCATAGAAAAAAAGAAGTAATTAAATATAATTACGATACCTGGCCAATATTTAATAAATGCTTGTTTTTTTAGTTGCAACTTTCAAAAAACGGTATTCCAGGATACTCCTTTTGCAAAAATCAGCATCGCCCAGTTGTGTATGCGGTAGGCAGAGTTGTCGCGCGGCTATATCAATGCGTGCATAGCGCCTAAACCCTTTGGCGAGATGGCTAGGTCGAATTGGAAAATTACGTTAAAAAAAAAAAAAATTGATTCGTGTTAAGAATCACGAGCACAGTTAACTCCTTGAATTTGACGAGAATGCAAATCAACAGCTTGTATATAAATATGTACTATACATTCATTCCACATCAGTAAAAAGCAGTGTCGATTTGACGATAATTCCAGTCACAATCATGTTTCATTAATTTAAAACGCGTAACCCTTCTCCAGTGATGTCAATGTACTTCCATGTACGAGTACAAGAATAGCTTACCAAGTCATTGTACCTACTTCAGTTTTTATTGAATACACAATACCGTAATCGACTACATTTTTATGAAGATTACGTTTAAAAGCTACAAAAAAACCTAAAACAATTGACTGACGAATACTTGGTTTTTATTACTAAGTATTCTGTAAAAACTATGGCCTTGAACTTGTTCGTCTTTAATTCTGTGAATTTAAGGCCGTGTAGGTCAACGAGTTCTTAAAAATCGACAGTATATTTTTTTATACACCTCTACCTAACAGGTTTAAACTAAGGATATCGATATACTCACGTAGAGCCATTTCGTTTGAGAAGGGTAAGATGGCAGTAATTTTGTACAAAACTTATATTTAGAGTTGCGTACTGGTTAGACTGGAAACCGCACTATAAAAAGATAAGCAAATATATAGAAGATCATCAACATGTATTAATACATGGGCAGGTAGATTCACAGGCGCTTATTACGATCCCCATATCCTGCGAAGAATAAATAGATAAACGTAAGGGGTACGCACAACCGCTACATTCATATTTTTATGGACAAACACCGAACATTTTTCGCATAAAACGGTAGATTCCTTTTTTCGTTGTATGTAATAACGTAACCCCGCGTGACTAACCCCCCTGGGATTACACTTGAGTTTATGTTACGTCCGCGAAATTGGACGGATTCAAAAATAAAAATGGCTGCCCATAATCGTGGCTAGGTAATGCCTAGTTGTTTGTTCTACTTATTGTAGTTGTTATTGTCTTAAATGTGCTTTTTAGGGTTTGGGTCTCGGGACGTCTTGTGTCTTCATGTCCCGAGACTTTCGCTATATTTAATTATCCTTTCTTGTTAGGACTTTTGTGACTGTGTGAAATTCAAAGGAAATCTAAGTATATAACTGAAACAAAACATCGTTTATGAATAGAACTTCGAAAGTAACACGTGCGAGAAAATTGAAGGTGATACATAGATAGAATCATACTTATTATTTTATTTCGAATTAAAAAGCGTGTGAAGTCTTCGTCTTCTGCGTAGATTGATTCTAAGAAGTGTTTGTCAACTGTATGGAGTTGCTAACGTATCGTACGTAGGTAACTGTATGAAATACACGGTATATCGCACTTAATATTATGAAAATTTATGAAAGATACCAATTTACCTTTATCATTGCTCGTATTGCAACCTGGAAGATTTACAGATTTAGATTGGATGCATAGTCTAAACTAATTTAAATCCACTGCTGACATTTTTTTATATCAAATGTATGTTGTATATGAAATGTTTATTACTCTAGTTCTTTATTTTTTTTAAATTGATGACGCGAAATCTTTCCTGCAGCGGCTCATAAATTTCAAAAATCTTTTTTTTTATTATTTTAAGTTATGTAGTTTGCCAATCCTTAAATTAATCGGTATTCCAATAAAACAAAAAGCGTGTGGATATTTCTTCAAAACCCCTTCTTAAACTAGGACAAATCCGGGGATCCCTAGACGCATGGCAGTCCTATTTAAACCTAATACCGTTAAGCGGATTATATATATATTTTTACACTCATGACATTAACCTGTTTTTCCCCTTTTCGGCACTAGAGTCCCACTATAACTAACCTGCTTATTCCTTAGCTGGCCGTTGCTTGCTTGCGCTTGTACAATCTAATATATTTATACATTTAGTTTCATTTTAAGTTGAGTAGCTCAATTTCTATTTGCATATTTTTTTTAAGACGTACCTAACTAAGTATGTATTTGCATCTAAAAACACGGGTGCAAAAATTGGTTGGTTGGCTGTTGACTTAACTGTGGGTGAAATCAAGCTGTGTTTAGCGAAACTTGAAGCCGGTTATAGGCCTTTATATTTTTATTTTGATGTAAAGAAGGGTCAGATTGATAGTTTATAATTATCATCATAATTTTAGCCTATAATGTTAGCCACACTGTTCAATCACAGACCACCACTCAGTATGAGGAAGTAATCCACACCGTGTCGCAGTCAAAACCTATAGCAAACAAGCTATGAGGCTGATCTGATAAAAAGTGGTTTCCATGGTAACACCAAGGGACAGTCAACCTTGGAGATATAACAGAAAGTACTCATGTACTTCAATTAATGTTGTCTGCACGTGTTTGTACTTACAGAGTCAGCATTCATATTTTTCGTACATTTAGTAATTTTGCTTAACAAAGCAAGAATGTAATCAGTTGGTACTTTCAAGCTTGCCCTTTTCACAAAGAGCTACACGATTATTCTCCTTGATTGAGTTTATTTGTTAATTACTTTCGTTTGGTTCCAGTGCGTCGATGGCTATCCGTACCTGAACAGATGCCCGTCCGGATTATATTTCGATGATATTGCCAAGTACTGTACCTTCAAAGTTGAAGCCAGATGCGGCCCCATCGCTACAAGTAGGTACCTACCTATATAACATTGCTTTTGTAATACTTTCAAATTAATTTTGACGTTTGAAAATAAATTATAATGCTAAGAAGATTAAGATGATTTTCAAAAGTTGCAATATTAATTGTATAATATATTAGATAACTTTATTATTTCCGTAATAAATTATATTTTTCCTTTAAAATGTTAGTGCATTTCGATAAATTGCGTAACAAAGGAAAATTTTGAGAACTAAACATTTTTTATACGAAAACTATTTCCAGTAAGGAAATCACGAGTATCAATAAAAAAATGAAAGGGCCATTATGTTTAAAATACAAAAGTCTTATAGGAAGCTAGACAACACAGATACACGTAAATCAATTAATCGGTTCGCTGATTGGGTGTTAAATTGCACATCTGCATCTACCTTGAATAATTGAATGCCTACTAAACTTTGCCTTGTAACGTTTAGCTTTTTGCCTTACTGATGATTATTTTATTTGTTTACTTTTAGTATTTACATTTTGAAATAGTAATTTACATTTTTAATTAAAACTATTAATTTAATTCGACATAGGTTTGAATATCACCTTTGGAAGATTCACAAGATATTTTTTACACCAATTAAAAATATTTTATTTGTTAAGCGCCTGCACCAATCACGGAGACACCTCTGGATTTGGCAACGAAGTGTGACACTAGCGAGTGTCAGTTGCCCTACTGTTTCTGCTCCAAAGATGGCACCATCATCCCCGGAGGTCTCGAAGCAGAAGACGTAAGTGAACCATTTTTATTTTATACAATTATTACAAAAAGTAATTTGATTTTGTTTGTTCCGAATAAACTGCGAAATCAATGGACCGATTTCAACCATTTTTTCACCAGTAGATAGCTACTTTATTCTTGAGTAACATAGGCTATAAAACATCAAGCTACGACACACGAGAGCGGAGCAGTAACCAAAGACGCAACTTAACGCGAGTGAAATAAGCCACGCGGATGAAGTCGCGGCAGTTCGATAGTATTTTATTATAGGCTATTTTAAATAAGTCAGCCAGATTGCATCTTAATCCTTTAGCCATTAAGTGTGATTGTGGAAAAAAACAGATAAACAATCGAGCATATATTAATGATAATGTGCCCATTATCAAATGATTTCCTGGTACGTTTAGTTTACGAAAAGCTCAAAATAAACGAAAATGGATTATGAATACCTTGTATAACAGGTACTTCTGGAATCAAATTAACGTCGAGAGTCGTTATTTACTCAGAATTAATATGCCATTTACAAAATCAGCCTTGAAAATATTCAATACATACTATTAACATACCTATTTCAATCTTAATTATTTCGAGAAGTAATTTAAGCTAGTATCAACTCTGTGCAGCGCTACTAAATGCTAGAATAAATTATGGTAGGCGGTTGCAATAGTTGTCATAATATTTAGAACATCATGCCTATCGAAAGAAAGCAACATCTATCTTCTTCATAGCGTATCGATGGCAAATAAAAAAAATAAAACAAATAAAATATTTTTAAAATTTTTGGTTTGGTCCAAAATTCAGCCACGGCAACATCATCTGCAATTTTACGCAACATACAGAGCGCCGTATTTAATAAAATCCTCCATTGCATAATAAATATATGAAAAGCTATGTCGTGCATATTAAATACCTAGCAAAAAGGTGTTCTATGTGCATAACATGTTATTTAGTTCACGGCCAATAATTTAAGTTTCATAAGAGTCGTAAGTTTAAAGAAAAAATGCTGTGCTCTTAGAAAACAACACGGGTTACGAATGAAAATATAACCCTACCTTGCAGCCGGGGTAAAAAAAGTACACATAAAAATGTCCTCCTGTACCTTCCTCTACCTACGAAAACTCAATGTAGCTTGGCAAAATTGAATAAATAGTCCTCCTTTTCCTTACTAGATTATTTAGCCCATCTAACGGTCTGTAAAAACGAAAATAAATAATATATAAATGCAACAGACTGTTCATCGAAGTTCGAACACGAAGTTCGTAGAAATGTTGGATGTGTTTGAATTAGTATCGATTATCAGTGGTTTTTCGATCGGCTATTTCCAAACGGCTATCTTTATCGGACTTGCTCAATTCGGTTTTTATATGTATTACTGGGTAATACAAAGGATAGATTAAGTATTACTATGGTAATACTTAATAATGACTGTAGATATCGATTAGCTGATAAGCTAATTTTGTAAAAGCAGATTTTTTTTTCCACTTTTTAAAATTCCTGTTATTTTTACTATTTCATAGAAGTGTTCGATAGAAGTGAGTGACGTCTATAATGGCGCAAAAACCGACCTCAGTTCTCTAATCGATTCCGCTAATTTTAAGTGCAAAAAGTTGTCGTAAATTATGTTCATACTTTTTTTTCTTCGCAGACGCCCCAAATGATAATGCTGACATTCGACGGTGCTGTAAACTTAAACAACTTCGAATTGTACAAGAAAGTGTTCAATGGAATCAAGAACCCTAATGGTTGTCCCATTAGAGGCACTTTCTTCCTGTCGCACGAATATAGGTAATTACAAAATGTGTCGTTGCTTCCATTTAGGTACGAGGTACGCACATGAGTTGATATTTGTCAAAGACCGAGCTTCATATAAACGTAAAATTGTGTGGCGGCCAGTCCTATGAATGGGAAAGCTGTTCAATGTCAAACAGTCATGATTCAGTAGTAGGTACAGTCGAACAAACTGTTTGGTATACAGGCAAAATTATTCGTCTTTCTACTATATGCCAACTACTACTATGACTATATTGCCAATATTCAATTTTATTGTATGCGTACTTTTTAAGCTTATGACACAATTAAGAGAGTGACGTAAAAAACAATACAGCTCAGCACACTCACAACATTGTCTAAAAATAATTGCAAATAAGCTGCCTGTATATCAAATAGTTTGTTTGACGGTACTTTATCCAATTCATTGAAGTAAGTATGAAGTTTTTTTCAGCTTCAGATTTTGTCATGAAAGATGTGTCCGAAACTAATGAACTAATACCTACTTATATTTCAATTAATTTGTGCCAAACATTTTGCTAAGTTCCTGTAATTAATTGGGATATTAGTTTGGTATAATTAGTTACAGAAGTTTCGTGTTAATTGCTTTATTATGTACACCTTTGGTAGTAGCCAAACACTGGTGGAGGCTGTGTGTTTGTGCTTACCTACCTAACCTACCTTTATGACAGGTGATTGGGGTGAGGCGGTTTGCAAATAAAAAAATAATTTCCTTTCGAAAGTGGTTTGTTATCGTAAGTGCAATCATGGGTAACTAAGAACCAGTCACCCTATGTACAAAATTATAACGTTCACAATATTAATTAACTTTTAGTTATCAGACACCAATGAGCTGTGTATCTTTTTCGAAGCGATTGATTGTATTTTTTCGAAGTGTGATTCTAGTTTTATTTATGTTTATTTGTTTCATAAGCTTTTATTGTTATTTACAGTAACTACGTGCAAGTTCAACATCTTGCGCACGACGGCCATGAGGTGAGTCTTTCTATTTAAACATTGTACCAATACACCTTTAATTAAACTGCCAATTATGTATTTATACGTATATATGGTAGAAGTTTATTTATTCCCCTGTTAAAATTTTGATATATATTAAGGATTAGCCGTGTCTGCATACTCGTTCAGGTAAACTTAAGAGTTATCTAAGGAAGTAATTAAGGATTAGAACATATTATTGATCGATCGAGGTTCAAAGATCAGATGTAGCGTTATGGATTCTCAACATTGTAGATTGTGTTCTAAATTGTGTTGTTAATTGTGTTCTATATCTTCAAATATATTCATATTGTTCTACATAATTTTACCTAACAAGCAAACTATATGTTTAAAGTGCTTTCAATATTCCGTTTTTCCTTTATCGTATTCCTATATCGTGGTGTTTGGAGACACCAAATCATTTTTAAACCAAATGTCCAGACTCGACATTTATCTGTAAACTATACAGCACCAATCTCTGTCACTACGCCAACGCATTCGACGGATCTCTCCATTCTCTTTATAGTACTTATCTACAAGAACGATCTTAAAAAAACAATGGTTATACAATTGACAGATAGCGACAGGCACAGTGTCGCAGCAGCAAGGTCTCCAAGACAAAGGCTACGAGGAATGGGCTGGCGAGATGATCGGCATGCGCGAGATTCTCGGCAAGTTCGCAAACGTGTCGCGGTCAGAGATCGTCGGCACAAGAGCTCCGTTCCTCAAACCTGGAAGAAATACGCAGTTCAAGGTACTTTAAGTGTTTTTTTAATGTAAATGTATATACCTATCCTCAGTTATAACAGCGAATAGCTTCCTCTACTGAGTACAAGTAAGGATTTGCTTGCCTATTGTAGTCTAAATTATTTGTGAGAACTTCCTAAGCAAGACTGCATGCTTGGAGAATAGAATTTGTAATGTCTCCCAGGCTAGCTTTTGTCTTCTTACGAGAGCAAGTAACATTAGAAAATCATAGTGCAAAGATGTTTCCTTACATTCTTCCCTATGTAATTTAAAGTTATATTAATAAGATACTACCTAATAATAGGTAGTAACCTATTGATATCTGCAAAGTACAAATACCTGCGCGTATTAATAATTCAATCCCACTCCAATGCGACTTCAGTTGACAATCAAACTTCCTGTAAACGAAAAACGTAGAATGCTTTTTATCTCGACTAGGTAGGCGGTTCCTTAGGGTACAGAATAAAATATGGGACTGAATAAATTTTCTTTGTGACATGAGTCACAAACATCAATAGCTAAGTAAGTAAGTAAGTAGAGTAAACATTTTAAAACTTGTACCGTTTCTTGCAGAAAAATATTGTATGTCTGTAGGTACTTTTTACCTCGAAATAGAGTATTCTCTGAAATAATAATACAATCCTTATTATCTGAAATTGACGTTGATAGGTACACACTACTACACACATAACGAAATTATATGTGCTCGTGTATTTCAAAAGCCATATTAGGTATTCTGCCTTCTTATTTCTGACGAATTTCTCGTACATTCTTTTGTCTCCAAATTGGCCCACATCGAATATCAGGTAGCTTATTAGGGTAATATTTTGACAGTCATTCGATATACTGCGTACGTCCCAAGTATCTACGTCGCGTCACTTAGTGTCAATATTTCAGGCGTACCGTCTATTCGTTACCTGACAATTACGGCCGTCACGTTCGCAATACAAAGTGAGATACGTAGAGATTTTCTTTTGCAATGCATCGTCATCAGGGACATACAGAACGTCAGTTGTCAAACAAGCCGTACGCTCCAATATCGACGTTTGGATAGGCACCGATCGACAAACGTATCTAAATAAAACTGATTGAAGTACACTTTGTAAAGGATTTGTTGTGCGTGATGACGGTGTAGAGCATACCTACTACTAAATTACATGCAGAGCTAAATAAATATTTTGAACGAATGTAAACCGCGTAACTGTTGTCATTGTGTGAAGCTACAATTTATTTAGCAGATAATACAACAAATTGTAAATTCAAAACGTTTTTCCATTTAGTTATCAGTGCGTTTTTGGCAATCTATGGCATCTATTGTGCATTTTTTACGAATTTTCTTTTAAAGACAGTTTAAGGCATTATCTGTTAACTTTACAGTAAGGTACATAAAACAAAAACAAATTGGGCCGCATGACCTAATTAGACAAGACGACAAAATCGTGTATTTTCGAAAAACATGCGTTTAAATTCGTTACCAATAGATTTTTGCCCGAAGTACAAATGTAACTCAAGTAACAGGAGAACCTTACATGACCACTTTGTTCGCAGGTGTTGGAAGACTTCGGGTACATCTACGACAGTTCGGTGGGCGTGCCTCCGCTGCCGATCCCCGTGTGGCCCTACACTCTCGACTACAAGATCGCGCACGAGTGCAAGTCAGGCACTTGTCCGACCAAGTCGTTCCCAGGTGGGTGATAGTTACTTACCTAAGTACTCTATAGATAAACTAGCTAAGAAATGGAGAAGATTTGTTAGAAAGCGCAGCGGGAGGGAAAATTATGTTTAGAGGAATAATTCCCTTTGTGTAGAAAGTTTTTTCTTCTTGTTCTTCATTCTTTACCACCTTTACAAGTATGTTCTAGAATTGAATAAACATCAGCCAGAAAAATAGTATATTTAAAAAGTTTTCATAATATTGCATAGTGCTTCATGTAAAATTACCTGCATCTTTTTTTTATATGACATTTATTAAGGTATAACATCTATTGTTAGTAGTACAGTAGGTACAACAGCGAAAACCGGCTTACACACTTGAAATCCAAGCGAGAACTGAAAGATACAGTTCAAGTAAGTTCCTAAGTTTTTGTTCCTAGTGCTGCATGGTGTTACATAGAACGAGATGCTCACATAATTTGCCACACAAACGCCAACAGCTTTACGCGGTAGAACAATGCACTCACAGACTTGAATTAGAACTAATTAAAGCTATGGCATCGGTACTAGTTTGATGAAAGACAAATTCATCCCAACTGTGTAGGCTTTTCCCGACTACGTTGGGGTTGGTTTCCCGTTTAACCGGAAGCAGCTGAACCAGTATTTTACGTGGAACGACTGCTTGTTTGACTTCTACAACCCAGTTACTGGGTATCATGATACCCTTAGGTAAGGCTGGTTGTCCGACTTTCAGCCTTCCCAAAACGACTGTCAAATATCTACAAATGATAGCCGGGACCAACGGATTTTGTGCTTTCAGAGTCATGGAAGTGTCACACCACCAACTTCCGAGCTTGGGAATCAAACCCATAATCCCACACTCAAATCTTTAAAAACCTTTTTTATAGAGTGCATAATGTTGATCTGATGTGGAACTGAAACAGTGTTTTTAATTTCCCAATTTCCCTTTATGCTCACGGATTCAATATTTTCATTTAAAGGATTAAGCTTTAATTGATCATTAATAAATGATAGGGTTGAAAAAAGTAAGAAGCACGCACGCGTAATAACCGCATTGTAACCTTAAAAGCGGTGCAATAAGAGCCACTATACGAGCTTGTGCATTAAAAACATATTATATATTTTTTTGCAAAATTTTGGCATGCTGACATGCTTATATAAGGTCTGATTACACGTGCCTCTGCCAACAATTTTGAAACCGAACTGTATTTAATGTTCCGTCAGGGAATACACAACTCATCCATATTTGATTTAAAGCATTTCTGTAAATAACGAGGTTATTTGTTTGCAGGTCTGTGGGAGGTGCCGTTCAACGCGCACTACGTTGAAACGTATGAGGGCGGCCACTGCCCCTATCTCGATCAGTGTGTGCTACATAATCACGATTCGGATGAGGTGAGTTCATGTTGTTTTGTTTCTGTATGTGCAGAATAAGGTTATTCCCAGCTTTAATGATTGTATTGACTAAATGGGGCCAATTCAGTATGTATTTAATAGTAGTAAAGCTCCACCACTATACTTATTTCTGCCGCAAAGCAGGGTTGCTGGTATTCAGTTTTTAAGGTATGGGTGCCGATGAAATTACAGGCACATGAGACGTTTCAACTTTGTCTCTGGGATGGCAACGCATTTGCAACACTTCTAGTATCGCAAATGTTTATAGGCAGAGGTGACCAGTTAACATCTGGTCGGCCGTTAGCTTGTTTGACATCTAACGAAGTTTAAAATGAAGAAAAAATGATTTTAGAAAAAAATTCGAGAGATAGTTGAAACCTTTACCCTTCATGATTACGGTTAGTCTGTTTTCTATTTCAACTCTACTGACTATGACAGAGTTTACTTTCTATTGACGCTTTCTATGACATATTAATTCCATATGGCCGTTAAGTTATAATAAAATCTTCCCATCAGTGTACTGCATGTATGAGTAAAACAACGCCACTCTTGATTTTGATGTAGTTTATTGTATGTAGTTTTTGTTAAAAAAGAACACACTTGACTATATTTATATTTTCTCGCAATAGGCGGAATTCGAATTGTATTTTATTGTATAATAATTGTATTTTTATGGTAAATACGATGATATAAGCCCTATCAACATTTACGTAATTATGTAAAACTTTTGGAATATATAATTTAGTTTGTGTCCATTTCCATTTTTATGGCTAATTTAATTTGCATTTCATATGCATGTATGTATGTATGGTTTCTATTGATCCAAATTATAATATTGGTTGAATCCTAATTGACGTAACTAAATTGTTGTGTATTTATTGATAGTATAACATAATTGAGGTTAAAATAGTAGTTTCATCCAGTATAACATGAAAATAACTTCTTTACTGCCTGAGATAAAGGCACATATATTTTTCCAAAGAGAGATTTACCCGTCCCTTACCACACAGGAATTAATAGGGGTAAAACGACCTGATGGTGGTCTAATGATATCTTATTTCTGTAATGGCGTATTAAAAGCTCGTAACTCACGACTCGATTTGAAACTTGTGGAGTCTGCCCACTACACACCATTGCCTCTCCTGTAAATGCATCAGGCATGAAGAGAAACATGACAGGGACTACTATGCCACTACAATGTATCAATTAACTCATTATCGTTGTTTTTTTTTTTAATCCGGTATTATGTATACTTCATCATAATCATTTTACACGCAGCGCAGGTCTTCCAAAAAAACCGCTTGGAAGAGGCTTGCATCCAGCGTCTTCCTGCGGTTTTAATCCGGTCGTCTCTCTAACTTGTGGGTATACATACATACATACATACTATATATAATATGTTATTGTATCGTCGGTGGTTGACGCTCCTTGCCTGACAAGTTCCTAGCGCGGTCATTGCATGGTACGGGATACTGGGCATAGAGCTTTAGATGTGCGCTACTATGTATGCGGTCTGTTGGGACTACAGACGCCGTAGTTGGATAATTTCGATACGAGTCGTAACTTCGAGCCTTTCATTCTCAGATCATAGATTTTGTTTTCCCTACCGCAAAATCATTCAACAAGAAAATGCATTTAGACACACATAGATTTGTTAGATTATTTAAGAAGCTAAGATAAATTTATTCGTTTGTTCTTCACAGGTAGATTAGTTGGTCTGTCCTCGGGCTTTCCAATATCCTTTTAAACAGATCTAAACCAGACTTCTATTTGCTTTTATGCCGTATTAAATATGCTCTTTGATGCCTAAGTACTTGCTGAGCTAGTACGGGGCTTTGATATTCAAAATTGTGAACTTACTTGTAACTTATTGCGTTAAAATTGTATGTACGAAATAGCTTACCCACGTTGTACATCATGGAACAGTTTAATTTAAACCATGTATATAAGAGAACTAGAATTTCTAAGTATAATCTATTCCAATCTATAATACCATCACGCCAGTATTCTCCGAAGAGTTAGGGACAGGTGTACCAATGTACACCCACAGTTCGCCGGTATGTTTAGGTCTCATCTAATAGGGACGAGCCTTTAGCATTAACCAGGCACAAACCCTAACTCCGAGCTGCTACTGAGAATTTCATAGAAAAACCCAATGACACTCTGCTCGACCTGGGAATCGAATCCAATACCTCTAGCGTAGTAGTCCCGCTTAGGAGCACTAGGTTACCGAGGCAGTCTCTAATCTATAATAGAAAATAGGTATACGATTTTTAAATATATTACATTTAGTTCAGGTAAGCAAATGTTAGTAGTTGCGCTGTTGCGCATAGTTGAATCGAGAAGTGGAGCGGAAGCAAGGCGACCGAGAATAATTTATATACCTACGCACGTACGTGGTCGAGTGGCCTGCTATTTTATCTCTAGCTTTAATTTTATAACTAAAACCCGGCCAAACAAGTATAAAAAAGTTTATAAAACATTATTTGTACACCGGTATTCGTATCAGTTAGTACTTGTTATTATCTAGTTAGTCTGTTCGTGACTATAGACCACTCGACTGGTAAGGCAATATGTTTTGTGTTTGTGGCTTTATTAGGTACGCCTTTAATTTATTTTTAGAAAGAAAACGCTTGGGAAGTTTAATGTGTGTGTGTACCTACAATGGTCTCACTCGTGTTGTGTCTAGTTTCATAACTCATCAACAAGGTTTCTTTTTAATCAACACCAATATAATAAAGAAGAAAGATTTGTATTTTTGTATTTAAAGAATAAACTGCTGGACCGATTTCATAAATTCAATTGCCGTTAGAAAGCTACATTATCCCTGAGCAACATAGGGTATATAACATCACGCTACTACACACGGAAGCGTAGCTGTAACCAAAGACGGAACTTGACGCGGGTGAAATAAGCCACCAGAAGAATTCACGGATCATTCAGATGTACCCAACCCGTAAGGGCGGTAATATTTGGCGATCCATACGCATATTATGAGCATACGAGTGATTCGGAACCGATAGTACGCTAGTAAATTAGTTTTTTTTTATAAAGCATTTGTTTGCACGGTGTGATAGAGACACAATTTTAACTATTTTGAACATGAAATATGAAAATAAAAATTGGTATTGAATAACAGCCACTTGTTGATTAAGCAAAGTGGTTTGGTTTCGTTTTTGCTAGTCCAAAATGGCAATAGCTTCGTTTGTAAAAACGAAGTGTAGGGAATACTAGTTATTAGAAGCACTTGCTCTGTTGATCACCAATTTGGTATCAATTGCACAGAGAGCGTTTAAATCTTGAATTTCAGTAACTTGTTGTTCTAAAAATATTAATGTATGTCACTATAACCCTCCTTTTTGATATGATGGTAGACGGTAACAAACATGGTTTTTCAAATTAATTTAAGAATTTTATGAGAGGTAGGTAGGGTTTTACGTCTCTGCCTAGACGCTAGTTCATTTGACGTCATACCTAAGTGAATTTTCTTCTTCAATTAAAGAGCTACGCATTTGCCGGCAGCGCATCGTTTTCTTATTCTCTCTGCCCCAGATCACACTCCATTGTTATTAATAACAAAACACATTGCAGGTACTAGAATGGCTACAGGAAGATTTCAGTCGGTACTACGAGCAGAACCGCGCACCTTACATGATGCCCTTCCACACCAACTGGTTCCAGATCAAGGAGCTGGAGCGAGGACTGCACAAGTTCCTGCATTGGGCTGCCAACGAGTGAGTATGATTCAGTGTTCAGTATAGACTAAGTGCGGAAATCAACCTCCAGCAATTTGACTATATACTATAATTTGTATCTTACTAGTAGTAAGGAAATAAAACTGTCGTGATGGTTAAGATGCCTCTGATGCACGACGCTGCGGGTTCGTAACCGGGCACGAGAAAGTACCAATGTGGCCTTTCATATTTCATATGTTATACATTCTAAGTTTGCCTTGGGCGTCACTGCCATGAAAGTAAACATCATGAGAAAGCCATCAATCCATCTTGATCAGGCGTGGTGATTAATGCTCTTTCCTTGTCTCCATGAGAAGATGCCTTTGACTTCCTGGCAAGAAATATGTGATCGGTGCTGATCACTTGGACAGTTTTATATTTATATTGGAATGAGTATGAGCAGACTTCCAAGCATGTCTTCACGACGCTTTTTGGTACTATTATAGCGGGTTATTAAAAGGTAATTGTATAGGGTGGGTTCACAGCAACATTTAATTTTTTTAAATGTGTGAAATAATAAGTCTTCCTATCAACTTCAAATGTCAAGTGAGGGTTTTACATAAAATAAAGTATGTTACAAAAAAAATTGTATCGCTCATCGGCAGTATATTTCTGGTTTTACAAAAAATTAAATACTACACCTTCTATTTCAGAATTCGATCTACCAAAATAAAAACCCGAGTTTCAAATATCGCTTTTTATTTTGGTGCTTGGATATCAAACGTTGATTTGTTTATTCATTTTGTACAGAGCGTGTAAATAAAACTAGTTTTGTTTTTGAGAACAAAAGTACCTGTAGTAGTTTAAATACCGTGAAAACCCTTCTTTCATACAATCTAAATTCATGATTTATGTTTAATCAAGTCTTAAGACTAATGACAATTCTGCGGGTTGTTCGAAAGAGATACCGCGCCCCCGGAACGCAAAGGGCACATGAAGGAACATAGATGGTTTTTAGTCAGTAAAAGTCTGACACTCCCTCCCGCCCCGCCCAGGACGGGGGGGGGTCATTTGATGATTTTACCATCTTTAAAAAAAAAAAAAAAAAAGACTAATGACAATTGAATACCTATTAGTCTAGGTACCTACCAACAAATATAAATTAGTTTATTAAGACTTTAATGGATACCTATAACGTTATAGGTAAGTTTGTGTAGGTATTAGAAGCAACTAAAATTAATATAACAACATTTCATGTCGTGATGGTCCAGTGGGTAAAATATCTCTCGTGAAGTAACCATGTACTAATGTGAAGTTTTCATTAATATGTGCCTTCTAATTTTAACTTGGATATCCCAGACATCGGTGAAGGAAAACATAATAATATGAGTCTGAAATCGCCAATCCGCCTTGAGAAATTTATTTCAATGTTATTTATAATTACCGTAACCTAAGTTAGGTGATCAATCCTCGTGTCTTCCCTGTATGAGAATGGGCTTTTGCCCTGTAGTGGGTCAATAATTGGCTGGATTTTTTATATTAGTCAGTATTAATATCTTCGTAATATACCCATATATTAACATATATACCAAACCACCATGCTTTTAATTCTTCACTTTTTAAAAACACATATTTTTTTACACACAATTTAACGAATAAGGGTTAATGCCACAAAATACAATTTTGCCAGTAGGTACTGGCTGTTTACAATTATATAACGATGTATTAATTCCACATAAGAGAACTCCCGGAGTCTCTTTAATTAAAAATGTAATTAATCTTTTTTATTCCTTCTCGTATTTTTTAAAGCAGCAACATCTAGATTTAACATATTTTTAACAAGCACGTTGTGCAAATTTTCGCTATGGTACATAGCTTTGATTTACATCATATTATGTGAAATACATATTATATGATATAACTGATATAAGAGAAAAGAAGTGAAATCTTAAAGTTATTAAGTTTAAGTCATCCAAGTTGACAACAGAACTGATAACTAGAGAGCTCCCGGAATTAACCAATTGCCTATGGGCACTGTTCTGTGTGCACATGTCCATGTCTTCAAAGGCAATGTGTGTACATACATGTGCCACAAATAACTATCGAGTACTTATTCATACATACATAAACTCACGTCTTTTTTCTGTGAACCCCACAGAACGCCACTTGCTACGATCCTTACATATTCCTTTCGCCTCATGCACGTTCATACATCTGGTCATACAAGCAAGCCGTTTATAAGTACTGCGCACCCGACCTTTTTATAACTCATTATTTCCTTCTTTCTCAGGAAAGACGTATGGTTCGTAACAGTAACTCAAGCTCTGACCTGGATCACAGACCCGAAGCCAGCAAAGTCTCTAATCAACTACGAAGCATGGCGGTGTGACCGCAAGGACTTCCCACCAGCACCATGCAACCTACCCAACAAGTGTGCCTTGTCCTTCAAGCCTGCTGACACCAACTTCACTGATACTAGGTATATGGAGACCTGCAGCGATTGCCCTAACCAGTAAGTTATTATTGTACCTATAAATAATATATTACACATATGATTGAAATATACAGTCTAATTAAGAACGTATATAAGGCTACAGGCGTAACTTATATAAGGCTATATAAGGTCGTTCTGGGGATGATTGGATGCCTAGTAGTGGAAGTCTTTCGGCTGATGAAAACAAACTGGAGGTAGGTAAGGAAGAATAAGCCTATACAGTGATGAAACTTCGGTAATGCTCGAGCATGGCAAATAAGCTCGTGCCCATCGGAGTGAATCAAGTAATTCAGTAACGTGAACTTGGTGGAAATTCTAAGTTAAGGCTCCATTTCCGTTCATCTTCTTATTACGTATTCGTTTATCTTTATTCTGACGCGTATTAAACTAATGTGTGTAAGAAGCAAAAAACAGCGGAGAAAATAATCGTGGTACTCAAGCCGTTTATAATGAGTATTTGATGGAGTCTTGTTGACTAGATATAATATTCTAGTGTCCTGTAGTTACAAGCTACTTGTCCTGTCAGCCGTTAATTAAAGCAAAGAATACAGCTGCAACAGCATGAGGTCGACATTAAAGAAATGTTTTCAGGAAAATCCTTTGACGCAATTCTAGCTACAGCAATAACACTCAAGTTATGTTATTACTACGTTCATTTTACGGCCGACCACGTAAAGGTCATCTTGCTTACTTTGTTACGGGAGTTTTAAATTTTAAAAGTTTTTAACACGGTGTTACGTTTCTCTATCGTCTGTTGACTCCGATTTCACGAGCAAAAAGGGGAGACGTGATTTTGCAACACAGTTGTGTTGAATATTTTTGGTGGATTCGCGTGAACTGTTACGCATTCAAAACAAAATGTGGTTTTAAAAACTATATTTATTTCAGAAATTAAAATCAGGGCTGCCTTATTGTTCACCCTATTGTTAAATGTAAAGGATTTAAATAAATACATTGTGTATTGATGCGTCAATTTCTTTTTTTCGCTGTAAAACTATTTTTTTTTAATGAGAATTTTCTTTCATTGCTGGCTTTATTGTAATATTGACTTCTATTATTTTCAGATACCCTTGGCTAGGCGACTCCGGCGGAACTGGCATACCTGGCAAAGATAACTATATACCCGACAATCTCAGGAGGAAGTAGTGTGTATACGAATAGTCCGATAATACTACTGTATGTGATCTATTCAGTTCAGGCGACTTTTATCATGGTAGTTGACATTTCACCTGCAGCCATTCTCTCTCGATCTCTTATTATAACATGGCTGCTTACAGTATTTCCAATTGTAGGAAATTAAAAGTAAAAGGGGTAAAAAAAAAGAATATCAAATCATTTGAATCATAAGGCACTTTTGAACGTCATTTACAACGAAATTAAATTGAATCTTGAATTGAGCCTTTCCAAAAGGCTGTTTCTCATAGAGAAGAATGGGTAAGAAAGTTTATACTTAGCATAACCTTTTTTTTTTGTAGCATTGTCTAGTCAGTATATTGGCTTAAAGTTATATAATGTATTTCTATCCACAAAATTGTAAACTCGGTGAGATATAATATTTAATTTGTATCTGTAACATCAACGCCTTTGACTAAGTCAAATAATATTATACCTTTGAATTTGGGAGGCAAAGCATCGTATTGCAATGCTATAGATGAGGTCCGAACTAGTCTTTGAAATCGAATACCCAACAACAAGAAATACCTACCTTAGTATCCAATAAGCTTTAGAAATCCAGTGTCAGTTTCTGTTCTGAATAGATCGAATACAAACTTGTTGTATATATTTCGTTTTGTAAGTAATTAAGGCATAGTGACTAGTCGTCGCAATTTATTATTATTAATAATTATGATTTGAGACCTTCTAGTACTACTTGACGAGACAACTCGAACAATTTATTTAATGATTAATAAGATATACAATTTCGTGTAATTATTATTGAATAGTTGCCATTTTTGAACCAAAATACTCCTTATAACAATGACAATATCGAGGGCATGTAGAGTTGTACACTTAAGATAGGAGAAAATAATAAATTCAGTAGATTTTATTATAAAGATTCAATTAATTTCATAGTAAGATTTAATAGTTACATGTTACCTAAATTCACAGATTTCAGCCTCTGTTTTGAAGGTAAGTTCTCGATATTGTTATACAAATACCTCGACATACTCATAGCTTGGTAATACATATAAAATATATATCTCTGAACAACTTTGGTGCTTTGTATTAAATGATAAGTGGAATAACTGTTTTCATTGTTAACGAATAAATATAAATATTTTTACATACGTCTGTTAATTTATTACCTGCAAACATAGCTCACCGGTATTTTCCACTCGTTGTGGATTTTTGATGGAAATGTTTTTTTCAACGCTCTAACTCGTAAAGTGGCTCTTTTTGTACCGCTTTTAGGCTCGCAATTTAGTATTACGTACGCGTGCTTTTTTACAATACCAAATAAAAATATTTCCAAAATTAACAAAACAAGAGGAGTCGTAATGAGTTATCACGAACACAACGACTCGAAAGGTAACAGTAGGATGTCATTAGAATTAAAGTAAAATTCATCCCTATATTCTCATAGCGTGCTACGATGCATTAAAGCCTGTTTTACACACAACATTCATGCGGCATGTTGCAGTGCAAGTATGAAATAATATGCAAGATGTCACAACTAATTCGGTGCGTTTGCACGTCAGTAAAGTAGCAGATAGCTGACGTCAGCGCAATGTTAGTGAACGTATAATGCGTGGAGCGTCGCTGCTGCAGCGCTGCAAACGTGTTGCATTTAGTGTAACTTAGCTTTAAACGTAAAGGAGACCGCAAGGTGAGAGTAACCACACTTTATTCACTATGAGGCCTTTGTAGACGGCGTTTAGGATGAAGCTAAGTATCTATACAGCATAGTAGTCTAATTAAATCCCTGTAGTTGTTACTTGCTTCCTATGTCTTTGAAGTTATTCCTCTAGTGCTTGAACACGTGAGATCTCTGAAAGACTACGTAAATCTATGCTCTATTAATACACTACACATAACATGTTTTTGAACATACACGATTACACGGCTATATAAAGAGAAAAGAAATCCACGAAAAAATTGGCTTAAATTGTTACTCTACGCAAAGTCAGTACTTAAGACTTTCACCTGATACGAACACGTGGATGCTTATAAAACAATCGTGTTTAGCTTTATAAACAGCTTCGTGGTCTATACATTACCTAATAAAATTCCCGAAAAAAGACTATTGTATACATATTTTATAACAACGGCTGGCATTTCGCGTCTCCGACCCGCCGGCAGATTTAATTTGAGATTGCGCTGCGAATGGCTGCTCGGAAACTTTCTCCATATTCACATGCATTAGCTCCTATTACAGCGAGTTTTTGTTATAGGTACATGTTCTGAATGGGTCCCACCCCATCCACAATGTGTTCTCTCGGAATCAATATTCTTAGTTACCAGTTTAAGACGATAGATAAGGGCGGCGCAACTTTGTCAACCGACGCTGTAAAATGTAATTTGTAAAGTTGAGATATAGACGCATTTTGTGTCATTTACACGTAATTTGAGGACGTGTTTTGGGATTTAGACGGTAGTAAATGTTGAAGTTCCGCATAGTTTAGGTTATTTTATTAGGGACTGCGTACATATAAGCATGTGAAGAGGATGAGTACTCAAGATGACCAAGTGTCGCCGGGGAATAATAATAATTGATAGTGTAATGAAAAGAAGATTTACCGAAGAGCATTCATCTCAATATCACTTCATAAAAGAAAATTTTTAAACACCAAAGGTCGCCTAATATTATCTTAACCGGCTACAAAAAAGGAGAAGGTTCGCAATACCCGTAGAACATTTTTATTGTATATTCGTAGAAATGTTAAAAAATGTGGGTAAATATAAACTGTTTCCATATCTTGTTTGTTGTGACTAGCGAATCGCAAAATATTTTTCGAAGCATCGTAGCAGTATTGCTCGTAGATTACTAAAATATAGCGAGATGGACATACGAGTAAAAAAATATTACAGTAACCCTGTTTTGGACAGATAAATAAAAATGCCTACGAAAACCCCCGCACGCAAGCTTCTAATGTGAAATTATTAAAGCTATTGCTATCAAAGAATCCGTAGACATAAATGTACAAAAATAACAGCATCTTGGCACGTACAGAAAATAAACACTTTTCCTCAATACGTGGATACAAATCACGGCACATATGAACATAAATACTAACAGCAGAGGGTAATGTGGAAAGGTGGTAATAAGATCCAGCGACATTGTCGCCGAGTGGCGAACATTACAAATCCCCTCAGGCATGCAAGGGAGCTTCATAAAATATAATAAGACCACGCGAGCCCCCGCTGGAAACAGGTCAGCCGCCCGAACGATACGAAATAGGCTGTTTCACCCATTCCTACGAGGTATGTTTTTATTTGTGACCGCAAATAAATTAGATTTACTATGTAGGTAGGTATACGCGTATACGCATATCTTGTAGGCTTTCTTCGCAATTTTCAGCATTCACAAAAATGGTTTATATGTTAATAATGTAATGATGCAAGAACTTTACGAACAGCAAAATCTATTTGATTTATCGTGAATATCTGCCGTACCTCCCTAATATAATTTTATGACGACGACGGCTGGTTATGTGTGTACGAGAATGGATATGCCAGAAATCCATTTCATGCGAAAATTATCCGAGCATTCATCTGTCGACTATGAAGTCGTCTGTGTAACTTTCCCAAATATGTAAATGGTAACATTGGAAACAGAGAGGACAGACTTTACGATATGGGACAAGCCAAGCCAAGTCATACAATTCCGAAAAATACTTCTCTGATTACTATCTCACCACGAATTATCACATCAGACTTTATTACCTCGACCGCAACAACAAGTTAATCGGAATCGATCCGTATAAGTCTACTCATTATTTTCTCTTATCAATGTACGTACGCAGATAAAAGCTCCAAGTTATTCTCTTGGACGACATTTTTATGCCGTAGGAATAGGAAAATAACGAACTCATAAATGGGAGTCGGACGATAAACAAGCCATAGCCACTGAGATAAGAGTCTGTTCGCTCTGCGAAGTAATGTGACTGCGAAAACGCGGATAATAACTATACTACCTGCTTTACATACGAAAAGCATACGAGTGTCGAGGGTCCTCTGAACGTTCGATACATGACGTCGTAAATTACTTAGATTATCTTCTTATTTGGTCTCCAGTTGATTTTATTACGCCGGTGTTTATACAACTGAGTATTGTGGGTGTTTTCTTTAGCGAATATTTCTTGCGTTTAACATTTTTTATTGTAAACGAAGACCGAGATGATATTACTTTCCATAAGGTGAATGGTAACAAGGGAATGGGTTCCGCCACGGAGACGATAGACGACTAACCTGTGAGTTGAACGAGTGTTGTTTGTAGCCTCAAGCGGTTCAGTAAGACATGGGTTTCTACTCACCCTGCGTGGGATAAAACTGTAATACCCACACACACGCCCCCGTATAATCTACAGTCTACAAACATTCGAAGAGTATTTCGTGTTGAGTTACGAACATCAATTTTACATTGTTGACAGTACAACTAAAGTAACTATTGTGTAGAAGTAACTCGAGCATCTGGACACGAATAGCACAAGTTTCAAGTGAACACGGGTCCAAAGATGTCACGGGTTGCATTTCAAAGGAGCTCGCATTTCCTCAGTGCAGCTATAAACAAAAACATAATTTCAGTGAAGAAATATAAAGAAAGGAATTCTAATATTTCGACGTAGAATTCTTTAATATTGTATACCTAAGTACAAACATGGCTGTCGTGAGTGTTAGAAATAGGTCGCCTGTCAGTGACGGCTGACCCACAGGTGACATTCAGGTAGCAGGGTCTTTATTGGGCGTATAGATACCGGATTCACCTTGATAATATCACACGTCCAAGCGTGTCCATTACGGTATTATTTTTAGAAGAGTCCATTTACGTACGTGGGTTAAAGTTCAAAATATGTAGGGAAAAATTAAACTTGCCAAAGTATATCAGGTGTCTCGTTAAACAAGAAGAAAAAAAGAACCTCAATTGTGTGCTCGTGCACCTACAAGGAAAATATTGTCTAAATTAAACCCTCATTTTTACGGCTGCCTTCTAAAATTACTGTTGTATAATATATTTTTCAACACACTTGTTCGTGAATTCGTGAATTGGCTCTTATTTCACTGCTTTTGAGGCTTCTTATATTACATTACCGCACTAGTGTGGTAATGGATTTTTGTTACAAATATAACAAAGCGTTTCGGATGCAGAACTTTACCTTGTGTTTTACCAAATTATTTATTAAGATTTATTTGAGCTTTAAACAATAATAATTAATCACTTATCGCCGCTTTCGTGCCTGCTGGCCGCTTGTGAAAGTAACTTGTTTATACTTTGACGGAAAGGTATTGATGAAACGTCTCTCATGACAAATTAAATTGTAATTTAATTTTCATGTCATTGAATTTATAGCAATATTTTTTCCTCACTAGCTTATTGAAAAACATTGTAGCATATTATTATTGCGCTCTCGGCTCTCGGGCTGCAATCCGGTCTCAATTGTAATAACAAATTTACCTCACTAGTATCATAATGTACTGTTATCGCAGCTCTATATTTCGGAGAATGTTGGCCTTAAGTGGCGTACAGCGTGCATTTTTATTAGACCAAAGACATTTTGTATTCCTATGTAGTTCGCCAGCTTCGGCCTGTCCGGGCGAAGGCATTTGGCTGACTTTTGTATTTTCCTCAAGACAAATAACATGTTTCATCTGATAAGGGGCTGTCGTCGGCTCGTCTGTCTACGGAACCAATCGCTTTGTGGACGTTCCTTGTTATTCCATTTTGTTTTTATTGCGTAAGCTTGAGCGTTTGTTTTTTGAAAGCCTATTAACGTCTATCCTTTTGTAATAAGAAAGGATTCCTAAATTATTAGCTTACTTATTTATTTATTTATTTATTTAAACTTTATGCAACAAAAGTACAAAGGCGGACTTAATGCCTTAGGCATTCTCTACCAGTCAACCAAAGGTGGTGAAGAGATATCATGGCAGGTGCAATCGTAAGAGATTAAAACAATATTTAAACAACAAAAATAAAAAAAAACACAATTCGATTATATAGACAAACTAATTGTACACAAGTACAAAACAACTAAAATTATCCAAACGAAAATATATACATACATACATACATAAAACATAACTATATACCTACATACATACATAAATACATACATACCTATATAATTAAATACAAATATAAAATACATATCTTATGAAAACAGTAGAGAGGAGGATTATGAGACAACTCTTACTATTGGTTCTGAAAATAACTCCGCAATTTCTGCTTGAAAGCATACCGACTGGAGGCTGTCCTGATATCGAGAGGAAGTGAATTCCAAAGAAGAATAGCCTGGATGTGAAAGGAAGAATGAATGAAATCAGAAGTATGAGAAGGACAGTTAAGCAGAAGATTATTAGAGGAACGCAGACTCTTAGCATGAGTAGAACAAAGATATTGAAAATGAGAAATAAGATAAGAAGGAGAAGAAGGAGAATTAAGAAGGGAGAAAAGCGTGGTTAACGCACGTAAACTTCTTCTCTGGCGAATGGGCAGCCACTTAAGCTCCGCCCTGAAGCTTGACACGTGGTCATATTTCCGTAAATTGTAAATGTACCGAATACAATTATTTAGAACCCTGTCCAGCTTATCCAACAACACTGCATTTAAGTCAAAGTAGCACACGTCACCATAGTCAACTATAGGAAAAATTAAAGTCTGCACAAGCATTGCTTTGGTCTTTTCAGGCAAAAAGTTCCTCAGGCGATTTAAAGAACGCAAAGTTCCATTGGCTCTCTGACAAACACTGGAAACCTGACTTTGCCAGCTTAGCGTTGAATCAAGATATAAACCGAGATCCTTCACGCTGGGGCTAACTGGGATGACAGTATTATTTAAAACTATAGAAGGAAGGGATAAAACCGCCACTCTGCTCATCATACGTGGGCTTCCTATAACAATGGCCTGGCATTTTGTGGGGTTTACAGACACCCCAAATCAAACTTATGTTAAGAAATACTTAGTTATAGTTCTACATATTTATATGGGACGTACTTAGCATGTATGACGTTAGTGTTTCTTCTCGTACGTCGAGGGTATAGGACGGAATGCACTATTTCCAAAAGGTACACAATAATTGCATATTACAAGGCGAAACAAATATTCATGTTACGGACAGCCCTATTTTGGCACAGTTATCAAGATTAATTTCAAATCTGAGGCACATACCTGGAAGCACAGAATGACTGAACGCTGCACGTAATCGCCGCCCGGCTGCGACTGCATTATGAATTTGTACTCTTTTGTCCGCAGTTTTTAATTCTACCGGTAAAATGGTGGTTCATGGAACAAAAGTCTCTAGTGTCATTGTTGTTGGCCAAAGTTCATTTAAATTCCGTGCCCGTGAGAGGGAACAGTAGCAAATATGAATTCCTTTGCTCCTATTGTCAAACTGCTTTTGCTCGCTTTGGTATAATGCTTTTGAAAGCCACATTGTATTTTATATACATGTAGGGACACAAATGTTTTTGAATCTTTTTTAGTTAACAAAGAAACATAATGTTGTGTTACTATATGAAATTAGTGTGTTTCTGTGTTATCAACTTTAAACATGGAAGTATGGGGATGTGTGCTTTATTACATTTTTGTTGAGGACCGATTTCTCTACCCAACTTGGGTACTAGCATGTGCAGTCGTGAATAATTCAAAACGTTGCACTAATTTAAATTCCTAAACTGCACAACAGGTAGCTGCTTTATAAGTATCATCCATCATTAAAAGTGCTAAACCCTCAACTTTATTCCAGAATCCTGAAAATATTTTTTGTATGTATATCCCAGTAGTAATCGAAGCATTGCAAGTTTCAATGGCTGGCAAAGAAAAAGGAATGACCGCTGCGCACTGGCTTCGGTCCAGATCCGTCGCTTTTCATCACGTTTTACAGGCGTCGCAACAAGTTATGGGCCTCTTTTTGTAAACTCTCTCCTATCATACTTTAGGAATAGCGTGCAATACGGGATATTATCAATTCGACATTACTTTGCCGTTTTTAATTTCATTACGCGAAAAGCTCGGTGTTTATGTGTCACCGGTTTTTGTTGACGTGTAAGTAGATATGCGTGCTACCTCATAACAGCAAAAAATGGTCGGACTTACAATTCATTGCCAGGAAAAGAAAAACAAAAATACTTAGTTATAAAAGACAATGAAGAAAAATGATAGAACCTTTCGCAGACGCGCAAACAACAGCGCTAATTACAATTAAAAACATTTTATACTTTTTAATGAGACAATTAATTCACACAGTTTCTGAGTAAGAAATTAACATAATTTCTATTGTACCCATGTACCAGTACCGAGCTGGGGAATAATTTGATTCGTGTAATTATTACAGTCAATTTTCATCATTCCTTGGTTTAAATGGCGGGTTGCGGGGCCGAAGTAATTTTGTCCGGGCCAACAGAAGTTGAAAAAGGAAAATTACACAATTTGCTAATGGCCACGGTACGGATAATAATTTGTTGCGCGGTTTTTATTACTAGAGAAAGATATTAATGTGAAATGAAATTTATATTTATGACTTATGATTGAGTTACGGGGCGGTGAACGGGAATGTATTGGCTCTTTTTATGTTCTTCGATCAAGTATGAAAAGTGTTTTTATAACCATGATATGATAATAAGGAAATAGAATGAGGGATACAATATTTCTTAAGATTCATGCACATATTCTCCAATACCAGTTTCATACTTCATTAAGTCTTTTGGCTAGATTTATTTTTAGTTTACTTATTGTAACAATTTGCTGACTTAATAGTCTTTTTTAATCACAAACGCTTAACGTTCAATAAAACTGGGACTCTACAAACCAATTCCATTATAAACGAAAAAGTTTCGGTAAGGAATTTAGTAGCTGTGGTAAAAGAACAGGTACTAAGGAACCAAGTCTCCATCGTCATTACACAGTTTCACAAAAAACTTTGCCATTCATTGTAGGTTTAAAAACTAAGTACATTCCGCGGGGATTCTACCATTGTCAACAATGTCCGCTCCAAACAGAGGGAACTTTGGTAAAAATGCAATGTAATTAAACTGGGAGAGATACAAAATATAAGCATTTTTAAAGGAAGGCCGGCCGGGGATTGATGCATTTCCACACTCTGCGAACTTGAGGGGCGATGCCTGCTGGAATAACATTTGAGAGCCACGTTAGGACTTGTTGTTTCTAACTAAATTATTATGCACTGGTTGCTTTTAAAAAACTTTGTTAACAGAATTACTGTTTTTCTAACAGTTGCAGTTGCGATAAAAAAATACACTTTTATGTTTAGGCGTCTACATAAAGTCTCATCCTCAGGATGATATATGTACGAGTATATTGGTCATATTGCTTGGTTAAAACCGAGTTTCAGACAAACTGCCAAACAAGCTACCAAAAAATGTCGTGTCTAAAAGACTACTAAAGTCCAGTTACAACCTAAATACACTTTCATGGCTCCTGTAAGTACGAGACGTTATTAAAACTGCCAGTACAAACATTCAGGGGAGTTCAATTTTTGCAAGGTTCGTAACGAAAGCGGTTAAGGCGTTTGAGGTCAGTCCAGTTGTATAAACGTCCAATTCGGTGGCAAATTTACAACTTTTTCTCACTTCCCTGTCTCAAGTCGGGGCAGTAAACTGGGAAGCAATCTCGCCCCGACTACAGAGTTATTTCGCAGAATATTGCGGAGCGAGACTAATAAAATGACAAATGGCTGGTGTTTGTGCACTACAGAGCTGACATGAAGCAAGATGCATGCGGCGACATACTTTCCAAATGTATTTGCCAATAATTTGCATATAATGCGGTCTGACTATCAATATTGAAATATATTGTGATCATAAGATGTAGGTAATGTGTTTGGTCCAAGTTCCGGTCGGGCGAACATAATAGTAGTGTGTTCGGTGTAACCGATATCTTGGCAGGCGGGCTCGCTATGCTCAAATTCTTGAGTAGAAGTGCTCTTACTCACAATATCGGCCGGCCTCTTCACCCAAACGTCTCGATTTCACCTCAGCTGAGGACGTCGATACGTTCTACCTGTGGAACCCTAATCCAATCTGTCCGTGTCTGTATGCACGTTAACAAACATAGTAACTTGTTTATACCTAGGCATCGTGTTGCCAACTATCGGTTTACATTTTGAAAATGTAAGATGCAAAGAGTTAAGTAGTAGCTAATAAAAACATATGTATGTAATACCTACAGAAGATTCGGTCCCAACCGTATAAATAAATTCTGCTAAACAATCTTATTATTCAGTCTAGAGAAGCGATTAATAAAAGCGAGTTCAATCACTGTTCGTTCGGCCTTCGATTCCGTAAATAATTATGTCCTACATACATACGTCAGTCACAAAGAAAACGTGCCTAACCAATAAAACGAAACAACGAGGCTATCAGAAACAGACGCAAGCGTCACTGCCGCTCTGACATTGACAAATAAGCCATTCTGAAAAAGATCCCATTTTCCCCAAGACCCCTACTACGTACGACTATTAATAACAATTAAAGAAACGAAAATAGCGCCGAAATGCAAATTAATGATGGAAATATTTCAAGAATGCTCGTTATTAAATTTGTGACTTTATTAAACTGTCGTCGGCTTTAACATGCGGCAGTTTTTATGCAATTTATGCCTACTTGTGAAAATAAATGATCAATTGTCCCAATTGTTCGTATTTTATTGAATTAGAATTTTTTGTACTATTAGAACATCAACATATGACCATGATGTTCGTTTTTATACATCCATATTAAGATATTCATAACCCTTTCTTGAAATAATATCGGGATAAGATTTCATAAAACCAGTGCAATTGGCTTCCCGTACAATACTAGGTTTTAAAATGTATTATCTGAACGTGTCGAAATGTAATTTCGTTCATATTGATACAATGTGTGAAGTTTATATTTTTATGGAGTGAACGTGAGGCTATGAAAACAGGCATTCAAGGAACGAATGTTGTTAAAATGGCTTAGCAATAAAGATTTTGTGGCCGCTAATGTGTTTAATCTTGTATTATAGATCTAAAGTTAACGATACGTTCAGGTAGTCCGGAGACATTAAAATGCTATTTCGAATGAAACCGTATAGTAATAAAGTTTAGATCCAAATCCGTTCAGTCGTTCAACATGGCTGTTTTTGCAATGTGATTGGCGGTGGATTTCGGATCCGAATACGGTTTGTTTCATGTACACGTGCATCATGTGACGACTTTGACGATACATTAACGCTCTGGCGATATCAAAGGCGGCGGGCTAATGCGGCCGGTACTCGCCCAGGGGTTGTATCGAGTTGCATGTAGTTCGCAGAAAGAACTCGATATCTGTTAACGTTTACGCAAATTCCTGTAGTAGGCGCGCTGAATACGGAACTGAGCCAAACGGAAGCCGTATTACGAATTTAATCTCGCAGAAATGTGGTATCGTGGAAATTGCTGCAACAAAGCCTCTGTTTACGACAAACGTCTAGAAGCAATATTACCTACCTAGGGGAAAAATTTAGAACAGCTGGATTATAATATTTTCTACATGAGTTTTAAATGAAAATCTTAGAGTTCCGCTGGTAAGGTAACCTTATTCGTTTGGATAGCTCGACCGTTGCTCCAATGGCTTCTTCGGTAATTCTAGTAGATTTTGTACATTGATTCCTTCTGCAACTAATATTGTTTTCAAGTTTTATTGATTTAACGGCGGGATATAGGTTAAGCTGCTATATCATACTCAGCTTCCCAAAATATATTTACGAGTCTATTGTTAAAAGGGAAAATTTAATGAAATTGTGATTTCATAACTTAACTGTCCGCAGATGTTTATTGCAAAGGTTGAATAAATAGGTATTGCTTACTAGTTACGGCAATATGAGAGCCGGAGTAGAACAGGCACAGAGCAATAGCACGTTGCAGCATGAGAAGTTTTCCAATCTAACTTCATGGTACATCAGGAATTGCTCGCTTCTTACGTGCCGTTCTCAATGTAATTTTGTGTTTATACCGCAGTTCAGCCATCGGCGTGCCGTTCTTGCATCGCACCGGCGAATCATTTCGGTAATGAATACTGTGTGAAGCGGGCTTTTAACATAAACTCTTTTAGGAACCTTTTAAAAGGGAGCTTTTAGCATGTTTTTTTTCTGTTTATTTTGGTAGTCAAATAGAAACAGAGATTCTAGTCACAAGGTGGCTGCCGACTATTCTAACGGAGCGAGATTAAAGGATGGCGTTATTCAGTGTGTCAAGTCGGCAAGCGAAATGTTCTGTATAAATAATCCTGAATAAAGCCTTCACACAAAACGGGCGACACAAGTGGGGGGAAGGAGAGATTTATCCTCTTGAATCTAATCTTGCGGATGGCGAAAAGAGCAGTTTCTACAAAAAAATTGTCTCAGTTGTCGTGTCTCGACCCGTCTCGCGACTGTATACACTGAGACACAGAGACAATTCCCGCCGTCTGCGCTCAACTCATCTGGCTTCCGGGCGATGATGCCATCTGAGCGCTCTTTAAAAAGTCGTACAAACGTAAAACTTATTTGTTGGTAGCGTTTACACTGCCGCACCAAAGTTAAGATAACAAAATAGCGGTGAATACTCGCATAACACGATCTTTACATTTCTACACAATTTTTTTAATTTAGTTTGAAAATATATGTAAGATCGGTATGTATTATGAATAGCAATTTAAAACTTATTGAAGCATCCCTTTTAATTGACATAAAAGTAATGAAAATGGTCCAATTTTCATATTTTCCATCAGTTATAATCTCCAACCAGGTAAATGTTCATTGAAAGGGATTTTCGTTAAATTATCTAGTTAATGAAAGAAGTTTTTTTATCAAAAATCTGATTCCAATTTACCTTTACCAACAAAATGCTCTAATAAGGCACGATATCAATTTAAATTTTATTTCGAGTCAACATTGTGCGTAGGTACAGTCCATTACAAAAGTTTTACCTAAGTATCTACAAGAGTTATATTATAACAACACAATTCGTAAACTGGAAGTATTAGTGGTTCTGAGAATTTAAAATTAAATAAAAAGAAAGAACAAACAAGGTTTTCAATGTTTTGTACACATTAACAATTTAATGTTAGTTTCCTTACTTTTGTTGGCGAATGTACGGTTACTCTTCGACGTGGGTACTTCAGAGTAGAATTGTTTCAGAGTTAATTTAAGATTAAAAGGAAATAAAGGTGCACGGTGAGTTAACTCGCCTGAGGTGAACCAACTTTGTGATTAAGTGGACGAACCCACTCCAACACTAATTTTGTATGGATGGTCTGAACTCTGGATTAGTTTAACATTTTGACGGAAATATTTAATTTAAAAGTTACTTATTTGACCTGGTCGGCTTATTGCCGTTAATAAATTTTAGTTGTGTTTGAGGTTGGAGTGTTTTTCGTTTACTTAGTTACCTATTAATAAAATATTTAAGGAATAAATTGGATCCCCGAAAATTGTGAATACAAATTAAATGGCTTTAGGTAGAATTTCATAAAGAAAGTTGAGCTTTTTTTTTGCGTAGGAGTCCGTAAATAATAAACCCAGAGATGAGTATCTGCAATATTAGATTCAAAATAATAAAATATTTTTTACACTACGGGTTTTAGGTACGTTAGCTATAAACACTCCTATATAAAAGTTCTTATCAATAATATCTTAGGAAAAAAAAGAAAAATTATGTAAGATGCTTTTCAAAGTACACCTGTATTTTTGCCCAAAGTCTTAAAATCGGAATCTTAATAAAACGACAAACATTCATAAACATTAGAATTGGAGACAAAGCGCTCAATGATCCATCTATGTACTCTTATATCTTCTCGATCGAGTGCCTCCGACTCGACAACGGTTGATACTGAATTAAAATTGATGAGCGAGAATTTATTCAAGCATCTTGATTTCAGCATAAACCATAAATCATGCGGCTTGTAAATGTTTCGTTTTCTTACAAATTTTGTGATGGCGGATGAGAAAAGTCTTTTTTCAAGGAGCTATAAAGCTTTTTGAATAAAATAAATTGTGCATGCAATGGGTGCATATTGTTGAGCGCTGGTTCCTAATGGAAATATTTTATTTTAGTTAAGATTTTTCTAGAATTTGTTTGGTGTCCTAGACTGATAAATTTCTAGATTTATTTTAGCGAAATTAAAATGTTGATTTTCACTTTTTTGATGCAATAAAATTATTATTTATAACTAGCGAACCTCTCTGGCTTTGCATGGGTGCAAAATTTTCCGAAATTCATCGTGGATTTTCCAAAAAATTCTCGAGTTTTGTGCATTCCAACGTACCATCATTTGCACCCATCCATTTTTATTTATAAAAATATCGTTCTAACTGGCATTTCTTCTCGAATGACGCTTTTTTGTAAGCTTTTGAAATCAACATAATCATACATAAGTCTAGAACGAATGTATATGATTATTTGGAATAAGGCACTGTTTAGTTGGAGACAAATCAAAATATCTTATTGCAACATTTGTTGGAAATAAATAAGAACCGGTGTCAAAAGTAGCACATAAAATGTGTTATAGAATTTTTAGGTTTCTCAAAATACTAACTCTTCTGAACAATCGATTTCACTTGAGCCGTCAAACAGCACAAGTACACAAGTTACTTTGTTTTCCTGTCATTCCCAAATCGGCAAGAAATCATATAACAAATATACGTACATATCAATGTGTGTCTATTTGTCACATCCATTTTGGTTGAAAGTAGAACCCCTGGGGGATAAAAATAACTTTTTTGTTTTACGAATTCTATGTGAGTGACGCCTGGGGCGAAAGCTTATTATTGGCTGGGTAACGTGTATTCTACGCTGTGTGTATGCTCACATAATAAGGCAAACACAATCACAATACCTTAAGTAAGGCATTAAGCAATTTAATAGTTTCTCGAAAGTTGCTAAAGTTAAACGAAGCTTCTCTTTGTGTTTTACCAAGTTAATCTGTTTTAACCTTTAATTCTAGATAAGCATCTTGTGTGTTAACAGTTGGAATGTTCGAGACAGGGCTGTCGATACGTAGTTCTGCAAGTTTGCCCGGTTCTAGGGCGCGAGGCGGGTCGACGTCGAGAGTCAGATTTATTTAGTCACGTAACCCCCAGTCCGAACTCGCTTCTTTCGCGTACTTTCTAATCTGCTATCAAACTAACTTTTTTATTACTTGGTAACTAGTAAACAACGTGGCAGGAACGTCTGTTCCGTGTAACATGAGGAGAATATTGTGTGCATTACGAATAAAGTTAAAAATGTTTAGATAAGTTCGTGTAGTTAAGAAAACCACTTTTGTCCGTAAGTGGGTACTTAATAAATCACAACAAAATTTTCGCCTAAAACACTCAATCTTTAAGAACAATTTTTTTACCAATCTTTTTTATTTATTCCGCGATGAAAAATCTATAGGCGTCATCTATTCAATAAGTAAAAAGCCTCTTCGATAGACTGTAAATAGCCTCTAATCGCCATTGAAAATCGCGGCAGAAGAAAAAATACATGATTGAAAGTAATAACGTTTTCCATTTTAATCATGATTTTCCTAAGGGGAACGGTGAAAAATTGTGAAATCGAATCACGATTGTGGACGTGAGAAAGTAATCAAAATTTATTATTCTTTTCTTCAATGTCGCTGACGTTACTTACGAATCGAATCTTAGATTCATCCGTGTTTTACTTTTATTATTTCTGCGTACGTAGTGGTGTGATCTCGTGCGAAACCTGTAAATCCAAATAGCACAGAATTACTTCACACGAGCAATTTTAGTGGCCTTGTAGTGTTTCATGTTTTCTTAGGAAACGTCAATACAATTTTGTTTTTAAAATAAATATTTTGTAAGAGCAATCTTGGTTTTACTTAGAGGTGGACCGTGAAGTTTTGGGGCCTTGGCCTTATACTACTATTACTTCTTAGGAGGCCTACCTAACGAATGATACTAACTGCCATTTTGGCATATAACTACACTGACAGACTCCTAAATCGAGCCACCTAGCACAATGAGTTTGTATCGTCCTTATCTTCAAAAAATTATATGAATGACAAATGAATGAAAAATCAAATTCAGAACAATAGTACATGAGCCTTAATAAATGTTGATTATGCCAGCTACAAACTTGCATAAAAACGTTTTTGATCATTCATACAATTTTTTAAAGTTATGGACGTTACTAAATCGTTATGCTAGGTGGCTCGATTTAGGAGTCCGAGAGTGTATTTTCTATGATAAAAACATTAAGAAAGTAATTGGGACAATAATAATCCATTATAATACAACTGAGCTAATTTTGTCCTAACAGTCGACGCTGACTCTTCTTTACGTATTTATCCGAATACTTTAAAATTTAAATGTCACAACTATTTTTTTTTCACTGATAGACAGCTACACGCTTGCCGAGTGTCATAAGTATGATTTATTCGACGTAGACACAGCCAAAATCACGGGTAGAACCTAATTTAGTCAAAAATGTATTAACACAAATACAGTAACAAAATTATCAACACAGTAAAACTACAGCGTAACAATAGATAATGTTAAATTGTGATCAACGTATTGTATACAAACTATAACGAAAGGTTTGATACGCAATCGGAGTCGGCTCATGAATAAAATTATGTAACTCGTCGAAATATTCAGCATTATCCGTCGCCGTGGTGTAGGGGTTGCTATTGCTCTACGGGGTGTAGTTACTTTCATTTTAACTTCCACAACGACGTGAAAATATTTCTCGAGGCGTTTATTGCTAGCCAGAGAGTTGCGGTGCGAACTGGAAGCCGGGATATAGTTATTCAGTTGAGTTATTATAACTACTGTATGTAACCTTCACGGGTTATATTAATACGGGGTGTTTTCACCTGGTCTCCTTTTTGAGGGAAAATGTTGAATCGGTTTATCGTGAATGTTTTATCAGTAAGATATTCTTTTGTAGCTATGTTTATGAAAGGTTATATATTATTAACTTTATGCGACTGTGGTGTCGCTGCAACCAGAGCTGTTCTATTGTGATAAGCAAGGTTATATTCTTGTTAAATAGGCTGCAATATCCTATGAGGAATATAGAAGTAAAATCAATCAACTAACAGTTCCTGGGGTCGGTGCCAAACTGTAACGAATTGAAATCAAATCAAATTGAAGGCACGGCATTGAATTGAAAACTTCTTTTCTTATTTTATTTTAACACTCGTGTATGAAATCAATGTAAGATCTTATTTTCTAATGACCATACGTTTTTCACTTTGTAAGTAGATATGAAAATACTCAATTAGATAAAAGGCGGCCACGTGATAATGGCAATAGGGCAGCATTTTCATGATATTTTTTAAAATCCAAATGGCAAATAGTTTTGCGTCGCTTCGTATTTATCGTGAAATAACGAAGCTTATTTACATGTTACCATTGAAATAACGTTAGCGTTATAATGATATTTATCGAATGTTGTAATGGGTGAAGTACAGTTTTTTACCAGGAAAATATTATGATATGTATAATGAGGTAGAATAACTAAGTATTGTTTAGAAAAAATAAAATTGCGGTAAACTTTTATAGAAAGACTTGTAATTTTCCTTCCCTGGAGCAATAATAAAACTTACCTCACGACTTGTATCAGTAGGCCCTACGTCTTACATAAGAGGCTAAACTAAACTTTCACTTTTCATATTTTCTTTTTTAATGTTTAAATAATAATAGCTAGCTACTCTAATGTACTTAATTATGTACAACTAATCTAATCTAATGTACAACTCGCTATATACAGTCGCGGTTATCAGCTTGCCTATTCGAGTAATATAACTTCGTTAGATTTAGATGCCATAATTTCGGAAAAACGAGGGATGAAAACTTTTATAGCTTCGAAAGCTTTTAACGCGGGATGGTGTATCGGGAATGCTATAATTTTAAAGTATGTTCCCTGTTACAGCCCGAGGAAAGTTTTAGTGTGTTTTCTTTTGTTTCTACAGACATTCTTACTCATAAGAAACAATTTCGACTGACAAGTCAGATAAATATTTCTGCAGTACATAAAACACGACGTAAATGTGCCACAATAAATAATAGCTTTGACTGAAAGAAATTGTATCGGTTGTAGATTGAAAATGTAGTTGTACCCACTATATTATCGATAGGTACTTCGTTATTATGCCGCTTCACTGGGCACCAAGTACTGAGCACAGCTCCGCTGGTAAGTACTGGATTCTCGACAAAAAATAGAAAAAATATTGCTGTTTCATTCAAAGCGTACCAACGTTGATTGTCGGAAAGACTCTTGTAAAGAAAAATCACTAGCAGACGCTGCAGTCACAATTCTAGTCCAACACAGTTACCTACAGAGCGCGGCGGAAAGAATTCCTGGAAAGTAGGTAAGATTAAAATGTTGTTAAAAATGTATCGAGTTTCGCTTGTTTAATACTTTGTTCTGATCATTAAAACTTATAATCACTGTTTAACTTAATTGTGACGAATTTTCTTAAACATAACAAGTTAGGCAAACTATCCTTTAAATAAGTTTAAAGTATTTTTGTTGAACAATTTTCATTTAATGAATATTTAATACCAGTTATATAACTTGAAGGTGTGACAGGTAAAAATGAAGATTGGAGTTTTTTATTATCATTTTTATAACGTCTCATAATCATATTTTTACTATCTTTCCAACGATGATGGCAATGAAAACCACACAGGGTACTGTAAAAATATTCGAGGCGCCGTTATCACGATTTAAACCACAATCAAGTCTATACAGAGGCAGCGGCAAGCTTTACAAGAAATTAAAATTCCATACTTAAGCCCAGTACTAAAACAGATTCACGGCAAGTTCGCCTTAATTCTCTTCGCGTGCCGACTTACCTACGTCCTAATTTATTGGAACAGTGGAACAAGGAAGAGTTCGATCGGTACAATAAATTTCAAATTTCATTATTTGAAGAGGAAGTCGCGAGTTGCCAATTGCAATTTGGTTTTCCGATCACGTCTCCATACTATTGGTGAGGATATTCGAGCCACCTGTGCCGGTACTCTATGAGGCTTTAAACGCGCCTCTGCTCTTTCGATAAACCGACTGTGAAATATTCGCGGTGTACGCCAGACGCCGCATTTCCTTATGAATGATACATGCCACACCGGTCGCGCCGTTTTCTAGCTGCAAACGTTATCGAACCACTCGTATCTGGCGGTCGGTGCATAATTTCTAACTCCGATGTGAAATCTGACTCGCTACGTAGGTACCTAGTGTTCACGTAACCTAATAATTTCACACATAATGCCTCGCCTAAAGTTATTTGTCAGGTGTTGTCCGTTGGGCATTACATCGTTTTGTTTGGGATAATACAGTTTAATATATAAATCTCATAACTTACTAAATCGGCCAGGTAATTATTGATATGGTTTGTTTATCTATTTTAATGATTTTAATTCTCGTTACAATAACATCTTCTATTGGAATTAATTGCATCTAATTTGAGTCATTGTTAACATTTCGACTCAAATTTCTAATGATAGGTAATCATATTTGAATGCCATAATAAATGTATTGCCTTATGATCTAAATAATAATAATGATTATTGCCTTTATACTACAGTCACCATAACAACCAGCAATCAAAATGTCCTCCTCCTTTATTCAAAACGCTAACAAACAAATTAAGTGATTGTATGTTGTCTAATAGTTTGCGAAAATCTTGCTAGTTTCATCCCAATATATCATGAAACCGTTGGCTGCTAAAATGTGCCGAGAGCAGTATTAAAGTAATACAATGGCAGCTAATTCTGTGTATAGTTACGTAAAAACTTGGCGACGGCGGCGTGTGGTCGCGACCGTATCTCAAATTAAATCTCACCAACAAATCTTCGCGGGGGGATGAACCGCTACGACCACTACCATCGACCTTTTGTATTCGCTTTGAACTCCCCTTAACTTTCTCTTTGAAGTTTGTGATGTGAAGTTGATAAAACAAATAGTTTTGTGTTTCTTTGAGACTTAACGAAACAATGGCATTTAGAAACCTATGATAGTTCATTTAGCGCATAGAGCTTGAAACTTCTAGACACGATTTTGTTTTTCATGTGTGCTTCTTTTACGTTTGTTGCTTAGTACAATATATGCTGCAAGTATTTTAATAACGAGATTGCTTTATTATTATTACCTTCTTTGACAATGACTGGTTAGCATGGTAAATAAAACTTCAATTATGTTACTCCCTTATAACATCGCGTCTCGCAAAGTGTACATTTTCCTGAAATGTTTGCATTCCCGTGGTACGGGCCCAAGCTCGCGTCCTGGTTGCCTGCGAACGTTCGGAGTCGCAATTTGTTCCCGTACAGCCTTAAAAATCTGCATTTTATTGTTCCGCTTCTCATTTCTACTTGAACTGCGCTCGCAAGAGTCTCAATGAGCTCACCCATGCAAAACTTTCGTGTTTTTATAACTCAATGATTATGTTACACACTGTTTATTTGATTAAATTTTTTATATCACTTTATACTAATAAATACTGCGTAGCTTGCAATTTTACAAATGTCTATGAATTATAATTAAGCATACACGTCAACCGGGCACGAAGCTTCACTCCGAGCTACTACAGAGAATTTCATAGAAAAACCCAATAACACTGTTCGACCTGGGAATCGAACCCAAGACCTCTGGCGTAGCCGTCGCGCTTAGGATCACTAGGCTAACGAGACAGTTATAATAAATATAATAGCTATAATTAAGGTTAGATGAATGAATTTATGTTGAAATTCAACAAATTACACCCATGGGTGTGTACCGAGAATCTCACAAACAGCACAATTTGAATTTGAACGGTTCACAAACAAAATTTTAATTACTCGTCTATTGAGGTCAAAGAATTTTGAAGATAGAAGTTAATTAAACCATTTGTGAGCCAGCTAGCTCCAAAGTTAATTTTGATGTTAATAAAGAATCTTTTTACAAAAAAACTATAGCGAAATTAGATGAGAAAAACAGAGACCTGGACAAAGTGTTTTTAATCGAAGAGAACTTTACTAACGTAGATTATTATTTTGTTAAAATTAATCAAATAATAAAGGTGCTTTTTATAATTTAAACAGATTCACGTAATAAATTAATAACATTTATCTGGTGGTAAATGTACCTACTACTGACGATCAAACGAGTCACGATGAATATTGACGCATAGAAACATTGCACGGCAAATAGCATACATTACAGCAATTAAGCCGATCCCTGATTCTACCTACATAATTTACAAACAGATTATTTAAACATTTCGATTCGTGCAAACCGCTCCGTTTTTAAATCATTATGAAATAATTTGAACATAGTTGGTTTAATATAGAGCATAATATTATAATTACGAATCACGTACGAGTACATGTAACACAGTTGTGTGTGTAAACTACAAACCCGCAATCCTTCTCTGCCTTAATTCGTTGAAAATAGTTTCTCTTCCATTATAACATCTGACATATGCATTATATATTGTGATGCATTATGACGTCATACACAGGATACCCATCAGCGATGTTAGGGGAATAATTAAAGGATGCTACCCATTTACATGCGAATATTACACAATTTAAAGTCTCAAAATGGAGCATAAATTAATATTAGTAGAAACAGTTTCGTGCACTGTCTTTGTTATTATTTTACTAACTCATTATTTTTGTGAAGCAGCTGTTACTATTTTAATTTGAGCAAATCTTTGCGTTGTTTTCAAGCATATTATTTGGACAACGGCGGCAGATGCTTTTGTTCAAATGAAGATTTTTTGTAATAATAAAAAAAATGCTAGGACTTTTAATACTTACAGACATCTGGTTTTCAGGTTAGACAGAGGTATGGCCTAATGTTATGCAAATCTTCAGGCCTGAAGATTGAATAAAAAAAAAGTAGGTCTTTCACTTATCTGGCGGTTTTAGGAAACAGTTTAATCAAAAATACGAATAGTGAGATGACTACGAAGAAAGCAAATGCAGCAATGAAGTCGCAATAAAAGCAATGAACGATCAATATATTCCCAAGGGGCACGACGTAATGATAGGAGAATGATAATGACTTTCTTGACAAAAGTATTATTATAAAAGTTCTTTGTAACATTCACGTTATTGATTTATTCATGTAAAGATTATCCCCGAAGAAGTTCAGTGTTAAGGTTCCAATCAACTGTCTAAATAGTTACTCAATTATGTACCTATCAAAATTACATGTCGAAGGTGGACTGTTAACTTGAAGCTATTGACAGAAATGTTAGATTTTCAGACAGAAGCTTGCTACAAACTGATCAGCTTAGCTTGACTAATAGGTAGGTATTAATGAATCCAAAACCACACCTTTTTCAGAGCGAACTTTTACGTCTACCCTTTAATACATTAGCGCTGTAAAACTTTCCTTCTATCGGACGAATGACAAGCCTATACCACTATAAACCCTTTGTTCCAGGCTCAGTATGATAAATACACGAATAAGTTGCACGGTCGAGTCTCGCTGACACACAAAGTGAAATAAATTGTATGAGTTGGTCGTTGCGTGCGATCGCCCGCGCCGCCCGCCGGACGAACGTGCACCTGTCAATTCCTTTCCAAACTTTTATTTTTCTTGATTCTATTCGGCTGGCATTTGGAATCGAAAATTTATCTCTATGTAGTTAAGAATGGCGAATTTTAACGTGGTAACAAATCAATCATGATCTATCGGTTGCTTCGTCTGGTTGATCTGTTGAAGATTATTAAGAGTGATGGTATTTGGATAAAGCTGTTTTTAATGTGTTGAATCTATCGTCATCTATTATAAAAATTGAGTCATCATTGATTCTTTACTTTGGTTTTATTTACCGAAACTACAATAGGTACGTATGACATTAAACTTATTAAACCAATTGTCTTTTCTTGTTTGTTTCCATGCTAACAATTACCATATCAAAGCCCTTAAGGCACTTTCTTCCACGGTAAAAGAGCAATAAGTGGAGCTAGAAACTAGAAACGAGTTGGCGAGCAGCGAGAAGCAAGTGTGTAGCTGCAATAGTTTTGTCGCTGGACTATAAGCGACTGAGAGCGACTTGCTCTACTCGCGCCACTCACACGGGGCGGCCGAGACATTCCTGCGCAAAGCTGCTTGCACAACATACGTTTTTCTAATAAGTTATAATGCAACTTTGTTTCAACGGAACCTTCATGTATTTCTTTCCCTCATTTTTCTCAGTTAAAAAAGGAATGCATACAAATGACGTCACCGAGAAGAATAAAATATTAAAATTGTGAAAAGAGGCCGTATTACGCGGACGTTTCCCGCCGAGATTCGGATCGCGCTCGGCACAAATAACGTCAGTGGGGCCGTGCAAAATGGAGCGGATAAAACGCGCCGATCACAGCGTTCTTCAAGTACCCACCTCTACATAAATTGCCTGAGCTTCATATACCAGCGGATTTTCATTTTAATTGAAAAAAAAAGAAATATTTTGGCGGTGGGTCATGGGGTGGTCGACAAAATTAAAATCTCTAATTTTTTTTTTTACACTTTTGAGTTTTGCTACATTAGTACAAATACATGGCTTGGAAGTTGATGTGGTATGGTTTAGAACTGAAACATTTATAATTAAAATATATTTGTCGGTTTTTAGTTCAATTAACTAAGAAAAGTTAGCCTAAAGTGTTGCCAGTATCACTTTTCTGATGCAGTTGCTTACTCTATTTAAAAATATCCACACTGTAACAAATATTCAACTGGCTAAAACAGAATTTTAGATTTCCTAAACTTTTAGAATCGAAAATACACGGAGTACGATGAAAATTTGATTAAAACTCGATCCGTAGGTAGTAGGGTATTCCCAAATAGAATACGATCAAGGTTGAATTTTGTAAAACTGCTACCTCTGATCCTATGATTCAATGGAACCACATTTTTATAGAATTACCTATCACGTAAAATGTGAGCGAGTGAAATTGACTTCTTTATTATTTCAATTTCGAAGATTCGCGAGTCACGACTCTATTCCCAAAATGTTATAAGTATTATTTTATTACATCAGCGTAATATCAAGTCGAGGTACAGTCACGAACAGTCCCTTTAACCAAATTAAAATCCAAATTGACCTCGGAAAAGAAAAAGACACCATTAATAAAAGTTGCCCCGCCACGCTTCGTTAGATAGTGTTGCAGTCATGAAAATTAATTACCCCAAATCATCATCGTAATTTTTTACTGGCCAGAAGTGTTGCCAGCTGTGACAGATGTAATTACTTATTGGCGATGCAAACTCGCCATAAATGTAATTGGCTTCATCATGCTTTAATGGACTCAGATTAATAAAAATGGAAGTGAGATTTTATGTTACAGATTTGAATGTTGCATTTATCTGTATCTTGTCATATTGATAGTGACGGAAATAACCAATATGAGTGTGGATCATATTATGTAGGTATGTATTGGATTTGTGCGATGTTGTTGGCATTTGTTTTTTTTTTAAACGTTGCCCCACCCAAAACTGTCGCCTTTATCGTGGGTGAATATACAAACACACATAAAAACTCATGTACGTACTCAAGCAACCAAATCTATCTGTAGACCATATAAATATTTGATCCGTGCGGGAATCGATCCCGTGACATGCAGAGCAGCAGCCGCTCAGACCAACCGTGCTGTGAACAATTAATTATTGGATATTAAATAATTATTTAGTAGTTTGAAATCATAGATGGATAATTACAAGGGCTGGGAGCAAAATAAGAGACAGAAAGAGAACGTAACATTTTGCTTCAACACTTTCTAGCGAGCTACCTAATTAACTTTAACATAATTAGAGAGCGCGGCCATTTTAAAAGACCTTCAAGGCTACAAACTGTACTGCTGGTGTACACAACATAAAAGTCCTCTACAATATTGTGTTACAACACCTTATTACTATCAGGCAGCCAAGAAAGGAGAAAATGTACACCACTGTACTTACTTTGCCCATTACCTGGTCGGTTTTAACCGACAGCAAAAAAAGAAGAGGTTTTGAATTAGTTTGTATTTCCTCTTTTTGTCAATCTACTTCAGTTACCTCGACTTCCCTGTTGACTGCCCCGTTGGTCTGTCTCGTGTTGGAAAATACGACTGTTGAGCGTGAGGTCCTGTGTTCCATTCTCAGGTCGGGCAAAAAGTGTTATTGGAGTTTTTTCATTAGGAATTTCTCAGTAACAGCCTGGACTTTGGAAGTTAGTGGTGTGACACCCCTTCGGTTGTGACAGATTGCTGTCCCATCGGACTATGAGAGTTAGAAGAGGGAGAGCACCTGTGTTTGCGCACACTTGTGCACAGTACTATCTCCTGCATACTTGGCTAGTCTGCAGTAAGATGAGCCGCCGTGACCGGAATCGGTTTGGAGAATACATTTACACTTCAACTAAACACGGAAAAGAAACACGCGCTAAAAGTTAGTCCTTTCCTAAAAGTTGGTCCATAACTAAGTTATAAACCATTCAGATGAGGTACCTATGTTTTTTTACGAGCCTTATGTTCTGCAGTGGGTCTATAATAGAGTCATCGCGTGCTTGATTGTACCTTGTAGGTCCTTGTACCGGTCGCTGTATCATGTAACAGTACTGAACAGCTGTGCAACAATATTTAAGTGCTGCTGATGTTGATAATACTATATGGAGACATTATACCATCACGCCTGTATTCCCCGAAGGGTTAGGCAGAGGTGTACCAATGTACACCCACAATTCGCCAGTATATTTAGGACCCATGTGATAGGGGGCGAGCCTATAACATTAGTTTGAGTTTGAGTCATCGTGGAGAAAGGATTAGTCAGCTAGACTATGATAGAGCTGTACAGGCTGCTCAGTACTGGTCGGAAAAAAGAAGAAGACATTAGCTACCGGTTTATAAGAAGGCATATGAAAGTAAACAACTTTAATGAACATTTTAATAAAACAAGCGTTTAAAACTTTTTCCTAACATAATTAAAATTTAAAGGTCCAACAAGTAGAACAAAAACAAGTTACTAAACTACAAGGTACTTTTAGATAGTTACAGTTCCTAATTAGAGAGAATGGCGCAGGTCAGAGCAGTTATTTACTTCCTGCGTACTGCGTACCCAAGGCGACTGCGGAAATAAGGGGCGGCACACACACTGCACAAAGTGTTCACACCTCAATAAGCGCCGCGGAAATGATACCCTACGGCTCTTCCTAACGGCTATTTTATCAACCAAAAGATAGCACTCATTATTAACTAAAAGCTTCTTTATCGTTTTGCCATTTACACAATCTACCTCTCCACTTTGCTCAAGTAATCTCTGTGTTATTGATTATCAATAAGAAATAATTGGGTAACGAAAATATCTAACAACATCGCGAGCTTTTAGTACTTTCAATAACAATAGTCGTTTAAAAACACTCCTACAGAATTGTTCTGCTCTCAAATCAGGAGGCAGGAGAGTTATAATTATTATGCTAAAAGGAGGAGTGGAGTAAAATTGAAAATAAGATGTTGAAGCAGACCCATATTTTAGGGGACGACCAGCACAAAAATGTATTTACTTTTTTTTAAAGACACTCAGTTGTTTATAAGGCGGCCATTGGTCCCGTTCAGTTCGGTCTCGTCGACTACATTAAACTGATTGCTGCAATTAGCGAATGGTGTAATTCTCGTTTTTCAAGCGTCTCCCGTCGCTGGGGCCCCCGCCGCCCCTCACCCCCTTTAGGAAATTACTTGAGCCCCGCAGGTCGTGGCGACTTTCCTGGGATTAAATAAAATTGAAGAACTCGAATGAAATTGTTTTGGATTTCTCGTCTTGATCAGTTAGGTTTGTCGGCGTTCAACTCGGGATTGTGGCCTTAATTATAGTAAGTGGATTGCTAATCGCATTTATTTCGAGATTGTGCGGAATTTCTCCGAATTGTGGCGAGCTCGATTTGGCGACAGAATTATAGTGGTATTACTTTCATCGTTACCGCTCCCACAGACGTTCTTATTTTCAGACACTGTTTACTTAAAGGAAGACTGGGATAAGGCTAATTTTCTCTTACCTAATTTAAAACGAATCCTCCAGAATTGTCATTAGGGTTTCTGCATTAGTCTACCTACAATCTAATACTCTTACATGTTCGATAAAAAAATCACAACATGGTACTGCAATTATGTATTTATGTATGTCAATCTTTTAAAATGATCTTGTAACTTTCAGTTTCATCTACATATTATGTATTTCACCGAATGAAAAGATACAATTTTAATGTTAGTGCAGTCGAATATATTGCCATTTCCGTTCTGAGAGAAGAATGGATGTAATAAAGATAGATAATCAGAGTCACATCACGGGTGGAGCCAAGTAGTACTTTTAACAAGATGCAGCTTCGCCAGCGATTCAGCCCCGAAATGAGGCAATACGAGAATTCAGAGGCGACGGTAAAGTGGTGAAATGATATATTTCTGGCATGTATCGCGAGGACAATAGCGGATTGTGTATGGCACTGTTATACTAGTTTTGTATTATATGGAGGGGGACGGCAATAAACAGGACGATTGCACGGCCGGCCCTCGTCCCTGCTATATACGAGTTTATGTACGTGTGTACACTCGCCGACATAGGTTATACGATCTAATAAAAATATGTGTTTTACTAGTAGTTTTCTGATATAAAATATTGAGCGGAAATATGATTGAGGGAGCAGTGCACAAAGATTGTACACATAGCGCTCTAATGAGGTTGTTTTATAACTTTGCTTACCACAAACTAGTAATTGAAAGTATATATAAATGCGATCGTGAGACGAATATAAAGGCAAAAGTATAAATCATTGACTTATGTATGTGTATCTACACACACGACTAAACATAGTTTCAAAAGTTGAGGGGTGACTCAATAGTGTTCTATAATGTGAAGCTTAACACCATTATACCGGATCTACAAACTTTATGGTCAAACGGTCACGCGTGAATTGTTCAAACTGCTATTAAATCTGCGACTTCGTTACTGCGATGTAGTGTGGTGACGTAACGATGTTTCAACCGCTCTCGCCCCTCGCAGTATATCGACGGTAAAATGTAACATAGTGGCTAAAGTCGGTGTTAAGAGTGATTCATGTGGTACATACATGCAAATAAAATACCTCATAGTTATACTAATATGAATTTACAACGAGACGATGAAGGAAAAATTACGGAGCTGCGTTTTAATAAATTCTGAGGTAACTCCTGTTATGGGCGACTGTACGCTTGCACGTATCATGTAGAGTATAAATTAATGATGCACAGGGACTCTGCTTTATATTAATTGCTTACGTGCGAAGTAAACGCGAATAACATTTATTTTATTGTAGTTTAATCAAGTTTAATGACCCCTCAATAGCTGCCGAAAGTAGAAAAGAGCCGAGTCACGCATCAAGACGTTAAGAAGCGTTGGGTAACCGAATCTCTCCTAGATGTACCGTCCAACTATTCACAAGTTTCACAAAACCATTCGAGAACTTATACAGGAAAGTCGTAGTAACGTCGGGGTTATTAGGCACATAGCTTGCCCAAAATAATGTCCTAAATATCGGGCGTAACTTGGTTGGTTGTCAGATTGGTATTGTGAAGGAGCGGTTGACCTGCCCACCCATAAACACAGATATATGAAAGTTAATAACATTTACCTAACGCAATAAAATATATTAATGTCAGTCCCTCACAGGGCTGGCACGGCTTGTGTTCGTACGATCAAACATGGCTCCCAAACCACACGTACGAATAATTCATCGCAACGTATTGTTAATCTCTCACGCATCACTCTCTCCGCTAATTGTTTCTTGTCGTCTACAGATAGTCATATAATAATTAATCAGTTATTTATTGGTAATACGTTGTTATCGGATATTTCGTTCTCTTTATCTGATGGAGAAAAGAGCTTCATGATTACTTTGTCCTTGATTAGCTTTTGTCTGCTTTAATTTTTGTTGTAATCATAGGCCATTGTAGGTAATATAATACTCGTATATCAATTTTCGCAATAAACGATTTTCAGGATAATGGATAACAGTTTATCTAAACTACCTTATTATACATAAAAGTCTTTTTATAAATTGTTATTACATATATGGGGATTTAGGTATGTAAAAAATCTCTTGTTTGTGTTCAAATCCGCAATGGATTCCAATATTCACACTTTTTACGTTCGCGAATTTTCGCAGGTATTACGCTAAAATAGAATAGGCGCGATAAAATAAACATTTTTATGACATTGCTCGGGCGAATTGCTTCATAAAACGCAATTATCCCAGGAATAAGGCCAACCTTACGATATAGGAAGGTCATTGGTAAGTTGCGAAAGTATAATCTACTTTGATTTCAGTGAAGTACCTCTGTAATATTAGAAACTAATACTCAGGGCTGTCACTAAAGACTTTCAGTACTCAGATAAACTTTAGAGCAATCAAGTATTTTCCTTGAACCTTTATTTTAATCGATTTACGTTTTAATTTAGTTAGCTTTTAACTCGATAGAATACCAGAGATTTAGAATTTTCATGGAAGCAACAGCGTTAGGCATATCGTAGTTGATGGTCAATAATTTTATCATGTGACAAAAAGTCGCAATTCGTTGCTGAAAATAGTGTGATGTCTCAAAAAATGTTATCACGATCAATAAGAATCGATAAGAATCGATGTCGATCGATAGTCGATCTATACCATCGATCGATGGTAGAATGGTTTAGTCGACGTCGATCGACAATTCTACACCAAACGTTCCGATAATCGGTCATACAAAATGTCGGTCGTGGCCGCCAAGGCTATCCACCCACGTCAGACAATCGGTGTCCGATTTTTTTTGACGGTGAGATGGAACATATATAATTTCTAATACAGCATCGCAAATGTCCTACAAAAGGTTGGTCTTTGAAACTATGGATTTATTAAACGGGCCGATGATCGGTCCTCGTCGGTCGAAGTCAAACGTGTGCGGAGGCTCTCAGGCATACTATTTACATTTTATATTCTTATAGGTTGATTAAGACAATGGTGTCAACTGTCTTTGGTTAACCTACAAACATACTGACCACAATAAAATATTTCTGCGACACCAGTGCAGCGGGCCAAAGCAGGCTATTATAGCTACTTTTATTTTAGCAGAGGCGGTCGGCGATTTTGTGCTAAATCGATATTGTATCATTATCCTTTTTCTGCAGTCTGTTTAAAAATTAGGCATTCCGTTGCGGTATCAAACTTTCGAAAAGCGACTACATCTCCATTGCTAAAATAAGCTCGTCTGTTTTTACCGTTAGTAGATAGTTTATTTACATACACCATTGACAAGTAGTTTTTGTGAGGCCCCAGTAATTGTATGTATGATTTTATGTTCTTGGAAAGGATTTAAAGGGCCCATCCTGGCATTATCCCTAATGTCACTTTGATTGAAACTGTAAATGTTTTATTTGACCAAAAACTTAGCTATGAGAATGGTTTTATTATATACTTTGCCCTTGTTATTTTAGCATCATAGTTTTCCATTTTTTCGATTACAAATAATTTGATTTGATAACTTCTTGCATATTGCTAGACATAGTCATATGAATTTTATATCAACGATGTTTTTGGTTGCTATATTATGTCTGTCCAAAAAACGGTGAATATTTGTAATATTAGCTAGGGAAATAATATTATTGTAAAAGAAATACCAGTAAGTAGGTAATATTTTTTGTTCGAATCATATAGATACTTACAGAATTTCGAGTGTCGCATAAATTTATTTCTTTGTTCAAACTACTATTTATATAAAGAGCATCAGCATAACGGATAATAAAGTTTTAATAATTATTTATGGTTAAGTACGCAATAAACACTCCTTAAGATAAAATTCATTTATGAGTCTTAAAGCTAACGAAAATGCCTCGTAAAGTATGGTATTTATTAATAATTTTATTAGTTCTGCCACAGCACCAGACGGTGATTTATGAAAATGGAACATTAGGTGAAGTGTTTGTTTTAATAACTGCTGATGATGATTAATGATTATAACCCTCCATCGTTTGTCACAAGAAGCAATTGCACCAGTCATCAAAAGAATGTGATTCTCATCGAATGTATCATCTTAATTGAGAAGCAACTATATTTACTTACTGGCAAGCCAAACAGGCCACAAAAAACTATCCCACATTTACTAAAATAGTTGAAAATCCCGGCGGCTGCACTTAAAAATCGCATATCTCAATCCTTTTGTTAGCTTTAACAATAGGTAACTGAACCAGTTGGCTGTTGAAAAAGAAACAATGGGATACAAATTTATAATGCAGTCTGGAAATGAATCACGTCATGCCCGGGTCCTTCGGGAGCCGCCCTGAATGAAAATGAACAACAATACTGATTCAACGTGGACATGAATATAAAATATTTTCTAATAATCCATCATGGAGAGAATCTCTCTGTTAGCTTATTTTCATAGAAATTCGCAATTCCACGTAACTTTGTTGTGAGATACTTCTACTGCGTTGTTAAGGCAGCTGTCCCACTGCAGACGGTTACCGAGAAGCGAGTAGAGCTAGAAACTTAAAGCGAGAAGCGAGTGTGTAGCTCCGATAGTTTTGTTGCTGGGCTATAAGCCACAGAGGGAGAGCGACGGGCGATCACTCGCGCTACTCACTCGGGGCGGCCGAGAAAATTCTGCGTAAAGCTGCTTGCCCGATACACGCTTTTCCGTTTATATAAGATGTTATAATGCAATCTTTATATTTCAATGGAACTTTTATGCTTATATTTATTTCATTATGTAATTACTTTCATGTAGTGTAAAATAAATAATTCAAACAATAAATATATATTAATTTATTTCTTTAGTGAAATTATAACAGAACATGTTATAGCTAGGTAACTATGACACAGCTATTTTAAAATGTTCTTAAGGTACATCTTCAAAATTTATCTTCTTTTTTTGCTTTCTTTTTAGTAGGTACTAGCGCTGATACTAGACAATACCACAGATGATGATGTATTTTATTACCGATCAAATAAATCAGTGTCGTCTTCTGAAATAAACAACAATATCTTTTCTAAATTATTACATAGGTACCTAGTAACAATATAGATGCGTACACTCAGGTGAGTCAACCAAGCAAAAGTGTCTAGGCTAGTATTTGACCGCCCAGCGAGTATCACTGAGCGAGAGTTTTTTTGACAGAACTTGTCGCTGCGATTAATAAAAATAGAGAGAGTTCTTGCCGGCAGTGTGTCACCATCAACTATGTATTAATATGTGCATCTCTTTTGTCGACACTGGATTTACATCTATAAATTGTTCGCTTCATATGCAAGAAAATCGTCGATAGCTATTCGCTCTCTTGTCGGTCGGACAGGTGCCTAAGATAGTATTTGTAGTTTTCAAAGAAGAGCTTACACAACGCAGATAAACCAACCCACACATCAATCTATTTACAGGCGGTGCATTTTTCTATTGAATGACGAGCGTATAGCCATCGATTGATAGGAGAATGACAACCCAATATCCATTCTAACTAAGGTTGTAGATTGAATAAAACGACACGACTGGCTTTGTGTCGCCACAATTGAGTTAGTGATTGACCATCAACCTCCAATAAACATTAGGTTGAACAAATAATTCTCTAGTTCCAATTCACTATTAATGACAGTTTGGGCCAAACTGATGCTGTTTCAATAACGAGGTATACGCTGCTGACAATTAATGCTGCGATCATGCTGAACATGCCACGTAAATAAATTAACTTTGTATGTCACAGTTGTGTTAATTAGGGTCCCAATTAACGGCAATGTACAATGTTATTTATTTATTATTGTAAGTTATAATTAAATTAAAGGATGAGATTATACCTACTCAGGTTATATCGCTCTAAATATGATACCTTAAAGAGTATTATAGTCATAAAAATACCTACAAAATACTGACGATGGATAATGCTTATGTATAAGTTATATGTAATCTACTACTTCTGTGTAGTATTCCCAGCGTGCGAAAGTTTTGTAATAACGCTTCGTGAAAAAAGGGATGTTGAAAAATTTCACGCACTCAATCAAGTGCAAAATCGCTGGATAGGTCCAAAACACGAGTCATCCAATCTGTAGGTAGTGCCGGTGCACACTTGACTGATTTTTAACTCCATTAGTCAGTACCTTACTTAAGTTTTATAATAGGTCACGTTCGCTTACTTCACAGGAGTAGGCAGAGGACAATATTCATAGACTTTGATGTTATTTCCTTGGATACTGAAAAAAAATATCGTGAGTTGAAAATTATTAAGCATTAGCTACTGCCCTCGACTTCACCCACGTGGAAGTTGGATATATCCTGAAACATATCATACGACTCTCGTCAATAGTGTAGTTTACTATCAGCGAAATATATTTTTTAATCGGACCATTTCTTACATATATAAAAACAAACAAACTTAACCTCTTTTTTTAATGTAAGTGTAGATTAACTAGTCCTACGTCTCTCGATAAATTAAATAGTTGAAAAAAAAACCACGATACTGTAACCCTTAACAAGCTAAAAGTGATTGTTTGCACAACAATCACTTTCAGCTTGTTAATTTGCTCACAATTAAAACAAATTTATGCTAAAAAAGCAAGTTAGTGTCCTGTATATGTTTTGCAAAACCATTGTAAAAGGCTTGGGTTCCGCAGCTAAGCCGTTAATCCCGGCGGTTAGCCAGCTCGCGACGGTACAGCGACACAACCATACCGCGTAATTGATTTTACACGACTAACTGCAAAGTGCTAACCCTGCTGACGCGAACGTTGCACTTGACGGCATTTATTGACACGCATGTTCGCCAAGAACGTAATTGTGTCACTAGGGATGTCTAAAGACACAATTATTATAGTTAGTACGCAAAGTGCTTCATTCGCTTGGCATTCACAGAGGAACACCGAGGAACACCGTGGTGGTTTTAGCCGGTAAGATGTCCCTCCGTCACCCCTGATGGAGGAAGTCCATGAGGATTTCCACAGCGCAACAAAAAAGAAAGCTTTTGATCATCCATAATTTGAAATAATTATCCTTCGGGAACCGTACACTCTTCCGGAATAAAAAGCATCCTATGTGTTATTTCACATAACAATCTATCTCAGTGCCAGTTCAGCCGTTTATGGGCGAAATAGCAACAAACATACATCCATCCATCCATCCTTACAAACTATCGCATTTATAATATTAGTAGGATTAGTAGACAAGACGAGGAACACTAGAGATACATAACTGACTTTATAATTTACTTTCTATATCATAAAAACAAAACGAAGTAATTCATATACATTCCAAATTCTACGTCTCTAAAAAGAAAATATTTCTAAATACACGAAACATGATGTAGAAACATGTACAGTCTACGTTAATTAACACAATAAATAACGCGATAGTTATCTAATGTACGAATTAAAACGAAACTGGGCGGTCGAGTATTACAAGGGGTAAAACATCGCGTCACAGCACTCGTCGCTGTCATAAATCATTTTAGTACGCAAACTTAAGTAAAATAAACATGGTGAAAACTAATTAGTGTAGAAAATTCACGTGGGACCAAACAGGGTAATATGGGGGAAGCACAGTTTGATGTTGCGCTCACAAAATTAGGGAAGTTTAGGGCCAAAGTCGCCCCTGCCCGGAACAAGTTAATTTAAACTAGCCGAGTAATTTGCACAGAACCGTGACACTAATTCAATTAGTTACAAGGTATGCAAATAACGTGTGCCCTACACAATTGTTCTAAATTTTCATCTAACCCTAAGTATACCTATACATACCTATATATAATTGTTGCTAAAGGAAGGAAACCATCGAATAAATTGCTTAAGTATGTACATTTAGCGATGTCTTGCGAGATTTTCCTCATTCTGAATAAATAATATCCTCACGGTTTTTTTTTTATTTTTCCATAAATAGGTATAAAGGGACCTAACTAATGATCATCTTTGCATTCGAAATATTGCTTCCGGCCACGAGGTTTGCCAAGAAACTCTGTAGTCATTTACTCAACATGTCTGATATCAAGTGAACTGCCAAAACTTATAGTTGTAACAAATCTGATGCCACAAATAGCCTGTGCAACCTATTGCGTTTTACTACTTTGATGATGAACGGGGCGAAAGTAGTATGTAAGGATCGTAGCAGGTGGCGTTCTGTGGTTTCTGCCTACCCCCATGGGAAAAAGGCGTGAGTTTATGTATGTATGTATGTATGTGTATGATTCATAAATGAGTATCGAATCTTGAAAATAAGAATAAGTAAATATGTCTGAACGAGCATGTTCGAATTTTCTGTATAAAAAATAAACAGGTACTCATTTTTTACGAATTCTACGCGTTAAAATATTCATGAAGCTGGTTCAATGTGGCCCGTGTAAGCATTTAAGAGTTAATATTCTTCTGTAAGACGAGACGGCAAAAGCCTCTCCGAACCACGTAGGGATTTGGAAGGTTAACCCACTTTCTGCAGAGGTAACTTTAATTTAGTTACGTTGTTGGTCGTTTGTACCTTTGTCAAATTACATATCTACGTAATTCGTTCGTTGGTTTCTTGTTTATTAACCATGTTGTAAACGTTACAATTTCACGAATGGCCAAATTGGAATTAAGCACTTGTGTTTTGTTAATAAAACCTTTGCAATGTGATGTCCTGTGATAATTATCAAAGTGTTAATCTTTGTGGAAAATTTTAATAAATTATTCAGTTAAATTTCATGCATTTATTCGTTAGCCCGCCATGTGTAATAAATGAAATACATAAGAATATGTCAAGGTTGATTTACTGTGAAGACCATTATTAGTTTATAATTCAATGGAAACTTTTTGCGAGTTCGCAGTAGCCACTAAATTGCAACTGTTTTATCAGGCATCAACCAGAATAGAATACAGCATAAATGCTATAATATAATTAATTTTATTTCGAAATACTAATAACATTTAATAAACTCATATTTCTCAAACTTTTCACATTATAATTTGTAATCGTATTCACTGTAGCAAGTTTTAATTAATGCGTTGTAGTTTAAAATTAGTTAGTTATTCTAATTATATTCGTTAGTTTTACTACTTTGCAGTAAAACATAATGAATAACACAGTTAGGTACTATTATATACAAATAGAATACAGAGTTTACGCTAAATAGCCAACCCTACTTGTAGGTAGATATTGTTGTGTTGCTGGAACGACTTTTATAACAAGAAATATAAATAATCCCTCTCTTTGTTCTGTCTTCGGAATAGCCCACTACAATGACATTAGATAGCCCTTCTTAATTTGCTCATTACCGGGAAAGAAAACAAACCGTTGTAAACAAAAACAATGTTTTTATTACCCATGAACGGTACGTTTTTTATCTCGAGGCGAAGGGTTTGGAGTGTTGGTGTGACAATTTAATACTAAAGTCCGGTTTGTATAAAACCGCGGCCATATAAAAGAGGACAACTTGCGGGCGCGGTCGCGGTCTGGTACCGCGGTAAAAGTACGCGGGCAGCCGCGGTCTGTGTAGACCTGTCCATAAAAATACTACTGCTGAATCTTACCGCGGCCGCGACCGCAACTGCGCTCGCAAGTTCTCAGCTCTGGTGTGGCTTTAACTTAACAACCGTTACTGGTTGAACTTCGGGATCATAGGACCGTAAGTCCGTCTCAGCATCGGAGTGTAGGTAAAATCAGCATCATCATATCAGCGGTAGGACGTCAACGCTTGACAAAGGCCTCCCCCATGGATGGACAGACGGCCTGATAAAGACGAAGCAGGCCGCATTCCAACCGGTGGTCCTTTTGAGGTTTTTTTTTATCTGTACCTACTAACTATAACATGTAAAGGTAAGGTTTATTAGTTTTCTTTTTGTTTGTAAGTGGTAATCCTTGGAAGTACTTGTTCGATTACAAAAATATTTTCACTGATAAAAATCAACTTTATTGCTGAGAGCCATAGGCTACGTTTTATGTTACGCTTGTCCTACACGTGGACGATGTCGTGGACACTAGACAAAAAGTTTTTTTTGTGCACTGTATTTTAGATTTACTCTACATTAATTGTAAAGGGACAATTATCCCTTTGGAACTAGAAAAAATAAAAATAAAATAGAAAATATTTTTTGTTCCTAAAATGTCGTGCTTACATTATGTTGTTACCTGTATTGTGTTTGTAGAAAAACATTAACGAAATTTCGTTGTTACTTTACAAAAAACTTTTAACTGAGATTGAAATCGATTCCTCGTTTAAGCGGAAGAAACGTTCCCGAGGGAAATTTAAAATAATCGTTTGGGTATCGTCGCAGGTAAAACTTATTGTTAGCGATTACTTTCATATATAAAACAAAGATAAATACATGGTCAAACATTGAAGGCCTTTTTATACAGAGAGTTTTTATAATTGGGTTTAGGTTTAACAAAACGAAAAAAACCCTTCCACTTTTTGAAGTAATTAATTTTATTGTTTAAAGACATATAACGTTGATTAATTTTAAATGTATTATTTGTATATGTATGGCTGTATATCACGCTATTATTGCCAGATAGTAATGTAACACACTTGGCATTTTAAATTAGTTTATAGTTACTTCACTATTGGCCGATTATGACTTTTTTTTTATTTAGCGCGTACTGTCCCACTGCAGGGCAAAGGTCTCCCCCAATTCCTTCCATTTGCTCTTTTCCTGAGCCACCTCGAACCAGATGTCGTGGTAACCAGCTCGTTTTTTAAATTCAATTATTAACAGCTAGTCTGATAAATGCGGTTGAAGCCTTTCTCCACCTTTTAAATATCCATTAATAAGAATAAAAAAAGACTAAAAAAAACCTACGGTTTAAGGTTTTTATATTCTTCCATGCATAAATTCCAGGAAATTATCTTTTTCAAACCAAATCAAACTTTGCTAAAACATAAAAGTTTTGTACCTTTGAATACGTACTTTTTGCAAAGTAACAAATTCTAATCTACATTTAATCCTAGCTACGTACACTCTGGTGATCACAGCAAGTCACTGGGCACAATGTAGTTTTGTTGGAACTACCACTAAAAGGTCACTATGAATTTTTAATGGTAACTATTTTCCAAGAAGAGCGAATCGTATTATTGTGCTCGGGTCAAGTCGAGTCTCTTAATGTGATCGGAGAAAAGTGTCCATAAATAAATAAAAAAGCATTGTAGCAAAAGGCCTTTGTGCTACGAATTGCTACGAGAAGCTACAAGCTGCTACGAGCATCTAGGACTTGCTACGTCACCTACGTTATAATGGTACGAAACATGATATGAACAGAAATGTATTTTATTCTTGGAAATGGTAAAAATTAAGTCATGGAATGAACTACTTTTTAATAACTTATATTGTGATTGGCTTCTAGTTATTTTTGTGTACTAAATATGTATATCTTTGCTCAACCTCTTAAGTATGGTATTTAAAGCTTTTGAGTATTTTATGAGTGTGAGAAAGTACGAAGTATTTCTTATGTAGTTACTAATACAGGAAATTTTTTTTACCAGTGCGTAAATTTTGCCATAATAAACTTCAACACGTTTTATTAAACACGTATATTTTATTTTGATATGTCTTAGTACTAAAAAAAAAGTTATCGCTTACGAAACATGTTTACTTAAAAACCATATTTTATTGTCACTCGGCGCTAGCGCATTCCCCACCCCCTCACCCCAGCCATGCGCCCGGGCGGCGGCCGCGAGTTTTCATTGATAGTATGGCGAATAGATTATGTCCATGTTTTGCTTATTTCAAACTCGGATAAGGATGTTTTTTTTTTTTTATTTTATTTTTTATCTAAACACGGAAATGTGTTCTATTACTGACACTGAACTACCAAAAAAAAATTACGCACTGGTTAAAAACTTTTCCTGTATTGTTGGCGCCAATTTGCCTAAGATAACATGTTTGGTTTGTGTGCTATAATATTCTCTCGACCGAATTTCGGTCAATAGAAACTAGCCCAATACGCAGGATACATTATTGTGCACAAAAAGGTGCGCAAACATAGCACCCCTTCTTCCCTCATAGTCCGATTAGGCAGTAATTACATACGACTAGGGAGAGATCAGGCGTATAACTAATGGCGTTCAGCACCATCTTAAACTTCGAGCTGCTATTAAGGAATTCCTAATGAGAAAACCTAAATACATATCACTTTGCCGGACCTGAGATTTGAACCTAGGATTAGGACACCGCGCTCAGCTGTTGCACTTGCAAGCACTAGATACCTAACCATCTACTCAAGCGAAAACTGCTAATGATTGTCAACTGAATTACGTTTGATTTCGATATTTAGTCAAAAGAGTAGGATTGTGGTGAAAATGTATGTATATCTGTACATATTTGTGTAATATATGTATATATATATATTGTAAGCTCGTATCGTAGGTTCCTTGAAACAGTTAGGAATTAACAACAATTCTATCAACTAATTATAATAGCGGGGATTAACTATCTGAAATATTCGATTTGGATGTAAATCGCTCCCGTAACCATAGTATGGTAGTGACGGATATCCAAATTGAATGTGTCCCGACCACATTATTTAATATACTTTATCCCTTGCCATGAAAATGGCTGTGTGTTTTTGTCGATAACTAAGATAATAGTTATTACTGATTAGCTACTGTCTGTGACTTCGTTCGCGTCCGGCTTATTTCACCCACGTTGAGTTACGTCTTTGGGTACTGCTCCGCTCCTGTGGGTTGTAGCGTGATGTTATACAGCCTATTCTACTCAGGAATAATGTAGCTATCTATTAATGGAAAAAATATTAAAATCCGTCTGGTAGTTTCGGAGCTTACTCGGCACAAAACAAAACAAGTAATCTTTTCTTTTTATAATATTAGTATAGATGACGCGAATTTCAATGAAGATTTTTTTCGAAAACTGTTGCAATACAGGCAAATTATGTTTGAAACCACTTAAAAAAGCTTCATGGTTTCGAAGTGAATTTAGGTGCATTCAGCTGCGTATTTGAGAAGTTTGCAAAGCCAAAGTCAGCGGTCAAACAAAGTTTCTAGTCAGACTCGGTTCCGTTACCGGCTACTTAAATAATAATCCTATTCGAACATTAATAGCCGTATGAGTCAGCAAATAATCGAATCATATGATTGTTCACGTCGAGTTTTGAATATCAATATTTGAATTGTTCAAGAACAAAAAGATAATAACCCGTGAAATGTCCAGGGGGTTGAAACTTGCGAGATCATTCGATAAGGGGTTGAGCGCGGAAAGACTGCTATGTCAGTGGTTACCCAATCCTACACAAATATTTGAAATATCAAGCAAACCATGGGGAAAATAGAAAACATGATATAGCAACGATATCTTTTAGAGGGTTGAGGATTATATAATCACAATCCGATAATTCTGTAATAATTGGGATACCCTTATTCAGAAACGAGCAATGTAATGAAATTCGAGATTTTTTTTTCTTAGATGAAATGCCTTGCGTAGTATATACAATTTCGCTGTTACTATTTTAATCTCGTCCTCGTGCAAAACATTTTAGTATACATACATACCATCACGCCTGTATTCCCCGAAGGGTTAGGCAGAGGTGTACCAATGACACCCACAGTTCGCCGGTATAAACAAAAAAAAAACACACGATAAAACATTTTAGACACGAAAAATTATTGTGCCGGTGCATAACTGTTATTTTGTAATAATACCAATTACACCAAATAAGAAACTTTAGAAAATTATTGATACCTATATCACCTAACAATTTTCACAACTGAGAAAAATCTAGTCGTAGTACAGGCAAAACTGAAACCTCTTTGAAGAATGGCAACACATATATCTCCGGCCGCGAGTTCGTTCTGAATAGGTGGAGTCAACACCTCCTGCCATCACCTTTCCGAGTGGATGCAATAACGGCAACGTCGCCAAGATATGTGACCCACTTGATCATTTCAACGTCACAGGCTTCAAGGGAAAAAGGCCTATATATTTTGTGGAATACGTATTAATTAGGGTAATGTGTATGTGTATCGGGGTAGTGTCGGAGGTAGGTTATATTTTTATATGAAGTTGATGTTACTTTAGCTAATTAAAAGTTGTGATTTGATATTGATTCTTGAAGTAATGTAGGTATCTACATGGTAGTCATGGATACATAGGTATCTTACCAAATTAGTGCTACGTAAAAGTATAATATATAAATAAGCGTTCTGTAGTGAATATGATTATGGAGTGGTAGGTGTACCATGTAGACGAACGCAAAATCGTTTTGTTTTCAATACACCGCAAATCTGGCTCTAAAAACAAAACCACTAACCAATGTTTGACTGTCAAACGTACACTACTACTAATACCACCCTGCCTCCCCACTTAACCCTTTCAGGGAATGATAATCAGCTAATGCACTTTGTTTCCCGCCCTCACATTAGCAGGGGGTAATGCGACGTAGTAATGTTAACAAAACCTATTATTTTTCCCAGTCCTTTGGACACTTTTCGCATTGCCTGTCCATTATCAATAATGGTACATAAATCACTTAGTCCAAAGCATTTACCTTGAGTGAAAGAGCTTCAAGCTGTCATTACTACTCCGAAATGAAAGCCGTAACCAACATTTAACAAATTATATTCATTTATATAGGTGATTTGCCAGCGGTAACATTAAGTACCGTTCTGTATAAAATTGATGTTTATCAAAAATTAGGTGCTTTTATTTCTTGAAACATGATTTAAAACAATATTTTTATACCTACTTACGAGTAGGGAAATAATAATATACATAATTTTAGAGCTCTTTTATTCCAAATGTCAAGAAGTTTATCAGAATACGAAATCTTAGAAGAGCGTTTCAAGTTGAGACGGTAACACACAAACAATATTTATTGTCAGTGAGTAAACGTCTGCTCCATTCAACTTTTATTTTACTTGTGAACTCTAATGAACGTGCAGACAACTTTACAACTGGCTACCTATTAACTACACAAAGTCTTTCAATCCGTTGCGTGATAAGTCACTGTAAACACAAGAAACAGACGAAGTATTACGTTTAATTATACAGTAACAAAGACTTTATCAGTAACCACTCCAAGTTAACAGCTATGAACTCCAGTGCCTTCTGTGTACAAATTATATCGTTCCACACTTTAATGGATACGGTCCCGATATAAACGTGTTTTGTGCAATTTGATATTAACTACGGATTTTTTAATTGTACAGAACGCGGCTTTATACGAGGAAGTGCGCTTGCATGATGTTTGAATCAAGATTTTTTATTAATTATGTAGGGGTCATGAATTATAGTGAGGAGATATAGAATTATTTCCATTGTTTTAAAACTAAGAAAACACGTCAAGGATCAAACAATTCTGGATTTCGTTCATTTTATTTAAAGCAGGAACAAACGATCGACTTAATTATACTCGTACCTCATTTTTCTGTTAACGATTGCCTGACAAAAGGAACAACCGATTGTTTAATCTCTTTTATTAAGCTCGCCTTTTTGTCGGTTTCGCCTCACGTTCAAAACGGGAATTATGAACACGCATTATATTCCTTTATCTCACCCAAAATAGATCGGAATGTCAATACTCTCACGTAACGCTATTTGTTCACGCAAAGCTAATAATGTAATTCGATCATCTTTTGTTCAATATTTACTTCCTTCACGTGCTGAATACCTCTAAATTGTGAAGTTGAATGTCTTTTGAATATATGGTTTTATGTGTGAAACGGAGTCAAAGAGAGAGATATCGAGAAGTGCTCTGTGACGCCGCCGCCCGCGTCTCCCCGCGCCGCCGGGCTACGTGAGAGATGGCTTTCAATATCAAATTGAATTCCGCGGTTCATTGATTTTCAATTTGTTAGGGAGTACTCTCATCGTTTACCATAGACACACTGGAGATCCGACTATTGTAAATCTTCCGAAAATTTTCACTACGAACTCCATAACTTTTCTTGAACGCAGGAATTTAGGAGGGTGATAAAGTTTCCTTTTCCCCTTTCAAGGTATATTTCAATTTAATCAGTTAAAAGTTCATGTTAAAAAGGCGAGTAACCTCATTCAGTTGGCTGTTTATCTTTCTTAGGAGCTAAGTGAAACGTAGAATAAACTAACATCCGATTTAAAATATGGGATTAGCTGGAAGGAGGAAAACCTTTTACTTTTGCACTTTAGTCTTTTTAGTAACTTGTTGAAAAGTTGTGCTATCTAGTAGAATATGATATACTGAGTGGGAACAATAGATAAAATAATCCATATTTTCTCAGTTGAGAAATGTTCAACTGCTGAAAGTACTTACAGTAAAGTTTCAGCTGTGATTTAGTTAAAATCCTCAAACTCGTTAAACTTCAACTGCGACTGTGCGTCGGAAGAGGTTCCTATTTATTTAATTTAGCAAAATAATTTATTTTGTGTTTCGTATTCTGTCATATTTTATTTTAAAATGCTGTTGTAAATGGTATCTATAGTATACTATTTATACACGGTGGAGAGGACATGAGAGATGTGAGATAAATTTTCACTATGGATTCAGTTTATGATCCCACAGGGCATAAGTTTTCGTTGGTTAATTATAGGAACAGGGTGGAAAGTTCCTCATCCTCCATTGAAAAGGGATGATCCTCTGTCCAGACGGGTGTTGTGTGTGGTGGGCTAACGTCCGCGTCGTAGAGATCTTTCAAATCGCGATGTAAGAAACTTAAGGTATAGTTCGCCAGTTGTACGATAGATGTCGCTACAGTTTTATACAAATGTCCAACATCAACAAGGTTAGAAAGTATGAAAAAGCATTTTTTATTATTACCGACGAGAAACAGTTTATGTTCGTATCACGATGTATTTCACCGAGTATAGTACCTACAAATCTTATATTGGCAAGACGAAATAAATACCCATTTTATTTTGTCTCTATATTTGTTCAGACATCAACCTCGGGAAATGTCTTATGTCAGCCCACCATCCGGAAGAGTGGACCCGAGCCAAAGTGCCGTGTCCACTAATGACAAAAAAATCATTAGCTTTACAGCAGTGTAAACACAATCGGCTTTTATTTATCAATAACGTTGCAAAGAAAGTAGGTTTGCCCTAAGCATTTTGTGGAAAGGAAATGTGTGTTTCCCATGATTTATATCCCGAATAGGGGCGTGAGGTGGCCGGCTCATATGAAGCCGGCTGCCCGCTGGCGATAAGCTGAAGCCTTTCTATATACAGAATACACACTACGAAAGAAAATAAACAAGTTGCTCTCACAACCTTACGCTCCGCCAATAATCTCGGAGGGAACGAATAACATTGGGTCGTTATATAACTCTTATTACAGACGCAACATTCACGAAAGTATCGCTTTAAGTGCCTATAAACTACGAACTCCATAAAAAGAAAAGGGGTTTTCAATTAGACTGTAGCGCTCTTTGATTTTTATACCTTATAGTATATTAACTGACCGAGTTTCGCGATCTCTTTATTGGTTAATGATTCATCTGAAGGTATGGTTACATCAAACTATCTTTTGCTCGTAACTTCGACCGTGTAAATTTTCAGACAGATCCCAAATTCTTATGAAAATAAAATATAGCCTATAGCACTCAAGAATAACGTAGCTTCGTATGAACATGAGAATTTTCAGAATTGGACCAGGAGTTCTGGAGATTCGAAGAGAAGCATAAACAAACCAACAGACTCCTCCATTTTATAATATAAGTATAGCTTACCCATTAGCTGCGTTCAAGTTTCTAGCTTTGTACAGTGAGACAACTATTCCCTTATTTCCGAAAGTCTTCGAAAAATGTATTATAACGCAGAAAACCATTACGGAAAAAATTACTAGCCCCTAAAATACACGGTAAATTGATCCCATCATACGAATATTTTGCGTGTTTAACACCCTGAAAATGATATACCTTTGGATACATAAGCACAGGAACTCACGGCAATAAATCAAAAGTAATAACTATCAGTTTTATCTGATCCCAACGAGTTTTATTGCTTTATAAAATTTTATAACGAGAAAACTAATCCAATATTTCCTAGATACGGCGAGGTAAAGAAGTACTTCTTACATAGTGAGTTTTATTACAATGGTCAAATGGTTCTTGTGGTATCAAAAGGGTTTCAGTGTCACTTATTACTTTAGTATATATACCTGTCGTTATACACTGGTTTTAAAAATTAAGAGCTATCGGAAACTATTTTGAAAAATTTGCCTTATGGCATTCCATAATATTATTTTATTTATTTTACTTTGTAAATGAGGCCTATACTTGAACTTAAATTTAAAACTAAAATTTCGTCGTATTTATTTTTATTACACACATGTTCTTACTCATTCATTCCTTTTGCATTAAATCAACTATACACAACCTACACCGAAGTTTTACTTTATCGTGCATTCAAGTCAACCAATCATAACAGTCACTGTTCAATAAAAGACAAACTGAATTTCCCATTTCCAATTACATTCATGCAAAGACTTCTCTTAAAAATAAATTGTAAAGTTCCACCAACCCTCTTAAACGAAAAGCTTTAACAAATTAAGAAGTTAATATAAAATAATGTTTCCGTAAATTATTCATCGCATTATCAGTCTGTTCCTAATAAGCACGAACGTTGCCAGAATTAAGATGAACGCGGCAAAGTAAGGGTTAAATTGAACAAAAACATTTCTGTGCAGGTGCGTTCTGTGTTATCTATGAGGAGTGCGAACTTGAGACGGCATGTACCCCAAGTGGTTATGCTAATTCCGCCAAGATATTGTTCATGTCGACCTCTAAATATAATTTCTAAGGGTTTCTTCAGTTACACCGGGTGGTGTTTCTGACTTACATTAGTTTCTCTTACATTAGAAACTGTCATCAAAATCAACATCCTGTATGTTAATAGAACACCATCTATTTGTGAGATGTACAAAGGTACTTACGTACTAGCTACCACATGAATGTGTAGCTGTTCATCAATTATAAATTAACCCTATTTCATTATGAATTTAATTAATTGGGATTTCAGGCGCGGTGATATTGATTTATAATTAACTATCGACTATCGAGGAGGCAGGATGTATAGCTTCGGCAAGGAGGTAACTGTGTCGCATAGGCCGGGGGCTGACGACCGGATATCATTTTTGCGGAGATTGCGGAAGGGGCGTTGTACCTAGAACATGCTGGCTGGAAACTGTAGCTTGGACAGTGCAGACCTATTGTCTTGTTGCGGTATTCGGTGTGTAGGTGTTATATTGCTTGCTATCGTAGTCGGTTCAAATATGGCAACTTTTGTTAGGCAGCTGGTATACACTCAATCTCGATTTAAGATCAAAATTAATTCATTAAATTCAAATCGCGATTGAGTAAAAAGTTCAAAACATTTACCGGAGCCGAAAATTTCATGTTCTTCCTATTGTTGCGATAATTTCTTTGTGCTGGACAATACTTGGGAACTTTCTGATTATGATGATATTCAAGGTCAAAGTTTTAAATATTATAACTAAACAATGTTTTGCTTGTATTACTCTTCGCAACACTGTAAAGAGTTATTTATCACACCACAAAAAGTCGTTTTCTAGATATATTTTTTGCTCAAAGTTACTTTGTTTGATTGGCAGTATCAGTAGTTAATTTGTGGAGAGCCAAAGATCGGGCTCGGTGGGGCACCTTGAGAGAGGCCTTTGTCCAGCAGTGGACAAAGGCCTCTCTCAAGGTGATGGGCTGATGATGATCATGATGCGTAGTTAACGGCTGTGTGATGTGTCTGTGTGGGTATATTTTAAACAATAGAAAAGAAAGATTTATTTAAAAACGAAAGATTTTCTATCAAATTAATGTTATACGAAATTAGCATTCGAGCAAATGTTTTTAACATGTTATGAAATTTTATCAACTGTTGGTATATCTCGAGTTTATTATATTTTCTGAACTTTCCTGAAATGAAAATGTATCAAATGTTGTTTGTTATACGATATGAGACACACCCACATAAAGTACTCGTCTGTTAATAATACGTCGTATCCACCACTCGTACCTGTGGGACAGTCTCTTTCTAAAGATCAATATGCCATATTAAAAGGGTAGGTATTGTTGTACCTGCTTTCAAACTACGTGTGTATACATACATAAACCCACGCCTTTTTCCGATGGGGGTAGGCAAGAACCACAGAACGCCACCAGCTATGAACCTTACATACTCTTTTCGCCTCGCCCACGTTCATACACCTGGCCATACAACAAGCACGCCGGTTACGAGTACTGCGCATCCGACCTTTCTGAAGAACCTCACCAATAAGGTCAGAGTAGGTATTTCTGGTCTTTTTCTCCCGCGGCGTTGCCACTCACATCTGCCACATAAATCCTTTTGTTAGTCGTCTTTCACCATTCCTCTCCTCATAAGCATACTCTTTTCTACTTGTGTCACTACATCCTCTTTTAATCAAGTAATTTATACAGTACAATACCTACTATTATACAGCAATTAGTTCTAGATTATAATGGCGAAATAGACCAAAACATTAGTATAATTAATCGCTGAAATGCATCCTAATCTCTCAGGAGAATGGAACGGGATCCCCATCCCTCCACTTCCCCAAATAACCCCCAAATGCATGGTTAAACTGTTAGGCAATAGATTAGTCTAGCACCAAGTGTACTTAAATATTAAAGCGGCGAGATAATTTGAGTGTGATGCTGTCTAGTTTTCTTCGAAAAACACTCGAGTGAAGTGGTTGTACATTTGAATTATTCCACGAGATCTAAGAAACCAATTTTATTCATTTTGTTTACTTGCGCGGGGTATTTTGAATTTGATACGGTATCTTGTACAAAGCTTTTGACTAAAGGATTTGTATAATGTTGTGAAAATAATCTTGATTTTGTTTGAGATTATTGTTTTTACTGCGATAAGGCATAACAGATTTTTACTTTTTCATTTTTTTCTTTGCAAGTATTAACCTGAAACTATATTGTATACACTGCCTTATTATATTTACGTAAGAAACTGTTTTAGACATTTTCACAGCATATCAAATTTTAATTAGCGCTGTCCAAACTTAACCTTAGGCAAACTCTCAATTAAAATTGTTGCCGAATTTCTTAAGTTCCAAGGAAGTCAAAATTGCAAAGTATAATACCGCAGATATCTCTATAAGAATTATGACATGAAGGACAGACGACTACTTATGTCTTTTGAAATACCATGATTAAGCTTCTATTACGTGAAAAGCTCCAGTAACATTTCTATAATGTTATGTAGGTATTTATTTATCCGGTCCGTAAGAAAATTCACGCGGGCGAAGTCGCGAGCAAAAGCTAATAAATAATGGATGCAATCTAAATATTGGATATACTTGTGCAGTTCTAGTGACATTATGCATTTTTCCGAGGCACAATAGCAGCGAACACTTACACCAAGTACTAACAATTTCACGGACTGAGCTCCACAAATGTTGCTCACTTTTCTTCAGTAAGTATGTATACAGTTCAAACGACCAAATTGTTTTAACCCTCGCTTTAGAGTAACTTTGAGTAAGAAAATTGCATCGTCTAAAGGTTCAAGAGTAAGAGGGCTTAAAAATAACGAAAGGGAGAAACGGAACGGTACGCGTTGATTTTGGCAACGCGCCCCGCATCGCGGGATTACCGTAAGCAATCTTGATTGTGACGCTAATTGCGCGCTCTGGTGGGACTTTGCGCGCGCACTTTTATCATAAATCCAGATTTTTGGGTCACTGTCACTATAATAAATTCAATATATCTACAGCCTACTAAATTAACTTGTTCGATATAATGCTCACGGCAATATTTATGTCACGCGTGACAATGTTGTCAGTTGAATAATGGTTCGCGGAGTATTTTTAATTTGTAGAATCGTTCAAACGTTTCTTTAAAAAAAACATAATACCCATTTTCTGTTCCATTCGAGCGAATCAAGAATTCAAAATACAAAACAAAATAATTGAATAAATGGAAGCGGCTTCCCGACAATTATCGTAAGGGTAGGTATTAAGACGAGAGGTAGGGTACTCAAGAAATTGTGGGAATAGATATTTGAGTACATTCTAGGTCGACAGCAGATAGGGAACTATACCTAAGTAATAGGTGTGTAGTGCCCAAGTGGCGCAATTAACTAGAAATCATGTACAACATTGATTGGTGTTTCGGTTTAGATAGTAGGTATGTAGGTAACTAATATGTAAAGCATCAGTAGATACACTAGCAGAGGGTCAAACACGAGTTCGTGGAATGTAAATTTGATCGATTTTTAAATTGGAAATTCCCGTTTCGTGTATAATATTGATTTAGGAAGTAGCATTAAAAGGAGCCTATGTTCTTTCTTGGAGTTCAAACTTACTTCATATTAAATTTCATCATAATCGGTTCAGTGGTTGTGAAAGCATAATAGGCAGATAGGCAGCAATACTTTCGTATTTATAATATTAATATTATAGGTATATACTGGTAATATATTTGTAAGTATATATGGATCGCTAACAAGTTTTTATTCTTGTTAATGTTTCTATATCGAGTCTTCCTTTATTAATATTCCTGGATGGTAATACAATATTCTATTATCTGGAGGCTATTGTTATTCCTGTTGTAACATGCCATTTTTTAACGAGCTTGTTGCTAGCTCGCGATACGTAGTAACAATGCGTACTCAGATAAGACCTCCCGTCTATCTACCAACAATGCTTCGTAGTCTATTCAAATACAAGAGAACAATAGCAGTTCAATGCGAACGGTTGTAATATGAGCGCACTTTTTGCAATCTAACAAGAATTGGGTCAACTGCCAGACAAAACTGTAAGCGTATGTTCTGAATGTTTATGGAAACTAATAATAGTATTTTGTGGAACTGTTGCATAACAGGGGTTATTAAAACACAAGTGTGAGTTAGGACTTGAGCCTAATGTGAGTTTTGTAATGGTATTACACCAGTATTAATACCCGCATGTGAGCAGTTTCATGCACTACATGTGAGATTTAATCAATATCGAATGTGATTAATCAAAATGCATGCACAATGAATATTTAATCGCGAATTCTAACGCTATCATAGATAACAAATAGAGCGCACGATCGCTATCACTTTATTACTCAAATATTTACTAAAGTAACATTAAAGTTTAATCTTATTATTTTTGAGTTTCATTAGACATTTGAAAACAACAAAAATATTTTATTGCTACCATTTCAGTTGTTCAATTCTGTTGCTGTCACGGCAATTATTTAAATGGAGCGCGCCATTTAATATAAACTGACATCACTTAAGTAGTTTCCTTGAAACATATTTCTAGATTATCATGGAGTTGGTACAGTCAGCAACAAACCGATTAACAATGTTACTTTTACATATCATTTCAAATAGACACAAAATAACGCAATTCACTGCTATTCAGAATTTTAGGCAATAATATATCTAAGGGAGAATTAAAGGCAATATCTAAGGGAGAAAGAATTTTAGGCAATATACAAGGGAGAATTTTTGGCAATATCCAAGACTTAATTTTATCGTAATTTTAGATCCATATCGTATTTCCTTTGATATTGTGCTCAATAATAAGGATTTAAAAATCCGAAATGTCAATTTATTTTGGTGGCGTTTGTACTGCGTTTGTAGAACAGTAACATTAACAAAAGAGATAACATAACGTGCAACAAAGGCAACAGGACTTTACCGACAGTTTGGTCCCGTAGCCATAGCTTGCGTCAAGTCACGCGACGTTCAGGTGCCTGCCGAAGTTTTAGATGAATGCCCACCAAAGTTAAGTCGTGAAGAGTTTACTGAGTTACGTACGGTTCGTCGTACGTGCGACGTAGCGTCGAACAAACTGCACTTAAACAATTACTTGCCTTAAAAATTTAGACGTGAATCGAGTAATTTAGGAATATTGTGGGTTTAATTTATGTAACTACTTAATATCGAATAGGACTATAAGCCTATTAAAACAAGTTTATAAATAATCTGAGAAATTTCTATAAAGCATGGTGACTTTGAAAGGACGAAGGCTTAAATATATAATTTGTCAAATTGGTCTAGCCAAGTTAATCTGTCCACATGGCATGGTAGTGGAAATTGTAATTTTCCCCGAAAACGATAAAAATACACAAAATATTTTGAAACTACAGTCGAGTCATTTTACGACTGACAGGCTGCGTACGAGTTTCGGGAATATGACGAATTTTATTTGTATAAAGTACTTCACATAAAATTTGGAAAAATTGCTCTTGTTTTTATTATTACCGTTTGCTGAAAAAGCCCAGCAAATATAAAGCAAAACGTAACCATAATTATAAGGTATAATAAACAAGTAACAAAATCTGTTTTATCGAGGCCTAATAGCCAGATTTAAACTATATTTATTTTCAGGTTTACAAGACTAGTTTTTACGTTCTTAGCTAATGTCTTCTATTTATAAACTATCTAGCTACCAAATTTCAGTTTCATAGCTCAAGTAGTTTTGAGATTTCGTGATTAATCAGTGCGTGGTACTTCGATTTTATATCTATATTATAGAAAATAGAAGACAGATTATATTCAGACAAATGGAACTGAAAACCAATCCCAATATACCCGGAAAATTCTAAGCTAATGAAGTCTTTGATGCAAAATAGACGTGCAGTCCAACTACGTGAGACAAACGTGCAATCAGTTAAGTGCTCGTTATGTACGATAAGTCGTTTGAGTGCAGCCAGCCTTAGATGACGTCATAGATTTGGATTTTTGAAGCACGCTTTGTAATTAATTGGATTAAAATAACTTGCGACTGCTATGTTAGACGTCTTTGGTTCAATTGCCAGGTCGAGGAGTGTTTTTGGGTTTTTCTATGAAATTCGAGCAGCTCGAAGTTTGGATTTCTGCCAGGTTAATGGCAATAGGCTAGCCCCCTATTACCGTTTATTCCCATCTGCCACCCCTGAGTTTGCCACCGGGGTGGTGGTTGGCACTAATAGGTGGCGTTTACCACCCCGGTGGTGGTTTATTCCCATCTGCCACCCCTGAGTTTGCCTAAGGGATGAATATTATGATTTCACTCGCACAAAGGGGTGGAGTCGTAGAACAATGCAATGTTCCGTGTCTTGTCGGCCACTGTTTTAATTGAGTGCGTAATCTATTGAAAAATACTGCAAAGCACTAAGTAGGTACTTTTGTTCTTAACGACAATAATGGAGCGCACCACAATACAAAAATATTTATCAACATTTTGTAGATCTATTTTAACAAGATGCGTGTTATTGTTACCTATACCTACATAGCTTTTTAAAACTGTTTTGTGTTATGTTTTACCAACTGTGTATAAAATAAGTAATTACTAGCAATAATAATTGCTAGTAATTATACAAACATTCATTTTATTTTTTGAATTAGAGTTATTAATTAAAATAAAAGATCCATATATTATCCACTAAAATTCATTTCCATTGCTCTTGAATCATGATATCCAGTGACAATTTTTTTTTTTTTTATTGTTAATGTCCAATACGAAATGCGGAATAAACCCCTGTACTATAACTACGAAGGGGGAAATTAAACTAAATAGGTACCATTGCCCACCGGGGTAGTAAACGCCACCTATTAGTGCCAACCACCACCCCGATGGCAAACTCAGGGGTGGCAGATGGGAATAAACCACCACCGGGGTGGTAAACGCCACCTATTAGTGCCAACCACCACCCCGGTGGCAAACTCAGGGGTGGCAGATGGGAATAAACGCCTATTACATGGGAGCTAAACATACCGGAGAACTGGGAGTGTACATTGGTACTCCTCTGCCTAACCCTTCGGGGAATACAGGCGTGATGGGATGTTAAGTAAAATAACTTACTAAGAAAGATGTATAACTATAGTAGAAAATCAATAAAATATTTACTCTTATAAAAGTTACCTTCAATGAACACCTCAGAAAGTCAATTAGAAAAGATTTACAAAGTTTCGATATAACATCATCTCTATACAAAAGGCGGCATGATAAATGATCGGCATGGGAACAAAAGAAAAACAAAGTGAATTAGCCGCCTATCGGAACGTACGAGTTTCCAAAGTTAACTAAAGGCCAGTGGTAATTGGTTTTTCGACAGGTAATGCATTAATGTTATGTTGAACACGGCTTTAAGGATCAATTCGTAGCCTGTTGCTCAGATTACTGGAATATTGATTAAATCGATTAATCCAGTAGTGTAGGTTTTATAATAGATACTTGTAAGCCTTTCCTTATATAAAATAGCGTATAAGTCTTGTAAAATTACTTATTAAAGCAATTAAGTCTATCAGCTTCTTAGAAAATATTAAAATACTCTCAGCTCACGCCTTTTATCGAAAAGGACTGAAGCCAGCTTATCTGCGTTCGACGATCGATAAACATGAAATCCTCAGTTTGTAAGTACTTATATATTTACTAATTCAAGCAAATGGTAGACAACTTTAAAGCCGCATAAAACTGAAATCAAGGCTCGGGTTGGGATTTTCTAGGAAACAGCTCTGCCGAGGCGTTACATTAAAGTTTCAGGCACCAAGTCGCATCGCGGCGAGTAGCCTCCTTCCTTAGCACATTTTATCCCGTGTAATTTCACACTACAGATTTTCAGATAACGACGTAATAATGTTTCCCTTCGTGTGTCTTGCTTACTAGATTGGCACACACCTGCCCGCTAAATATGTATGCCGTATACATTTATAATATTGTAATTCGACCCTTCGCAAGGTAATAACATTTTATTGGCTTACCGGTTCCTAATACAAATAAAATTGCTTCCAAAAACCGGATCTATGTTCGGAAACAACCGAAGCCCGGAATGTAAACGGTTATAACAAGTACTCAAAACGTTTTAAGACTCATAAATAATAATAAGGCTAAAGAAAAGCTTACAATAACACGTGATTTGGCATAGCTACGACCATAATTAAATTCTAGCGAACGGAAAATTTCTTGCAAAAAAGAAAGTAACATTTTTGACGTCAATTAGGTACCTACAACGCTTCATGATATCTCAGAAATTAAGCTCGAGTGCTTCTTAATGTCAATTATAACAGGAATTGACTCCGACTGCGTTTTTTATAAAACAACCATGTTTATTTTGCGTTGCCTGAAAATGTGCACTTATAAAGGAAACAATTAGGTAGTTTGTTAACTAAAAGTTGTTTTATTTAACTTTTGATAAAATATAATATTTATTTAAATATATTACTTTATAGGCTCGCCCCCTATTTCATGGGACCTAAATATACCGGCGAACTGTGGGTGTACATTGGTACACCTCTGCCTAACCCTTCGGGGAATACAGGCGTGATTGTATGTATGTTTGTATGTATTACTTTATAAAATAATAGCCCGAGGTTTTGTTCTACGTGTGGAGGGTAGGTACCTAATATGCTATTAGTAACGTTATTTAATTATTTCGGGAATAAAATAACTAATTCACAAAACAAAACATGAGTAAAATCAATGTCAATGGTGACATAATTACTTAATGTGTGCGGAGGCCTAGTAGACAAAAGTCCTTCATGCTCCTGACTAATGTATTACAGACAGCGATTATAATTAATAGAAGCCTTTAAATTCTCCATCGTGTAAACAATTTTGTATACTATGTAGGTTCGTGTTTAGTTAGGTTTTGTTAATTACGTTTTACGTTAACAAGTAGTGCAGTATAAAAGCGATTTGTTATGGCTCGAGCGACGGTGCACACACTGGGGCAACTAACAATTGTTTTGTGTTAGTTTATGACCATGCTTAACAATAGAAACTTTACTCATTCTGTATCATAATCTACTCTGTAAAGCCCTTTGAGAATAGCAACGTAGCATACAGGGCGTTAATAAAACAAGTGAACGTGGTATGTTTTAGTCGCATTAGATTCTTAAATATTAGCTAAATGTTTGGATACTTCTACAAATGTGATGTAGAGACTTTTGTGGTTACAAATAAATTCAATGTCTATCGTAATATTTTTTTGATTAACGAAATAAGGTATCTCAGCTACCTTAATATTCATAAAGATTCTTTTATTTTATTGTTTTAAGTTCATATTTAAATTCTAATAACATAAAACCTTATCCAAATTTTTAATAAGGTCCTAAAAAAATACTTATATTATTAAACAACGTACGAAAATAGAGAACTCTGTTTAAAAAAAAAACGCGAGGTTCTCGCTGGAAAGAGAAAAAAGGGTGTAATAATTTTAATACGTTTGTAAGGCTCTGAATTTAAATCAGGGTAAGAAATAAGTTGCCATTTCTCATGACAAGGCGTATTAAATCTTAGTGAAATTTGTTTACCATCGCTACTGTTGACATTTAGGCGAAGAAAATTGGATTAAGTAAATTTTATTCAAGTGGATTAGGTGAACTTTGTTTGGTTTTACATGTATTTTAGGTATTTCGAGCATTATTAACATTGCTGTAAAACTCCTCCTGGGTGAAAAAAAATGTAAATGAAAATAGAGACGGTACTGGGGCCAAGAAAAACCCGGTCAACTAAAAAAACATATTTATAAAAAAAAAAAACTCATCTATTTAATAAATAATCTAATCTAATCTTAACTCTAAATTTTCGTAGATGGCGACACAATGGCGGTGACTGTATACCTATTTTGCTTGATACATTTAGTGCTTATAAGCAAATTCTAGTACGATCTTGTTGCAAAGGCCCGGCCGGCGTACGAAGAATGAAATTATAGCTTTTCTATGCACGCTGATGAAAACCACTTTAAACGAAAAAGCACTTACCGTGGTATATGGTAACCGACAATTTTGACACTGTAACAGGCATAAACAGTTATCGGGTTTTAAAAGTAACGGTTATGCCTTGGTCATTAGAGTGATGCAAAATAAAAATGAACAACTTCAGTGAATGAATATTAAACAGCGTCATTTTAAAAGCACTTCATTTAGAATTGTATTATTATTGTATTAGTATTCTGCAAGTAACATAATAGGAAAAGAATAAAAAACTTAATTTTTGAATTGCCTCGTTAGCCTAGTAGTCCTAAGCGCGACTGCTGCGCTAGAGGTCTTGGGTTCGATTCTTAGGTTGAGCAGTGTTATTGGATTTTTCTATGAAATTCTCAGTAGCTGCTGGATTTGTGCCAGGTCAATGGCAATAGGCTCGCCCCTATTACATGGGACCTAAACATACCGGCGAACTGAGGGTGTACACCTCAGAATCAGAATCAGAAATCAGAAAAAATTTAGGTAGGTATGTGGGTATGTTTTTTATGTAAATTGTCAGGATACATTTTACCTTTCAGCATGCAAAATACTCATTGTTAAAAATAATAATGCTATATATCAAAGAAAAGAAAATAACATGAACAAAATAATTTACAGCATTAACTTAAATCTCTGCTCGATACCTCAGCCTAATCCTTCGGGGAAAACGGGCGTAACGGTTTGTGTATGTATATTTTTTAAGCTGTATAGTTTCTCGTTTAATGGTGTATTTCTCCGAAAATTTAACTGAAAGCGGCTTTATTAAAGTATATTTAATGCTCGCTCAGGGCTTCAGACGAGTAGACTTATCATGTACTGGGCTCGACTGCCGGGAAATATCAGACTGTCCCAGAACTGGCGAAATCCTGCTTCAATTCAAAATGTAACAACAACATGGAGTCAAAGTTGAGATGAAACACAATAATCTGTGTACGTAGTCAGGGATTTTGTGTCCTTGTTTCATTTTTGTACGCTTTTGCTTACGTAGCTAGCGTAACTACGAGTGGGTTTAGAAAAAAATAAGATTTTCTCTCGTTTATATCTGAAAAATATTCAACCGCAAATGTTTGTCGAAAATCTACTCATAAAAATGGGGTTTATTTGAACATTTTAGTTATTAGCACAATGGCTCGTCTGACCTTTTGGTAACATTCAAATCTTTTAACGTACTCAACCTCCATACGACTTCTGCTTTCTATATTAAGTAAAGTTCATGTTTAATAGAATTAAGTATTGTCCTCTCATCGTTCATTTAATGTCTGTCTGCCATTGGTAATTTAAGAAGTTTCGAGTGTAATTATGTTTGAAAGTATTTTTTCCATTTACAGCGGTTTCATCGCAACGACTTTTGTAAGCCTCTGCATAGCAACTGCAATAAAGCTTAGGTCTGCTAAAGTTAAGGAGTTTGGAAGAGATACAGCTTCCAAGTTACTCTCAAAATGTACAAGTAAAGTCGGACTGCGAAGTACCTCAAGTAAGACGAAATGTTTTACAGAGATCCGTGCCGTAATTTATTTGAGTTTTATGATTTTATGTTTTCATGTGTACGAAAAGTTAGAATGTTTTTCAACGTAGGTAAATCTCAAACGGCGCAAATATATTAACCTTCATGAAAGTTATATGTTTGAGCCGTTTGGGGTTGAAACACTAGGGCCGTGGGGACCGAGCGCTCATCTAGTTTATCGCAATATCGCGAAGCGACTGGTCGATTCTTCACGTGACCAGAGGGCTGGCCTATTCTTTGGCCAAAGAATCAGCATTGCCATACAACGTGGCAATGCTGCCAGCCTTCTGGGCACATGTCCCATTGACAGCGATGCGGATGAGTTTTTTGATGCCCTATGACCTTACTTTTTATATTAACTGTACATACTTAGTTTGTAATTTAATTATTACCTATTTAGTTTTAACTTTGTAGTTGAATTATTATTAATAAACTAAAAATCTATATTGTTTATAGAAAATTATACGTAGGTACCAAAAATATCATGTTTAAATTGTGAACTTATTATAATACATGTAGATCGATATAGGGTTTATTTGAAGCAAAGTTCAGTAAACTACAATATTACTGTACTGTACAAAACCGATAGACTTTTTATACAAGCTAAAAAACAAAGTTTAATAAGCTCCATGTATTACTAAAAGATAGAACTATAAAAGCTACAAATACAAACAATTGCGGATAGTTTAAAACCGTTTCCGAAGCTTTAGTAAAACACACGCGCACAGAAAGGGCCCGAATAATGAAATAAAGTTGTTTGAAGCATCTGGCGTCTCGTGGACAGTTGTAATGGTAATACGATTCAACGATTATAGCGGGACCCAATGTTCCCCTTCGTAGATGTTTGGAATAATGAAAATCTTAACGGTTTGAGCCCCAAATTAGTTCTGTATATTACACCTTACAGATGGAGGTATGGCAGTAAGGGTAATGGTTATGGAAAAGCAGCAGAACTTTTGTAATTCAAGGGATTTTTTTCTGGATCCTGTCTTATATTAAGTTTTAAATCTTCGCATTAAATATACGAGGGATATCACATTAATTTAAAATGTGTTAACAAAGTCTTAAATAACTTTGTACCTAACCCCTTTGAAATGAAATATTTGATAGTCTCCACGTTTACTAAGAAACACAAAAGATGATTAATTTTCAGTGCCTTAATTATTGTCGCCTGCTAAGCCCTGAATAGGGGTTATTCAAAAATGTAGAGCAACACTCCATTGTAAGGAATCGCGTGACTAAAGCAAATATCTTGGCAATTGGAAAAAGTAATGGTTTTATTTGATTCATTATGTAACGATAGAAGCATTGACATAACTTGTCAATTCTATTAACTGAAAATGGCAGATAAAATAAACTAACTTCTTTTAAAAGAGCTCACAAAACCTTTTCAGTGGCAAGATTAATATTAGAGCATAAGATGTTCTGTGAATCGCTTCGTCTAAAAATATAAAAACATTATTAAAAAGAAATACAAACTGAATCTCTATGTGGGGCTCAACAAAGCGATCTTGTTTCTTTACAACCCGAAACCTTTTCTATAGCTTCCAGTTTAAAACTGCGGTCGTTTCTAATAAATATCTATTACACGAAGACATTGAATAGAACGCCCATAGCTGCTGGGGACGATATCTTGTCTCAGTTTCGGGTCATCGAATAGGTAGACACTTCGCACGCGTTCAGAATATATCGCTAATCATTTTTATATTTTATTCTCATGTTCGCAAGTAAGTCATGGTACCTATTGTGTAATACACCGGCACCTTGTGGGGTATCGGGGGTAAACGCTGGCGAACGTTCCCTCGAACAAATTGAAAAGCAATGAACCGCGGAATTCAATTTCATATTGAAAGCCATTCATCTTTGCCGCTTCTTCGAGACCGTCTGAAAGCGTTACATCTCGACTTTGCCACTCTGCTTTATCCCTTAAAAAGTTGGCCTTTTTCTGAATTGTATTGAGTAACCAGGTATAGCATAGTGAATAGCGGTATCGAAGCGATATTTTTATAAAAGATTTGTGTCAGATAACACCGAACCATACACAGCTTATGAATTGGTTTAGTTACAGTTCATTGTGGGATGAATAAGGATTAAGTATTAGATTAGCCAGATATGGGTGAGTAGTCGCATCATCTGGTGAAACAAGTAACAGATCCCAACATGGCCGGAAAAAGGGAAGCTTGTCTAGTAATAGAATTAATTAACGAGATCCTATATTTTAAATGCTTAGGTTAGATTTGGAACGTTCAAGTGAAAATAATATTGACTAGAAACGTGAAACATTTACTGACTGCCTTGAAAAATAAACTAAGGAAAGTATTTTACACAGGTATATACGAGTATACAGTGAGCCATATACGCCAAATTAATAACACAAAGGTGACTTATACATTTAAAGTAATAAAAAACCTTTTAGCCTAGCAATCATCATTACGAAATGTTAAAAGTAACTTTAATAATTTGAAGTCATTCGTGGCTTTATGCCTTTCTTCTTTATAGCTGTTATTACGCAGGTACCTATCAGTTGTTATTTTTTATTTTTCGCGCAACAAACTTACTCACATTAACACTAATGTGCTACCATGAAATGGGAGTTACCTTGGCGAAATAATTACCTTACTTTGTGAGAGAGGAAAAAGTTTTAGCTCGGCGTATTCATTACAGTATGGACCATGGGTGAGCATGAACCGTAAAACCAAATGTAACAATGTTCATATTTTTAGGTTGTCTGCACTTTGTTCCAAATATGAAAAAGCTTTTTTTCATACGTAAAAAGCACTGTACAGATAGGTATAAACATTATCATGATTATTTTTTGCGTAAAATGCTGTTTGTATTTTTGTTTTACCGTAATCTGAAAAAAAAAAACAAGTAAGAAGTTGATTTATGCAACTTCTTGAAGTCGCCATACTGAATGCAGACCAATTTAGTTATGTTGCTATGCAAAATTAATTGTAACATATAATACACTATATTATTACATTACTCGGTGATGAAACGGTGATCGAAGTTTTGTTTACAGTAAACATAACTTTATAGATGCTCGATAGTTGCTCTGAAAGTGTTGATATTACTTGGCACATACTTGGCTACTAACCTGTTTGATTAAGAGATCTTTACAGTGCATAAACAATTGCTTGCTCGTTGCTAACTTAGGTAATGGTACCCAATACGCCGATACTTAGTGGCCGAGGATTCGATGTTATTAAAGTTCAGTTTTAATAATAGCACCTGACTGACGGCTATTTGATGACTGATTAACTACTAGTAGGTATGACCGCTATTGAGAATGTTTAACGAATTATATGTGATGGTGAACTTTAGCGAGATAATAAACTACTGATAAATTCTTTACTTTTTTTATTTTTAATACTTAGTTAGTAATGACTTCATAACATATAATTCAGTATGTCATTGTGTTCCTATCTGTAATATTATATATAATTTTGTGTAAGATTGGATTAAAATTAACGAGTCCTAATTAAACTAAGTATTATGGGCATTAAAATTAAATAATTATCACAACTATGAAAATCTTCATGTAATTACTGTACGCATTTCTTCCAAATGCTCCTTCTTAACGGGAATACTGTCAAAATGTCTGAAACACGAACAGGATGTGTTAAATTATGGTAACAGTTTTAATAAGTAAGTAAGTAGTGAATAGCCGTCGAAAATTGAATGGGAACAGCGGGTTTCACCACATAATGTTTATTACCCTGCATAGGGCGCTTATTAATAAAACCCCATAGAAAGCAGGCAGCGCGCAAACACGAATGACCCATGAAAAGAGCTAGTGAACGCTATAATGTGTACACAAAGGCTTACAACATCTAACGTTTCCACCCATTATGAGGCGAGACCACCATTCAGGGGCTCAAATGAGTCTTAATGAAAGGTACGATACCATTATGAAGGCAATTGTGAGCTCATAAAGGAAATTAAAAAGAGACAAAAAAGCCCACGCTAGTTCCTTGCAAAAAGAGAATAACAAAAAGGTGTGCGCGTATACCTTGCGGAGTGCTTTACGGCGCGCATGAAAGAAACTGCTTTTTCCTCGTCTCATAATAATGATGAAATGATCGCGTCGGCAAACAATGGAAGGAACACGGACTTAGATTATTATAACAAACACGTTTGTTAAAACTAAGCTAAGACATTTATTAAAACATTAAACTTTTGAACTTTTAGACTTGTTCAAATACTTTACATAGCTGTTCCTTTTTTGATAAGAAATACAGATACCAATTGTAAATTCAAGTAATAGGTTCTACGATAAACTAGAACTTGTCTTAATTCCTCTTAAGGCAGACTTGCAAATTACTCTTAATCCTGTTCAAAAATTAGCCAAATTCTTAATCAGCTTGGGCATTAACATTTAAGCGTCCATTCTTTGCTGCTGACACTGCATAATTCCCTCTGCCTAAACTACCCTCATTTACTTTAATAGATAGGCCCTAGTTAACTAATTAATGTTACGTCGCCTTTATCTTTAATTGTATCATTATTAAGTTTCAAATTGTGCGTAAGATTACAAGTTTGTTAAGAACTTGAGAGACAAGAGTGTCTCTAGTGGCCACCGGAGAATTGTGGTTGCTTAACTATTTCATTACTAGGAGTTAAAATTTAATGAATTATTCTCCATATTAGTTTGTGAACAATGTGAACGTGTATAAACTGGAGGTCGACAATACACAAGTCGTCTTTGTGTAAAACGGCTGGATTTACGGCTGCCATAATTCCTTACTTAAGTTCAAGATAATTACTTTGTTAGCTAATTATAATCACTCTTTCGGGGCATAAACCTCTGTTAATTAAAGTACTCGTATCAGTGACGGTGGTTCAAGTTTAGTTAAAGAATCTATGTTGTTGTAGTCGTAACGTCAACAGGAAACTACGTCTGAGCAACTATGGATTTGCAAGAGACGCTTTGAAATACAAACAGATTCTTTTTTTGGAATTGATTATGTTGCACTCGATAATATAAGTAGCATACACACACACTTTTTTAGCGTCATTTGTAGTTTAGCCAAAGGTACTTATAGGTTTGTGCAAAACTAGCTTCTGTCCGTGTCTTCATTCGCGTGGAAGTTAAGTATATAGTTATAAAGAACGGCAACTGCCCACGTATTTATGTATACACTTGGCAATAGTGTAGCTTTCTATTAGTAAAGAAATATCCCTTAACCCCTTAACATACAAACAAACTTAAAATCTATTGGCATAGATAAGTATAGATAATAATCATTGTTTCATAATCGTCAAATCAAAACAGCACTGGCTGAAAAGGAAAGCGATTACGGAATGACCCAACTCGAACCCGAATAAACCTTACAATTCGAGATGCGCTCAGTATCGAGTTATTATTATGGCAGCTCCAAATTTCTCGGTCAAACAAAGATTGGAGAAGTTCAGTACTGACATTAATACTAGAATCCTTGGACAGTAAAATTATGGCTATCAATTTATTAGAATTAATAGACTAAATTGAGCATCAATCTGGAAATAGGAAAGGCAAACAATCGAGCCAAGTTGCCATCCGTCTAGCATTTTCCTAACAGTTGGGGTCAGTTTTCAGACTACCCAGATGCGACTGAATATTAATATTTTACTGGCGACTGTTGCTTGACCTTTACAACTGAATTGCTTGGCTATCGATATTCTAAGCCCAGCTGTTGTCAGACTTTCAGGGTTCATGTCATCCGGAACCAATGGCTCTTCAGAACACAAAAGGATGTCAACATTACGCAAATAAACTGAGCTAGGGAGAGGTTTCCCGAAGCTCATTCGTATTGTTACTGTCCTGGAGAGTGTATTTATTTGATTTAATAATAATGTTTTTAGTCATCTTTACAGATATGATAAAGAGGTAAAACTTCTTTGTTTGTAACGAATAGGCTTCGAAACTCCTAGACCGATTTTAATCATTTTTTCACCGATAGATAGCTACATTATTCCTGAGTAACATAGGCTATGTAACATCACGCTACGACACACGAGAGCGGAGTATTTACCAAAGACGTAACTTATGGCGGGTGAACCAAGCCATGGGTGGCGGATGAAGTCACGGGCAGTTCTCTAGTCTTTTATATTGTCATTTATTGTTATTCCATGATAAGTATGAAATCTTTCGCGAAGTTTTTAAAAATAGATATTACTAGAGCTGCTGTTTTCCACTGATAACTAATTGATACAAGCTTGTTTACCTCACATTCAATAACAAAAAGTAAGTAATTTGTACCAATAGATATTACAAGAAAACAAGTCGTTGAAGGTAAAAACAAGACTGTCGGAGTCTTACGCTTCCACCGTCCCTTAAGAGAGCAAAGTTGAAATAAACTTTGATATTGAATTTTCCAATTCATGCCACGGCGCGTGACAAAATTATTTGTACAGCTTTATTTGAAACAATTGTGATTTATTATTGAAAGGTTTTATGAGGTTAATAATGGTTATTACCATTCAGGTCATAAGTTAAGCTGCCTATCCATCAGAGCGGAGTGAAAATATGCTTTGAAAGTATGAACTAAAAGAATTCCACAAAAATTATATCATGTCCTTTATACTTCTCTAGTCCAATGGATAACCAGATTTACGTATATCAGAGTTTCTAAATATCGAATCCTTGGAAACGAGTGATTGGTTCAATTAATCATACATTACGGGTTAGTCAGAAGCTTAAAGTCTGGGTTGGGTTTTAAATGTTCTGATTCAAACTTACTTAAACTAATTTATACTGAATACACATCCCCAGTTATTATGTCGTGATGACCAGATGTTCATCATTCTGTATACAGGGTGGAAATTTATTATGCTTCCTGGAGGGAAAGTACTCTAAATACTTGAGTTAGCAAATTTTACTGAAAGGAAACATTCCTTTATTTTTAAAAAGAAACAAAACTGCATTTAAATAATTTTGAAAATATTCTTGCCACACCCGGGAATCAAACCGACTAAAATTCGAAAAAATTGCATCCTGTACTTTTATGGCACTAATCCGTAGGGTCAACCAAAATTATTTTAATTTATAATTTATAATTTATAAGGATCGAATCCCTGCAAACATGGTAAACTAAATTTAACAAAAACCATGAAATTTCAATCTTAACTTATTTTTTTTTTAACCCCCGACGCAAAAAGAGGGGTGTTATAAGTTTGACGTGTCTGTCTGTCTGTCTGTCTGTCTGTGGCATCATAGCTCCCAAACGGATGAAGCGATTTCAATTTAGTTTTTTTTGTATGAAAGGTGACTTATGTGCGAGTGTTCTTAGACATGTTTGATGAAAATCGGTTGAGCCGTTTAAAAGTTATGGGTGTGGAAGTGGGGAAGAAAAACTAAAAATGATTTGTCATGTGGGTTATTAAATTATTAGGAACCTATGTATTTACAGCTTAACAAAATCGACATTATAATAAGTATGTACCTATAAAAAGTATAAAATAAAAATTAAATTAAAAATTTAAAAAACCCCCAACACAAAAACCTAAGTTCCCTTTATAAAGTAAAAAAATAACAAAAAAATACGTCACGTTGGGGGACCGATGTTGCATTTAGGATACGATCGTCCCGAGCGGTCCCCCAACGTGACGTATTTTTTTGTTATTTTTTTACTTTATAAAGGGAACTTAGGTTTTTGTGTTGGGGGTTTTTTAAATATTTAATTTAATTTTTTTTTTTTTTTTTTAAATGCAGTTTTGTTTCTTTTTAAAAATAAAGGAATGTTTCCTTTCAGTAAAATTTGCTAACTCAAGTATTTAGAGTACTTTCCCTTCAGGTAGCATAATAAATTTCAGCCCTGTATGAGTATTAATACTTAGCAACAAGCGATTATTCCAGATAGAAAACTATTGAAAATTATATTTGAACAGTTCTTTAAAAATACATCTATTCTGCGATTCGAAAGAGGAATATGGACAACAATTTTGCAAAAGAGTTCTTTATCTTTCAAATACATTCGTATGAACCAGGCAACTGCCCGGAGCAGTTCTTGCGAATAAACATTTCAAACGTTTTCACCCTAACGGAAATCTTCCATTGTGGGTAAGTTTAATATATAGGTAAGTCAAACAAAGGATTCGGTAATTGGCACTTTTAAAAGTCTTGTGATTTTACGTATTAATTAATAAATTCATTTTGAATTCGTTCTACGTTCAATATTGAATGAACACTAGAGTCTAAGTTCATATTAAGCTCTAGTTATTAATTAAGTAATCGAATATTAAATAATCGTTTTACATAAATCAAGAATCATTTTACCATTCCATACGATTACATAATGCATGCCAATTACGTCTAATTTAAATATAATCAATCCAATTTTGCTAAATTATTACTCATTTCGAGTTCTGTGAACATAATCAATATATTTTAATTCATTATGAACCTGTTTATTGTAATTAATTTTCGAAACAAACCACTAAACGTGACTACATTTTAATGTGAACTACGTGTTGTACTAAATCATGTGCAAATAATTTAATTGGTCTAACTTACGTCGAGGTTTTTGTGTGTAGTTAATCGACGTTAAGTGTTGTTTAAGCTTTATTGAAATTACTAACTTATCTTTGCCTCCTTGATCCAGCTGGCATTCGCTAATGAGTCCTTGGTTCGATTCCCAGGACCGGGAACATGTTATTGGGTTTTTCCGACAAGAACTTCTCACCACACGCAAACACTCAATAACAAGTAGCGAAATTCAACAAAAGTGTTCTTTAAGTATTGATTGTTATAATGAAGATAATGTGCTTACCGTCGAACGCAAAGCATGCGTTTCTTTATACCCTTATGTACCAATGCAGTGTCATGCGACACTTAAAGCATCTTAGTACTCACACACGTACCATCACGCCCATATTCCCCGAAGGCTTAGGCAGAGGTATATCAATGTACACACACAGTTAGCCAGTATGTTTAAAAAATAAGGTCCCATGTAATATGAGAAAGCCTATTGCCATTATCCGGGCACAAATTCTAACTCCGAGTGCTACTGAGAATTTCATAGAAAACTCAATAACACCTTTTGCTCGACCTGGGAATCCACCCAGCATAGAACTCATACCTACAAAAAAAAGTGATTTTCTCAATTAAGTTTAGGTACTTGGTGATTACATATTTTTCTTAGAAAACAATGTAATAACACACATGTTTTCCGCAATTCCACATCCACGTGGAGGTTGTAAATGTCTGCGACAACGTATATAAATGTACAAACAGATACTGCAGAGAAATAAACATTCTAACTCCAATTGCCTCTATTGTACACAGTACCAGAGGGAAAGGGTTCTGACCAAATCCGCTGAAACTTTTTTAATGAATTTGTAATTCCTCTGTCGCAGTTCGTGTTACAGGTTTCTTTTACTTTTTGATCAAAATTTTATTATCTGCGGAATATTCACCGAAAATCTGCCGAGAGATGCCAAATAATGAAATAGGCTTTCGTTTTTCATGTAATTGTCCTTCGTTTAATGGTTTCATTCTCTGTTTTATATGAATGAAGGAATCTTTTAAAACTGTTCTTATTTAAGGATCGCTGATTAGGTTATTCATTCAAGATTTTCTTATTGATATTACTTTCGTCTTTATTTAGGAGTCCAAAAAAATTTGTTACTACCTAATGTGTAATATCTTTATCAAAATCATTGTAATTTTCAAGTATATTTACAATTTTCACTATTTCTTCTTTACATACACAATTGTCAAAAAACATCTTCAGAGGTTCACAAGGAACACTCAGTTACAACTCTGAACACGGAGGTATTACCCACATCATTTCAGTGGTTTAGAGAAACTCACAAGTCAGTGTAGTGTAAATAGTTAAACCCAACTTACGGTACTATAGTAAGTTTTACATAGACCTCTTACATAGTGGGATTATTTAATCTAGGACTCAGCACGTTCAATTTCAACTTAGTTAGACTAAAGTCTTGTTCAGATTATGTAAGTTTGGTCATCAGGTTTAGTTTCACTTAAACTTGTATATTTGTTTAGACGTTAATTTACAATGTATATTATATTGTATACTTTGTGGTTAAATCATGAAGCTCATTGGCGTGTAGTCTCGTCGGCTTTGCCGCAACTAATATAAATGCGGTCTGCTTGTATAAATCTATCCTAAACACCGATAATTAGATTGCTGATATTGTGTGTGAGAATATATTGAAGAGACTGCCCATATTTACCTATTCTAATTCTAAAATTTAAATTTGAAACCATTAATAACCACTAAGCCACTCAAATTCATCATCGCACGAACATAATTAACTCTACCAAAAATCATAACAGACATTAGATAAACAAACGATAACCAAACAAATCAGGCTAATAACCAATTTTAGTAGAACAGACAACGCTACAGTTATACAATAGAGTGAATAATGGTTTGACGACATCAGGTAAAAAGTAGGCAATAAGAGATTCGACGCAAATGGTTGGAACATTGTCGCATTAGTCATCACAATGCCGACTTGGTGACGTTTGGACAGCCCTGACAAATGATACCTTTTATTGAATAATTATCGCGACTCAACTGTCACGAAGCTAGAGAGGTACATAAATGTAGGGGTGTGCGATGTATTGTAACAAAATTATGACTAAGGTGTTTGCTTACACTCAACGCATACACGCCTACTCTTGTTTATGAGCCAAGGGATTTCATTTAGTTAATGTTCAACATCAGGTTTTAAATAATGTTAGTTCGGCTGTCGTCACGTATTTGATGAATGATGTTGAATTGATTAACTAGAACTACTTTTTCACTTGTTGGCACCTTATTATTTTAGCTTCATAATGCAGCGTAATTCGCACACGTGATTTTTACACTACAAAAGTGCGGTATCGACTTTTTTTTTATATCAGCAAATATTTTTTTAAATAAAGAAATTGAATCAGTTAATAAATACCGATAAATAAACGTCATTTTTTTAAATAAATTATGTATCAAAATGAATTACTTTACAATTTTGTGTTCTTTATATAAAAATTTCTATTCAGTTTGTGGCACCTATTATTTCACTTTCACAACTTTTATTTCACTAGTGAAGTAAAGTTTCTTGTTGACATCTTTACAAGAAGAAATTGCGAAGGAAAATTGTAATGTAAATGTATTTAATAATTACTTAATTTTTCCCCACTAATAAGTATTTTCTGAACTTAACTAACTAACTTTATATGTAATTAATGTAGGTACTCTTAAACCGCCAATCCTCCTTAAGAAAGCGTGGTGATCAATGCTCCTGCCTTCTATGTATGAGAAGAGGCCTTTGCCCTTCTGTGGGACAATAATAGAATAGTACTATTATTATATTATAAGTATTTAACTCACTCGTATTATAATGTAAGATTATGATCTAATTTGATCTGCCGCATTATTATAGATTACGCAGACAACTTAAATTCTATCTAAATATTGTATTGGACTTGGAAATATTACCACTATTTTGTTTTATATATTTTTATTCTCTATAGCATACATTTAATTACTTCATAACATACAGTTGGCCAAGCACGTTACGGTATCCTAGATAGACATGTACCTTCCTATGTATCCTGTCTAGGCTTACTGAAGGGTATGTACGTGTCTGTGCAAAATGTTGTCGTAATATACACGTTTTGTATTGTCTCTATTTGTATTTTGCCCAAACATTAGCTAAGGAATACTTCACGTTGATATATGTGGACTTTTAATCAAGATTTTTTTGCAAAAAAACTTCTTACAAAGAATACAAAAATACTAATTACAAACAACTCTATCTTTCCCGTGTCTAGTATTTTGTTTACACTTAAAAAAGGCAAAGGCCTTTCGGTTTCAGTTAATACAAAGCCTTCGTCGACGAGTGAAGCGACTTTTTTTTGCTAGTTTACCTCCCACGTCTCCAGTCCCTATGGACCATTTTATTTTTGCTTCGTTCTCATCTTTTCGTTGGGACTTACAGGTATTAATTATCTTGAACTCGAATTCGCTTCGTTTGCGATGAGAAACGTCAAACGGAAAATCTGGGCAAATAAAATACTTTCCAAGTTCTTACTCAGTTGAAAAAAGAGGTGCGTTTTCATTTATTTGGCAATTGATTGGCTTAAGGTAAGCACCAGCCTAATTACAAAGTGATTTAGCCTAGTATCTAGAAGCCTGAGTGACTTCAACGATTAACTTATTAGTGTATTTGTATTAAAGAACTCTTCAGAATGCTCTAAAACTGTTAAACTCGATTTAAAACACAAAAGCTTAATCCGAACGAAAGTAAACAGGCATAATGTGTTGCATTAAAGTCGAGCTAGCCACAAACCAGTGCAACTGTGTCCAAATTGCTTATTTTGACCGTCTGTATTAATTATGTATGAGGGTACGACACTCCTGTCCTCGCCAGATACCACTTTCTACGTAACTATAAAAAGATTGGCTATGACATTTTCATAGCAAGCACGTCTAGTTAATTTTATACATGGAGAACGGACTTTAACTCGTTAAAATGTATATGAGGATAGTTACTGGTGGTAATTTACTGTTTTGCGGTTTAGTACTGTGTCTGAATTAATTGTAATTGTAGTAAACTCTTTTATTGTGATTAAATTTTAGGCACTTGTACAGTTTTTCTTTCGTTTTCGCACTACTTGTTAGAAAGCCATGCCTAGCAGGCTGTATATGATAAAGCAAACAAGAAAAAGTAGGGGGGAAACTTAAATAAATGGTATACAGATTATATGTATTTCTTTTATTCTATTAAACACAACGCACTTGAAATCTTATTAGTTAAGACATCCTTGAACTATGTAACTTATATTGGTTGGTGCAACTATAAGACCGCTTGGTACACACACTTCAACGTTCCACTTATTCACTACTCCATAAACTGTAAGCCATGCGTTTACACCTAACTGTGAATCATAAACAAGCTTGTAACTTACGTGGAACTTTGTCGAATTTAAGGACGTTGCACTCCATTTAATACGAGTTGTATTTATATATGTTAGCAAACAGAGATTACGCTCAAAGGCCGGCTGTAGATTATAGCAGATACGACTTTTTTACCGCTTCAGTAGATACGTCAAAAGTTACGTCAAGGTACTAAGATAATGTAATTTCCGCTCAAGTTGGCCGCATAAACAAAGATACACAGTTCGTTATAAGCAAACTTATCTCAACTTCTAAGACGTAAGAGAAAATATTATGAACATAGTCACTCACGTATGAAGGTAAGGAGTCAGATTAGCAGGACGCGTGTGACTCTCATTACAGCGAATTGCTGTAATTATGAAGATTAATCCTGAAAATGAGGCATTACACCAACAACGTAGATATAACGGAACAAATCTTCTTTGTGTACGTGAGGGTTGGCGTTTAACAGCTTTGCCCCCCTTCGACGAATGCCGACTTCAAACAGTAGTTCAACTTTTGGTCGTTAGTGGCCGAGATTTTGTAGACCCTTTCGGTGTTCGCTGGAAGAATGTCTAGATAAAAGTTGTAAAACGAACAATAGATAAAAGAGACGGGTATCATACTCGTCTCTGTTATCTATTGTCCGTTTTGTAGTTCTTGAGGAAAAATAACAAACTGAATGCTGTGTGCAGTGTGTGTAAATTACACACGTATAATGCAACCAATCTGTCCATCGAGCGTAATGGCCATGTGAATATTAGGTGGCTCATTAATTCTATTGTGTTGCATTCACATACGAATATTGGAGCTATTATGATGGCAATTTATAATATAATTTCGTAAAAGTGTGTGTGTGTTATTTACAATATTTTCCAAAATTAAACTTCTGAGTTAAGTCGTGTAACAAACTTTCACCAAAAAGGTTAATTTTGCGAACGCATAATTTGAGACGTGTTTGTTTACTCTGCTGATAAAAGGTTGGTGTACACAATAATATATAAACAAGCTATAGGTAATAAGGAAGTTTGCAAACATATTGATCACTAAAGTCAGAGAAACGCACTAGAATATAATTTTTATTACTTGCTAAGACTACAAAATGAGTTTTACTGAGTAATGAATTAGACTGAGTAATAAATTAGAATGAGTTAGACTGTGCATGTAAGTAAAAAGAACTACTGTTGTTTATTAGTTGCAATTGAACTTTTTAGCTTTAATATCGCTGTCTTGTATTGGTCTGTTGAAGTATTAAGATATTTTTAGTACCATTAAAATACCCAGAACTGCAACAATGGCGAATGTTACGCTACAAAAGAAAATTGAAGTAATTGACAAATTCAAACTCGAAGAATATAAAACCAAAAAGGCCATTCAACTTTACTTTATATGTTTGAAGTAAAGTCGAATATCTTTACTTTAAGTATCTTGCAAAGTCAATAACAACAAACAGCAACAAAGAAGGAAGCGAGAAACTTTACAATTGCAGATATCATAGATAGATAGAGAAAAAGGCCTCTCTACGTATTAAACTACTCCTATTTCTTTTGTTACGGTATAAGTTTGAAAAACAATTCGCTTCGTAGGTACTAGGTATTTGCTGGGTATGCACGATTTTATTGGGAACTCGATGGTATAAATATTTTAGGGTTCCGTACCTCGAAAGAAAAAAGCGGAACCCTTATAGGATCCTCCCTTTGTTGTCCGTCCATCCGTCTGTCTGTCAAGCCCCTTTTTCTCAGAAACGCATGGAGGTATCAAACTGGTATGTATATCAAATACTCAGGTCTACTGTCCCTTGGAGCTGTGAAAACACCAAACTTGTAAGCCAACGTAATCAAAAGATACAGCCGTTTATGTCGCAAATTTTCGACACTCGCAAGGGAATCAAAACCTACAGGGTACTTCCCGTGATCTCAGAATCTTGAAATTTGGTACGAAGTAACGTCTCATAGCACAGATACCTAAAGGAAAAATTGCGGAAACCGTAAATTTTTGGTTAATCAAATAATAAAAATATTTTTAATAATTTTTAAGAACTTAACTTTTACCTACAGATTTGTACGGAACACTCGGTGCGCGAGTCCGACTCGCTCTTGGCCAGATTTTTCGTATCTATATACCTGGGTTAACTCGTTTGATGCGGTACAAAATGCCTACAGTGTAACTAACTAACACTTTTCAAGTAGTATACAATATTTTTCAAAATAGCTTTATTTACTACTAGCTGATGCCCGCAGCTTCGCTCACGTGGACATAAGTGTAACTTAAAAAATTAAGTAGTCAATGCCATGTCGTTAAAATCCTCCAAGCAGGAATGGTGGCAAAGGTGACTGCTAAAAGTTACGATGTTAGTGGGTTTTCTATAAGTAATTTATCTGTATCTTCGTGTGTATATGTCTGTGTCCGGAGTCTGGATTTGTGCCTGGTTGGACTTGCTCCGTACCAGGGACTAAAGCATGTTTGTGAAAGAAGGATGTGTGTTATGAGTTTATTACCCTTTTCGAAAACTGATTTCTAATACACTTCGTATAGTTGCCATTTCTTTTTTCTGTTTGTTTAAATATATTCTATTATAGTTGTGCCCGATGCTTCGCGCACGTGGACCTAACTGTAACTTAAGGAATTAAGTCTTGACTGCCATGTCATCAAAATCCTCCAAGGAGGTTAAATGGTTGCAAAGGTGACTGCAGAAAACTTAAGAGTCTGGAGTCTGGTTTCGTACCCGGTTAGTAATTGACTTACGTCATACATAGGTCATGAACAGGTATGGTGTATGCTATGACTTTATCCTCTGTCGAAAATAATATGATGTAGAGTCAAAATTTACTTATTTTTCGATCTTAAACCATTGAAACATCTTTAATAGATGTTTTTTAAATAAAGCACCTTACATTTTAATTTGGATATGTCTGGTCTAGATCAAGACCGTTAATATGCATCTTGTAGACAGAGCAACTGCTAACAGAATCTGACCTTCATGTTAACACAACAATACATATAATGTTTTGGAAGAAGGGCAAAAACAGAGAGTACAAATAAAATAAGAGGCTAAGTAAAGTTTTACCTCATGAATCACGCAATTTCTCTTGCAAAATGGTGGTTATAGGTAACATAAACCTATACAATATAATTATTTCCATTTAAAGTTTAATTTAAAGCATGTAGAATATACTCGTAACAGTACCTTAGAGAAGAAATTCTGCATGCGCTCAAAGTCGCGTCATGAAACCATGTCTCTTGAAAAATAAAGTCTGTGACAGGATACATTCAACGATAGAAGACTGACTGCAACGGAATTGACATTTGGGTAAAACCGGTAAAACAGATTTTTCCTATCTTCCTGTTCTTGTCTTATTTTTTTCTATTCAGCCATTGGAAAAGAAGTAGGCTTTTTGGTACCAATTCAATTTGGTGGGATCTTACACCGAGATTTTCTTATAAAATAATCCTGAAGCCTTATGGAAAGAATACAACTTACTACTTAAAAAACTAAGTTTGCTACTCCTGGTTGGCAGTATTGTTGTGCCGTGATTGGGGTAGCCGCGTAGCTAAACCCAGACTATAAAATATTGCACACAAAGTGTTTGCTGATAAATCGTTCATCAGTTGTATGAAGTGTCGAGGCCCACGGCACAGCGATCCATATACCTTGGTAACTCTTTAAGTTAAATTTTGTGGATCAATCAGTCGAATTCTGTTCGGTTCATTCTTTTCAGTTTTAAACGTTATGTTAAAGTGTGCCTAAACATTATAACCTGTCGAAAGAATGACAAAAAATAACAATCAATTGTGATCGATATCACGCTAAATATTTCGCATGGCTTTCGTTATACCGCGAAGCTATGCACTTTATTGGCATGACAAATAAAGTAACCATTCTCACATATGTCACGATTAACTGTTTAACTCCTCCACCCAAAGAGAGAAGTAGATTGTGGGAAGGAAGACATTCACCACCTCACTACAACTTGACGCCCTGTGAATACCTGCCTCCCGGTAGTGAATTGCAGTGATCTTTCTGGAAGGCACTAAATCGTTTGTTGCGCACCCAAGTTGGTCATTGCAAACATAATTTAAAGAAATATTAGGGCATCATAGACCTGTTTGACACCCAGTACAATTGCAGTGCTCCTGATCAGACTATGCCCCATATACTGGAGTATCCCAATTGTCTGGTCACTTGCACCCTTGAAAATCTGAATAACACCTCTGACACGGCAGTAATCGCGGCCTGCTTGGCTCAAGTGGCATACATTATTATTATCGATATGAAAAGAAGAATTCAAATACTCGTAGCTTAATAATGTAAAGCCATGTGGTGGTCAGACCTCTAAATACTACGTTATTTTGTAAAAATTGAGTCACATGAATAATATTTTATAATTTATCGTTCCCACACCTATCACTTTTTTTAAAATGTACTATTTTGACTTCGTTGCTATTTTAAATGTAACTATGTAGAAATAGACATTATTCACAACAGAAATATAAAAGATAAAAAAAATAACTAAACAAATACCTAAATGTTATGGGAGAATGTGTGCATACTACTTTTTTTATTATTATTGGGAATCTCTTAGCATGATAAAAAACAATAGAAAATACACAAAAAGTAAAACAGTTTTGGGGGACCGAACTCAGGGACAGCGATTTGCAAGGCGACCGTCGATCCATTAGAACAATATTTTACTATTTATCGTTCCCATACCTATAACTTTTTTTAAATGCACTATTTTGACTTCGCTGCTGTATTAAATGTAACTGTGTAAAAATAGACATTATTTACTACAGAAATATAAAAGGTAAAAAACAAAACTAAACAAATCAATGTTATAGGAGAAATGTGCATACTGCTTTTTTATTATTATTGGGAATCACTTAGCATAACAAAAAACAATAAAAAGTACACAAAAAGTAAAACAGTTTTGGGGGACCGAACTCATGATCAGCGATTTGCAAGGCGACTGTCGAACCATTAGACTAATTATTTCGATGACAATTACTCCAAAATAGCCGTTCTAGTTTAACATGATTGACTGCTTCGCTCCTTAAAGATATGGCGTGATGATATTATTTTAGAAATTCAATCCGCAGCTATCTACAACATTCTTACATAATATCTCGTCTATTTCAATACCGTGAGAATTTGTAGAAGAATACGAACATAATGCAACATTGCTCATCCCCCAAAGCAAATAGCGTGATAATTTATAGCCTAAGTTTTAAGTTAAGCCTACCACTATACATTAGTGAAAACCGCATTCAAATCGGTTGAGCCGTGTCTGAGATTAGCGTGCACAAACGCACAGACAAACAGACAAACAGACAAAAATTCTAAAAACTATATTTTCGGCATTAGAATCCTTCCCCGACCTCATAGCAATTACTTTTTTTCAAAAATATTTAATGTACAGTTTTGACTTCGCTACGATTTTATTATATGTATAGATAAAAAAGCTAGCTAGCTTTATTAGCTATGATCGGTAGGTATTACATACATTTGTTAAATTTCAATTCTTTTTAATCAAAATCATATTTGTACAAACATTTTCATGCAAAACACAAATGCGCGAATACACTTGCACGAAAGACATTTTCGCAAAGGAGATATTGCGCAAAATCCGGCAAAATGAGATTCCATACAGACAACATCACGCCTGTATTCCCGGAAGGGTAGGGCAGAGGTGTATACTATGTAAATTACATCCACTTCCTTTGTCTAGATTATATTTATCATAAAGTCATACGACCGAGTTAATCCACTTTATGTAATTACACTACGGTTGTACTAAAAAGGATCAAGTATGTTTTTTAATTTTAAGAAAGCTCTGCCTCAACTGCCTCGTTAGCCTAGTGGTCCTCAGCACGACTGCTACGCTAGAGGTCCTGGGTTCGATTCCCAGGTCGAGCAAAAAGTGTTTTAGGCTTTTCTATGAAATTCTCAGTAGCAGCTCGCAGTTACGATTTGTGCCCGGTTAGTGGCAGTAGGCTCGCCCCCTATTACATGAGACCTAAATATACCGGCGAACTGTGGGTGTACATTGGTATACCTCTGCCTAACCCTTCGGGGAATACAGGCGTGATGGTAAGAAAGCTCTCGTAAGTCTTGTTTGTTTTTATATTAGTACCTATTTTAAAAGGAAATAAATATATATGGCAGATGTGAGTGGCAATGCCGGGAGGGGACGCCCTAGAAAAAACCTACCCTCACCTTATTAGTGAGTTTCTTCAGAAAGGTCAGGTGCGCAGTACTCGTAACCGGCGTGCTTGTATGACCTATGAATGTGCACGAGGCGAAAGGAGTATGGAAGGATCGTAGCAGGTGGCGTTCTGTGGTTTCTGTCAACCCCCATGGGAAAAAAAGCGTGAGTTTATGTATGTATGTACCTATTTTAATAACATATGTGTGTGTTGTAAACACATAAAAACATAAGGACATGGTGTTGACATAAGAAGTGAAACAGATTTAAAAATAAATTAAAAGTATAATTATTATTTACAACTACCTCGTTAGCCTAGTGGTCCTAAGCGCGACTGCTACGCTAAAGGTCCTGGGTTCGATTTTCAGGTCGAGCAAAAAAGTGTTATTTGAGTTTTACCATTTTGTGAACTTATAATAAACTAGCTTCTGCCCGGGACTTCGTCCGCGAGGACGTTTCCACGTCATTTGTTACTGCTCCGCTTCATAATGTCGTAGCGTGATATTAAAAAGCCTATGACACTTACAATTAACGAAGCTTTCTATGGCCAAAATATTTTTTTAAATCAGTTTAGTAGATTCAGAGATTACGCCTACAACCTCACAAACTTTACCTCTTTGTATATTACACATTTTGTATATTACCATACATACTAGGTATACATAGTAAGTTGAATTGTTAGATGATGTACAAAACGACCAAAGTATAAATAAACATAAATTTTTCGTGATGTGTCTTTATTGTCAAAAGTACTCGCAGAAAAGCTACTAAGTACACTTCCCATCCTTTCATAAATTGTAGTAACTAATATGACATTGTTTGCATGCAATCGAGGTAAGTACGCTCATAATTTCTCATAACTAGCCAAGGTGTGGCTATATACGGGTATTGATTTAGATTAAGACACCAGTCATGCGAAAGATTAGGTCAATTGTTCACTGCCAATTTGATAGCATTAGGTACGCTCATACCATATGCTTTAATTAGCAATCCTATTGTGGTCTCTGGCTAATTACGTAATGTACTATTTTAATTATGATTGAATTGCCCCGTTGGTCTCGTGGTCGCAAGTGCGACTGCTGTGCAAGGGGTCCAGGGTTCGATTCCTAGGTCGAGCAAAAAGTGTTATTGGGTTTTTACATGAAATTCTCAGTAGCAGCTCGGAGTTTGGATTTGTGCCCGGTTAATGTCAATAGGCTCGCTCCCTATTACATGGGACCTAAATATACCGGCGAACTGTGGGTGTACATTGGTACACTACTGCCTAACCCTTCGGGGAATACAGGCGTGATGGTATATTTTTAATTGCCCCGTTGGTTTCATGGTGGCAAGCACGACTGTTGGGTTCGATTCCTAGGTTGAGCAAAAAAAAGTGTTATTCGGTTTTTCCATTATGATTATTTCATTAACAGCCTGGAGTTTGGAAGTTGGTGGTGTGACACTCCAGTGTCTCGGAAAGCATGTAAAGCTGTTTGTCCTGCGCCTGATCACTCCCCAGTGGTGTCGGATTGCCGTTCCATTGGACTATGAGAGTTAGGGATGAGGGAGTGCTCCTGTATTTGCGAACACACTTGGACACTATAATATCTCCTGCGTACTTGGCTAGTCTCCATATTGAGATTAGCCGCTGTGACCGAAATCGGTCTGGAGAATACATTACTCTTGTAAGGTGGGTTTGTCATTACGGTCAAGGTTGAATTGCAGCCCGAGCCGTGAGCGACAGCGTAGTGCGAGGCGTAAACGATCAAAATTCTTAGTAAAAAAAAACTGTATTAGTGAGGTATTGTAATGTAAAAAGCACTCGTTCGTAATATACTGCATTGTGACCCTAAATGCGGTGCAATAACGGCCACTATACGAACAATTGTGTTTAAAAAATAATGATTAATACTCACATAGGATAGAGTATGTAAGGATCGTAGCAGGTGGCGTTCTGTGGTTTTTGCCAACCCCCATGGCAAAAAGGCGTGTGTTTATGTATGTATGTATTTATGTAAATAGATAATATTGAACTTAAATAGATTAAATCAAATTTTATATTATTTATTAAGTATTTGCGTCCACTTCTAAAGACGATAAACCCACGATAACTCAGATAAGCTTGTAATGAAACTTTTTATATGATTAAAACAAAAGAGTACCTACCACTTTACACTCTCGAAATTAAAATTGTTATACAACTTTTTCGTGTAATAAATCCGGCTTACAGTATTTGTACGAGCGTAAAAAATAAAATTCGGTGCACTTTCATAAAAGCAAGATGTCATAAACTCTGTTATGAATAGGCGGAGGGGGGGGGGGGGGGGGGGAGGGCGGCGGGTACGGTGTAAACATGCTGTAAAAACAAAAGTTTCAGTTACGCTATCTAACGGATACAGATATAACCCGCTCATGCATGGATCATACATAGTACGTTTGCCTAGATTAAACACAATATAGTCTCGCTGGATATTGTTTTACATTCTGTTCAATAGTTTATGGTACACATAAAACACCATCACGCCTGTATTCTCCGAAGGCGTTAGGCTGAGGTGTACCAATGTACGCCCACGGTCCGCCGGTATGTTTTAGGTCCCATGTAATAGGCGGAGAGCCTATTGCCATTAACCGAGCACAAATCTTAACTCCAAGCAACTACAAAGAATTTCTGCTTATTACTGGGTTTCTATTTATTACTGAGTCTATGGTACGCTTTATTTATCAAGCAGAAGAGTAATTGTGTCATTCAAATTACTTGGAATTGTAATTGTTTTGTCTATCTGATTTTGTATTCAGGGGCCCGTACATTATGTGCAATAACTTTAGATATATAAGACGGGTCAGTTATCAACTTTGATAACAAAGTCATTTACGAATCACCCTTTCAATCGGATCAATGGACAACTCTGTACTTGCAAATTGATTACAGAAACTTTGGATCCCGATACCATTTCAACTTCATCTTTTGATGCAAGATACTTCATAACTTTCTGGAGAAATTCAATAACTAAGCTTTCCAAAGGACGAAATTTGTCCAGCGTTGTTAGTCAAGAAAACAGATTGTGATTGCGAAGGTAGGGATACATCAATCACATTTACGAAATTAAACTTTCGCTGTCGCCGTTTCGTTAATACTGCCTAGGTGCCTAATTGTAAAATTCCAAGTAGGTAGATATTTGTGTATATGCTCAACAATTACATGCGATTACTAAGTAGGCCACATTATGTTTTCCAACCCACGATAACATAAAATCGTCATTACAAATGTCTAAAACATTTTTCTTCATGAATATCCCTCGGTTACAATTTCAATCTTGTCTAAGCTGTATATTACATAAGTGACAAAAAAGTTAGGTAATGCAAAGCATCGCCGACTTATGACTAAATGCCCCCCGTTTGGGGAGACGGCAGGCAGGCAATATTAATATCTACATACGTAATACGCTCACTTCGTCTTCATAAGTCGGCCACGTACATATTACGCAATTTTTATTACGTTCCGGCCTACCCCACCCTTCTTGAGGAATTTACTAAACAAGAAACTGCAATTTCCTGTGACTAATTCATTGCTATTATTAATCTTGTGGGTTGTATTCTTATTTTCTGTTGGAATGTGGTCAAATGTTTATGTGCTTGACCGTTTACGTCGACATTTCTATGGTCTTTTTATGTATGTTTTGTTGTTTCATACCGATTCTTTTCGGGTAAGAGGAAAACTTAAGATTTGATGAATAATAATACAACTATTTGTTCAATATTATCATAATCAGCATACAATGAATTGCTGATAAAGTATAAGGTTGGTTATAACTGACGCTTTTGTTTGTCAGCAGAGGAATTTACTCTACATAGTATAAAACAAATTCGCTTCCAGCCCTCAGTTCCTTTGTACGCTTAGATCTTTTAAACTTTTGATTTTAAACGGATTCTAATGCGGTTTCCATTAATAGGTAGAATGTTTCAAGAAGAAGGTTTTTACGAATAAAACATACGCTACGATAACGCTACGACTAAAGGGATCAGGGTTAAAGACGTTACTGAACGCGGATAACACCGCAAGGTATATAGTTAGTATTGTATTATCAAAACCTACATATTATTATTAGGTCGGTCTGTGGTTTCTGCCTACCCCTATGGGAAAAAGACGTGAGTTTATGTATATATTATTAGGTCGAACTGTATTGTATTATATTAAAAACACGATACACGTTATATATCTTATTAGTCCTTCTTTAAAAAGTACCGTGCAGAAACACAATGTTTAATTTTTTTAACACGTGCAATGCTTTGTGAACGATAGATCACTTTGAGTATGGGACACACCGGCGCACTGTACATACATTGAGTTAAGTGCCACTTAGTTACTAGCTACAACATTTCTACCTGCGCGGTGCATGTGTAGCAAGTATGATGGCATGTCTTCACTTATGCAAATATTTTATACAGTGCAGTATCTAATATGGGTGATAGTAGTCTGTTTTCTGAGACTGTGGAAGTAATCAATATATTAAGACCGTGGGTTGCACAGAACCATTCAAAACCAATTCATTTTTTATTAATAACTATTTTAAAAAAAATGTCTTTTCTTTCTCGAGCTTTTTCTATTTTTTTTTTGTTATCATTGATATGTTCCGCTATAACACTTTGTATATAGAACCAGCCTATTAGCCTGTCCCAATGCAGGGCAAAGGCCTCTTTTTGTACAGAGAAGGCACGAGCATTGATCACCACGCTTGCTCAAGGCGGATAGGCGATTTCAGACTTATATTAATTACAAAAGCCCAAGTTTCTTCACGATGTATTCCTTCACCGACATCAATGATGTCCAAGATAAACTTAGAAAGTACCTACGCATTAATTGAAAACGTCATATTGGTACTTGACTGGTTTCAAACCCGCGACGTCGTGCATGTCATTTACATAACAACAACAAAACATTGTATTACTTTACGTTATTATTTTTTAAAGCCTGTGTAGTGGAATGCAGGTGACATTTATCTCGTTACATTGATTTACAGTTGGAAGTGCGCGGTTTATGAATACTACAAATACTTAATTATAATATTGTGTGTGTAAAACCTTCCGCATTGCATTAATCATACAGTATTATGCGGTAATAGTAGGTATTATTGTATAGGGTGACTGGTAACTTGTGACCGACACTTAACCACATGATTGTACACATAATAACAAATAATTTTTGCATAGAAATAATTTTTTTTAATTTGTAAACTGCTTGACCTAAATTTTATCAGCCCCAATATATTTATAAGTAATTATTGTATTGAGCACACCACAAATTAATTAAACATAAATACAAAGCAGTTCCACTGCTTGAATTCCGAACGATTAATTTCACGTCAATAAACAAAGAGAGAAACGAAAAAAAAAACGGAACTTCCGCTTTGAACAGCTCATAAATAGAATAAAACCTCGATCATTTTTATGAAACAGAATTTTATTTATTATTTTCGTTTAGAGCGATCAAGTGTGTAAAGAAAAGAGTATCGCCAGAGATTGTTGGCATAAATCATTTTTCAATTCAATTTAAACGACACAGTGTTGTTGTTGCCGATACGCGGGAACTCGCAAGGCGGCCGCGACTATCAGTGGATACACCATGTATTTTTCTTGCCCATTTATTACGAAAATAAATATTTTTATTTCCAAGGCCTTCAAAATATACTATAGTAGGTATTTTCATTTTATTCTAGCCGAGTCTATTCGCAACTAAACAAAACTGATTTAATCGTTGTTTTGAAACTTGGTTTTGTATTTACACAAGGCGTATATTGGTTTCATTTAAAATTATTATATTTAAGTACTTGTGTTTACTCTTTCAATGTTGGTTCTGCTTTTCTCTCAACGGTATGTAATTATTTTAAGCTTTATGGTGTATCATTTCGTAATAAAAATAAATAGGTAGGTGCGATGTGCTATCAATTGTGAATAGTTTTCTTTTTATTACCAATTTGTAATTAATAAGTTATCAAAACTCATAATTCAGTACACTTAAACAATAGTGTCCTACGCGAATAGTCATAGTAAATCGCGACTTAAACTAAATTTGCATTTCCTTAAACCTTGAATGCAAGGTCCACTCTATTCTAACGAGCCCCAAAGCAATTTCGGCTTGCAGTTTATCAAATCCAACATTTAAATGACCAAAGTCGGCTTCTACAAACAACTTGTTTGGTTGATAGGATGGCATCGGGTCGTATTGCGTTTGTTTGGACCTATAAATCTGTCTCTAACTTCTTGTTAACGCGTATCTAGTGTTTCGGCGTTGGCGTCTCGTTTCGCAGACGCTGGAAAACCAATTTTAGTATATTGCATTAAAAGTTGTTGCCAAATGCAGTTTGTGTTGATTTTCCCGTTTTCTCACTCCAACAGCTTTTCCTACCACATGAATACGGGAAAGTCCGACTTACACAAATTGGAATTCACTTACCTAGCGCTGTATATTAGAATCAAACGGTAATGGAACATTTTGCGTTTGATTTCCCGGAACTCACGTAGAAATAAAATTTTGCTGAACGGATTTTTATTAACAATTTCAACAGTCTGAATTTAATAATTTTAACGTTATATGTATGTTCAAAGCATTAATATAAATAAGTAAGCATAAGTAAATAATAGTTTTGTACTCAGTTAATTTCAATTTACAAAATAGTTTATGTAAATATTGAAAAACCTACACGCATCTATCTTAATTCGAGGCAATGTGTCTCAATACAGTCGTACGATCCAATATGTCGTCGTGAGTTTTATCTATCATCAAAAACGTCCCACTTTTACTGGCGGGCGCTAGTTCACGGATAATAACATTCAATTTTAGTCGAAGTATTTACGCGTCCCCGCTAGGTCCCAACGCGCCAGATATTTATGGAGGTCTGTAGCAGCCTTCCCAAATTGAAATACATTAATATTTTACCATAAATGCGACACTTTCATGCGGAACATAACGTTATCGTAATTGGATTCTTCCTTCAAAACGATAAACGTCCACATATCATGTGAAAACTACCATTTAAGTAATTACATGCGAGATATGAGTTATTTATTGTATTGGACTTGGTAATTTTTATGTAGGTAAGCAAGTATTTAGCTACACTTTTCAGTGTAGCGTAACTAGGATACCTAACAGAGGAAGCAATGAACTTCAATACTAATAAAAAAGAAGCTTCCAAGTATATTAATAAAAAGTTCCGAAGGATGGTAAGTTAACGTGAGTTTCGTCAAAAAATAGGTCTTTGTTTTTGCGTCAGTATTACTATTTCACGCAACGTTTACTTGTATTTTGTATTCTAGGCCACTTCCTCATGAGAAATTGACGAACCACCCAACTGGTAGAGACACAGGTACGCTATTAAACTTAGGACCCAAAGTCACGGAACGATAAATAATGCAAGACCTATAAAAATTCACGCGTGTTGTCGCACAAAAGTTCAGTGAGTTTGTAGTCGCATGTGAAGGTACACTTACGGACGTCGCGCGTCGCGCTCGTACACTCGCCGCCAATAATGTTGCGTTCGCAATACTTTTTAATACAGTAATGGTTTGCTCATCCATTCAAATACGAATGCTCGGAGAGATCTTTTTATCTCGCGCATAAATCGAATTTGCGTGTGTCGAGATATCCCACAAAGATGCAAGTAGAAATTCCTTTGTGTTGCCTATGTATGTAGATATGCTGATATTGGGGATATAAGAGATGAAACTGGAAAAGAGCATAACTCTGTCTTCTCTGAATCGGGGTTGTCCCAAACGATAAGCCTTACCTACGTCTTCATTTCAGCAAATTGGAAGATTCCTGTAATGGACCGTTTTATAAAATAGCCTCTTTGTCTAAGGAAATCGATTGAACATACCTTGAATAAGCCCTTTGTCCGTTGAAGAAAACCCCTAGAGATAACAGAGAAGAATACTTTTATATCGGTTATCCAGCGGCCAGTACACGCTTCTGATAACAAAGGTGAATTAAATATTTTCTAGAACATCTCTTGACCTGTGGTTATGCTAAATTATTATGTACTTATATCATAAACTTAAAGTTTGTCTGTTTGCTGGTTCGTAAGAGCTTACTACTGGTCCGATTCTTAAAATATCTCAAATAGGAAGCTACGTTATCCTTGTGTAAAAAAAGAATACATATTTTATCATCAAAAAAATTAAGATCACTAAGAAAATTGACAAGGATGAAGTTGTGAGCAAAATATAGTTCTAAACATAAAGTAGAAAATCAAGTATCATGCCTAGAAATAATGTCAAACATACCTAATTCTACTCAAATTATGTGTATGGGATTAAATTTTCACGTTAAACAAGGGAAGGAAACAAATTGTAAAAATACTCATCAGCGAGCAAGCTGCTTAAATCATAATTAGCACGGTAGGATCGTGTGACGGCAATTTTCTCATTTTCCTTGCAAAATGATTCCAGCGAAATCGTCGTAAATATTTTTGTCTCTTTTGCTAAATATTTCACTTTTATGCCAAGACTTTTGTAATCAACGTATTATTGTGTTTGTTAATAAGAATTTTATATCCCATTTCCACATCTGAAGAAGAAAATGACATTCTCTCGAATATCTACCATGGTATTGTTTGAAGAAACAAAAGATCTAATCTTAACAAAAATAATAAAAGGAAATACGCAAAGATTTACCTATTTAGGTATATAAATGAGTAATTCGCTGCCAAAATTAACAAAACCAGTTCTGATATTTTAGTGCGAAGCTTCTTCTTATAATTACAGCGGCTAACAACGTCTTCGTCTGAGAATTTCCAGAGAAAAATACTAGTTTCAAGAGAAAATGTGCAATATATTTTATTTTTAAGGTCAAACAGATCCGCCGCGGAGAGCCATTAAATCACAATTAGAAGTAATGCGGGTGGATGCGTGAGAGGCGACCGGAGGCTTAGCGGCGCGGGCCCAGGCCGTAGGGCTTTGTTGGACTTACCCTCTTGTCTTTTAATACTTATATTTCACGCCTCCAATAGCCATTGTTGCTAGAAATACGTCTTATTAAAGCTCCTCTCATATGAGCTGAGTAACGTCCGAATTTATCTCCATTCAAGACATTGCTAGATAAAACTTTATTATAGCCGTAACATTTAGGTTACATTTAGAACGGATAAGTAATGAGACGGCGCTGGCTATTTCGGCAAATGTACGTGATGTAGCAGACAATAAGATAGACGTCTGAGGTAACGACCATATTCCTTGAAAGCCGTAGGGTTATTGAGAAAACGACGCCTCGACTCGTACGTCCCAATAGTGGGTCCCATCGGTCGGCTCAACAATATTAGAGGTCGTAAGGACCGACGCGAGGACCATCCGAGGACATTGGACAAGGTAGACTCGTGAAAAATCGTACGAAAGAGAAACTTAGCTAAGTCCCGATAGTAAGATAAACGCGAAGTAGAGATTCTTAAAAGACTTATTACGGTCGAAAAATTATTGAGTATACGCACTAAATCAATAGATAGCATTTTATCTAAAAACTAGAGTTATTGCCATTGAGATAAATTAAAACTTCGGCGGTCTTAGAAAGTACGAACAGAAGGGTTTACAGTATCAGTGAACTTGGGAATTCTAACACTTTAAACTGACTTTATTACTGAACGTTCAAAGAAATCGGGTCTAAAAATATATGTATGACGATAATATCATATGCATGATAATCCATTTAAATAAGATACCTAATGATTAATTTCTTCCCAATGTCTAACGAGGGTGGACTTGAAGCAGAATTAAATTTCTGGAACTCCGGGTCTCTTTTGTTCTTTACAATCTCATTAACGAGAAATACTTTACAAATACCGTCCAATTCACCACGAAAATCTTATTATCTGAGATTCAGGATTGTCTCTTATTAACGAAAAAAAGGGACAACGATTGACCGGGGAGAAGCACCCACAATTTAACACGAATTAACAACCACAATGGCTTGAAATAATGAGTGGGGGAGAGGCCGAAGTTTTCTGCCGAACCCTCGGCAGGCTTCCCAAGATGGTGATTGATAGATCGAGTTAACGTGCGAACGCACTCGCGGTAATACCGATTATTGCGTATTGATTCGGTTTTATCTTTTCGTTTTCCCATTTACATACTTATTCGGGGCTCTCTCAGAGGTCAAGTGTGAATAAGTAAGTCTTTTATGTAAGTGTGCTTCTTTTGCAAGTCAAGAGAAAACACTCTTTATATCGAGGATGCTCGATGATTGGCCACATTGTTGAACACGGTGGAGCGTGTCGTTTTATTTCGGACACAATACAATTGGAAATAAAATACAATTAGAAAAACAAAACAAATAGAATTGAAAATGTTTTAGCAAAAAAAACATTTCCTTTAGATTTTGTGATTCAGTAGAATTTTATATACAAAGAGAATTGTTGACAGAAATAATAAAGTGAATAAGAGGTGACAATTTTCCATTGTAATAATTTAATATATTTGGAAATTAACGTTGCATTTTGGTGTCTGCAGAGAAATGCAGAGCTCATTTGCTTATGCTTTGCCTATATTTTGCCTAATAAACTTAAAAATAATTCGCAGTGGAAAACAAAATCAGCAAAAACTCCTTCCGAATCTATATTCATCCGTTTCATTAACTTTCAACGAGAAGGTGGAGGCATTCATTGGTTCAGACAGGTCAATCAATAAATCAGTCGTCACAGTAGCCATTAAGTAACAGAGCAATCGCACATTGTTTGAATTCAGTGCAGCGAGCGAGTCCACTCGTCCGGAAATGAAGAACTATTCATTGTTGAATTCCAGGGCCCTGTTCAATAAAACTGACAAGGCGACATATTTGACATATTTTTCGACAAGTTCTGTTTAATAAAGCTGACATTATTACATGTCATGCAAAATTGTCAGTGCGCAGAGTGCTTATAATAACGAACTAATACGGATCAGAAATCGGCTGACTTGCCTTGGATTTTGTATCAAGAAATCACATAGGCTGATACGAAACAGTGACCGGGAGATACACATATTTTCCTTTTGTTTACGTATAACTAGCTGTATACCCCGTGGTTCGTGGTCTTTGGTTCCTGCTCCGTTTCCGTTGATCATAGCGTGATGTTCAATACATATAAACCTCCCTAATGAAACAGTACATCTCTTAATGAAAGTTAAAATTAAAATTCGGTTTGTGCTTTAAAAGATTTAAGCGTACAGAGGGACAGACGGCAGGATGCGACTTTGTTTTATACTATTTAGAAATGAAACAAATACATATTATTCGCTGCTTTTTTATTTAACAAGTTTTTGTTTGAATTACGTATTATATAAAGATGCATCCATTAAAACTTAGTATCACTCCATCAAAATGTAGTAGTACACGCATAGACATCTTTATTGTGTTGTATTATTTGAGTACATTATTAGAATATGTATATTTATACGTATAGACGAAGTAATTGTCAAAGTATTATGTAATGTTACATTATGTTAGGTTAATTTCATAAATTAGGGATTATTATTGCAGGTCAATTTATTAATATTTTCAAGGAAAGGACTACCAACCCGAAGTAGTAATAAAAATAATCGTAGCTCCGTACTCATATTGCTTTTTATCTAATTCAAAGAACTGTATTGTATTTTGTGCCAGCACAATGAGCAACGCAATTCTAAATAAAGTAAAAGACCCCTAAGTTACATCATTAGACGAAAATTGATTGGCGTTTTGTTGTTGCTTGTAAATTTCGGAAAAATAGGGACACTTTTTCCAATTACCGTTTGTTGTTTTTGATAAATTCTTGTTCATTAAAATACTTTTAAACGCATTCGTTTACATGTACAAAATTAAATTCGATTCTGGTTATTCGATTAGATCGTAATCTAAGTTTAGGTTTGCTACCTAAACGTAGATTACGATCTAATCGATTTAATTGTAGGTTTCTTTAATATGTTTTTTTAATGATAATGTCATTTTTTTTGCGATTTAATGTAATTTTTAACCGACTTCAAAAAAAGGAGGAGGTTATCAATTCGACTGTTTTTTTTTTTTTTTTTTTTTTTTTTTGTTTGTTACCTCGAGTTTCCCGACTGGGTGAACCGATTGTAATGATTCTTTTTTTATTTGAAAGCTGGTGCTTCCCGTGTGGTCCCATTGTCACCATTTCAATATCTGATGATGGGATCTTGTAGAAATCGGGGGAACTCTTCAATAAATAACAGCAGATTAACCGCGATTGTTGCTATAGCATATTTAAGCATTGTTTACACCATCACACAATATAACATCACGCCTGTACTCAAGGGTTACACAGATGTATGGATTTGGATGACAAGAAGTTGATACTAAAAAGCAAGAAATAAAAAACCGGTGGCTTTATTTCTGTTTGTTGTTTTGTATTGCCACCGACTTTCAAAGCTAAAGTTATTTTTCTCTTTTTAGTTTTTGAAGGCGGTTGTAATTTTTTTGTAAAAAAGGTTTTTATTTCTCGCTTTTTAGTATCAACTTCTTGTCATCCAAATCCGTGAAGAAACTGTCATGCTATGTAAATTAACGAGACACCACTAAAAAGTCATAAGAAAGCAGAATATGCGATTCCGTTTACTTGGATGAGAATTTTTTAAATACAACTGTATACATCTGTGTAACCCTTGAGTACAGGCGTGATGTTATATTGTGTGATGGTGTAAACAATGCTTAAATATGCTATAGCAACAATCGCGGTTAATCTGCTGTTATTTATTGAAGAGTTCCCCCGATTTCTACAAGATCCCATCATCAGATATTAAAATGGTGACAATGGGACCACACGGGAAGCACCAGCTTTCAAATAAAAAAAAGAATCATGACAATCGGTTCACCCAGTCGGGAAATTCGAGGTAACAAACATAAAAAAAAAAAAAAAAAAAAAAAAAAAAATACAGTCGAATTGAAAACCTCCTCCTTTTTTTGAAGTCGGTTATTTCTTCTTTAATTTCTAATCGAATCGCACAGTTTGTTATCCAGAAAAGCATTTAAATCTTTGGTTTACGTCCGACTGTGTATTCACCGCTGAAAACATTTTAGATTTTAAAGCTTGCTCACACAAAGGGAAAATACGCAGTCGTCAAACAAAATGCAGGCCTTTTTTCGCAATGATAAAATAAAAGCAATGAAAATAAATATTTACTTATGCAATTTTATGTATTTTGTGCAAACAAAACTCCAATAGGGTAACACAACATTTGGGTAAATATTAAAAAAAAACCTCCTTTTTATATTAAAAAAAAATACTACGAGTACCCTGTGACTTTGTCCGGTTGAATGTCGGTCGTAGTCTTGAATGATACTTGCCTGCAAAACTGACCATTAAAATAAATTTAGTTCGGGGTTATGTTTTTTTTGTGCGGAGACCAATTCCAATTTTAATTCTAATATAAAAAAAAAAAAATTAAGGAACAAACTTTACCACTTTGTAATATTAGTTTAGACTAGTAAAATGTGCCGAATATGTCAAAACTTGTATTTTGGACATTTACTGTCTCTAAGGTAAAACCTAAGATTTAATGAGTGGTGAAAGTTCAAAATTAACGACAATCATAGAGCATTTCGGACTTTTGCCATTAAGTGTTGATAAGTCTTAGGTTTTACTGGAAAATCTTATGATTTACCGCTGTTTGGGTTTTTACAATAACACATTCATATGCATTTAGTAAAAAACTGTTATTTTGACATTAAAACAAACACTTCTATTTAATTTATTTGTATACATTTACAGTACAGTCACGGCAAGTAGAAAGTTAAGAGAATGCAGTATGTTTCGTATTGCGTCTTCTTATTGGCGAATATTTTCCGTGACGCCAGAATGAGCGCGTGGGACTCGGGCACCGAATAATATATTATATTGCAAGAAGGTATATCACGGCGGCGACAGGTGTGCGGAGGCAATCCTCTTTTACCCTCCTCCGAGCTTTTCGACCCCAAGAAACCCCTTTTAAGTAACATGACTTTTAACTTTGTGACCCATCTTTGCTTTAAAGTGCTCAGACTTATCCAATTCTGGGCGCTTATTACTGAGCTTCCGAGGCGTAATTTAAGCGGAAAATCAGTGCGTTCCAGACCATAGATCACAGTAATGCTCCCTTTGTATAGATTGACGAGTATAAAGGATCATAATTACTGGGTTGCTTTTATAATGGACTGACAGGTTTGTGGTAACGAACATCTCATTATGTTTCTTGAAGATTAAGATGTAACAAAAATTGCTTGACTTCTGAGTATTTTATGCTTTGTGATTATTTTAAAGTAAAAATTCATATTGTAATTTTTAAAAGCTATAATTACGCTTGAAACTCATGCTTGGTCTGTTATTTGGAAACCAAATTTAACAGCTGTAAAAAGACACCGGGATTCCCATAGTTGCGATATTTTTTTTGTTTTGGAACCGCTAGTTACGAAAATATTGAAAATCAAAGTTCAAATTTTATGGTACGTATTTTTTCGAAAACAAGTAGTTTTCAATGTTATAACTAAAGTTTAAGCACCCCCATGACTCCTGTATATATATGACGCATATATGTGTCTTTTTATAGTTTATATTTAGGTGAAACTGGGATTTATTTATAATTTATCATCATCATATCAGACACAGACTTTCCAAAAGTACCGGATGGAAATTGTAATTAGTCACAAAAACAAAACAAGATGTTAAATATATCCTACTTCAGATAACCTGACCAAAACCACCGCCGTTCCAATAAAAATATTCTAAAACATTTTGCTTTAGCAAACTAAAATTCTCGGTACTAAAACTTTATTTTGCTAGGTAAAAGCTACCTGCTTTAAAAACGTGCATTGTAAGCCTTGGTTTAGACAACAGCTTATAAATAAATAAACAATCTTTGATGGCAGAGAGTGTAGCCTGCAGCTATTTTATATTATTCTGTGGACATATTTTCGGCGGCCATTTTCCATTGCCGATCAACCCTTTTGACAATTTATCGGGACATCACATTTTCATACAAGCGGGTGGCACGAACTACGCGACCGCGCCTCATACATATTCAAATAACGGGGGTTGTACAAAGCAGAAACACGCTGTGCCCCCGACGTGTTAGAATTACAAAAAAGTATACCGAATATGCCAACTGATAAACAATCTATATCGTGATAACTTTACAGATACCCATCTATGTATTACTTACTTTCCCGCGCGGGAGCCGTATTTGTAAATGTTTCACGTATTTGCTGACCCCTGCTTGGAATATAAGTTAATATATATCTATATTGTTTTAAAAGACTCGTAGAGAAAACGTTTCTAACTTAGCTGCAAACCAAAGTGCATATTGACATTAATTTACCATACAATGTTCGTTGTGGGAGTCTGTTACTAATGGGACATAGCCAATGCATAAACGACTTATAACTTCTCCGTAAAACAATTCGCTTTTATTATTTTTCTTCGCTCTGAATGTAGCCTATGGTTAAACTGAAGTCAATTAAAACTTGGTCTTAATTTTCAAGTTACGTCTTTGCTCTCGGTCGAATGTTAATATCTACTAAATTATTTCTTAAAGTTGATTTATATTCAAATAAAAGTGAATCAAATTACTGATTGGAATATACTTTACGATAGCTCTTATCACAGTTATCATTTTTTGTTCTGGAAAGGTTAAAAAAGGAATCGAGATATCGGCTTCTAGTTTATGTTTTGCTGTAGCTGAAAATTATTTAACATACGTACATACATACATATATACATACATACCTACATACAAGAATTTACAAAATAAACAGAGGAGGGCTAGGGCAGACCATTTTCACAATATTGGGAGTCATAAGAGTCAACAAAAGGCCCCTGATATGCGGCTACAGGAGTGTTCTGCTCGGTACAATAAACACTACGGGCCTATATTTCCATAAGCCCTCCCTGACTTGCGCACGATGCAGATTCATTGACTTACCTGTTTACCTAGCCATATTATGTATGTAGAATCTAGAGGTAAGTTATTCTGAACTTTCAATAATAACAAACCAAATGGATTTAATAACAAATTATCTAGGCCAAATACTATATTGCATTGGTCATTGCCAAGTAACTATGAAGGCAACTGCATTCAAGTCAAAACGAGAGTACGGTAATATTTTCCAGTCTACAAGTCAGTGAATCGAATGTCACACAACTAATCGTATTTTTTAGAATCGAGAAGCTGAATTTAATTTATACTGCCCGCAAATCGAGCGCCGCATATTTAAACGTTGTGTAAAAGATAACAATACCAAAATTTGTGACACCATGAAAATAAACTCTATATAGGCATTATACCTTACGTATAGGTACCACACGACGAGATCTCGCTTTGTAGTGGTAAGGCGGCATACAGAATCTCATATTCATCAGCTGTTAACTTGTCGCTCTGATCCCTCTATTATTAACAATTAGCTGTAAAATCCAGAGTTAATAGGTTGAAATAACTAGTTATTATTTAAACTCCATTCTTAGTTTGAAATTCTACGGGAATACTATAATATTGAAACGTTTAACAGTTTGTCTTACCAAATCAAATCATTATGCAAAGAAGGTAAACATTGGCTTTACTTATTCAAATGATGAACTCACAAAAACATTGTAAAATATCTCTAATATCTCACATCTCGTTAAGCAATAACTTTACAAAGTTGCCAAATATACGGCTTGGTTCGACGATGACGTACTGAGAGCCTCATAAAAGTCTATAGCAGTTTTCAAACGTTTAATGGACGCCTTTCGCTCGCGTGGAATTGTATTCCAACTTTTAGCGGCAACTTTGAATTTCGTTGTGGTTTTTGTTTTAAAAGTAAGTACCGCATTTTCTTACATTTTTCCGTCATTCTCCGCTATATAGAACTTCTTTTGTGCTAGTCTTTACCGTTCCTGAATGAATCCTTACAAAGTCCTTATTTAAAACGAAGAGGCGATCCCTGGTTGTTAGGTAGCAAAGCGTCTGAACAGATGGTATCCTGATAATATTTAAATAAGGTTTGTAGTAAACAACAAGCAAAACATTTCTCTTTAATGTGATAAAGTACAAATATATTTTTGTTTTTATTTATCAGTAACATCGTATCTGCCAGCAGAACTAAAATAAAACTACGCATAACGAGACGCATATTGCTTACTAAAGTTTTATTTCTGCACTTATTTTTTTTAATTTCATCAAACGAGCTAACATTATTTTTTCACAAACAACTCATTGCTGCTCGCGACTTTGTCAGTGTGGAAGTAAAACATACTACAAAACATCTCCTATGACATTCGATAATTGCGTAGCTTTCTTTCAGTGAAATAATTTGTAATAAAACCCATATTTACAGAGATTACAAATTCTTACAAAGAATAAACATACCTTACCTATTTATAATATTAGTATAGAAGTTCAGACTAGCTCTTGCCCGCAACTTCGTCCGTGGAGCGTAGTTATGACAAATATATCATACTTGGACATTCAGCACAAAGGAGTCAGATATTTGTTTTGTAATCGGTCCCAGTAATTTGTTTATTATTACTTCTTACAAACAAACAATTTCACCTCATCATGGTCATTAGTCTAGATCTTACTGTAGTATATAGTGCAGTATTAATATTATACAAATATCAAACTTCTACCACCTTTAAAAAAAAACCTCAGATCGAAGTACCAATGTAGCATTAAAAAATAGATAAACGTGAATACACGTAGATGTAACTGTCCACCCACTGGATATAATTTCTTAGTTGACTTTTACGACATCCTTGGGAACAGATGGGGTGACTTATTTTCAGGTAGGGACTCCTTGGCGCTATGCACCTTCTTTTATTTTGATGTCTTTGTTTAATCGTGGCGTGAAAGCTTTACGGTCAGCGATTATAATAACGCTGAATAAGTGATTTATGCGCCTAGCTCTTTAAAAACAAATTTGGGAAATGTATTTTGTCTTGTTAATTTTTATTTGTAGGTATGAATTGGTATTTCCAAATATTGGATGACATATTTTTTTACAAGTCTGCAGATGTGCCTACCCTGACCTAATTGGTGAGGTTCTTCAGAATGGTTGGCTGCGCAGTACTCATAAAGGCAAAAGGAGGAATGTAAAGATCGTAACAGGTGGAATTCTGTGGTTTCTGCCTACCTCCATGGGAAAAAAGGCGTGAATTTATGTATGTATCTATGGATGATAACTTGGATTTTTGAATCTCTTTAGTTATGAGTATTCATTTCAAGTCCTTATCAGTTCAAAGTCATTCGGTGTATTGTTAAAGTAAATAGAATAATGTTGCTGTCATCAATTTTTGACAGAAATCATAAATTTATTTATTTTAATAATCTTTGGAAACCTTACAGCTGATCTGATAATATAGTACGGTTGTAAATGACATTAATAAAGCAAATCAAAAGTTTTCACAAACATAAAAGTAAATACGGAGACATAGATATGGTTATTGAGTTCTAAATAATACTAAAACCCAAAATCAATATCCATCAACGTTTTACTTACCATGTTACATCGAGAGTATAGTTCCGATATTATTTACCTCTATCAACACCGCCATTATGTTTGCAGAAAATCGACTGAAGGCTCCTTTGTAAGTTACCTATACTTTGACGTCCATTGTTTTGTTTCAACCCGTCTCTCAAAGCACCGAGGTTGTAATCCATAAATGTACGTCGAATGTGTGACCATTGTTTGCGAGGATAGTGCTCGGATAATATAATTGATAATGTAGATTAGAACAACGTTACATTTATCTTTGTTGTTTGAATTGGAATTCAAAGTAATAATAATTTGTACCAGAAAAAGGAGGTAGGTAGTTATTAAATAGATACAAGTCGAAATATACTTGTAATGAATTAAAGAAGACAATAGCATTTATCTATAGTAATAAATTAAGAAATATCAAATTACCTGTACAATATTATTCCGACAAAACTCTACTTAAATTTCACGTTCAACTAAAAACTGAACGTCCAATTTTACAAAGATAAAAACAAAACAGCAACGAGACTTGTATCGAAAAATGGAACCCGTTCTCTAATTGTGGCCACATGCTCTTTCATACACCGTATGTTTGAAGGAAATTGCGAAATAAGGCTTTCGAATAAGAAAATATAAACAATGGATGGAACAGAAGCTCCCTCGTAAATCCAATAACAGAGAAGACATTATCAGGCGGTGAACGCCTCCACGGTACAGAATGTTTGATCGTAAAAAAGTGATAGGTATACCCGATAAAATTATAATCATTTTTGTCTATGTACTATGGTATTTGGTCGTGAAATTTTATTACTAGCTAGGTTAATATCTGTTAACGAGGTTCCTCGAATCTTTTTATGCCGAAATGGAGTAATATTGAGAGTTATTATCGTGGCTATAATAGTAAAAATAAGAGTAGATATTATTAATATTACCGGTTATTATTTTACTATAATTTTTGGGCATAATGTAGCATTAATAAAGAATGCCTATCTATTGTTTGTTTATCTTAACAATACTTAAATAACTAAGTTGTATTTTTCAAAACTACAGACACACATACTTCTTTACATATTCATAAATATCTATTAAATAAAAGTTTTATAATTTAATAATAGCTTCGCTTTTGCGACAATCCTCAAAATAACGAGCTATATGGCCAAGCGACGATAAAGCCGGTATCTTTGTCGAGTTTAGGTACGTACTCATGTAATAGCAAGCTCCAAGTTGTAAAGAGAGCAACGTCGAAAGCAATAAAATGACCGATAAAATTGGTTCGCCGTCCAAAAGAGGAAACTTTGCATACGAAAAGTACCTACAAACGAACATTACATACTCTATATACGTACATGGAAATGTTAATACCCTATTTGAATCGAGTACTCATACAGAAAATGTATTTTATTTCGGTTTAACATTCACACCTGCAGCTTTTTGGCATTTATTTGGGGAACACATCAAATAAAAGCGGCTTACATAGCCATATCATTACACACACAATACTTAATACGTATACCTACTTTTTTATTCTGTTGAATAATATTCCATTTACGTAAACATCTACGTCCGTTTTTTCATAATCAATTTTAACAAAACCCCGTCGATAAACAATTAAAATTTTCGATTCACATAAATAAAGATAAGAATAAAATTATAGACAGCGAATAATTATAGATAGAATACCGCATTTACAGCGTAAACCCACTCGTTTACCATACAAAATGAACGTTTGATAAAGACAATAAATTGGAATAGGAATGGGCACAAAATAAAATTAAAACTGTGTACATGCACTGAATCATGGGGTCAAGTGAACGTCCCCGGAGGATTTGGCAACCGATACACGACTGTGCACTTAGGGGCAGGCAGCTGGCCTGTGGGTATAGCTGCTGATGTAATAATAGGCTTATATCTTAGCACCCTGCGATTGATGTGCTTATGAATGGTAGTATTATTGTAATGGGTTAATTCAATAGCCCGTTTCGGTTTATGGAATGGAAATCATTTCCCCAAAATTTTTATGCCTAACATCATCTTGGAAATAAAATTTGGCGCAGGATCCCATGCAGATGATTGGTTTGTGGTTTACGCATATATTTTTGAAATCGATCAATATAAATACGTAAAATAGAAACGTAGATTTTTGGAGCCATGACATACCAAGTTAAATAACATGTCAAATGTAAGATGAACATTTATTTTATTTTATTTAATAGGGAAAACCAACATACGAGTAATTTATTAATTAGGGTTTTCTAAGAGTTCATAGATCTTAGATCTTAAGTATTACAAATTATCGGTCACGGTCTTATGCTGTCGCCTGTCTCTATAGTTAGTAAACCATACAAAGAATAATATGGAACACTAGGTACTCTTGTTAAGGAAATAAAAATATATGATAAGTATTTAATGTTTGAATAATAAATAAACACTCCTGGAACAAGGACTATTTAACACTTCAATTAAAATCGTATTGAAAATATAGTAACAACTTATACAAAGAAACACTAATAGCAAATGAATTTGAAAACATTAAAATAAATTATAGATTGCACAAAAATCTCTGGATGCTTTCGACTGAGTGTACTGCATAGCGGGGTTCCACACCACGCTGGCAAATTCTAAGTGCCTCCTAACTAATGCATTATAAGACGGACTGGTTCTTACAAGCTTAAACCATGTCCCAAAGAGGGTACAATCGGGTGGAAACATCTCTGATATTTCGAGAAGTACTCGAGCACTCGACTAATGTCGAGAACACTTGTCATATCAATAAGCATCGAGGAGCCATTTACTTAGGAACTGTTTAAAACCGCCTCGCTTCACAACCTCAGGCTATGAAGGTATCCGTTGAGAATAAGGTGCCGATAACAGCTCGTATTATATTGAAATTCTGTGCTTTAAACATATTGAAAGCTATGACAATGTTGTGAAGGTGTGATTATCACACCATATTATACGTATAAGAATTAACTACACTTAGGACAACTCACACACGATATCTGATCCCAAGCTAAGCAGAGCTTGTGTTATGGTAACCAGACAACTGATATACATACTTATATAATTTATAAATACATACATATTATAGATAAGTTATATTTATTATAATTATATTTAAAAAAAAAAATATTTATTTCTTGCACCCAAGAAAGCGTTGTTCGTTATATGTTTGTTTGTTTGTTCGACTCATTACTTACATATTCTAATAATCAAACGAGCAGGGCATGGCGTTGTAAATGATTTAGAACTGTTTTGGAAGCAAAGCAGCCCAGTATGAGCGACCAGTAGCTACAAACGAGAAGATTCTTTTCTTACAATCTAAACAGGTACTTACTTACAATATAACCCTTAAGCCCCCATAAGTACTCGCTACCTCTGTAGCGGTAAAATATTCAATAGGTTTTACCAAAATAGCGAGGTGTCAAAAATATCCATTATTTACACAGTCCGTGACAGTAACATTCGCAATCCCTTCCTGTTTCTCTCTTCGTTTTACAAAATCCTGCTAATAGTATATTAGGTATTCTGGGCACGCCCTTTCCCTATTACAAGGTACAAATACAAAGTGACAATCTAGAAACAAAACGTTTGTAAAGCGTAACCTCGAAATTGAAACCAAATAGAGCGAGCTACGTAATAATACTTTCACGAGATAATAGCTTTTTATAAGAATATTTTTCTTTTACAAATCTATAATAGTTTAATTAAATTGTTTTTTTATCGTGTTACTTTACCTACTTCATTCACAGTTTAGTGTATCTATTACAAACGTGAAATCTGTTTCTCAATATTTACCTCATTAAATACTGTTGTACCTACGTGAAATGGTGAATTTTATGCTATCGTTTGTTTTTCTTTTATCGAAAGGAAAATGAGCGTTTAGACAAAAAAAATATAATATAACAGCATTTTAGTGTTAGTTATTATAATAGAGGTGTGCGACGAGGCGTCAAAGCGTCCATTTTAAATGCAAATAATGTTCGTTTGAATGTACAGGCAGGTTTCCATTAAAAATTAATCCAAATCCTTTGAAGACTGGTACTAAGCAGGCCAATGGTTCCGCTATCTGTCAGAATTTATGATAAAAGACCTCTTTATCACCTTTGTAAAGTGATAAAGAGGTTTTAACCAGACTATAAAGGTCATTGAACTACAAAAATATTTAATTTTAAGCTATATCTCCGTGTCTACATCAAAAGTCTCTTGCCTCAAAATATCCGAATTCGAAGAATCCAGTAGCTGAGTAAGTTAGTCAGTTTTCCGGGCTTTAAATAGAATTCTTTTAAAGCAATCCGTTCGGCAATCGATTTTGGCAGACAAAGATGACTTTACGCATGTAAAATTCCGTCCTTTCCGGGCAGGAACTGAACGGTATTAGGTTCTACATTAAAATTGATTGCACGTGTCCATATCCTTTTTCGGGACTCATATTCTGCAATATAAAACGAAATGAAACGAACCGTATTGAACTACGTTTTTGTTTTCTCACCAGGAAAAATACAAGACTAGCTTAAAGCGGCTTTTTATGCTGATGGTATGCTCTTCAATTTTTTTAGCTACTTTTTTCCTATTTCTTGTTATGTTTTCCAAAATTGTTTACCCATGTGATACGAGTGTCAGTAAAGGGCTGTACAACAGATGCAGTATAGTATCTATTATTAGGGTCACTGATGTGTAGTCGAATTAACTTTATCACGGTCCAAGATCCCATGCATTGTTTTAGTATAGCTGCTATTTAAGTTTTATAGAGTCAATTACTAAGAGGAGGGTGCAATTCCCCAGTGATCTAATTCATTCAAAAGCTTTGGCTATGGTTATTTGAATGATGGGATAACATATTTGTTTGGGTATGTATCCACCTATATTAAATTTCAGTAAAAGCAGAAAATGTGGAAGACGTGAAAAGCTTCCTCAAACGAGTCAAAAAACATTACCTATTTTATTTGTTGTAACGTATTGAACATTGAACATAACGCGCCTTCGGTGTTGTGTTCAATTTGTTTGACAAAGTGATCGAAAGCCTCCGCCGTGTTCGATTTTGAAACACCATTTCACGTGTTATTGGCATCGACAAGTGGAGTATATGTCGCCACAAGTGCTTACACACAAATAATTCAGGGACGTTAAACATTCAAATCAAACTTAATAAATTCAATGGACTGATTGCTATTAATGATGTAGATATTGGCCCGGGCGGTCGACTGAAACCAATAAGCTTGCTGACATCTTTGGCTGGCGAACAAAGTTTTGTAATAATACCGATTTCTAGGTAATCCTTTATTAAAAGATGGATATTACTCTGTATTACTGTTTTCAGGTCAACTGATTTATAACCCGTTTCGATAATTGAGCCTTTTAAAAGTTGCCCCTCACTCAGCACTTGAGTTTTACTGGAGTGAGCAAAAATGAGTTCGAAACAAATCGATTAAAAACGAAATAATAACAAAACTATTGAGAGAATCAGTCTGATCAATCAATGTCCATTAGTTTTTTTTCCCTATTAGTTTGTAATACCTACGATTTTTATCCTTGGAATTGGTATACTCCACAGTCGGAAAAAGGTATCTAAATTATTTATAAAATGAATTAATTTACATAAATATTTCCCACTATATTATTTGCGAGTAGAATCCTATCTGTTTGCTTGTTAACAAACATAGTAACAGTATTTCTTAGAAAACCTTTTTAGTTTCAAACGAAAAGTATATCTCGATTTAACTTCAGTACTAGCCATCTAACAAGCGGGAGCGATCTGTGCAAGACAGTGATGACCCGGACAAAAGAAAAGTAGCTTATGTTCTGCAACTGGCACACCTGTTCGGGTGAAACGGACATGTTTTGAAACAAGGTGATCATGTCTCTGGAACTCCGTAAGGACCGTTCTTTTAGTTACAAGTTTTTTCTGTGTTTAACTTCAAACGATTGCCAACTTACTTTTGATTTGAATTAAAAGGTAAATATAAATAACACTGTATAAAATATAGTATAACCAATCAAATGGAAGCATTACTAAAATGATACGTGGTTTACGATGCTCCAATTAATTTTAACAACGATGATAATTAAGGGAGCAATCTGCATGATACACTAGCCAAAGCGACACCAACCCCAATGGTCAACGCTAAATTGATTTTCAGACTAAAATAATGTGTAGGTATTACCAAATAAATGTGGTAAAAACGTTGAAACGTAAACAAAATACTTTTGTGAGAAATTTTGAATAGAAGTCGATTAACGAAATGGGTATATCAAGTGAATGTGAGTCGATATCGTAAAGACTTTCAGTAGACATATCTCATGCTGTGACGTCCTTGTTGAATGATGTTTGTCCTTCTAAAAGGTCAAGTGCGTGGTACGTCCCTGCGGTCGCCCACACGTCAGAAATGAATACGTAGTAAAATAAAAAGAAAAACTGAAATGGCACTTATTATGTGTCTCTAAGATGCGATGTTATAGTTTCTAATGCTTAAATATTAAAAAAGCATTAGGTTTTATTTTAAAAAGCTATAATGACCCGTATATGGTTTGTCATAAAGGGTAAAAAATGTGTGTTGTTTCTTCTATGAAATTAAGCTCGCCTCCTACATACCGGCGAACTTCGGGAGTACATTATTACACTTCTGTCTAACCCTTCGGGGAATACAGGCGTGATGGTATGGTGTTTAATTTTGTTCGACATATTCAAAAAGATAAGTACTTGTTTAGGATAGTTACTGATTTACGAAGCTGTTAAGTAAAGAATCACATAGAACACTATCCAAGCGATCACGTTTCACACTTGACTGATATTTATTTTATTCATGGATACTCCCACGTTAACTTGTGATCAGAGGTTCGATGTTCAAATTCTCATTACAGCGCCTTGTCAACGTTGAATCCAAATTTATTATGTATCGAGAATTGACCACACGGTTGGCGCAGTAGCTGAGCGATTTGCTGTTACGCTGCATGTAGGGAGTTCGATTCCCACACGGATCAAACATTTGTATGGCCTACATGTAGTTCCGGGTCTGGCTGTTTGTGTGTGTGAGTTAATATGTTTGTAAATGCATCCTTACAGGAGAAATTTCTAGTGGAAGGCAACGTTTCTCAAAAGACAAAGAGGTACAAGGAATAGGTAATATAAATACTGGGAGAAAAAAAACAATCTTCAAGGTGAGGTTTATTATTTCAATAACAAGTTTCTCTTCATCTCAAATACTGGGGAGTTTTGAAGGGTGGGTACTTTGGGGCTGTCTATTGAATTCTAAGGGAGTTCATCGTACCGATAGTACGATGATTCTTGAGTTTTAAGGCTCAACGTATGCCATTTTTAATTCTGATTCTTTTATTTTTAATTTAATTATACTCATACAAAGTACACGATTATCATCGAGGGCTCCGTACAAAAATGATGTATTAAAAAAAACTACTTACTAGATCTTGTTCAAACCAATTTTCGGTGGAAGTTTACATGGCAATGTACACCATACATAATATCAGTTTACAAAAAAAAATATTAGAAACCTCAATATCATTTTTGAAGACCTATCCATAGGTCACAGATAGAGACACGTATGGGATAGGTGATGAAAAAAAAATGATGATTTTCAGTTCTAAGTATGGGGACCCCAAAATTAATTGCCTTTTTTTTCTATTTTTGTGTGAAAATCTTAATGCGCTTCACAGAATACATCTACTTACCAAGTTTCAACAGCATAGCTCTTATAGTTTCGGAAAATGTGGCTGTGATATACAGACGGACAGGCAGACAGACAGACAGGCAGACATGACGAATCTATAAGGGTTCCGTTTTTTGGAATTTGGCTACGGAACCCTAAAAATCAGTTTTAAACGTACAAACATAGTAATCTCGAAAAAACAATTTAAATTACATTACCCGAAAATTTCTTTCCACAAAACCGGCTTTAGCTTCATATATATTTTATTCAGTATCTACTTGTTACATCGACAGCTCAATAATCAGATTATGTTCGTATCTCATAAATATCATGTTTTAATCTGCACACAGAACAAAACGAAGCGTTGGCTCACAATAAAGGAAGCTTAATGTGTAGGTTCTGTTTTCTTGTCACGTTTTTTGGCCGTTTAAACGTCCCTCCAACAAATGGCTCGGAACATAACTACATCGGCGACCGTATACCTACTAAGAGAAATAAAACAGGCGAACAGAATAGATACACACTTTTTGTCTTCGATAGAATTGTGAAAATGTCCTCCATTGTCCTCAGTTTAGGCGTTCAAGGAAAATTGAAATGATTGGACGAATTAAATAGAATGGAAAACACTGGACGTTTCTTTGGTGTTATTGAAAATATTTACACGAATGCTAAGTGCGTTCAAGATCCTAGAAATTTAGCCCAAACTTGTTGGTTGGGTATCTCTTACAAGTGATTAAGTATAATTCGCATCAGCAAGAGGGAAGAGACTCTTTATTAAATTCGACTTACAATACGATAGTCCTTTTTAGAGCATAATATTAAAACAGGGAGATATTTACTAATCTCAGCAAAATAAAATGATGTTATTTTAATGATAATAACTTTAAACATCGAATAGTTCGTTATCTCAAGTATAAAGCGGTGCTTTTAGCGATAACTACATGATTAATGTTATTAAGCGCTTAATATTTGAACAAAATAAATGAGATTTCTCAGTAACACTTTGAAAACATCATGAGCTTTAGTGATACAAGTCGGTAAAGTTCTTGATTGCGATCGAGGCCGTTTTGGAGTAGACAGTGTAATTATAATGCTTATCCGTTTCATGCGACCTTTTTATCACACTAGAGAGGAGGATTTTGGACAAAGCTTTGTGGAAATAAAACTAACAATATTTTTACAAATCTAATGTTTTTTTTTTCATATTTAATATACTTAGTTTAATTCACTACAAAAAGCACTCCAGTTAGTGCTGTAATATAGGAAAAACAATCGCACGTGCGTAATACGTTTCATTATGACCCACTTTACGAACAAGAGTGATGAAAAATTGATTACGATACTTGGAATAAGCCTTTCACTGATTAAAATAATTTGAATTTAAACTTTATACTAATTGTATAATTGAAATACAAAATTCGCTTAAACTTTATTCAGGATAAAACAGGACGATGTCTAAGATAAATAAGTCGGGAAGTAGGATTGTAATGTATTCATTCCAATCTCATCCTAAATCCTTTTTGTTATTTTCTGTCCCCGATCCAGACGTCTTTGGAAGGAGCAAACCTCCAAAATTGCAATCACGCAAATTGAAAATTAATGGACCGCGAAATCCAATTTTGCATTAAAGCTTTCTGGTAGGTAAGTAGGCACTCGCCCCAGCTTCGCTCGGAGTGGTCATGGTATCATACTTATTTATGGTTTTTGAGACAAAAGTGAACGAAAAAATTTCGTGTTCTTTTGCAAGTAGGGTAATTAGGTAGGTTTGTTTTGCGTAAGCTGTGGAAGAAGAAGAAATGTACTTAGAGAAACAAACTACCGAACTGTTTTGTATTAAATTGGCATTATTTCCACTTCTGTTCATAAAATGTCATGTAATATAATATTTTTCAGTTATTTACAAATACAAATAGAACTAGGGGTTTATGTAGGTTCCGAAATATATACTATTTCTGAACCTATCAAATCATAAAACCCCCAGTTCTCATTTCGAAGTGAAGTTTTATGAGAGATGCGTATTTCACGGGCCATCAAAATAAATTGAACGTGACTTCGGCCGCTTTGCCGTCACGCCACTTTACACAATAAAATATGTATTTTTAATGCACACTAGTGACTAGAATAAAAACCGTTTATATTTTGACAAGTTATGTGTAATCCTATGGCAGATATTTTTTTTATTGTTTCATTAATGTTCACTTTTATTATTACGCCACCAGCATAGAATTTGTATTTCAAAAATGTTATTAATAAAATGCTGTGTGTTATGAAAAATTTATAAATTGTTATTTAAAATTTATGGAGTATCCTCTTAAAAGTATAACGCACTTTTAGAGGGATTTTTGTTTTCCGTGTTGCGCTGACGTTCGTTTTCCAACTATAAAAGTATGTGTCAAAAGTAAGTATCTAAGTAAAGAAGATTGGGGTGTGGTGCCAGAAGACCACCACCGGGTCAAAATAGGTAAATGAAAGAGATTTATCATTTTATTTTAAGAACTGCTAATTGCGAGTTGATGGTGTTAAAAGCATTTGTGAAATACACACTATTTCTTCAGTTGTGAAGTTGATTTTTTGTTGTTTAAAGTTTCAAAATATTAACTAGGTAATTAAAGTGTTAGTGGAAAAGTAAATATTATTGTTAATTAAGCAGAAAATGCTCGCTAAATAAACAAGCAGTAGGTGCCAATTTATACTTCGTTTACATAAATTGATTAAGTGAAACCTTCGTCCAAGCGATCTGTCTACTTCGTAAATAATATGCCATGAACATACGCACACGTTCGTTCCTTCGACGATACCCTCTTAACTCGAGGTCGGACCCGAGAAAAGTGTCGTTTACCCTCACGTTATCTTCAAGTTCCAATGTCCAAATTCGTTTCATTTCGTTACAAGTGAAATATAGTTAAAGTCAAAGACTAGAACTAAGTATACGACACTTCCTACGTTTCATTGGGCCTCAGTTTTGTTGATGGACATTTTGGATTTAGCCAAGTCACTGCGGAGTGATATTACCTCCACCCGTAACGTAGTAAAAAGTGTTTTTTTTTTACAGACACGGTGTACCTAATCCTAAGTTAAGTGCCCGAGATTTCATAGGATAGCTAGGTACAAAGTCTTTTATGAAAGGAAAAACTATTTTCTGTGGGAAATCTTTACCTCGTCTTTATTTTCTTATCTTGGTTCAGCACGCTTAAGCTTTAAGAAGATTCAGCACTTGGTGTATAAACTATTATTCTCATTGGAAACGAAGTAGGTAAACTTCATTTGGAATTATAGACTTTTACAGTGACCTACTAGCGATTCTTAAAGGCGAGGCTTGGTCCGGCCAATACTAAAAGTTTTGTTACTGACTAGATGTTTCCCCTCGACTTTGGTCTCATAAAAATCAAGAACCTATACCCCAAAACATAGTCAATGGCACGCGGCAATAGCTTAGCTGTCAAACAGTGCAAGATTTTTTGTAATCGGATTGGTATTTCCTGAGATTACCTTCTACAAACAAATAATTTTAACTCTTTATGATCATACAGATCATAAATAAAACGATTGCCCCCCTGATCCTACTAAGGATTATGATCAGGGGGCAATTCGACTAACATTTAGGAACGATCGCAATCTAATATCTGTCTCAGTCTGTCAAAAATGCCTTTAATTTACTAACATTTGGGACAAACAAGTTGAGACGTGATTGCGGCTACATTTTCAACGTTTTTAATTAGTACAATTGGCCTTCAGGTAAACAAAAGGTCCAGTACTGGCCACTACTATGAACGAAACGTTACAATAGAACGGCGAAACTCGAGGCTAAATAATAGTTTCCCGAATTGATCAATCTAACAGGTTCAGCTGCGCTTGCTGCATGCCTATGGACACGACAGACATGTTAAAACGACAATACCGGTTGTCAAATGAATATGTATGACAGTCGTTAAGGGTATTACTAAATAATAGGCCTGTTTCTGATAAGCTGTTAAAGGATAAGCTTTGCCGTGACTGTAGATACTCCTTAATCATCCTTAGTATTATTCATCATCATCATCATTTCAGCTTGATATTATAATTAGTTTATTTGTAAATTAAAAAGGTCAGTATCGATAGCTCGCCATTCAAGTGTCATATTTAGAGTATATTTGGTGTGTGTGTGTATTTTGTGTAGTAATATTTTGGTCAGTCTTCTTCTTAGCGTATCGATGAAAAATATTTATATTTATTAAACAATATAAGTTTAACAACTTAGAGAAAGTCCGATTTTGGTCTATATTAGGTAATTAAACTTCTTTTGTGTAAAACGCGCCGACGGTGCAGTTCTCTAAAGTAATAAAGCTAAGCATGTTCAGTTGCATGTCATGTCAGCTTTAGTACCTACCTACACGTCATTAGCATGAGCTCATTGTCGCCTAAAGTACATTTCTGTGTTATGCCTAATTCAAAAACCATGTCTGTGGTAATTAGGAAACATGGTTTGGGCTGGTCGAAAAAAAGCTAAATGGGAGAAAAAAAACTTTGTATTGTGCGGGAAATTAGTGGGCGTTTTCAAACCTATGTCGTACCTATTGATGTAAATCGAGGCTCAGAGTAATCATTTGTGACATTATGCGAATAAGGCTAATATTACAACGAAATGTGTAGAACTAATCTATGTGTTTGCTTTCGTCAGGAGTTCAACACAGTATAATGTGATTTTACGAGTACAACTTTGACGAACAAGGTCAGCAAGCTAATGCTTGTAATCTAAAACTTCCAAAATCTAGTCGACAGATCCAGACTGAGATAGGAATGCGAGCGTTCTTAAAAATAATAGAATTACCCCTTAGTGGTACCTAAAAATGATTCGAATGAAGGTTGTGTTTAGGTCGGCCATTTTTGTCTAATGTTACAGTAAATGGAATACTCTATAATCTCATAACATAGTATTATTTTAATACAAGCTACTGCTCACGTCAAATTTGATATATTATCCTACGGGAACCGTATATATCACACTAATATTATAAAGGCGAAAGTTTGTATGTTTGTCTCTTCTTCACGCTCAAGCGGCTGAACGGACTTGGATAAAATTTGGCACTGAGATAGATTGTAGTGTGGAATAACACAATAGGATATTTGTTTTAGGATATTTATTTTTATCCCGAAAAACGGACGGTTGTTCCCATGGGATAATATATCAACTTTGACACGGAGGAAGTGACGGGTAAAAGCTAGTTTTAAAAATAAAAAAGTATTCTATGTGTTATTCCACACTACAAACTATCTCAGTGCCAAATTTCACCCAGATCCGTTCAGCCGTTTAATCGTGAAAGAGTAACAAACATCTATCCATCAATCCATCCCCACAAATTTTCGCATTCATAATATTAGTAGGAAGTAGGATTACTCTTTAAATTCCACTGCTGGATTTATAACTTTAGGCAGTGAGCCGAGAGTTGGAAATCCAACAGAGCGCAAGACAAACTAATATTATTATAATCCTGTTTTAAGAGATGGTCCCCAGGACCGAGTATCTTGGTATACACACAAACAATAAACAGTCAGTTTCTACCATAGCATTAAAGGTTCATCGATTTGCGAGCTCGGTACTCGTAATTACTGATCATCAAGTTCAAGTTATCTTACGATGTTACACAACTTAGGTAGAACAGACATAATTATAGAACTAGAGCAATTAAAGGTAGAGCAATGTGTACGGTTAAATGAACCCGAGAGATGTATGGTCCGCAACAAAAGTCGATAAACAATGTTACCTTTAGGTACATATAATGTAAAAATACACAAAATAACACAATTCACTGCATTCGGAATTTTAGACAGTACCTAAGAGTTCATTTTATACTAATTTTAGATCCATTTCGTATTCCCTTTGAAAATCTGAAATGTTAATTTACTTTTGTTACTGACTGTAGGCTCTGTTTCAGTTACAAACTGGTCGAGCATGTTTGTCAGATGCATAATAATACGACCCTATTATTGTACCACTGCAGGGTAAAGGCCTCTCCTCATACAGAGAAGGCACGAGTATTGATCACGCCACCACGCTTGCTTCAGGCGGATTGGCGTTTCAAACTTATAACAATTATAAGTCTGTTCCCTCACGATGTTTTCCTTCATCGAAGTCAGTATATACTTATACTTAGAAAGTACATAGAAACTGAAAAAAAAGTTACATTGGCCCGGGTTTAAACCCGCAACTTCCTACATGAGAGGCAGGCGCCTTAACCACTGGGCCATGCACATTAATTTTATATCGTATACAAATCATAAAATATATACATAAATAAATAAATAAATAAACGAATCTACAATAATTCTCAAACGTCATTTCATCAATATGTAAGCATAATGACATTTGTTTTTCACATTATATTTCGTAGCGTTTCCTTTTATTATTGTTCCATATACCGTACCCAATAAATATGAGATATATCTAGTGGGAATGTGACAGTATTATCATAGCAATATTCCATGAGCACTCCCCTAGGAGCGAGGCCGGTTATTACTGTGTGGCACTTAATTAAACGGACTTTTTTAACTGTGTTATGTGAGTCCAGCCTTTTCAGTCTAGGGGCAGCAAGCAGAGGTTTAAATCAGAAGTACCTTTTTAACATACACATAAACTCACGCCTTTTTCCCATGGGGTTAGGCAGAAACCACGGACCGCCACCTGCTACGCTGCTGCTTTTAAACAGAATTAATAAGTTTCCAAAATAAAAAAGATCATTTTCCTTTCCTAGAAATGTTTATTTTAGGATAAAAAACGTCCGTGATAAATGAAATATTCCCTTTGGTCTACGTTATTGTGTTTAAATATTGTACAATCAATAAATAATATGTCCGGTTGGGGGTAAAGGCGTGACAATTAATATTCATTAAATTCATTTGCATATTAATGTGGTAGCAAAACAGCAACAAAAATGGGTTAGTATTATTTAATAAGCTTTATTTGTTTTTTTTTTTATTTCAGGGTTTAAAACAAGTACAAACATTAAAGAAAAATAAGGCTTTATTTCTGAGAAGTATGGATTCTACATGACGTTTTCGAATGATAAGGTCGTCTGGATTTTCACAGAACTACCTACATATTTTCAAGTGACCGAACAAAGTTCAAGAAATGTAACACGACATGACGCGTAGCCAAGTTATTTGCTACAACAGTCTAACTATCGTAGCAGTGACGTCGTAGCAGCAGCTACGGCGTAGCAAGTATTCTTTATTTCAAAGAGCGCGAGTGGCTATAATTATACATTTTAACACAACAAAGATAAAAATAACCCTCTTTGATTCAGTCTACGGCGACGATGTGATGTAGATCCTTCAGAATCTACTTGATAATTCCATTAGGGAAACAGATAGATCATTGAGAAAATTATGCAAAATCACCCAACTCTGTTTTAAATCGCTATTAATACCCGTGAGAAAAAGATGACTGGCGAACTGCCCCCGGCCCGGCTCATACAACCACTGTACCTTTTTCAGAAACATCATTAAAAAGCATTCAATGGTTCCGCAGAGAGATCGAAAGCATATCGGAGCCAATGTCTTAACGCTTTTAATGATAGAGTGTACACCAGAGAATATGAAAACTATGAAGATATAATTGTGTTTCAAATTAAATTTTTAAAACAACCAGTTTTTTGTTCATAAACTATGGATTACGAAGATTTTTATGTTTGAATAAAAAAAAATCTGCTCTTTGGTTTTTTTGTAATGTGTGATGTTTTCTGATAACTTTTGACAACTCATTTAACCCTTTTATGAAATTTCATTCACTACTTATCAAACAATTATAGTTCCACTGAAAAACTAATTAGCAAACCCTGCCTTTGTTCCACCTGCCTTACAATGTGTATTGTCATTTATTTACCGCTCATAAATAACGACCCTTACACAGCGACGGTTACAGCAGTTACGCCCCAGTGGACAATATGCCTTACGCAAGTTAATGCTTTGTGCCAAACTGTGAGTACCCACAGTCTCCAGATATTCATAATTAAATTCTAGTTAGGAAGTAGGGACGCCTGTGGCACAGAGTAGCTTTTCAGAAATGGAATTTAACAATTCACACGAAGTTCCAACTAGAGACGGAGAAACCATAACTAGGAATAATAGCATATGTATAATAGGTTGGGTTGGTGTTAAGGTGCGCTTAAACGAGCAATGACTTTAGTAATTAATTCCTTACAGTCGTTGCTGAAGGTATTTGGCTGACTCTGATCAAATGTTCCTTTTCTATGATATAGTATTGTGATATCTACGGTTTGATTTGCAACAATTGGCATAGTAGTAGATTTCTCGATTGACATCATGTTTGATCGAAAATACCCGGAATTAAACAACCGAGTTGCCCATGTAAACGCGCCTTAATAGGTTGGGTTTGTATTACAGTTTGCCTGCGAGTCTCCTTTGTTTGATGCTGCGGGTAGCGGCCTCTTCTGCCTGCTACTCAGCGCTCACTGGAGCCATTCGTAGCTACACTATTGTTGTCAACTTATTCCTACCTACAATTTTGGAGATGGGATTAAATGTCTTATGAGGGAATTAGGTTATTACGTCCCATTGTCACGTTATTCAAATATTAATTCTAAAGCCTTAAAAATCACGCTTCACAATAATGGACAACGATAATTTAATAACTGTATCTTTAAAGTGTATAACAGCTTAAAACTCAAAATAAACTTTAAGCTAAAGCTTAAACGCATCTCAAGTTTACAAAGTAAATGAGCATATATTCGTACATAAGGGTGCGCATATACTCATATTGCTTCAAGTACTGTCTATGCTGTGCCAAAATATGAAATTCAAATTTGGAGTGATGCACCTCAAGTCGTTACAAACTCGTTTGGTTAGCCTTTGCAGCGGTTGATATATTATATTCGTATATATGCGAAGACACGGCATATAGAAACGGGTTTAGAAAATATTTCAATGCAGATATTTACCGTTAGAAAAGGTTAAACCATAGTGTGATTTAAGAAGATAGAGATTGCTATGAGTCCTCTACGTGTGCTCTAAGATGTCTTTATAATCTACACTTGTACCTGGTTCGTGTGATCATCATCTAATTATTTTGCGTGAATTAGTTGCTAATATAGTTGTAATGTCGTGTGAATTTGGGGAATCAATCGACGTCAATTCTTTTAAAGCAGTGCGTCGTCAAAATATTTCTTTGTAGATAAGGTGTTATCTATTATCTTATACCTACAATATGTAAAAGACTGAACTAAGCTGAAAAAGTAAATAGTAAATGTAGAAAAGTTCCTAATATTGGAGAGAAACAGCTCCTTGCCGATAAAAAAGCTATAAATCTTTTCCCTTTCCCTTTGATTGAAAACAGATAACAGTTAGTAACGTGACTACAAAAGTGTATCTTGTCGATAAAACTCTAACCGCTCACAAATCGAACACTCGCACAGCCGCAACCATTGATACTTAACCGCGCATAATATTTTTGTGGAATTTGCATCATCATTTCGCGTCAAATGTCGAATACGATTTCCCTTGTAGGCACGAACAGGTCTATTTCCATTTTCAAATGTCGGCCCGAAGCTAGAGGCTCAAGTGTTCCGTCAGAATATTTGAATATTTTAACATCGACGCCAGCGCCAAAATAAAATATGAATTTATATTTTGTTGGTGAGCAACTCGATAAAAGGCATTGTTGTATGATTAGGCATGGTTGATTAACGCTTTTAGCTTTCCGATGAACTACAAGCGCACGATAAACTCAATTACGTGAGAAACAAAATCATTTGCGTCGGTTTCAGTTATAGCTTTACACAAAGTAACAGAATCTAATCTAACTTTAGAATAAATTAAGTTTGTGTTTGGTCGCCATGTTAACTGTACCGTGTGAGTTTGTGGGATGAAAACAATTTGAACACAGCCAAGGCCCGACCACTTTTATAGTGACCTCCGTACGTGGACCGAATCCAAACCGCAGGGCATTAAAGCTGCAATAGGCATATTGCGCCAGCGCCCGCGGCATTACATGCTAAATTCACAAACTTGACAACTCCTGGCTGTGTGGATGTATGCTGTACTACTAGCTACTGTCGAGCTGGTTTATACTTGCTTACTTTACAAAGTTCATTAATAATTTATTATGAGGTAATAATGTTGCAATGGTAAAATTTTCGGGATATCAAACTAAATGTATAATAGTTACTTTGCTACTACGATACCGGTAGTCCACATGCGTTTTTATTTAGTTATGCCACGTAGTAGTTTTGAGCGTATGACTAAAATTCCGGGAATTGATTGGTCAAACAAAGCTTTATTCGATTTGTTTTCCAATTATAAATAATGATGCAATGGAGCCGAGTGTTAGGCGCGAACCTGACGTACAATGAATGCGTCAGTGAATTATAAACATTTGCATTTATGGTTATACATAGCGGCATTTCAGTAAAACCCCTCCATCGTGGGGGCATTTATGAGGATTTTCCACCACGGAGCAAAAAACAAAAAGATACTCAACTATAGATATAATCGTCTTGTTAGTACATCATAAATGACTCGCCGCCGATCGAATTTCTGTGACAATTGACAATCAGCGCTCGTGACATTTATTTTTTAATCAGAGTACGTCACAATAAGATATTTTTCAAATGTTACACTTACCAATTTATGACTTTAGTAGATACGGTCCGCGACAAAAGGCGATTTACACTGTTTTACATACCATTTAGATATTTTAAAGAGATACTAAATACACAACAACACAATACACAATATCTACTCAGTAATTCAGATAAGTAATAGCTAAGAGTTTATTTTACACCCAATTATTCTTTGTTTCATTTCCTTCAATATTGTGCTCAATAATTATTTGCTTCAGATTAAAAAATCTGAAATGTTAATCGGCCTTTGTTGCTGACTATAGGCCCAGATACCCGAAAGAACCTACCTACTTACAGTAGTGTATGCCGTTTGTGATAACTGTATGTATAAAATAAATAAAACTAACAGACACAAGACTACACTACGTCGTAAACTACTAATTTGACGTCAGAATACAGAAAATATTATCATAAAGATACCAAATAGAGAAATAAGCATGTTATTAGCAAATTAAGAGCAAACGTATTCATGGTTATTTTAAAGCAAGCTACAATTGGCGGTATCTTTTTTATATTTCTACTCACCTTTTAAAATCTTTCTAATTGTTTAAACTACACTTTATTAGAGTTCGGAAACAAAAACAACAAACGCAAAGCTAAACATTCACGTGAAAGAAGGCTATTATTGTATTTTCCCGAGGCTAGCAAACGTCACTAATTTGAAGAAAAAGAGTGTCATAATTAGTAGACTCTTCCTTCGCCACACGAACGTGCAGGAAGCACTTAATTGCGATCCGACCGTCGGAAGACCGATGTACACCGTGCATAGTTTTTTGCTTCTTATTGCCGTTGTATAAGGTTCAAATTACGACAAGTCGTTTACAAACGTATTCGAAAACGGAGCTTTGCAACGTTGCTGAGTTAAAATTGAACACATGGTGTCTGTCGAGCTGCGATGACATGATGGATGAAAAATATCAGTTTCGAATAAAAACTTTTGACGTCATGATTGTCACTTCGATAGACTACTTCTATTAATATATTTTAATTCCATTAATGGCTATCGTTTTTAAGACAACAACAGTAAGAATAATTTAATAAGATTAACAGGATTAAGCCGTTTGTTTATGCTAATCTGGAAAAGTAAAAAATGGAGACAAACGTAGCAGGCAAATTAGAGGAATTAAGTCAGGATTTCAGACTAATTAATGATCTTATACTAATTTATGGTAAACGTACAACGTGTCATATATGTAGGACGCATTCCTTGTATGATGTAGGATGGCACTAAGACAATATTTTTGGAAACTCAACCTCAAAGGGGGTGAAAAGATTTTTCTATCAATCAATGGGAAGATTGATTGATAGAAAAATCTTATAACTTAGGTTAAATCTGTGTGGTGGAAGTCGCGGGGAAACTGCTAGCAAATAATATGGGTTAATGTAAACCTAAGAATGATTTTATACGCAAATTTATTATACACCAAAAGGTGTACTTTATTAAATAAGATTTTCATCTACGTATCATCAATAACAGTGGCCATCCGCCTCTCATGCATGAGGTCGTGGGTTCGATACCGGGCAAGCGCCAATGTGACTTTTTCAATACATATTTACTTTTTAAGTTTAGCTTATACATCTCTGATATCGGTGAACGAAAACGTATTGAAACATGGATTTAGAATGAATATAAATCTGAAATCGCCAATTCGCCTTGAGCAAGCGCGGTGATCAATGCTCATGCCTTCTCTGTATAAAAAGAGGCCTTTGCCAATAACGAGCTAGTAATACTATTTATTATTTATTTTAATTATCATAGGCCTATAAAAAGTTTCGGCCAAACAAGCAGGACAATAAAACGAACCTATGATTATTTTAAGTAGGAATTTCAATAACATTTCACCTAAAGATAAAGCAGAAGTACTTCCTAAACATAACGACTCCGTCCTGGCCATTAAGTACGCCAATTATCCTTCCGCACGTGAGCTGCTTATTAATAATTTTAATGAATTACAGGTTTTAATCAAATATGTTAACAAATGACGAGGTTACGAGCGAACTCCTAAACTCCAAGTTATAACAGGTACATAGGTCGCGGTCGTAACGCAAAGGGTCGCCATTCAACGTCACCCTGCTTTGTTTATTAATGAGGAAGACCCGAGACATGGAGATTTAGTAACATATTAGCTCATAAATAAAGATTGTTAATTGAACTGATATTGGTTAAGGGGTTTCGGCTAACATGGGTAGGTAAGAGGATTAAGATCTGCATGTGTCAGGGTTCGCGAATTAATAACAAATAAACGTACCATCACGCCTAGTTTCCCCGATGGGTTAGGCAGAGGAGTACTTAAAACGGATATCAGAAAGAGAGAGAGAAAATTATGATTATAAATATATCATATTTTTGTCGACTAAAAGGCAACATTAATGTGAAAATACTGGAATATGAGCACCTAAAGTTATTATAGAGCTTAGTATTATCATAATAAACACATACAGTATACATAAAGACGCGCCTTTTTCCCATTGGGGCAGGCAGAAGCCCAAAACCCCTACATACTCCTTTCGCCTCATCCACGTTCGTACACCCACATCGGTTATGAGTACGCATCCAACCGATGTGGGTGTACGAACGTGGACTTTCTGAAAAACGACACCAAAGAGGTCAGTGTAGGTCTTTCTAGGGCGTCCCCTAACTTTGTTGCCACTCACATCTGCCATATAAATAATAAACACGTCTATTGATAATCAGGAGCTACAGATAATTATTCCACCGTCGTAATTTACGCCACCCATAGCAGAATACGGATTCGCCCGGAAACTACACGAGGAAGAAACGATTGTTACCATAATATTTATTGATTATAATTCTGTGAGTTATAGCTAACGAGCCAAACGATCAACTGTGATTTAATGCAACAAACGAGATGGTAAATAATAATTATTTGCGTCGTTCATATCGCATTATTTCCCAAGATGTAGAAATTAATTAACGCAGGCAGCAATAAACATGAAATGATTGCTTTTGATTCGAAAACGTAACAACCACGTTGGCATTTCTCGATCTAATTATAGGTACTTATAATATAACGTATAATAATAATACGTCATGACCAACACCTAAGGAGGCTCTCGTTAGGCGGTTGGATCTTGATCCAATGGGTGTTAGGTGTTCGTCATCGTCTGACAGCAGACAGCTACTCCTAGACACGGCGCGTATTGTTAGGAGATTCCTTTCTCAGGAGCCCTGACCACCGGTGGCTTGGACCCTGTTCCCGACGCCGGTGGGCTACTATTTTTTATATTTTTAAATGTTTTTTTTATATTAATATTTAAAAATGTAAATAATATGTATTATAAATAAATAAATGAGAATAATACGTCATGATAATTATATCATTGATTAAGAGTTAACATTACAGGCGGCTTTGTAGTATTAAGCGTTCGTTACCTATTATTATATAACTTATTATTCGTCTGTATTTACTAAATAAATACTTATTCAGACAATAAATAACTTGCTTTAAAATTACCATGACAAACCAGAAATACGCAACATTAAAATATATATTGTGTGAAACAATTTTAAACACCTAAACTGCTGACGTGTGACAAAGGGCTTAATTTAATGTGACATTCATGAAACGGAATCGCCCACACGCATTTCTAAGTAGCTTATAAAATTATAATACAACGAAATCCGCTGCGCTCGCTTAGAGCACTGTGACACGTTACGGGGACTTCGGCACGGCGAATTTTTATGAGTGTCGCCTCCACACGACACACCAGGGACCCGGTGGCTTTTGAAACGACTGGTAGTCAAAGAGAAATGGAGATTTCCCAGTTACAAATGTGGAAGCAGTAGGTAGCGGCTGTATTTCTTCGCGGATTACTTTCTCGAAAGCACACTTGTAACGCGCGTGCCGGAATTTTTATTACTCGCGGTTCCCAAAGGTACAGTTTCACGACAGAGATACATTCGAATCATTATGTTTTGTAGCGACTGTACAAGTTACTTCGGAATATGACTTTAAATAAAGAAACAGCTCCTTTGAACGCGGCGCACAATGCTTTCGGCATAACAAATTTTATTACATGTTAATAAAACATTTAACGTCAGGACGCTTTTGTTTCAACTGAATAGATTTATGGCGGCTTCTTATTTAGTGTTAATTACTATAATGCGTGCGAATTGATTCTAGAATGGTGGACAACATTAGTCAATTAATTGCATGTGTAATAATAATTACCATCACAATACATAGTTTATAGATTGACGATTGTTGAATAATAGAATCTCGCTAAGTAATTAACAGCTGTTTATTTACACAGCATAAAACATAAATAGCATGCTCATAGCTTTTCTTGTACAAATTAGGTAGGTAAATACAACTATTTTTGTGTGGAAAGGCAATTCGAATCATCCACGTGGCTACAACAAAAGTTTATTTTAAAAGTCATTTACATATACATAATTTACACAGGAAGTCTTATGACAAAATATTTCATGTATAAGTTTATTTTTCGTTGGTAGCAAAGTCACAAGTAGTAAAACATTTACATTTAGATGCAAAAACTAGTAGTATATTTCATGTTATGAGTAGGTAGGTGCCTGTACATTATTTCTTCAATAGGTACGTAGCTATCTGTAAAGTGCCGTAAGCTCCCAACCCGTGTTAAATCACACATAAAACATGGTTCCCGCCACTTACCTCGAACATAATGCTTACTAGGTCATGTGTCGTGTGCCGGCGGGACACTTCCCAGCCCGGCGCTGCGGTGCTCCAGTGCCCAATATACTCTAATAAGTAAAATCACCCCGAAGCTCCATTACCCCTAAATCTTACCATACAAAATTTCATAACAAGTAGGTGCAGCGATCTTATTAGTTACGTAGTTACGCCCGACGCCCCGGCCCGCCTTTATTAAGGCTTGATGAAAACTTTACATCATCATATTTTCTGGATCGTTCACCTAAATTAAAGGTAATTTATATCCCAATGTACACAGGCGGTGCCCGTTCGAGCTTTATTAAACAAATAAAGTAATGAATTGGTGAGCTTTCATAAACAAGCGTGCAGAAATTTGAAACTTTATTATTTACGGACGGTAAAAGACACAATGCTAAAATAAATGAAGGGTTCAGTAATGGCTCCGTAAGGTTTGCTCGGCTTATTTACTGTGGCTAGACTTTTGAAAGTTGGGATGTTTGTAGAGTTAACAACATAATTCTGTCGGTATATTTTGCTTGAATAGGAGAAAGTTTTGCGTCAGCTCTAACATGAAATCATAACATAAAATAAGTTCATCTGATAAATCAAAAGTTTAATTAACAAAACAAGAGTGTTAAAGTTCGCGTGTATCGTTGGCATCACAAAAATGGCACATTGTGTCGGTTGCGACTGTTTGCCGCGTCGAGTCGCAGGCATTCGCGGTGCGGGTTTGAGTTCAATAGACTGTGATAGTGCCTGAGTGAGCGCAATGAAAGTTTGGCTGTGTACCAAAAATATTAACACAAATTTTAATATAATCCCTGTGTGCACAGTAGCGTGAAATTAAAAATATAAATATTGTGAGACACCGCAGCTGGTATTAATCCGAGCCGAGATTACCTACAGCACGAAGAATAATGACACACGCGCCCGCGCCGCCTCATAATATCACTAACGATGTTAGTCGTCGAGCTTCACCGTAATGTGTCGTTAAATAATAACCACATTTTACATTATTAATAATAACCAGATTTTGTTCCTCATTAGCATCTTATTCTTGAGTGCTTTGAGCTTTGTGTAAGCGATACCTACTCGACCGATTACGTTTATTATGGTTTTGTTTAGATAGACTACCGAAGTAGAGGAAAATCAATAACTTGATGCAAGGATAGTCTGAGAAAATCTTCTTTTCTTCTAAAATCTCCTACAATAATCTCCTCCTTACAATCTTCCTAAAAATCTCCTACATTCAAAATACTTGAGATGAAAGTTAAAAGAGTTGAAAATGTAACAGATAGATTCTGGGATGAATACTGAAAGAATGAACAGAAAGAACAAGATGTGATGCAGCGATACCATAATTTTGGGGGGAAAAAGCTGGGTCATGATGGTATTTCTTTAACCAACCCAAGTTCACACTCGGTCGCACATCACAGCCATTCGCGTTGAACTGTTTCACTTCAGTCAGTAGGCGTAAATGTCAATTAATTTACCACAGAACAAAGTCACGCTGAATTTCTAGAAATAGGTTTGACTTTCAAATTAGGCTTCTCAACAGTATCCCTTTATACAATCAGAATATTTAACTAATTTCCAATTATGATGAACTCCTTTGATGTTCGTAGTCTACACAGTTTAATTGGATACTAACTGCTCCACAAACGACATAAGTACGTACCTTGGTCTGCAAGTGGCAAGTTAATTAGTTACTTTTTATGAACTCATGTTGAGGGTGTGTTGCGTCGTCAACTATTTGACATCAGACATTTAAGTGCATCTTATATTAACATGACTGTCCAAGAAAAGGAGTGTAAATGTTTTCATTTAAAAGTTATGTCGTGAATGTTGAGTCCTAGGTTCGATTCGCTTTTCGGGTAAAAAGTGTTATTGGGTTTTTTCATTAGGAGTTTCTCAGTAATTGCCCGGAGTTTGGAAGTTGGTGGTGTGACACCTCAGTGCCTCGGAAAGCACGTAAAGCCGTTGTGTCTCCCCGGTCATGTCGGATTGCCGTCCCATCAGACTATGAGTATATATCATACAGAGAGTGCAACTGTGTTTGCGCACGCACTTGTGAACTTAATATTTCCTGCGTACTTGGCTAGTCTCCATTAAGTTTAGCCACCGTGATCGAAACCGGTCTGGAGAATACCTACATACATGTTACTAAATCTATCTTCTTCTTCCCTTCCAGAGCAGTTATACATTTTCTATTATTGACTTCAACTTAAAAATATTAACAACTTTACTTTAAATAGTTCTAAAATCAAAATGAAGTTTACAATGGGCACAGACTTTGTATTCATTTTCCTGAGTGTCAACATGGTAATAGAATGGGCAGCCGTCTGTGTGGTGTGTTCACTAGTCACATTAATCAATCCGTGTGTCAACCACGATGCTTATTACAATGGGGGAAGGCTCATAATCAACACCTACCTATTCTAACTATTAGTACTATGAAGTATTGGCATACATAATAATAAAGGCTCAGTCGTAAACTATATGGTGATGTGATTTTTTATTTTTGTACATTAAATGTGTTGATAACCATACATATATAATGACTAGCTTTTGCCCGCGGCTTCGCTCGCGTTAAGAAGTATTATTATTAATTAGGTATTTTGTTCCATTAGATACTGATAGGTTCAAACTAATATGTTTACATCCTCCATCATCCCTTATTTTAACCCCATGGGGGTTCAATTTATCAAAATCCTATTTAAGCGGACGTCTTCATCATAGTAGCTCCAATCTTTAATTTCAGTTCAATCAGTCGAAAATCTAAGAAGATTTATACAAACTATCATCCCCTATTTTATACCCTTAGGGAAAGAATTTATCAAAATCCTTTCTTAGGGGATGCCTACGTTATAGTAGCTTTATGCATGCAAAGTTTCAGCTCGATCGGTTTAAAATTTACAAAGTTTCATACAAACTTTCATCCCCTATTTTATCCCGTTAGGGGTTGAATTTATCAAAATCCTTTGTTAGAGGATGGTTACGTCATAGTAGCTTTATGCATGCAAAGTCTCAGCCCGATCAGTTTAAAATTGACAAAGTTTCATACAAACTTTCATCCCCTATTTTATCCCCTTAGGGGTGGAATTTATCAAAATCCTTTCTTAGGGGATGCCTACGTCATAGTAGCTTTATGCATGCAAAGTTTCAGCTAGATCGGTTTAAAATTGACAAAGTTTCGTACAAACTTTCATCCCCTATTTTATCCCGTTAGGGGTTGAATTTATCAAAATCCTATTTAAGCGGACGTCTTCATCATAGTAGCTCCAATCATTCATTTCAGTTCAATCAGTCGAAAATCTAAGAAGATTTATACAAACTTTCATCCCCTATTTTATCCCCTTAGGGATTGAATTTATCAAAATCCCATTTAAGCGGACGTCTTCATCATAGTAGCTCCAATCATTCATTTCAGTTCAATCAGTCGAAAATCTAAGAAGATTTATACAAACTTTCATCCCCTATTTTATCCCCTTAGGGATTGAATTTATCAAAATCCTATTTAAGCGGACGTCTTCATCATAGTAGCTCCAATCATTCATTTCAGTTCAATCAGTCGAAAATCTAAGAAGATTTATACAAACTTTCATCCCCTATTTTATCCCCTTAGGGGTGGAATTAATCAAAATCCTTTGTTAGAGGATGGCTACGTCATAGTAGCTTTTTGCATGCAAAGTCTCAGCCCGATCAGTTTAAAATTGACAAAGTTTCATACAAACTTTCATCCCCTATTTTATCCCCTTAGGGGTGGAATTTATCAAAATCCTTTGTTAGAGGATGGTTACGTCATAGTAGCTTTATGCATGCAAAGTCTCAGCCCGATCAGTTTAAAATTGACAAAGTTTCATACAAACTTTCATCCCCTATTTTATCCCCTTAGGGGTGGAATTTATCAAAATCCTTTGTTAGAGGATGGCTACGTCATAGTAGCTTTATGCATGCAAAGTCTCAGCCCGATCAGTTTAAAATTGACAAAGTTTCATACAAACTTTCATCCCCTATTTAATCCCCTTAGGGGTGGAATTTATAAAAATCCTTTGTTAGAGGATAGCTACGTCATAGTAGCTTTATGCAGGCAAAGTCTCAGCCCGATCAGTTTAAAATTGACAAAGTTTCATACAAACTTTCATCCCCTATTTTATCCTCTTAGGGGTGGAATTTATCAAAATCCTTTGTTAGAGGATGGTTACGTCATAGTAGCTTTATGCATGCAAAGTCTCAGCCCGATCAGTTTAAAATTGACAAAGTTTCATACAAACTTTCATCCCCTATTTTATCCCCTTAGGGGTGGAATTTATCAAAATCCTTTGTTAGAGGATGGCTACGTCATAGTAGCTTTATGCATGCAAAGTCTCAGCCCGATCAGTTTAAAATTGACAAAGTTTCATACAAACTTTCATCCCCTATTTTATCCCCTTGGGGGTAGAATTGATCAAAATCCTTTCTTAGCGGATGCCTACGTCATAACATGTACCTGCATGCCAAATTTCAGCCCGATCCGTCCAGTGGTTTGGGCTGTGCGTTGATAGATCACTATCTCAGTCAGTCAGTCAGTCAGTCAGTCAGTCACCTTTGAATTATATATATTTAGATTAATGAAAAAGAGCCTTTTGAATTGTTCGTAAAATTCCGTCAGTAATTAATTCAAAAGTTTTTTTGATTTTACTTTTTTCCATTACTAATAAATAATTTGAACAAAATTATTCATTAAAATTAGAAAAACTTACTAGTATTATTTTTTCCATTACCTACTAATAAATAATTTAAACAAAATTATTCATTAAATTTAGAAAAACTTGTAGTATAATTTTTTCCATTACTAATAAATAATTTAAACCAAATTATACATTAAAATAAGTTAAACTTTTAGTTGTATAATAATACGACTTGACGAAAGTTGTCTTAACTAGATGTGACATATTCACGGCCATGCTATATCCAAAATGTCACTAGGTACTACCCAATGTATGAAAAGCTACCATTGTTGTTAAAAACCTCATCTTAAAAAATCCCAACCACCTTAATAAGGCGCTTCATATTGTCATAACTACACCGCGCTTTGCGGCTAATAAATGACGTAATATATCACTATGTATTAAACGTTATGCTCAAGCGACACTGCAGGTGCGATTAAGTCGGCGTACGATGTACAATCCTGGCTCTTGATTTATACCGCTGGCTCTGAACATAGATAAAGAAATAACACTTCAGATAGATGCGACACTTCGCTTCGAACGCACTGTAAATGCCTACATTTTCAGGAATGTCAGACAAGACATCACAGCCAGGATTACGGCGCACACCCTCGCATATTTAGTACATACAATGAGCTGCCTTATTTATACATTATCTTTATTGATTAATATGTTCAAGCTGCAGTAAGCGTTTAAAAGATACATCAGCAGTTAATATCAACCATCTTGCATTATGGTATATAGTATTATGTGGCCTGATAAGACTTATAGGAGATTCAACCCCTTACTTCTTCGTTCCGAAAGGGCGCGGCGGCGCAGCGTGGTTTCAAACGAATATTAAAATGTTCATGTAATCAAGAACTGATTGACGCGGTTTTTACGGAGCGGGGACGAATAACTCATTATCGATTTTTCGAGATCACTATTTTGTTATTTTGGTAGTGCATCGTAGAGGAAAGCATAGGCGCTTGGCTTCTACTCGGTTTTACTGTTCTATGGCGTGAGGCCCGCCGCCCCACCTTACTTTATTATGAATCACAATACACAATGCATGTGTCACTGAGATTATCATTCTAAGTTTGTGAGATGTTTGTGAACAGGATTAAGCTGGAGCGTGGTGATATTGTTGAAAACTAGTTGGGAGCTGTTTACAGTATTCCGTTAGATATTTTAAAATTAAACAACGAAGCCATTGTTTTGTTTTTGAATTTACCTTTTCTGACGATGAAAAATATTTATATAGCTGATATTTCACAATTAATTAATTATTTTGCTCTCTTGACCCAAACTTTTATTTTAAAATCGGCGAATAAAGCGTGTAACTAAAAAGTTTTGTTCCATGAATTTATTTCGATAAACAAAACCGTAACGCCAACCAATGCATCATTAGTATTAATTCCTCTCATATCGCAAAGTCATTGAAGATACTGTAGCTACAGCAAAAAAATAACTCGTGATTTAATTCTCTCTACAGTTTTACACACTGCAGTAATACCAAAATTTAAGCCGCAAAATATATGCCAAACATGGTTTCAAGCAAAGCTGGGCACTAATTGTGACTCTTCATTACCATTTGTAATTATTCCAAACAGAAACTACGAAAACTGCTTTCATAAAAATAAGGTTTTATTACTCCACCTCGAATAACGAGTCAGCTTTTCATGCCGCATATAATTTATACATTTCGAAAGTTGTTGTACTTTTTAATATTACTTCAAATACCACAGCAACGAGCAAAAGAGCTTCAAGTTTTGAGAAGTCTCAGAGATTCACAATATCTTCGCGAAACTTTGCATCGTTTCCAAGATTTCCGCGGTTAAATTACCCACGCTTTCACATCTTTTTCTTGGTCCCTGGCGAAGTCTCGGTGGGTGACTTCGGAACCCATACAATACGTTTTCCCGTCTCTCTATCAGAGGTAGTTTATATTTCCATGAAACCTTTGGATGTTTTTTTTAATATTTACCTTCTTTGCTTGTAGTTGCCACTTTCATATCGTGAGTGCAAACCCACAATAGTTGTTTATGAAACTTGCATAACACGAGAAAAATATGTATGTGGGTTATATACTGAGCCGATATACTACTGTAGCAATATTTTGCTACAGATGTTACCTACGTCATATTTTTAATTTCATTAGAGTTGCATGTGTAATTACGTTTACGAGAAAGTGTGTTGAAAAAAAATGTTATAAGGGATTCTTGTGTCGGTATATACATAAGTGCCCTATACAGTTTTAAATTTTTATGATTGTATTTGGCTAAAGCAAAGATCATCGCAACCGCAATATTTTTTTATAAATAACAACATGTTACGTATCTACGTCTATACGTTGATAAACCATTTTACAAAAAGATGGGACAAAACGTTGAAAATAAATTTAGTATTAAATAAAGTAAAATGTTGATAAAACTAACTGTGCATCCTGCAAGTTCCAGGTAAATAAAATACAATGGTTTTAAGCCTACGGTACTACCATTTCCATTTTGCGTCGGGCATTATGCACGGATAGACAGCATGGCTTGACAATGCGGGCTTAAGTAAATCTTGTCGAATTGTTTTGTTACTGTCGCTATCAAACAACAACCGATAGCCATGTTTAGCATACAGACATGGTGCGATGACAACGTTAACTAAATAGTGGTCAAGAATGGATACCTGAAACATTGGTCGTCCGGCGGCAAAATGGATCTACGATATTGCAACAATATATATTCGGATGTGAGTCATATTGGATCGAAATGGACAATTTCAAGTTAGACTATACAGCGGGTTACGGAAAGGGTATATACATAACAAAGGCACGGATTCTTTTATTGTTAATAAACCACATAGCAAGATTTTTTTAATACCTATAGGTACTCACAAAATTATGAAGTTAAGAAACAAATGTTTCCAATTAAATTCTGTGCATCACAACACCTAGTCAGCAGATCGGTGTCAATAAACTACACAAAAAACAATTCCATAAAAGATTTGTTTCTCCTGATATATTTGTTATGATTTAACCTTAATAAACTACCGAAATAAAAAAAGTATTCTGCATTGTCAAATGATTGCTTTAAAGCTGAATTTTTTACAGAAAAAACTGTTCACCCCATTGTATGGATATACCCTTTTCGTAACACGCTGTAGATACCCAGATGTGGGATATTTAGTGGGATGTATAACTATACAGCCATAAAAAAACGGCTAAGTAAATTTGTTTTGGTTTTGCGCAAAGGATGATTCTGTGAAAGGCGTTTAAAGATTTGTGTCTTAAAGCTACTATGGTGACAGGAAAATCTTATCCACATTTTCTCTACTGAATAAGTAATTATGTATTACGAAAAATGTATAAGAATTTGCGGGTGTGGGCTGCGATGAGCCTTGAATAAAATCACACTTTCCAACAAAAGTAATATAAGATTTTCCCCAACTACAGAAAGTTAGTAACTGCGATTAATCATTAATAAGACTAACTTTCGTAATAGGTTTCAATCTTACTAGACATCTAAATAATTATAATCTGAAAATGTTTTATTATTGGAGTTTATTATTGTTTTTATAGACAATGTTTAATACGAATGCGAGAGCCAGTACCAGTGCGAGTGCTGTGCTCCCGACTAGACGATGGTCCACCTGCTGTAATGGCCAAGGTGTCCCTACATCTGTAGCTTGAGGATATTAAAAATGCCACTGATGCCGCTGCAGGGCAAAGGCCTCTTCTCATACAGAGAAGGCACGAGCATTGATCACCATGCTTGCTCAAGGCGGATTAGCGATTTGAGACTTATATTAATTGCAAGTCCAGGTTTCCTCACAATGTTTTCCTTCACAAGTACTGTAACGTATTAAAAATAAAAAGGATTTACCTAAATCGATTAGAAAACAAGAAGAAAAAGATGCTCATAGAAGTATTGTTCAAGTTAAGCAGTGCTTATTGCGGTCAGTTTATGGATGGGGGTGATCATACACAGATCATTGGACATACGAAACCAAATACGAACGAACGGTACAATATCAACGTAACAGCACTATTCTCCCTCACTCCGGCATGCATTATATGTCACATATTGACTTGTGGAGGTCAATTGGCAATCACTGGTAACTAATTGATGATGTGAATATTACAACTACCTATATTAATAGCACGTAGAGGTACTTCAAATTGTTTTAGAGTGTTGGATGTTATTTCAAGTACCTATAAGCACTATTGGTTTCTCTATTTTATAGACATTCTGTTGATTAAGGATGATAATGTTGGTGCATATGGATGGATGGGACAAGCCCGCCACACTGTTCCCAAACCACTGCAACTTCTGTAAGCCAGAATCAACAGTGGCGACCACAAGAAAAGCGCCGAGGCAATGAAGCTCGACGAGTCCCAGAGAAGCGATATGCATATGGATGGATGAATGGATGGATGTTTGTTACTATTCAACGCTTTATTATATCGTAATTTGGCATACATATTGAATTTATAATCCGTTTTTGTGCTCCCGTGGGATAATTTCGGACTTTGCCTCAATTCTAAATTCTACGCAGACTAACTCGCGGAAAAAGTTAGTATCATAATAAAAAACACTTCTGTAACGGTGTTTTTCATAATCATTCCATACGTTTAACCGTTATAATATAATGTATGAGAAGGCCAACAGTACACATTTCAGGCTGATTGAAAAAAGCAATAACTTAACAAACATCCTGAATGAAATGGCAGAAAAAAAGTAAGTTCCACAACGTTTATTACAGTCTGTTAACCAGCAAGGCTTTCCACGAAGTTATCCCATCACTAATTGAATCGATACCGTCTATACAAGTATTATATCGATTAGAATTGTGTAACTCGACAAAAGTTATCGAATATATTATCGTCGCAGAAATTGGAGTTATCTTTTGTGTAGTGTTAACGTTTTGGCGAGTATTTTCACGCCTGTTTGAGCTTGTGGGGGGAGTAGAGATACTTTATTAGGTGTCAATCATAGCTGCGAAAGTGACGCTCGGTGTGAGGCTTTTAGTGAAGCCAATTGACTCGGATTATTGGTAAAGTTGATAAGGTTTTATGCTTCTCAGCCATTTTGATCATTTAAAATAAAAAATGGTAACAATTTTTTTTTAATATACAGTGTGACTTTTAGTTCACTGCGTATCTTTTAGGAGGTCAAAGTACTCATGAATACTAACAACTTTTGCTAAGAGGCTAACTCTAAAATAAGAATAATATAACGCCATCAAAATGTATGGATCAGCTGATATATTTATTCGCACTTCTTTGGTTCGTCCATAATCCATAATAAAAGTTGTTTGAATTCGTGAGTACTTTTACTGACTGAAAGATGCGCAATCATTTAAAAGTGAGTCTGTTTAACTAGCCCTTATATTATAAAGGGTGGAAAGGACATCACATGGACACTTAATTTGTTGCAATTAATTTAGTATGTAATTCTAGATACCATCTAGAGATGAAATGTTTATCGTTTAAAAAAAAACTAGCTGTTATATACTGTTGAACTTGTAGGCATTCCACTTTTGTATTGAATAGTGGCAATTTGTACAAAAAAACTTGGTGTTCTAGAATCATATACTGACTATATAACTTCCACCGCGTATAGTTTTCAATTCTCAAGCTCTAGTTCGATTAAAAAAAAAACACTTTTGCTAACCTTTAAAAAAAATATTTAATAATGATGACTGTTTTAAAATACAGTGCTCAGGTGGAAAATGATAGCGTTGGCATTTACCCGATACGCTCGCCACACTCTAATGTAGCCACGAAGATGCTACGCGTGTAGCACCGTAGACAGCTGCTACGTGCTACGACATTCGTTAAATGAGCGTGCTACGCCACCACCAATACGACTTGATACCTCTGAATAATTTGAATGTAGCAACTATAAATTCAATTTTAATGTTTCTTTTTTAACTATAAGCGCTAATTAGTCGCTTTCGGAACCAACAATTATTTCTGCTGCAGCATGTAAGACCAAGTGCAAACGTAAATATATTTTGCAACACATTTCAATGTAAATAAATAGTTGTGCTGTAATCATTCTGGCATTTGTTAATTAGTGCTTACTTCGGAGGGAGAGAATTTATGTTTATATAACAACGCAACGGTTGGAATAGCAAGATGAGAAACAAGAACAGTGTCTGTAATTAACATAGTAATTATAGGCTCCTAATTGGCTCACTGTTCATGCCTTGAGTATCAAACGGGCGTGACAGGACTAAAGAGTGGCGGGCTTCGCCGTCAGTATTATAGCTACGACATTTAATTAAGTAGATACGGCATCAATGCGTTGACGGCTGAACATGGGACGTGATTGCGCTTAACGTTTAAATATTAATTAATATAAGCCGGCGATAATATGACACCGAGATGATTCGACGACATTTTTTTTGACAATAACTTACAAAATTAGTTTTCTTATAATTAAGTACCGTTTTTCGATAATACTTATAAGAAAAATAAATTACCAAACTTAAACAACCAAAACGTTTTTTTATTTGCATTGCATGCACAGAATTCTCTGCATTCTGATTATGATTTGTAAAAACATTATAAAAAACGTAACGTATTTGAAAAAATCTTTTATTATATATCTAAATACCCATTAAACTATAAATTTTATAAGTACGTGTTTAATACTTTAAAACATAAGAAGTAGCCACATCTCAATTTCCTGTGTCCCCCTAATGTAAAATGTTCCCATCTTGGAACAATTGAGAATCGAATGTCATAAATTACAATCGACCGTTCATTCGCAGTTCAACTCTTCATTCGTTCACTTCGAAATTTAAAGTTCTATTCATATTGCCTCAATCAAAAGTAGGGGCCAAGACTTTTTACTTTGTAGTAGTTCCTCTTTAGTGAATGCTCCACATTTAAACTTGAGTTTCTTCATCAGAGGAGGAACTTGTAGAAAAAGTGTTCGTTGGTAAGTAAACACCACTGTAGTTTTATAGTAGCTTTTATCTAAAAGCTAATTTTTGATTACTGTTATAGTAGAAGTTACAAAAATATTTTGATGTTTACTATCACATGTTTAGATCCAATGTAATATGGGGCGAACCTATTGCCATTAACCGGGCACAAATCGTCACTTCGAGCGGCTACTGAGAATTTCATAGAAATACCCAATAACACTGCTCGACCTGGAAATCGAACCCAAGATCTCTAGCATAGTAGTCACGCTTAGGACCACTAGGCTACTTACTAGGCACTTTGCTAGCTGTTTTAATATTTAAACTGTGCTACTGTGCTATACTACGTATAGACTGATTTCTAAATCACTGGCTATTCTTCAGAGGATGCACGTACTCATTTATAAAAACAAATTTTTCAACTTCGATATATGAAACGTGGACGTGGACGGCCTGTGGCTGATGTGATGATGATGATGATGAAATATGAAAAAATTAAAACAGCAGTACCCTACAAAAATGCACTAAAAGAACAAAACTATCAAAATATATGGAACAGCTAATTTTGTTTTTCATAATTCAGGGTTGGTTTAATAGTAAAAGTTGGTTGTATTCAGGAGTGCTTTCATTCCTTGAAAATGGCGAGAACATTAGAAGTCAACTCGTATCATAAATGATAACGATGACGATATGTCATAACAAAACACGTCTCGAGTGATTGAAGTTAGTCACCTAACTTCTACCAAAGTGTACTAACTACTACTATTAATAAGCGGTAAATACCAACCTATCTACTAAATATATGAATACAGCCTAACTTGATTGAAACCTAGATCTTTTCTCCGATATAAACCTTCGATCCTCCTATCGTTGAAAATTACGAACCCTTTACAAAACAGTATTTAGTAAAATGAAGATGAATAGAAGTCTACTTTAAATTGGATACCGTGGTTCATTGATTTTCAATTTGTATGGGGCGTGCAATGTTCGTTGGGGTGGACATTTGGGTCTCAAATAGGGAAATAAATCTATGTAGAACCTACTAGTGTTGCGATACAAACCACTTTGCGAAACTATTAAGCCAGGCTTGCTATTACACGATTTAACAATGGCGTAGATTGAGTTACAAATGGTTATTATGTACGGTGAAGGGTTTCTTGCTACATAACCGCGCACGACTGCGAGGTCAAGTTAATAAGTATACCTATAACTGTACTGCTTCGTTAGCCTAGTGGTCCTAAGCGTGACTGCTACGGCAAAGATCTTGGGTTGATTCCCAGGTCGAGCAAAGTGTTATAGGGTTTTACAGTTAAATTCTCAGTAGCAGCTCGGAGTTAAGATTTGTTGCCAGTTAATGGTAATAGACTCGACCCCTATTATATTGGGCCTAAGCATACCGGCAAACTAGGTGTATTTTGGTACACGTCTGCCTAAACCTTATACGCATACCTTGTATGCATACCTGTAACGTTATCAGTCCTGTGATGACGACTCTTCATAAATAATTATATTCGTGCATCTTGGTAAATAAATGTCGTATCTCTATTTTTCCTATAATTTGGTTCCTGTCTAAAAATAGCGGTCCGATCTTACGTTTTCTTTGTGGGCGTGTTCTTACTCCCACACCCTGCTTCCTACGCGATACAACTTCATTGTTATTTCAGCATCAGAAGCCTGTAAGTCTGATGATAAGGTACGATATTGGCAATTATTCTGCATAAAAGTGAACTGACGGAATACCCGCATACAATAGTTTATTTAGAGTCTTGTTAAGTTTGATGATAATTATAAATTGATTGTGAAAATGTAAATTGTCTGCCCACTTTATTGACTTTAAAATTATAAGGACAGCTTAGCTTGTATAGAACATAAATATACTACCACGCCTGTATTCCCCGAAGGGTTAGGCAGAGGTGCACCAATGTACACCCACGATTTGCCGGTATGTTTAGTGATTCTATTTTGTATTGCCAGTATGTGTGATAGAAAAAAAAAATCCAATCACACTTTGTTCGACCTGTGAACTAGTATAGATTACGAAAGCATCAAATAATTGTTATAATTTTTTTACGTTTTTCATAAAACTCAAATTATTCAAAAAACCTAAACTATGCAGTAAACAAGAGCCTTCCCGATAGCAAGCGAAGCAGAGCAAAGCAATATACGTCGCATTAGGAATATCTTGCGGACTCCTGCTCGCCTGGTACTGGAAAAATAAGTTTCAAGCTGATATTAGATATACACTACAATCGTATTACTTATATGTAAGTACGTACGGTACATATTTCATTACTGAAAGCTTAATGGAATCCAATAAGTGTGTTATCTTGGTAAAGCTTTTATAAATGAATTTACATTTTTCGCAATAACATGGAAAAAATGATATTCATTTAAAAGTAGTTATTTTCAGTTTCGTATGAATTAATCAATTCAACAATTTTTTTATCAATACAGATAAAAAATATTAACGCTGGATGCAGGCCGCTTCCAACTGGTTGTTTTGGAAATCTATGGGGGAGGCGGGGAGGCCTATGTCCAGCAGTGGACGTCGCGGGTCTGTGGACGGTGAGCAATGAGTAGCTCACCGTCCGTACGTTAATTAACGACAGACCGTGTCGACGGCGCGTTCGTGTTCCACGCGCGCCTTAAAGAGATGTCAGCAATCTAGAAGGGGCCACTAAGGACCAATGCCTGCCGGGGCTGCGGCTCAAAAGAGATACCGCGCCCCCGGAACGCAAAGGTCACACGAAGGAACATAGATGGTTTAGCAGTGGACGTCGTACGATGATGATAATGATGAAATGTATTGATTTAAACTACTCTACATCAAGTATGAACCCAGTTTAAAGCTGATATGATATGATTTCTCTATAATTCCAGCCTTCAATATTGTAATACCTACTTGCTTAATTTAATTTAATAAATAAAAGCTAATCTTTACAGACTATACTTTATGACTACTTTATTGTAACTTTAGTAAACAGAAGCAAGATTAAAATTTAACACTTGATAAATTGGGTAAAATAAAACACTAAATATTAAATTGAATAACCAAACTCATTAAATACTGATTCCAAAAGTTTCTCCACTGTATCCGATCGGTACAGTCTACACGAAAAGTATATTTGGTGCAGTGAGCGTGCATTGTCACCGTTCGCACGTACCGACTCGCCGGTTCGCTAGCCAGCACTGCCCAGATGTATTGGTAACCTAACAGGATGTCTCGCAAATAGAATGCGGGTTGCATACTGAATACCAACATTGAACCGGCAAACTGAACGCGGGATTACCTAGCTTAAACGGAACATTTTAATAATGGGTTTCTGTTAGAGACTGTACCTTAGTAAAGAAAATAGATGGAAATAGTTCTTATCGTTTTGTAACAAAGGGAACCAAACTAACTAAATGATATCTCTGTTTTTCTGATAAGCGAAGCGAAAGAAGCACCGCTTGTTCCACTTCGTTTATCAGAAATACAAAATCATGTTAATAATTCCATCGAGAATTACTTGAAAAACTAATAACAATTATTTCTAGAGTACCAAGTATAGTTGGAAAGACTTATTTATTTATTAGTGGGAATATTAAATGACCTTTTATTTTGTATTGTTTGTATGGAAGTTGATACTTATGTTCCCCTAATTTAAAAACAATAGCAAGCTGTTGCCCTGCAATGTACCAATAACAAAACATTAAAAGTAAGGTACTCAATTCAAATTAAAAAAAAAACTTCAAATAGGCAAACTATTTTACTTATTTGCAAAAGCTCGTAACCAAACGAAAGATATTGTGTCACGTTACAGCATAATACTTTCAACTTTGTGTTTATAACCATCAAGAAAAAAAGAAAAAAAATCAAGCGAAAAATCTTACTGAACGCCATCTACGTGCTAATAGAAGAACAATTCCGTGCGTCGTAAATTGAAAGTTACTCGGAGTACCCGGAGAGAGCACGCATAGCTTCGCATTAAATAAACTTGTAAATCACATTTATTCACTTGCGTTGCGCTGAATTGCCTGCGTAATTCCTAATCACCGACATTACTTGCAATGCCTAGGCGAAGGTAAATGTTTGCGGCTTCGTTGAATGCAACACCCACACACTCGCAAAGGCCTGGCGTATTAATTTCGGTCACGTTATGTAGCACGTGTGTTACGTATGACTCCGACTTACTTGGACCTAGGAAAAGGGTACCAATACACTTTAAAATGTTTCTCATGTTCTATTCAGAAGAAAGGACAGTGTAAGGTCAACTTTTTAAGACCGTACATAGGTGAGAGCTGTGTTGGGCCGCGGCGCCGCGACGAGACCGGCTCGTCCCCGGACGGTCATTTCGACCCAGCATCCGAAAATTGTCACCTCACTCCCGTCTTCATTTGCAACAAATATAGAGCCCGAGGCTGAGCAATAAATTGCTGAATTTACTTTGCCTCCTTTTCCTCAGACGTGCTATTTTTCAGGCTCTTTGTTACGTTACAAAAAAGGACACTTAGCATCAATTTTATTCTCGGAATTGCCTTTATAGGGACGCTGCAGAAGTAATAACGTAGATTCTATTATTTTGTATCATCGGATTGTCTTAGCTACAGTAAATGAACTTCAAAAGTCAAGCATTATTAAATTAAACCTATCTAAATATTTATTATGGTTCATAAAAAAATATGAGTTGAGTAGTTTAATAATCCAAAAGACCTGTTTATGGAAATAAATTATATCAACATAAGGCAGGCATAAGGCAAGTCCGCGTGCGGATTGACGCGTGACATGCGCCTTAAGTGCTTCGTATTATATCGTAATGTATATTTTATTTCTTCGCTATCAGTCATGTCTTGAATTAAACCTTTCGTACTTCCATTACGGAATATACGTACATTAGGTACCAAACATACCTAGTGTATAAAATTAAGTACAATATGAGTCGTAAACTTTATACTCGTAGTATGTTCTTATCGGTAACGTAAAATTTTATGATAAAAATTTATTTCACAAATGAAGTTATTTATCGCGAAATGGGCTGTTATTTGCTTGCAAGTACCTAAATAATGGGTGGACCGGTGAAAGGACTTTTATCAAACCAAGGGTCGTACTAAATCGAAGTGTCAGCGGCAGAGCCCTTGTACTTGACAATAAAGGGGAATATACAGTCTCTTTGTTTTGTCCACAGAAGTTTTAACGTTACAGAAAAAGCTTTAATTGTTAAAAAATATTTGTGGGCAGTAATTATACAATTTATCGTAAAAATGTGAAATTATTTTTATTTAAACATTTAAAAAAAAATGCTCAATATCACGTTTAGCTTATTTTACTCAACATTGTGTGCAACTGAGCGTGACTAAGATAATAAAAGTTCCAAAATTATACATGAATTTATAAATACCTTCGCATTCAAAACTTGACGTGGATAAATTGGAGAAAAAGGCCTGAAAAAATCTTTTACAAAACCTAAAATTAAATTCCCAGACAAAGAAAGCAAACTATTGCTAATTAAAGGCTAGATACGTAAAGTATAGCCCAACTCTGCTTTATGGACCCTGAATACCAGTAACTAAGAATTCAGATAACAGTAATAAATCAAGTCAATAAATTTCTGTCTTCAGGAACGCCTCTGTCGAAAATTTTTCAGAAAACACATTGTTTCCCTTTGCAACGGAAACCTAAAAACTGTAATAGTAGAATAATTTAAGTTGAATCGAGTTGGCACTGTTCCAATTGTTAAACTACCTATAATTATGTATGTTAATACGTGCGAGGTGGTTCAGATACCGTCTAACGACTTCCTTTGATAAAAATAAAGTTGCGTTGAAATTTTAGTTCCGTAGCTGCAAGTTTATTGCCGAATTGCGTGCGAAGTCTTGCAATCAAGGGTTTGCCATCGCCCTTTATATAGACATTGATTTAATTTACATAGGAATGTGATGGAGATGATAATAGCAATCTAGATGATGTCAGTTTTAATGGATACGTTTCAATTTATTTGTTCTAGCAAGTGAGTAGTTACTTGTGTTAGTGAACATTTAAATGATTTTCTAATTACAGTGTTCACTATTCAGATTAAATTAAGTACACCTACTGGAATGATTAAAAGTTTAGAAAAATTAAAGATAACTTTGATATTGCTCGTATTTAAGGCAAAATATTATTAAGAATATACCAATATTATAGTTATCTTTTTTTTATTCTAAGGTATTTTCCTCAACCCATATCCATACAGCTTCATACTTTTTATTAGGCTAGCTAAACAATAGGTGGGTAAGCAAAAAGTAAACACTACCTGGTTTTCTAAAAACTGCGACGGAATTTTCGTATTCATTTATTAGCATAATCTGTATAAAAGATATAACATAAGGCTTAAAGCTACAGTACAGCTTTAGACCCTGTTAGGACACAGCAACAATTTTACACAGCTACGTCGATGTAAGTAAACAAAAAAACAAAAGCAAATTGAAATTGCCTGAAACATCTAGATCCCATATTGTATTGTTGTAATTAAAAAGCTTTCAATTAAGAAAAAATACTTAAACAAAGCCCAGGGAGTAGGCCGAAGTGATTACATTAAAACATTTCGATTGGGATTATGTAAGCTTGATTCCTTTTGTGAAATCTCAATTCGACTGCCTCCTTAGCCTAGTGGTGCTAAGCGCTACTGCTACGCTAGAAGGCCTTGGGTTCGATTCCCAGGACGAGTAAAAAGTTTTAATGAAATCCTCAGTATAAGCTCTTATGCTATTCTTTGGCTAAGGCAAAAGGGTCGCCTCCTATTACTTGGGACTTAAACATACCAGCGAACTGTGGGTGTACAAATGTACACCACTGCCTAACCCGTCGGGGAATACCTACAGGCGTGAAGGTATGTATGTATATGAAATCTTAATTAATGCGCAAGGCTGTGAAAAGGTGTTCTAAACTGTCTAGTGCAACATTAACAAAGATTTGCGCCTACTTCTGTAATACTGTTTCATATTATTTAATGTTGTTTACTCTTTTACAAGCAGACAATGTGGTAATTTGTTAAAGGATATTATTTGAGCTCGTTTATGAGAGCGTGATGCGACCGTATTTGTTTGTCGGTTGCTCTGCACCAACAATACGGGGCTGTCATCTGTCAAGCTCAACTGGCGACAATATGTACAAACGGACGACGAATAAATTGTCCGACATTTATATTGATGATTGACGTCGGCGTTATTTTAATATATTGTTCAAAGTAAATAAGCATACAATGTTAGTGCCCCGAATATTCGTGTATGTAAATATCCATGTAGGTATGTTGTTTGAGTTCCGATGCTATTTGTCTAATTGCCAACAACAACAGTGGCAATAACACATTTTTTTTTGCGGCACTTGCTCTTTTATAAGGCATTATTTTTAATCAATAATTTATTATAAACTAAGGTTAACATTCATATTCATGGTACGGTTGAGCTGGTTGAGAACAATGTAATAATGACGATCAGTAATCGACATGATAATTTTTTGATAATTTTTCGTTCAATTCGGTTCATTTTCGATCAATATATGTGGATTTTTAGCAGCTTATATAGCAGTTATGGTTAGTGAAAAACTGTGGAAAACTTTTGCAAAGCTATGATTGTCATATTACATAAATAGGTATAATTTTGTGACGTTTAGTTTAAACCGGGCTGGTGCATAGGTGATCCTGCTCATTGGTCATATAGCGAATCATAAAATGTACACACAACTGTTTCATTTAGATATGTCTATAGAATTCTGATTACGTCGTAATCACTTGTAATTAAAACTTAAAGTGCGACCACAAAACTTTTCATTAATGAGAACTTTGCTATTCTATCTGCCGCTCATTGTCATGTAGGTCGGTATTAATGCCTGGCCATGGTAATTATGAAACTTTGTGTGTGTACAGAAATCGTACAGCAATATTGCTTTGAAATTTAACTAATAATGGAGCTTATGAACAATCGGCTTGACTTTACTCGTGTTCGACGTATTTAGCAATATATTACGAGATTCGATTTTGATTGGGATCACAAATTATGTGTATAGTTTACAGGAAAAACAAGAATAATTATGTAATATTTGTTTTTGTAATATTTCCTTTATGAAATCCTTTACAGTGTAATCTACTGCTTCATATTAAAAGGATTTCAAATCCTCTATACAGACAACCAGAAATATGGGCAACGTCTGTAAAAAAAATCAAAGCTGATGTAGTTTTCATTAACTGAAAAGCCTTCAATCTCATTACGGTCGCTGCAAAACAAAGAATTTGAGGAAACGCGCACCGCCATTTTTGCCCACAGAGTGATGCTAAAACGCATTTCGCTCTGATTAATTTAGGAGCGCAAAAAATTCTAATGTTGTCCGAAGACTTTCTTGTTTTGTCGAAAAGAAAAAATAAAACAAATTAATCGTGGAACCCTTATTAACAAAGCAATTGTTACTGGGGCTTAATTTTGAAAACCAACAATGGAAAATAAAAATGGAGTGGAGTGCGCTGCGTCCTCTCGTCCTAATGAATGAGGAGTAATTTCAGTTTAAATAAAAGAGAGAACAATAAAATACCCATTTTAAAAACAGTACGATGAGCAAATTGCCGCGGCATCCAATTTATAGACAATGAGGGAGAACTGTTAACATTGCTATTCCCATTAAGAATAGCGAGCGTGGAACACTGTTACAGTTCGCGGTTCAGCTTTTTTTACTTATAATAGCACACTCTTATACAAGGAAAATATGAAACGTGGCGACGTGAAATTAAATAAATGGTATGTAGGACATGAAAAAAATGCAAAGATGAGAATTCATTGATTCCATACATTAGTATGATATGCTTAATTAAAAGTAATATTATGCTGTACAGCGAAATACGTCACAGGCGAGACAAATCCAATACCATCCGCGTCGTTATACATACATGAACATATTAAATGAAGAAAGGGGAGTTTTTTTCATTAAGTCCCTATATTGCTACGAAATATTTCATTTCGATCGAATGATTGGCTCGGGCCCAACTGTGTGACTCGTCGGATGCCGACAGACCTACGACGTTCACTATCAGATGTTAGAGGTATATGCTATTTTTCTCCGTAAGAATACAAATGTCTTGCCAAATTGTCTACCGCCGAACTAGTCCAATTTAGAAAGCAATTTCGCAACCAATTCGTTTTGTAAGCGGATCAAGAGGCCAACCTTAAATATGGCCATTAAATCGTTTGCGCCGAACCCACATTCGTCTTTTTAATGCGAACTTCCAACGCTAACAAATAAGAAACTCTTATCGGCGCTAACTTATCACGTCTACGGTACACGTTTCACGTACGTATCCTACTATTTTTATAAATAACTACCAAATGACCAAGTAACTCTCACTTGCGGAAAACGTACTAATTCGTCTGGTGTTTTTCCTTATTATTTCTTTATGCTGTCGTATATAAATAGAACTTAATAATATGTTTTTGTTCGCATTATCTCTCTTGAAGACCGTTTGTTTTATTTCTTAGAAATAGAGTATTAATAACAAACAAAAAACAAGATACGTACTTGATTTTTCAAAAACTTTTTGTTCGATGTAGTTAGAATTTTATCACCATTTTGTTTTGGGGGAAATGTTTTATAAACGTGTCGTTTCTTCATTTCAATGTCACTTCTTATTAGTTAATACAATCACCATTTTGATAGTCATTCTAGCAGAAAAAATATGTAGTTTATAATTATCTTCCTATTCATAACCGACTGAAGATGAAGAATGCAGTTAAAAAAAAAAACGTTTTTAAATATTTCAAAATCTTTCATCCACCCAGGGCTAATGTATATAATATCGATGTAAACAGTTGACAGGGCACTTTCAACTCGCCTTGACATGAAAGAGCTACGCGTGAAATGTTATGAATGGCATTTGTTGACGTGTGTGTGGTCTAACGAGCGAAGTTCTGGCGTGATTGAAACCGTGGCCTTCCGATAGTCATCGTACCCTTTCATACCAGCTGACCCTCGGATCCCACGCTACACATCCTGTATCCCTCATATTTGATAAAATGGCTTAATTAAAACTTTGCATAGTTTCGGCCGGACGACGAATAGAGCCTGTTTATACCACACTAGATAAGATCCTTTTAATTACGCAGGATTCAGTTAATTAAGCCGAATGTGGTTTTGTATGATGTAGGTATAGGTTCAGGCCTCGCTCCTGAATATGGAAACACGTCTCATCCTTATCATAGAAAACTTTAATTACATAGGATGATACAACTCGGTTTTATTGTAGAGGAACACGTATGAATATGTGATAAATATAATAATGTAATGAAAATGATGTTTCAGTCGATAAACTATGAAGTAAAGCAATTTCAAGAAATGCATAAATATAATGATATTTTGGTAGATTATAAAGTAAATTACACATATAGAAGTACAAAGAATTTCGGTTATTTTGTACTTTTGTACCTTTCAAATTATATTTTTGTAATTATTTTAGATTTTTTTATCTTAAACCTGGTTGTTTTACGCTAGCACAATAATTTGTACCTGTCTTAACATCACTTCACCACCTTAGGTTGACTGGCAGAGAATGCCTAAGGCAGAAGTTTGCCTTTGTCAGTTTTTGTTGTAAAAGGTTAAAATAATTAAATAAATGAAAGCAACTTTTATATGATATTATGCCCGCGACTTCGTCCGGTTATTTGCGGGCTTATTTTGTTTTTGCGCGGAACCTAATACTATTTCTTAAATAAAAGAAAGTATGTTACTCCTTATGATATCAGCTATCGGCCAGTGGAAGCTCTGTCAAAATCCGTCTAGCCGTTTCGAAGATTAGCCCAACAAACAGGAACACAGACAAAGAGTTGAAATATTGTTTTTTAGCAGTTATCACATCTATTAAATAGTTTGTTACATTAAGTTCGCTAAAAGACACCTTGTTCATTCTAAAAGTAAAACAGAGGAGATATTGAGTCACGATATTTTTGGAAGTTATCAAAAAAGCAGTAAAAAACTAATACGGGTACAAATATACATAGGTACCTACATATAGATTGAATGTTTGCCCGTCCACATTTTTGCTCGGTGGTGTGAGATAGAGTTGATATTCGCAGGCCAAAAAATAGACAACTTTGGAACCGAAAACGGAAAAAAAATTGATAAAAACTCCTCCCGCACTCAATATTGGTTAAAACGTTGTAGCAAAAAGAAAGTTTCTTTGGAAATATGTGTGGTTAGAGAATTTCTGTCCGAACTTAGTAGTCATGCCTAACTTTAATAAATCATGGAATTTGTGTCTAAAATAGACTATGTATTGAGGATATGTTTACTACCTTTTGGAAGGGGTAACTAGATTTAATTTATATCTTTTTGAATATGACGATCAAAATTGAATTTTAATGGCCAAATTGAAATCAATGATTTGACTTTGACTATGAACAAATGTCTCTTTATTGTTAGGGGCGAGAAAATTGTCTTTATAACATGATTAGTAATTAATTGCCTTTGTGGCACTGATGTATCAACTACTTCAGTTTTTTTAGCAGGCTTTTAACAGTGAGAGGCACTTAGTATTCTAATGGCCATATTTGCAATTTTGTCCACAAACTACATGCCACTGAGTAAATCAATCACATGTGCTTCCGACAATTCCACCTCGACCAACCAATGGCAGCTCTACAAACAAAATCCGTTCTCCTAAACCGATGTGATTACTGCGCTATACGCACGATTCTGTATTCGCCACATAGTTGACATTGTATGCTGAGAGCGATCGAAGTTTGATTCGATATCGGCGGCAAGCGAGCCGTGCAAGCAGTAAGGTAGCCATCGCACGTTGGCAAAGCAAACTCGCGGGACGTGAGGTACATAAACTTGTAGATCAAGCCAGAATCCTCCCAGGACATATTGGTCACGTATTTTCACCAACTGCTTTTATTATCTCTCCGTCGTCGCTTTTAATTTTCTGCCAAAGTTAATCGCCGCTAAGCCGACTAACTGCCGTATTCTTCGTAGTTGGTTTTATGTCTCGCTTAATGACTCGATGTCTCGAACTTCTACGAGCGTCAAACTTTATTAAAGGAATTATCAGGAATTCGTGAGTTACGTCATTGCTGTAATATTTTCGTAATTGAAAAATGTTACAGTTGAAATTTACTTTAACGATACTCATAAGCCTCCCTAGTCGGGTAAAAATAGGTAAATTTATTTTTTAACAGTAAGTTTTTTCGGTTACAATGCCATTCGGTAATCACTACTCCATTCGGAATTTATTAATTTTGAAAACTGCAAAAGCATATCACAAACATTTAATAACAACCATATAATCAGTATTCCCGTATGGAGATATCAAAAAGGTAGGAAAATAATGATGACATCGGAAGAACTACAAGTATTTATCGGTTTTTGCGAAGCCCCATTATAACTTGTTGCCTTTACTAATTCTCACCCAATACAAGTACCGAAGTAATAACGTAAAGGGCGTGTTAGGGCGGATCCTTTGAGAATAACCGAAACTATTCCCGCTTCCTGCCAGATGGCGCTGCTCCCCGTCTAAATATTTAATTTCTAATACTGTGTTAAAATATCGGGTAACATTTATGTTCAAAGAATACTATCAGTCTTAGTAGACGTTATTGCTTAACACGACTTTTTTTTTTTTGGCGTAGCTCATGGATACTTTTCGGAAGGAACAAGAAGTAGTCCGTTAATTAAAATGGAGCTATCAAAGTCAAATCATTTATTTCAATTAGACCACTAAAAAGGACTTTTGAACGTCATTCACAATAAAAAAAAAAATAATATTGGATCTAGGTCTATCGGGGCACCATTGTTGATATACTGAATGGTTGAAATGAATTTTATTTAGAATTTCCAAAATTTATAGAAGTCAGAATTTTTGTTTTCTAAACTCAATAATTATTTATATTCATGCATCGGTTTCTTCCAGAAAATTCCAAAATATAATGAAAATGTTTATCAGTCTCTATATTTTAATTAAGCATGAATACACATAGATTTATCAAAAGTCAGTCCAACAGATAAATTACAAATAAAAAAACAACCCGACCACGTCTACTTAGTTCCAAATAAACATGTTTTCGTCTACATTTCTACTCGTTATCCTAAGTTTGTAAGAGATAAAGATAAACGCTTATTTGTGAAAGTCGTTCGTCTTACTATCTACTTGGCTAGCCGCTTATCTACATTTTCTACTATAATTATAACTTCTTTTTATAACGATATGACTGTCATAAGTTTTTATGGAAGTATCTTCAACGTTATATTTCTAATGGTACCTTATTATCTGATGTAGGCATCAATAATTCCTACTAAATCTGAGATCAAAAATGGACAATGGATCAGCTTAACTTATTGCTAATGGCCATGTCCTCTAGACAACCTTTTGATAGACAAGACAAAACAGTTACGTACTAAATGGCAATAGGTACCCTAATTTGTATAGACATATTTTGCAAAAATATTGATAGTAAGAGTTGAATAAAGATTGAACGATTTTATAAGTAGTCTATATATGTATAGTATAAATCAATCTACTATGTATAAAAGTTCATATTTCTATTTTTACATAAAATCTAATTACATCAAAGTATTCTACGACATAAAAAGTCACATAACACGTAATATAATCAACGTACCATCTGGTTATGGAAATATAAGAATTAAGAATATTGCGAAACAATAATTATAAGTGATAAATTTAATTAAACAATTACTAGGTACTTCAGTGTCGTCAAGTTACAAAGCTCGTAACTTGGTGAATAAGTACTTCCTACTTTTAAACGAAAAGAAAAACGTATGAAGAACTTCTGTATTTAAAAGAAACTAGCGAAAACTGTACCGGTAGCGTGTTCCGCCTAGTCATACGAGTATTTCGGTTAATAAGTCTGAAAAGTCGATAAAATTTAGTAGATAAGAATCTAATATCTTGTTACATTTAGTCAAATAACTTTATTTCAAAATGAAACAAAACAAACGATTTGCCGAGTAACCGTGTAACATTTGACTAGGTTTATATGGAGCGTGCAGCAGCGCGCTGTCGAGAATATCCTCTTGATACTTTAATATGTTTGCCGTTGACTTTATCAGGCATTGTTTTGAGCGACGAAATGCGCTTACACACTGGATTATGTCCTAATGATATTCGTACCCATGCTGTTAAACCAATCCTCTTATTATTATGCTTTAGAGAGCTTTATATAATTTTACCTTAATTCATCGTATCTTTTTGCGTCAAAAACAATTACCCGCGTAAAAACTTTTGATCAGACCACGAAGACAGTAACCTAATTACGAATAAATTGATAGATAAACTCATTTTCATCCTTTGTTTCCAAGCTCAAAACATTTTAGGCATAACTTTAATGTACTTGTTCTTGGTAATTTCAATGTTCTTTGAAAGCGTTATTAGAGCCTCAACTTATGTAGGTGTTTCTGCCAGCATTATGAACCTAACACCTAAGGTCGCACGACACACGACATTAATAAATTTAATGTAAAATATCCCCCACTGAGACATTATACACAGCCATTTGCGTCATACTTGTTTACGTGTGTGAATATAAATAGAAAAAACTCGTTTCACCTCGCAGCTTTGTCCCCTGTGAATAACCGGGATTAATAATTATTATTGTGACAGTCGAGTGCTTCGTGTCACAACCAGAGCAATACAACTCCTTGCTTTTCCACTTGATTACTTTCGTACAATGGTTTGAACAAACAATAATATAACCTCGGGTACCATTGTTAAAGAGAAATAATTTCAGTTACCAGCAGTCCTCGTTGTCCGCAGCTGTACGATGCCATTCGCATTTTTCCTTCCATTAACAGCATTTTTAATGTTTCGCTGAAAACAAGAAATGTATTCGCTTGGTGTCCCGATTTTTGTACGTGTGAAAATTGCCTTATTCGATACACGGAACGATGGCACAACGCAAGCGGAAAATCATTAAATGAACAGTAGCTGACATAAAATTCTGCTGTCATTTTAACAATTGCAGGAAGCTGCCCTATAAAATGGAATTGTGGTGAGTTACGTAGGTATTTAGTAAACTAATTAAAAATGAATAAACGCCACAACTACGTTTAAACACGTGTTCGAATGAGACGACGTAAATGGCTATCGTAACATGTTCAGGGTTGTAAAATTGTACCATAAAATAAATTTAATATAAATCCAGAGTAGAGGCGACACATAAAATTGGAGTAAATCACCGAAAGTCAGGCGCTGGAGACGTTTACAGCCTCCGAAGCTGTTAGTTCAGGAAGTGTGTCGGGATCGCGGGCACCACTCAAAACGTGCAATAACCAGATATTTATGTCGCAACTGTACATAACGAGAATATTCTGTGTACTATTTTTAACAACTTTCTTGTATTATAAAATGTTTGTTTATCATTCATTATGATAGTTCCATTTTTAAGTATACAGTAATCGATTATTTACTTTTATTTGCATTTGCTTTTGAAGCATATAACTTAACAATGGGTTTAAGCCAGAAATTTAATTACAAGTGCAGATTTTTGAAAGTCTGAAATAAAACTATCATAATATTTACTGTTGCATAAGGTAGCTATTATACACTTTTCATTTTTCTTTACACGTAAAATTGTTTGATTAAATAAAATGAAATACATCGTATTTTGTTTCAACGCGTGTTAAGCTCTTTTTGCGTTTAATTTTTCGCGGTTTCGCTTGCATATGTTAATAGAATATAAATTATTATGTTTGAAAACCGTGTATGAACCAGTTGTTTTATATCCCATGTACATATACGTATATTATGTTGTTTATGTTCCAGTAAAAAAGACACACCTTCCGTATCGTAAAATCTGTAAATTACTGACAAAATAATAATTACATATTTATATTGCAACGACGATAATTAAAAAAGGCGATTTAATTTTACACTCTTAGAATTATCTAAAAGTAACTTCAAAGTCGTAATACCAAAGGAGTAATTTATTCGAGACTGTGGAACTCTAAACCCAAACCCATACGATGAATTTTGTAGTATGAAAAAAATATAGAAAAAATATTTATATTCATTCCCATTACTTATATCTTAAGACTAACAAGAATGAGGAAATGTGTGTAACATCACGTTATTAATATGTATGACCAATACGTACGTGTCACTTTTACAAGATTTAAAAAAATATATCACAATAACATTCAATCCTTGGATTTTATTTATCTATACTAATATTATGAAGAGGAAAGATTAATTTGTTTGTTTGTTTGTACCAAATAGGCTCCGAAACTATTGGGCCGATTTTAAGCATTTTTCCACTAATAGGTAGCTACATTATTCTGGAGTAAGATTGGCTATATAACATCACGCTTCGAGACACGAGAGAGGAGCAGCAATCAAAGACAATAACTTAACGCAGGTCAAATAAGCCACGCGGACGAAGTCGTGTGCGGAATCGAGTTTCATTTAAAGGTTGTCATAGCTTTAAATATTGTGTCAACTTTTGCCACTAAATTTATACCTATTTAAATACAGCAAATGGTACAATAGTCTGCCAGAAAAACGAAAGTGAAACTGATAACATAACAGTGCAAAATATTGTACGAGTCAACAATAATTAACACAATAACATATACGAAAACTGGGCAGTTCTGGAAATATTTCATACATACGGGTCGAATTGTTAACCTCCTTTTTTTTAATACACACATACACATCACGCCTGTATTCCCCGCAGGGTTAGGCAGAGGTGTACCAATGTACACCCACAGTTCGCCGGTATGTTTTTAGATCCAATGTAATAGGAGGCGAGCCTATTGCCATTAACCGGGCACAAATCCAAACTCCGCGCTGCTACTGAGAATTTCGTAGAAAAACCCAATAACACTTTTTGCTCGACCTGGGAATCGAACCCAAGACCTCTAGCGTAGCAGTCGCGCTTAGGACCACTAGGCCAACGAGGCAGTTCTTTTTTTTTTAAGTAGGTTAAAAATAGAAATAAAAAAAAACTCGAAGTACTTTTATATAAAAAAGGATACGATATACGAGTACAAAATAATAAAAAAGATATTAGTGTATAGGTATTATAATAGTTTTCTTTTTTATACCTACTACTCAAATAAGTAAACGTAACTTAACGATGCCAAGTGTATGATGTTTGATGTTAAGGATCCTTAAACATTACCCACATTTGTAACAGTACTTGTAGATAGCAAAGACAAAAGTTTATATTTAGATTAACATTACACGTGGAAAATGTTAAGCAAGTCTACTACCTAATCTAGCCAAGCTTTCTCAAGAGAATCCGTACTATATAATACTATATAATATTATATATTATATTATTATATAATATTATAAATGCGAAAGTAACTCTGTCTGTCTGTCCGTCTGTCCGTCTGTCTGTCTGTCTGTCTGTCTCTGCTTCACGCCTAAACCACTGAACCGATTTTAATGAAATTTGGTACAGATATAGTCTGGGACCCGAGAAAGGACATAGGATAGTTTTCATCCCGGAAATCCCCCGGAAACGGGAACTATTAATCCACGCGGACGAAGTCGCGGGCAAAAGCTAGTATATTTATATATACCATATACCATCACGCCTGTATTCCCCGAAGGGTTAGGCAGAGGTGTACCAATGTACACCCACAGTTCACCGGTATATTTAGGGCCCATGTAATAGGGGGCGAGAATATTGCCATTAACCGGGCACAAATCCAAACTCCGAGCTGCTACTGAGAATTTCATAGAAAAACCCAATAACACTTTTTGCTCGACCTGGGAATCGAACCCGGGACCCCTTGCATAGCAGTCGCACTTGCGACCACGAGACCAACGAGACAGTTAAGAAAACCTCACCCTTTCTCAAGAAAACCTCATTTTAATAACAGGATAACACATAAACGTTTACAAAACATAAAAACAAATGCTAACGGCAAACATTTCCGTAGTAGAGCACTGTCACCTTCGCGCAGTTTGAGCTCGAAGCAATATTGCCATGTTATTATTTGGGGCGTTTACACCGCTAAGCCAGACATATGGGCCATTTGCCGACAGAATCGTGTGAACCGCTTCACGTTATTCATGGGCGACGCATTAATATCGTCCAAATGTGCACTTACGTCCAAAAATTAAAGTAATACCAATGTTTATTCGTACTTCCTACAATTCTACTGTGACATATTGCTATGTCTCCATTTGGCTTATAGGAAACCCGACGACTGTCTATCATTCTGAAATGAACAGATTTACAAAAAAAATGTAATTTTAATTAGGAAAAGTTTGACTAACTTTAAATGGGATTAGGTCTCATGTAGTTAGTGCGGAGTATTTCCAAAAAGTGGCCAGCTACTGAAAGTTAAATATCATAGTTTCATTTGACCTGAATAAAACTCAGAACTTCAGTCTCGTCGGTGTTGTAGTTACACATTAGGTTAGTATATAAAATATTAGCTACTGCCCGCGACTTCGTTACATAGCCTATGTTATACTTTCTGAACATTTAGTTATCCAATGATGTAATGGTTAAAATCGGTCTAGTAGTTTCAGAGCTTAATCGATACAAACAAACAAAACAAAAAAGACTTTCCTTTTACAATATAGTATAGACTAGATGTGCTTATCACATAAAAACAATACGCCATTTGATATTAGGTGTTGTAATCAATACTCCTGATGATCACATCAATATTAACTAGTGATTAATAATGTCAGACACGCTGTTTTATTTATATGATCGATAAATACAACAGATTAATGAATATTTATTTGATTATCTCGAGATGATGTATTGTTGACGTATTTGCCATTTTCTATCACAATAAGAAAAGAAAAGTGAAAGAGTATCCAACTGAAAAATAATCGATAACATTGTCATTAAACAATACGGGCTACACGTGGATATTGTTAGTCAAATAAATATACGGATTTATTTGGGATTTATTTTTATTTATTTTTTATTTATTTATTTATTTATTTTTTTTTTTTTTTTCTATTACATGGGACCTAAATATACCGGCGAACTGTGGGTGTACATTGGTACACCTCTGCCTAACCCTTCGGGGAATACAGGCGTGATGGTATATTTTTTTTTTTTTAATATTTATCATGGGAGATAAAAACATACAAAAAACACGAACATGTATTATTTGGTATAGGCTTTTATTCGCTACAATTAAATAATAAAGGCTACGCTGCGTGACGTTGCTACGCCATACTCTGCTACATCACGCAAAGCTGCTATGCCGTGCTACTCTGCTACGCCACACGTCCCTGCTACGCTGCGCAGATCTGCTACGCCAACTGATGGTACTGAGCAGAAGCTGCACGATTTTCCAACTTCACTGCCATCATCTCTTATCACACTCACCTTATAATTTTTTTTTTCGTGAAAACAAACTTAATGCAAAGTGTGGTTCTGTGCAATAAGTTTTAATTGCAATAGAACAAGTAATTACAGTTGCTAACTCATCATTTACGAGCGCTCTACTTCTACGAACGACCTGCGTGTTAGAGTAAGCAACTATGCCACGATATTTCTTTCACGGTATAACATCGTAAGCTATCATTAGATTTCTATTCAGAAGTCTCTGATTCGATATGCAAGTTTAAACCCAACTATTAAATTCATTTTTTTTACTGACTTCAAAAAGGAGGTGGCTCTCTATTTAATTGTGTGATGTTGTTTTTTTTTATATACATACATACGACACAATATACGAAAGGAATTCCAATTCTGATGTACGTATTTTCATGCTATTACAGTAACTGGTTGAATCCGGATAAAAAAAAAATAATGAAAAATAACTTTAGTTTTGACAGTTGGTGGCAATACAAAACAATAAACAGAACCAAAGCTGGCGTCTTTCAAAGCTAAAGTTATTTTTTACCTTTTAGTTTTTGAAGGCGGTTGTCTTTTTTTTGTAAAAAAGTGGTCTCTTTATTATTATTTCAGTTAATTATGTAACCTCATTAAAAATATTCCATGACGTCTACCGTAGCGGTTTACTATTAGGTGTCAACCTCATTACAAGTTGACCTCGAGTATTCCCCAAAGCGGCAGAAACATAGGCACACACCTAATTTATTTTGATACACACATTGTAATATGATAAGGTCTAATATGATCGTAGGCAAGCCTATTAACGTTGATATTTATGTGGAGTTGGCAGTTTATTTACATGCTACCTGACCTGCTTTTTAGCTTCTACCTGAGACTTCAGGATTAGGCCAAAGTCCTACATTATAGCACGGAACCACACAAACAAATTGTCGTGCTAAATTTCAGCTAATTCTGTTTAGGAGTAATAAACATCCATCCTTACAAACTTTCACGTTTACCATTGTTATAAGAAGTAGAATTTCCTGATATAATATTAAAAGCATTAAGGGCTACACTATACCTACCAAAGTATTAGTACTAAGCCATAGTAGTAAATATTTTTGCCTATTCCTGTCGGTCCAAGGCAAACCGCAGGTAAAAGTAAGTAAGCTATAAATCATAAGTGTGCAGACTTCAGTACAATTTACGTCTAAGGCCCATTGGGTAGCTTGGCACTGTTTGATTGATAGTGTGAAGAAGACTTTATTCGTTGAGCTCACATCCATCACATAACGACTCCCACACTTCGGATGTATAAGTACGAGTCACTAGAACAATATTTAATTAAATAAAGTTCGGTAATTAATGTAAAGCGGATGACGCATGACAGGAACCAACTGCTCCACGTAAAATAAGAATAATTTAATGAAAACTAAAATCAAAGAAAGCTATTCCCGTTCGAAGTCGGAAAGCAGTCGGAAAAACCAAAATAAATACGTGAGTAATAAGCGAACAACATTAATCATCGTATGTGTCGGTCGCCGTAAGTTAGGAATAAACCTAAGGGTACCCTAGAGAGGTCACAAAATATCTGAAGGTACGTACCTGTATAACTATTATATGTACACGAGTACACACTCCATCGTCCTTGACCAGACGTTGATCAAGCACCACGCCCACTGCTTACCTATTCGACCACCTAGGGCCTAGGGACCCACACATCTAGACACCATGGTTACACATATCACTAGTCTATAAGTTTTTGGCTTAACGTGATTTATTCGACTGTAATTATTGCTACACAGCTAGTTATGCACAATGGAATGTTTAGCGTCTTAGAAAAAGGTCTACAATCAACGCGAGCGCAGTAACTGATTCGAAAGACACTTTAGACTCCGGTAAACTGTCTCATTATTTGCCGTACGCGTCTGTTTCGCCAACGCAATGATTGACCAAGTGGCATTCCGTAGCTCAGCTGTCAAATTAATACAATCTTATGAAGGTAGTTTACGATAAAGTAAAACCAACAAAAACTAACAGTGCGGGTACTTTTACCCACACTTTAATTATATTCTATTCCGAAGAATTACATTCATAAACATATTAATATGTATAAGGAAGTAACTTTTCGAAATAAAAAAAAAGATCACTCATTTTTTATACGTATACAAAATTAGTGATCTTTAAGGAGTTATTTTTCTCATAATTACTTGGTACTAAATAAAAAGATGCAATGAGGTTTTGATTGAGATATAAATGTACTAGCTTCTGCTCGCGACTTCGTCCGCGTCACAGTTGATGTGTTATCCTACGGGTACCGTACATTTTCCCGGGATAAAAAGTAGCCTATGTGTTATTCCAGACTATAATCTATCTTTGTGCCAAATTTCATCCAGATCCATTCAGCCGTTTAAGCGTGAAAGAGTAACAAACATCCATCCATACATACAAACTTTCGCCTTTATAATAGTAGTAGGAAGGAAGGATGGTTATTCCGAAGCAATTTTCCTATGATACTTTCCATTGTGTTTCTTTAAATGTTCTAAACGCTCGTACCTTACTGGAATTGTGCAATTTTCGTAGTAATTAAATAAAGGTACTTACACTGTAAATTTATTTACAACACCTATACCTATACTGTGTGTGTTAACACAACATTTTCCCCTTCCTTACTTCTAAAGTATTGCCAAGTCACCCAGAACGCTTTCGAATAGTCATGACCTATCGAAAAACGAAAATATATTATCAGGCTGTAGGTTGTACCTCCAAGACCAAATAAGTTTAGTAGCGCGCGAGAATTTGGGGCTGCAGCTATTGAAATGCAACAGCTGGTACTCGATATCAATTTAAAAAGTCGTTAAACATGTCAGCACGAAATTGAAAACTTCATAGTATTGTAGAACGTGCTATAAAATTGGCTAATGTTTGTTCGTGTTGACTGTGTGTTCCGAAGTTAAATGCCATGTCATATTAGAATGTTTTTGTGAAAGGAAAAAAGTACGCAATTCAAAATAATCCATAGATGTCACCGAAAAGCTTTTAGGCTTAAGAAACTCTGAGAAATGTATGATGAGTGCTGCCATATTAAAAATTAATGTTTAAATAACAAACAAAAATCTCGGAGTGACACAATCACAAAAAATATAGACATAAAATAAACACGTTCCGTGTCACATTATCAAATTCACGATCATCAAAAGCCATTATTAATGGAAGTATAAAAGAGTAATTTCTGCCCTCCACTTCGTCTGTGTAGACTTCTGAATTAAAGCAAAGTCCAAAATAATCCTCCGGATAACAAAAACGGGATACAAAAAATCCCATATGTTAAGCTAGATCAATATTCACATGTGTATCAAATTTCAGCTAATTCCATTCAGCCGTTAAAGCGTGACAGAGTTACAAACAAATATTCATACATCCATCCAGCTTACAAACTTTGGATGGAAATATTAAGAAGTCAAATATTAAGCAGTAAAATAGCGCACCTCACTCTCGGCGCGTTCACCTTGACCTTCATCGGCTATCTTATTACTATATGTATTACCTACCTCTTTATAATATTAGTATAAATAACAATAACATCATTGCGACAAAGGGCTGACAACTTAATATGATGTGAAAGGTATTTTATTTACCAGACACGATATTAAACAATATATGGATGATATTGCTTTGACCGAAAGTCACAGTAAAGTGTTATCGTGAATAAACAGAGTCGAGAGTGCACGAGTGTATGCGATTTCTGTAGGGTATTCAGTAATGAAAAATCGCTCGCTCCGGTTCCTAATATCCGTTATTGTCCATGAAAATCAATATCCAAAAGAATTTCCATCAACAAAACACCACTTCGAGCGTGTATAGAAAAATCTTTTCACATAATTTTCAATTCTCACGCCTTCCGTTTATCCAATGAAAGAATTCGCGAGCTCGTTTAATTGAATTTTTTCACTTTGACAGATATTGATCGTCGGCAGTTTCAATACCTTTCTGTTTTATTCCACAAATACTTAGACGCAGTATAATAAATCACTGAAAGTGAAAGCTGCTTTTTAAGCCTTTGAAAGTCTATAAATCATATAATAAATGAGAAGCTTCTGAACTATTCATATTTTTATTTTTACGTACTAGAGATAATTTTAGTGATCCTTTATTGAAATCTGTGCAGTAAGCTGTAAAGCCATTAAGTTGCCGATCAATTTAGGTATAAAAGTTAAGATGTGTTGTTAATATTTTGGACATTAGGTTTAGCCTTCTAGTTCAGTGAGCAACTAAACATTTACCGATACTGTTTTTAGATGAGTTGGCTTTTGTAGTTTGGATATTGGTTTCAACCGACTTTTATCTACCCTGGGTATATAGTTTTGAGTTAGTAAGTTAATATTGTATAGGAATTTAATCAACAAACACTTAATTAGAATAATGGTATTGAATACTGTATACATTGCTGATCTGCTATTGTTCAGGGTTCAATCTCGGAGTAAAGCAAACTGTGATTAGGGCTTTATGCATGGCCGAGAGTGGCCCGAGATAGGAACTGCCGATAAATAGCGATAAACTTGGCTCTATAGCTTTGAGACCTAATATTGCCAATGGCGTACAAAGGGTGCTCATAACAGCATATTGTGTGCCTATATCCTGTTTGCTGAATGATGTAATTACCTTTATGCTATTATTTTGGACCACAACGATAGCCTTTCGACCATATTTCAAAACTATCTAACACGTTCGCATCCTTATCTCAATCTGACAAAAATCGCTCTTATGATCATTCATTTTGGGTTAGTTTTTGATATTGATAGTGGCTGAGATAAGAAATATTTATTTACGTTTTTTATTAAGAAAATTGAGTTTCATTATGATTCAGATATAACAAGTTTATACTGTATCATTTTGCTTCCTAGGCACAAACTTCAAAAAGTGTAATGTATACGTTTTTTTGAAGATTATTGAATACTTATCACGCTAACAGCATTTTTTATATAATAACGAAAACAATTTCTTAAATCAGTGCTGGGAATACTGTGGTTTATATTTGATGCTAGTATCATTAAGAATATTGCATTCTCACGATCTTAAGGACCCTGTATACTGTGCACGAAATTGAAGTTGAAAAAAATCCATTAGACGGTTTCTCACATATTTATAGACAAGGTGATGAAGAACAAGAATGAAAATTAGTTTTTCTTAACAAAATGTTACTAAATAAAAATAGAAATATTTTGTTTAAGGATATCTTAAAATATGACTGTTATTAAGTGATATAAATAAGTATAACCTGTCCTAATTCTTTATAGATGCGAAATTTTGTAAGGACGTATTGATGGATATTTGTTACTTTTTCAGGCTCAAACAACTGAATGTAAATAACCGAAATTCAGCACACAAATAGATGTTGATCTTGCTTAACACGTAGGATTAATGATTTTTTATCCAGTATTAAATATTTGAAACTTACCTATAATACTACTATGTTTGCTCATATAAATAAAATATTTACCGTTACCGTACTCTTGTGCCATACGAAAAATTCAGGCGAACCTACAAACCACAAGTCACGCGGCGAGTCAATGAGTCAGCGACATCTTGTAATAGTGCGTATTCTCTTTAAGTTGGTACCCTTGTCACATCTGGCCGGAACCACTCAAAATAATTACAATCTCACAAAAATGTCACAAGCTCGGCTCCGAACAACAAAGTAGCGCTGAATAAGTGATGAAGCGAACCAATGATATTTATGATTGATGACTTTCAAGTTTACCATTGCGCTGTCGGTTCTAGCGGGAATGAAAAAAATATAATTAAATTATAATTGTTTGTTCTGAATTGGATTGGTTTTTAACACACTTGGGGCATCAAATTATTAATTCTTCAAGAGCAACTCACCAGCTTCCCCGCGGCCGAAACAAATAAGATCCTTTAGGTGCTGATTAGTCAGGCTGTCGAGACCACCGGCAGAACAGGGTGTTTACTCTCCAGAGCTGATAGTGTATCCAGAGGACACGGTGCCACCACATCATTGCTAAAAAGAATCTTGGCTGCTCCGCTAATGTCACCTTTCTCTGACTCAGATTCCACCTGAAGAATATAATTCTAGAAGCGATGTATTCAGTGGCGAAAAATTGGATTCGAATGTTGAGCCAGCCTAATGGCTGTGCTCAAATTAACGATAACTTTAACCAGTTATCGTTTATTTGAGGATGAAAATTTTTAATATTTATCCAGATTTTTTTTTTAAGTTGAAATATGACCGACAACTTCTCAATTCTCTATTTTTTAAAAATAATCTTGAATCAAACATATGCCGTTGCTACAGTTATAGACTTAAAAAAAATGAAAGTTTTTAAATAAATTATAACTATAGTTAATATAAAACACTGATTTCAAATGTATATATCCCGCTGAGATCAACGATCTTCGAACGGTGCTTAGTCAGAGACACGTTCTGCTTCAGTAAAGCGTCTTTTAGAATCCGCTTTAAACAGAACAGACAGTGTTTTTTCTTTCATCAACGTATTCTTACAATGTTTAAATAGGATCCTATTTTTAGCATTCGTAATTATAAATAATTTTTTGAGGTAAATGACCTCATTAAAATCAAGCTACGGCATTGGAACACCAATTTGTTTCAAGTAAATCACAAAGAGGTGAATTATGAATAGGTGTGTAATGTACTCATATTGAGTTCTCAAACTCGCGAAGTAGGAGCTGCCAAAGACAAACTCCAAGAGTTTGGCTCACTTTATTGTAACTGGGTAGCGGGTGTCGGTACCATACGTCACGTTCACAGCCCGCCAATTTGTCTGTCATTTGCCAAATCCGAACGCGCCTTGAATGTAGACCGAATATCTTCTAAATATGTATTCAGTGTTGCCACATGCCTACTATAATTCCACATACATGTCTACTGTATGTGAATTTTTTTATACCTCTCTTGTCGCCTTGTGTAATTTTTAGTACCAGCATCTTTTATAAAAAACATAAAGTAGGCACCTATGTACGTTCTTTAAGCGAGACATGTAAATCGACTGATTTGTATTCACACGTTGGTGTTGCGGGAAATTGAGTTTTTTTTAATGAAATAAGAAAAAAATCAAGATAAAGTCACGCACATGGGAGGCTTATTAAATAAAAATATGCACACATTTTGTATTCATGTCAATATCAAAGGTGAGCTAAAGAAAATTTGCATTTGTATTGAACAAAAATATGTCTCGTCTTATAGAAACCTTTCTGCTAACTGAATTTCAATATGGGAGCCAAGTAAACGGATTTACCTATTAAAATCACATTATTATTTAAGAAACGTAGGTGTCTTCAACAAATTCAAGTAACTAGCCTTGTTACTAGATGTTCTTGAATCAATTTTACAAATAGCTACATCTTTTAGTTAAATTATTGTATGGGTCCCCAGCCTTATATTTTTATGTAAGGCTCTAAAAGTAGTTTCTTTTTAAAGAAAATCATTACAAGACTCCTAATTAAAAAAGGGAATCCGTATTTTTCGTTTAAGCACAATTTTTAGTTGGCAAAGTTAAGGACCACAATTAGACAAAGTTTTCGTTTAAAAAGGTTTCAGTATTTTATAGTCTAATAAAAATAGCTTATAGCTCCTCTGTTGGGGACTTAGCATACCAAATAGGTAACAAATTTATAAACTTAACTAATTAGGCGCTTGCCGGACTGAGTTTCATGTTTGCTCTGAACATCGTAAACTTCTTCTAACTTCCTAATTTGGAACGGCCGTAATTATTGTTTATCTGAATCATTTACAAAACTTTGTACCCCTTAGAGAAAAGCGGTAATTAAAAACGTAAAAATGTGGTTGTGCCCCTTTTTATGTGACCAATAAACTAGATTAAAGATATTTTACTGCTGTACTCGCAACATATTAAAACATTTTTATTTCTACTTCATTCGGCATTTCAGTCGATAAAATAAAAGGGAGCGTAAAATTTAAATACCGTTTTACTGTGTGCATGCCTTAATTTTGTGTTATCATGATAATTTGGCAATGAGAAGACAAGTAATTTTAACGAAATATAAAGTTTTATCTAACGTCTTATCATAAGCCTGTAACAGTCCACTGCTGGACATGGCCTCTTCACTTGAATGCAACTTAGCTTGATTCTCGGCAACTCTCATCCAGGTGCCAACAGCTACCCCTGCGAAGATCATCGCTCAACCGAGCCTGAGGGCGTCCCGTCATACGTTTGCCGATTCGCGGTCTCCACTCAAGACCCCAACAATCATCGGTTCTACGGCTAACATACGTAATCTACTAACATTTTATCTACGATTATAGTTTCGGTCAAGTACTTGGTATATTATTGTGACTCGAAAAATATATCATTAAATGGGTCAACAAGATATACGTAGGTACTGTCAGTTTACATTATTCCGGATACCAAGAGTAACTGACGTAATAATAAATGTGAATAAGAATTCTTATTTCAACCTTCAATGAGAATTAGGAAAAAATGTAAGAGCTTGGGTATAAGAGAATAAAAGAAAGTGAGGGACCTACCTAATAAGGAATTCTATTATTATTTCAGTATATAATATCTATGGAGATATTATATATTCAAGTAGGTAACCAGTCAACCAGTAGAGTAATCCCTACTTAAAGATTAAATGCTTTATAATAGGATCATGGCCACACTAAGTTCAAAACACTGTACACGACCAAAAAAATGGACAAACCAAATGAGTACATAATAATACCAACACGTTTTTTCCTTTTATCTCAGAAATTATCAAAGCTAACCGTTTTCCATATTAAATACTAAGGGGGATATTGTGCCCCAGTCACTCCAATGGCCGTTATTAGAGTGACACGTTATTTTTGTGAGATACGAGTACGTACATACGTAATAAAGGCCGGGTAGACGCGTCCGCTAGACGGACACGAGCGAATTGATAAGGGTCACATCGGAACATTACCCCGGACAAGCTAAGCCTACTTTTTTACCCAAATTAGTTAAGCGAAACGTAACTCAATATTTTTGTTTTTCTGACTCCCCTCCGGAAGTTTCGTTATTAATTTTTTTCTAGGGAAAATTCTTTAACTTTTTTTAATTAGCTCCAGGGAATGTGTATCGAAATACCTACTGCTCTTTTTCATTACTTTTTATTTGATCTACTCAAAATCCATCTTTCAGAATTAATTACTCGTTTATTTACTTTGTTAATGTATTCTGTGTTTACATAACAATATTCCATCAACATTATTTTAGATGCGGGAAATCAGATCTCATTTAAAATTCAAACAGTCTATGCGGAATTGGATCAAAATATTCCGAATGCATCTCTTTATAATTTGGCAATATTTTTCGGTCTACTAAGCACTCATCAGCTAAAGAAAGATAACTTTTAATCACACTTAATGACTTTCTTCACGCTGATTGGCCGTGAGCACTAACGAGTCTTGATTTCAACAAACTTCGCAAATTGTTTGCTTATTCAACGTAAGGTAATAACAGCTGGGACACACGGTCATAAATTTCAGCAAGCGAGGTATAAAACATTCAGGTTCGCACTATACCCGCTATCGATCTCTTTTGTAATTATTGTGCTCTACATATTTTACACTTTATGGGAGTTGGGTATCGAGTTGTGATTACAATCAACAATTTCGCTGCGTAATGTAGATTTATTTTTTAAAGTGTGTGAAGTATCGCTTTATTTGATACTGTTCAATTTTAATGGTTTAAATGAACGTGTAAAGTTACGTTATCAACTTACGTAATAATATTATCTCTTACCAATGCTATATACAAGCTGTTGATTTGCATTCTCGTCAAATTCAAGGAGTTAACTATGCTCGTGATTCTTAACACGAATCAATAATAAAATATGTATTTTTTTAAATTTATATTTTTGATGTAATTTTCCAATTCGAACTAGCCATCTCGCCAGAGGGTTTAGGCGCTATGCACGCATTGATATAGCCGCGCGACAACTCTGCCTACCGCATACGCAACTGGGCGATGCTGATTTTTGCAAAAGGAGTATTCTGGAACACTGTTTTTTGATAGTTACAACTAAAAAAACAAGCATTTATTAAATATTGGCCAGGTATCGTAATTATATTTGATAACTTCTTTTTTTCTATGACAAGCTCCTAAAATTTGACGAGGATGCAAATCAACAGCTTGTATTACCTATTTTGTTTCTGTCACATACACGCTTACTTTTACATCGTTCTGAAACCGAAAGCTATAATAACTCTAGCAACAGAAACTATTGGCACGTGTTATTCGTATTATTTAATTTGTAAAATAGTGAGAACTCGATGTAACGCTTCCTTGCAGTCAATGCATACTTACTTGTGTGTAAACCTTATCGGTTACATATGCGAATTGTAGCTTTTGACAAATCCATTCATCGATCAGACAGAAGCGCTTCTAACATTTAACTCGAATGACAAAAAATAGTGATGTATGTTGAGTTTGAGATGTCTTAAAAAAAATAACAACGCCAATAGTAACTATTACCTACTCGATTGGAGTTCCTGTGTTTCGGCTCCAGCAGGTTTGAGCTGCGTACTTTATTACCAAGTATGTATTGTATATGATCACGTACCTACTTGTTCTGCTAGACGCCGCGCTGGATGCAGGTCGCTTCCAACCGGTATATGTGGAGATCTAAAGGGGAGGCCTATGTTCAGCAGTGGATGTCCTATGGCTGAGATGATGATGATGATGACTATTGTTCTGAAACGCCAACAAAAGATTTTTCAAATATTTATTTGCTGAAGAAAATGATCATGTGTATTATCCAAGATATTGAACAGGAGTAATAAAGATTTTTTCCAAAGTTCAGAGAATGGCGATTACGGACCATTGAAATACGTCGAACTTGAAATGATTGGATCTTTGAATTTAGAAATGCTTTATCGACAGAATTAGTAATGGCCGCTCTTTGCTGTACGTCATTCAATAATTATTAAAATCATTTTTTTTGCGTTCCAAAGTAAAACGCTTTTCATTTTCAATCAACGAAATGCTGGTATTAGCTGAGAATAGTTCATTAGGATACAAGTGCGCTAAGTTTTGGTCCTTAAACTTGAGGCAGATTGCAGCCCAAAACGAACGTGACGATATAATAGAATCGAGAGTGTTATATAAAATGCGTTTTACTCGCGCTTTTCAACACACTAGTGAGGAAAAAGGAATGATATGTATTCATTGATATAAAAATATAATTACAATTTCATTTAAAATGAGTGACGTGACGTGTTCTACTCTTTCTTCTTTTTCAAAGAATCAGCAAGAGACTTCAGAAGCAAGCAGTAGACCAGAAGTGAAAAAAAATCGTCTGTCAAAATTAAGCGTGCGAAATATGCTCTAGTATGAACCTAAAGGCAGTGCAATAAGGTCCATTTTATGAGTAAGTGTCTCGAAAAATCATTACCAATTTACCTACTTAGGTATTAAATTTTCTGTTATTTCTGTTAAGTTTTCAACTGGCTACCTATAACGACAAACTGACGCCACATTCTTGTTTTCAGCTCTTGGATACAAAACTGTGATACTTTTACTTGATACTGGTCTCTGTTGCCAAATATTCAGATCAATAATAATGGAATTGTTTCAGTACGCAATTAGTTGGAATTACTAAACACGGAACTGAATACCGTCGTTGGCGAAATAAGGGTCAGCAACAATACCCTTCTACCTACTCTAGGGAATACTTGAGTCGTGACGTGAATTCTATTTACAGAGATATTGTCCATTAAAAGTTAAATAACGAAATAACTCTCGAAATAGAACCTATTTATTTTCTCAAACAATTTATATACCCAGACAGTTAAATGGATTTCATTATCCGCTTGTTCCTTTTCACGAACATAACATTATAAGTAGTGTTTATACAAATCTACTTACAGAACACGTGTATTGGCTATTAGAGGTAAACAAGGTACCTATGTTTACGAAATAAAATCTGTTTACCGTGTAGTTCTGGCTGCAAATAATGTTAGATTATCCTCTTATTATCACAAATTATTCTACAAAGATCACAGATCATAACATTCGCTTCGAATATAATATAAGGTAAGGTTAATAGAGGTCCGAAACCGAATAAGCGGTTACATAAATTAATATCAAAATGTGCAAATAAATTGTTCCGAAATTAGAATTCGCAACTATCGGGTCGGTTTCAGTAAAATAACGACCCGTGCTAAACGATGCTCGTCGAAATAAACTCATTTGCAGAAAATTATCTTCGGGTCTGAATTCGTACTGGTAACGGTTCCAAAGGGATTCGGAGAATCAGTGTATCTGCCGATCATTTATTAATTATTACAGTTGTGCTAACATTCGTATTGCCTTTCTCGAAGTCTATTCGGAATCAAATTGGTGAAAATATATATAGCTCAAAAGGCATAGGTAAGTTACTTATCAGCGTACACAGGTTGGTAATTCTTATGGCGAACATTTTGTTTATTCATGATAAGTTAGTAAGTTACAAAAGATAAAGTATTACACTGCTAACATAAAAGCAAAATTTTCCTTTGTCATTGTTAACTAATCATTTCCCAGCGCTTAATAAGCTTTAATTATTATTTAACCGGAGCTTCATTGTCTGGTTTAAAGACGATACTCTTATAACAACAAACTTTGCTTAGCCTGAACTAAGACTTACCGTTGTAGCTTCAACATTCTCAAAGTGTACTTTACAGAGAGTGCAATGAGTAGGCTATATAGAAGCGTGGTGTATAAACTTCCTACTAGAAACCAATGCAAATATAATTAAGACAAACTTGACCTGCCTCGTTGGCCTAGTGGTCCTAAGCGCGAGTGCTACGCTAGAGGTCTTGGGTTCGATTCCCAGGTCGAGTAAAAAGTGTTACCTATTGAGTTTTTCTATGAAATTCTCAGTAGCAGCTCCGAGTTTGGATTTGTGCCCGATTAATCGCAATAGGCTCGCCCCCTATTACATGGGACCTAAAATAATAATATACCGGCGAACTGTGGGTGTACATTGGTACACCTCTGCCTAACCCTTCGGGAAATGCAGGCGTGATGGTATATATTTGACTTTGCATAACCCGTGTTATTGAGCGAAAAATTATCTCGCGTTAATAAAAAATAATTTGCTATTCGGAGCGAGCGAGCGTATTACATAAATAAACTGTTTGCTTTCAGTTCGTGTTTGCATAGAAGGACTATCGAGAGAGGCAACGACGTGCCATGGACGGACGTGCCGTGGACGTGGCGAGACCCGGCCTGGGTAGCTTTGTGCTATGTCTTTATATTTCAGGATTAGGTGTTATGATTAAGTGTCAAGGTTATCAGGTCCCATGAAATAGTTATGTAAATGAATCAAACTGCTATGTCGAATACAGCAATCCCAGACAAACTCTCTGTAACTATTCCATGTAGGTATTATAAATTCATGATCCTTTGAATACCCGATCCAAACACAGATTATTACTTTTGATCTAAACATGACATGTGTCTTGTGTTGGCATATCCAATCTAAAATCATGCATTAATTGTTTATGGAAATCATGTTTGCTCATTAACGCATAAATGTTGACGTTAGACAATTTCTGGAACGTCATTTGCACTTTCCATTTGCGAAAATGATGAATTGATCGGGATTCAATTATTATTTGTACCTATCTTGTGATCGTACTATGTCGCTTTAAATGATCAGTAGGAACTCATAATGGAATTCATTGACAGAATACAAGAATCATGTTTTGATAATTTCCTAAGAGGAAAATGATGATAACGAACGACTTCGATTTTCAAATAAACTTATAATGGTGCGTTTTGTGACTGATTTTAATCATAAATATACCTTACCTTTGCAAGTATAACAAATTCACATCTCACCTACCGACGGTCAAAAAATTAAAGTACGCGGCGGCCCTACGAACTAAGGCATATTTTATGAAGTGTCGTCAGAGCCAATGTGTTGTACATAAAGTAACTATGTAAAATATTCGCGAAACCCACATAGGGGCCACATCGGCTGATAGCTGATAAATTGAAGGCTGTACGTGACCGTCCGCGAGCCTTTCACGAGATGGGATCATGCTGAGTCAGCGTGGTCGCGAATATGAACGCCACGCGTGGTTGGATACTACATGATATTTGATACTGATGTCTAACTGTCAGTGTATAAATTACGAATGAAAATGAAATATTTGACATGTGTGACTCGCTCAAAGGGACTCAGTATGGACATAAATTTTGAATATTTATTGAATTTTGCAAAGGTCAGAGTTATTTCGGGAGTGACATTTCATTTTTTGTATAAGATGTTGAACTTTTAAATATGATGCTATTACGGCATAGACGGTGGACAATAAGAGGCAGCATTTCTTTGTCTGATGTTGACAGATTTCAAGATTCCAATTTCTTCTTTCTTTTATCACTTACCTATTTATTTACTTAACTTCGACCTTAAATATTTCCGTAATCAGAGTGTTCCCAGGGCCCTATTTAATAAAGCTGACAAGCTGACTTTTTTGTCAAAATCGGCAAATTGTCTTGAAAAGTGCTGTTTAATAAAACCGACATTTATGACATGTCATGCAAGATAAATATGCCTGTGACAATTTTTCTGTTCCTTTTCACTCTTGAACTTTACCGCGATTTACAAATTATGATTTAATGTTTTTGCTGCAACCTAAAATTATAGTCGTAAAATACGGAATTAACTAAATAACTACTAATTAAATTAAATACTGCCAAAATATTACTGTCTATAAAGGAAACCAAATTGAAAGAAAATTCAAGCATAGTAATATGTGTGTAACGTAATGTGTTTAGTGATGGGATGTTTTTATATGATGGGTTATCGATATTTTTTATAGAAAACGAAGTGTACGGCATGTATTTTAAAATATAATTTTTTACATTTAAATGTGTCCGGTACGTAGGCGACCATTTTGCAACGCGACAAAAGGGTACGTACAAAGAATTTTTTCTTTTGAATAAATATCGATTGTGTTTTGAATGTATTTTTTATATTTTGTATTAAATAAATATTTAAAAACAAATTTCAAAATAATAAAGCATTTTTAAAATATTAATAAAGAGAATGAGATTTTAACGACTTAAGGCCAAAGCACACCAAATGCGTGGCGTGATGCGTGGCGTGCACGCACCAGTTGTAATGTATGAAACTGTAAGAAAGGTGTCAGACCAGATGTGTGACGTGTGCACGCGCGTGACTCACCCACGCAGAGCCGCATCTTGTCACAAACCGAGTCCGTACGCGTGAGTAGCGGAGCGGCAACGTCGCACACGCGCGTGCAGTGATGACGTTGTATTATATGGCGCTCCCTGTTAGATGCCACACCGGGCACGCACGCATACGCATCGGTCATTGCTGCACGTACGCACGCACGCAAAGTTGTATTTATTTACAAACAGAAAGCAGTTTACGAGTGTTTTTTTTCGCAATGGAGACAATTTTAAAGGAAAAACTAATAGAAATCGTCCGCAAATATGTCTCTACAACACCAAACATAAAGCGTACAAAAAAAAGTATTATGGGAGAGAATTGGGAATACGCTGGAAATAGATGGTAAGTTCAAATTAGTACAAAAATTAGAAAATTTCAATTGTTAAAGTATGTAACAATTTTTTCTCGAATGTTTATTGCATTTTTGGATGATCTTGCGTTAGTACGTCTGCGTGCAGCAGTTCTGCGTGACGTGATGCGTGCGTGCGTGACGTGTGCTGCACCGGTCTTGGCCGGTGTGACAGTGCTCGCACGCGCGTATGCACGTCACGCCACGCGTCACGTCACGCCACGCATCCGGTGTGACCCGGCCTTTACAATCGATATTAATAAAATTGAATTGCAAAATGTCACTGCCCTAGTATTTGCCATTCTGGCATGTGTCACAGCCAACATCCTTGGATGCATAAATACGTACTCATACTGAGTTACATTTACTTATTTCAACCAAAATATTTAGGAATTATCATATCTTTTTGGAGTACATCATTAGTATTCCTAACTAGCGAGTTTTTATTTGAGTAGTGGTTGATAATATTTATTGAATTTGAATGACAGTTCCCTGTAAATACACATCAAACAAAAACTTATCGAGTAAAAAGAAATGAAACAGCACAGTACAGTTATTATTGTATTTATTTACTCAATTACATTTGAAATAATCAGTTGATATAATTACTTATATGTTTCCTGGCCACTGATTTGAACCAGCCTTTGCACGTCATTCGACTCACCGAAATTCACCAAATTAAGTATTTGATAACACAATTATTATTATTTGACCATAATCCATGATAAAAACTGCTCAGGCCACCTTAGCCAGTTTGATCGCCTTCTTTCTTATCCGGGCATAGTATTAGTAATAGAATTCCCGTAATCATGATAAATGTGATCCGTGTTGTGAAAATCACATGCAACAACATGACAGCTCTTCTTGAAATTGCGAATCGGTCAACAATGATCTATCTTCTTGCATAATGAATGCACATCGATACATTTTCGGAACAATAGACGTTTATGCATATTATACAAAATAACAGCGATTGTAAATTAATTTAACATTTTAAAAAGTATAGGTACACGAGAAACCACTCCAAGTATTCGAACGTCAAAAACACATATATTTCAACTATACTATAGTCCAACAAAATGGTTCTCGACCACCATCAAAGGGGCAGTATAAACAGAGTAGCTATATGTTTGAGCACTTTGTCTTTTATAAATTAGTAATTTGATTTGAAAAACAATTTTCAACTGGCCGACTTACGGTGTCACCAAATTTAATAATTTATCATCTTTTTCGTTTCGTATTATCAACATCGATTTTAAGTGCATTGTCTGTGCTATTTACCTACCGATAGTTATTTACCTATTTAACTAATGTAATATTGGTGCATACTCTAAGGAAATTCCGTGAAGGACACTTTATGAGAAAATTTATTGTCATTTGTCACCCAATTTTGGAACAGCACTTGGATGTTTTATTTTGTGCTTATGATCAGTTCGTCATAGACTTTAAATCAAGGAGCGGACACTATTTCACATTATAATATCATGACGGTCAAGCATCGACGACGTGAAACGCCGCGTCGCGCGGGCGTCGGCGGCGACCGCCGTGCAACGAACGCGATCGCACGGTGTTGGAGCCTGCGCCCTGCGCATGTGGTGTACCCCTAAGTAGATGCCAATGCTCGTCAAAGTGACATTCAAAACATTTTTTTTGTGACTTTTCCCTTTTTTTATTTGTGTATGTTTAGTGTGTGTATATAATTTAGTGCTTAAGGGTTTTTTTTTAGGGTAAGTCCATTTTTATGTTTAGTGCTGGCTGTAGCGACTCCGGTAACTGTGCCAGTCAACCTGCCACTTCGTTGGATGTCCTAGTCAGATGTCCCCACTGCTCCCAGACTCGCCTTTTTAAAGGCGAACGGGGGCTAAAGATTCACTATGGCAAGGTTCACAAACCTCATAGTGTACCTTTGGCCCCCTCAGCCACATCCTCATCACAACCACCTTCTGAACAACATTACCTTTGGAAAACATTGTCAAAATTAAAAAATTCTACCCCGGTTGTGAGGAGAATTCCCCGGGGCGCGAGACGGACTGTTGCGCAAAGCTTGGCGCGATGTGTTCGTCTTGCAACCCAGGAGAACTCACAAAGTGCTTGGGAGCAATTACTCACCTTCCCTTATAGGATTCTGCATGCCCAAAAAAGTTTGGCATCCAAAAGATCTTTAACAAACCAAATTAAAGATAATTGCAACAATTCGGCCTTTATTTTAGATTCAAAATTCCCCAAAAACCACAATAGAAAAAGCTTGTGTTCTCATGTCGAATCCAAATTAAGCGAAGGTGACATTAGGGGAGCGGCTAGGATTTTATTCAGCAGTGATGTGGTGGCGCCTGACTCTCCAGAAACTTTATCAGCACTGGAGAGTAAACATCCAGCGCCTGCGGACGGTCTCATCTTCCCAGACCCTCCCGACCCCCCCGATCTAGATTCACCTTTTTTAAATGTTACAGCCCCCCAGGTGACTGCAGCCGTGAGTTCCTTCCGAAGTGGTTCCGCCGGCGGCCTCGACGGCCTGACTCCGCAGCATTTAAAAGACCTGTTGAGTTCAGGCGCCGGGGAAGCTGGTGAGTCGCTGTTGAAGGAGCTTGCGGCTCTAGTTAAACTTATGCTCTGCGGCGGTGTGAACGATGCCGTGGTTGACGTCCTGTACGGGGCCAACCTTTGCGCCCTACGAAAGAAGGACGGCGGCATTCGTCCCATTGCCGTGGGGTGTACTTACAGACGTATGGTAGCCAAAATTTGTTGCAAAGCATACGGCGAATCGCTAAGCAGCAAATTCCAGCCCCTTCAACTTGGCTTTGGTTCTAGAGGGGGCTGCGAGGCTGCCGTACATGCCCTTTCTACCTTTTTAAATTCCAATCAGGGTGAGGTCATCCTCAAGGTTGACGTTAAGAACGCCTTTAATTCTGTCAATAGGGACATTTTGTTGGCCGAAGTAAAAAAAGAACTACCCGAAATTTATGGTTTTTTGTGGCAGTGTTATAGACACCCTTCAAAATTACATTATAAGGACAACTTTTTGGATTCTGCTGTCGGTTGCCAACAAGGTGACCCTCTCGGGCCAGTTATTTTCAGTTTGGCTATTCACCCCATAATCCAACAACTAAATTCCAAATTCAACGTGTGGTATTTAGACGATGGAACACTGGGAGGCGATGTAGACACGGTTTTAGAAGACTTAAAATTTTTGAAAGAACAGTTTAAATCTATCGGCCTGGACCTAAACCCTTCCAAATGCGAAATTTACCTTACTGACGTTACCGACAGACAATCGACTTTAGAAAAATTCAATGCAATAGCCCCACAGATCAAAATTTTGGAAAAAAGCTCATTGCACCTCCTAGGTTCCCCAATTTTGGAAGATAGTTTTTCACCATTCATTGACGAAAAAATCAGTCACTTCAATGATATTTCGGACAGACTTTCCAAAATTAACCTACATTCTGCATTTACCATATTAAGATATTGTTGTTTTGGCCCAAATTTCATGTATTACCTCCGATCTGCACCTATATGGAAGCAGCCACACCTTTTGGACAAAATTGACCAAATTATTAAAAATACAATTACTTCTGTTTTAAATGTGGCCCTGGATGACCGAGCGTGGCAACAAGCCACACTTCCCATTCGTTTTGGTGGTCTCGGCATCCGCAAAATTTCTAGTTGTAGTTTACCGGCGTTCTTGTCTTCTGTCCACAGCACCGATAAGTTAACTGGGAAGATCTTATCATCATCCATGGTTGACTTTGAAGTGCCGTGTTTGACCGAAGCGGTGAACGCCTGGGAAATAACTTGCCCGGAAACAGATCGACCCGTGAACCCATCTTCCCAGAGACAATGGGACGAGCCGCTCTGCAGGTTGGTACGGAATAATTTAATTAATACGTGCATCAATTCTGCTGAGCGCGCCCGCCTGCTGGCTGTGGGTGAGTGGGAGTCGGGTCTCTGGCTTCAGGCACTTCCGTCGCCCAACATAGGCACTATGTTGAGTGATTCTACATTCCGGCTCGCTACATGCCTGCGCCTGGGTGCACCTTGTGGGGCTCCGCACCGCTGTCAGTGCGGTGAAGCTGTCGACTGCCTCGGACACCATGGCCTGTCATGCAAAAAGAGCGCTGGCCGCATGGCACGGCACGCCAGCATTAATGACATCATCCGTCGTGCTCTTGTCTCCGCCGGAGTGCCAGCTGTTTTGGAGCCAGTTGGCCTGGCACGCGACGATGGGAAGAGACCAGATGGGATGACTATAATGCCTTGGAAGTTGGGTAGGCCTCTGGTGTGGGATGCTACATGCGTCGACACCCTTGCGCCATCCCATCTTCCTTGCACGACGTGTTGTGCTGGGGCGGCTGCGTCTGGTGCGGAAAATCTCAAACGGCGCAAATATATTAACCTTCATGAAAGTTATATGTTTGAGCCGTTTGGGGTTGAAACACTAGGGCCGTGGGGACCGAGCGCTCATCTAGTTTATCGCAATATCGCGAAGCGACTGGTCGATTCTTCACGTGACCAGAGGGCTGGCCTATTCTTTGGCCAAAGAATCAGCATTGCCATACAACGTGGCAATGCTGCCAGCCTTCTGGGCACATGTCCCATTGACAGCGATGCGGATGAGTTTTTTGATGCCCTATGACCTTACTTTTTATATTAACTGTACATACTTAGTTTGTAATTTAATTATTACCTATTTAGTTTTAACTTTGTAGTTGAATTATTATTAATAAATAAATAGATATACTATTAAAAAAAAAAAAAAAAACATATATTTAATATTATGTAAATACTAATTGTAGTACTACCTAATAGTTTATTCGAGTTTGTGAAATAAATGTTCTCTTATTTATATAACAAAATTTTCAACTTTATTTTTAATGTTTATGAGTTAAACATTAAAAATAGAGTTGAAATTTTTTTGCAATAAAAAATTTCGCGCCATTATTGGCACCTAAATACAGTAAGTACATAGTACGGTACATTGATCTGACACGTAAATACAGAATTTCTACTCTTTTTCTTTTTTTGATAATGTACCATCGAAAATACTCCGCTTTTACTATATCACCGCAGAGCAAAGGCCTCCTCTTATACAGAAAAGGCAAGAAACGTGAAACACCACCACACTTGTTCAAGGACTGTTATGTAGGTATCGTAGACTATTTTTTCGTATGAATACGCCCGTAGCTTGCTCTGAAGTTACCCTAGTTCGTAAAATCATGTACAACAAACGAAATAATGTATCGCTGAGTTTTCAACGCGAAAAGCCGCAACTACAGCTGTCGGACTATGATGATTTTTCAGTTTGACGTAACTGAGTCAGACACTGTCAATACAATGTAGAATACCATATCAGATAATTAAAACTTATTAGGGAATAAAAGAGGTTACAACCAAAAACGTAATGACTACCTCGTTGGTTTGGCCGCATTCGTATATTAGAACAACTACGCTGCGCGCGCTGCGCTCTTTTGTCAAATCCTTTCACCATCTGTCTTTGGAGCTTTTTATAATCCTACCAAATTCGATATAAAGTAAAATGACCATACAATGACGCTATTTTAGTGAATTTTAAATTCTGTCGTTTATTTTTTATCATTGTGATTGAAATTCATGTTTTTGTTACATGTCAATTTCTTTTGTGGTTTATCGTATTATTTCTTAGTAAAAAGCTATTTGATTTATGAAGAAGTGTGTATTCCTGACTCTTTAAGAAACTAAAATCTCGTAACGGATTTAAAGAAAGTCCAATGAACACATCAGTACCTCAAGTAAGTACGATTGCTATATGTATTACAGATTATTACATGTTTATTTGCAGATTTTCTTCTACACGAATTCTGTTAATATTATTTATTATCATAATCATATCAGCCGACCGACTTCCACAACCACCGGACACTTCATCCCTTTCAGGAGAAATAGAACAAACTATTTTGCTTTAGTAAAATTTTAGGTGCAACTTTCGTGATGTCAAATGACCTACCACCACAAGAATAATTTATATTTGTTGATAAACCTTTGTTTTTATGTTTTCAGCTTATAATCTACCTACGGCGAAGAACCACTGGCCTTTGCGTTCGAGCTAACAGTGCACAGGCATCATTTCAGAAATGTTCAGCTATATCTATCACATGACGCAACGTGTTCCGCTCACTATAACTTAATTTTGTAATTTGTTTAATGTTACACTGATATTAAAGCTTGATCTGACAAAATCGATTCAATCGTTTTACTTATAAAATCGCTCGCACCTTAGAAACACAATTAGTTTCCATCTATATAGTAATATTATAAAAGAAAACACATACATATCATCACGCCTGTATTCCCCGAAGGGTTAGGCAGAGGTGTACCAATGTACACCCACGGTTCGCCGGTATGTTTAGGTCCCATGTAATAGGGAGCGAGCCTATCGCCATTAACCGGGCATAAATCCAAACTCCATAAAAGAAAAAGATTTGAGAATTCTATCAAAAAGGAGTAAAAGAGGAAGTGGGTGAAGAGTGAAAGCTTTTATGAGAAATACATAGTCTACACCGACAAAAACAATAGCGAAGTGATAATTTTCTAATAAATATTCGTTGTCCCTATTCGACGTAATATATTTTTAACCATTTCAGCAAGAAAAAAGAAATTTAAAATTCTCAACATACGGCTTAGTTGCCGGTCAAATTCCAGTGACAATTCGCAATTTCATGTTATCACGTGATGTATTCAAATAAACGTCAATCTACTGTCAAACAGAAATATGTCAAGATTTTCAATGTATTTTGGGCTTTATTAAACAGAAAATTGACAAAACCTAGAACTGTCACCGTTATTTTGTCAAATGTCACCTGTCAGCTTTATTAAATAGGCCCCTGGTATGGCACAGAACAAAAAAAATGATCGTAATGATGGAAAGAAAATGTAATTTTCGGCTTAGCTAAGAGTTTTTTTTAAACCCGTTATATCAATTTCAGAAATGGTTTTGTTATTGTAAATAAAATAAAATATAATATCCTAATTTAACTTCAAAGAGGTTTTTCATCGTTTAGAGGAACTTGCCATGTTTTCTCAATAGATGTTTACTTTATCAAATGATTTTGTATTTTGTAAGGTTGGATTTGAACCTCCTACGTTCAAACCCAACCATACAAAATACAAAATCACTACTTAGATACTTCGAGTATTATATACATTCTTATTATTTTAATATATCAGGTACTATCGCACAGGATAGAGAGGTTTGGAAGAAGAAAGGGGAGGCCTTGGCCCAGCAGTGGGAAAATTAAAAGGCTAACAAAAAAAAAGGTACTAGCCAACTGCCCGCGAATCCGTCCTCGTGGCGTATTTCAACGTTTCGTTAACGGTAATTTAAGTCATTGGTTACTGCTCCGCTCCAATAGGTGGTAGCTTAATGATATATATGTCATTCACAAATAACATGGCTTTCTATGGGTAAAAGAATTTTCAAAATCGATTCATCAGATCCAGAGACCCCTACAATCTCACAAACTTTACCGTTTTAAAATATTAGTACAGATTATTAGACGTACTATGTGACCAAAATTTATAAACAACCACTTTCCAATAAAATATTTTATACACCGTAACTAACACTTACGTCCTTTGGGGTTGCCAGAAAAGCAACGAATCAAGTTTATTTACCCCCGACGAAAACAGAGGGGTGCTATTATTAAGTTAAGTTTAACGTGTGCATCTGTGTGTCTGTCTCTCATCATAGCTACCAAACGGCTAAAACGATTTTGATTTAGTTTTTTTTTTTATCTTGATGTGCTGAATTTTAGCTGTGAGATGAGAATTTCTGTTTCGTCATTTTACGATTATCAGCTATTTTCTGGTTGACCAATGTATGTGAGTATCTTTTACATGTCTGATCGAGATTTGTGTCTAGTGGTTTTGTTTTTATTTTGACTTTATCTTTTCTACCTATAAAGAGTATTTAATGTAACTCTGTTTAATATGTATTGCTAGTACTTACCACACTATAGACACAACTTGACTAAGTACTTTTGAGTTATTTTAAAAGTACAGTAAGCTTTTTTTCATAAATAATTAAACATATTATAAGTCTTATTTTTACAACAGCGGCTTTCGTTCGTTTCGTTTCGTTCGCAGAGACGACGAAATAATGTGTAGATTTCCACGACCTTCGAAAATTCATACAAATTAAATGCATTCTGTTAAAAAGTGGAAATAATAAAGACATAAAACTTTCATTCATAAATAAGTGATCCGACGGATTTATGACATGTCGTTATAACTGCAGTGCATTCTGATTGAATGCGAAAACCACCACCGGTATTTTACGTTGTGGTTCTTTTCTAGTGTGCCCGAAGCGCTGCATTTTTGAAATTTTATTTAAACCGATTGGCCTTTTGATTATAGGTACGCTTTTTTTAAATAATATTTTTGTAAACCGCGTATGAGTGGTAAATAGAATAAAGGAAAACTGATGCTTTTATACAAAAACAATTCAGAACGATCAAATACATAAAGGGAACCTCTGAAAACAGCAGTCAATTCATTAGGTATTTTCAACAAAGGTGAGTTATAATAAAAAATCCGTTGAATTATTTTCGCTGAAAATCCGCATTAATATTATAAATGCGAAAGTATCTCTGTATGTATGTCTGTCTGTTACACTTTCATACCCAGACCCTTTTTTTTATAGATGGGAAATCATCAAATAACTTCCCCCGCCCTTAGTGTCAGACTTTTACTGACTAAAACCCATCTATGTTCCTTCATGTGCCCTTTGCGTTCCGGGGGCGCGGTATCTCTTTCGAACAACCCGCAATATCCAGACCCTTGTGATGAAATTTGGTACGGGGTAAGTATGAAACCCAAGTAAGGACGTAGGCTATTTTTAATCCGCAACTTTAACTACGTCCGCGATAATCGACATTAAGGCCTCATTTACGGAGACGCGGGGCGACGCGCGTCGCGTGCGGCGCGGCGTCTCGGGGCTAGTCTTATATTGCCATATGTTTGTGTTGACGCGTGCGATGACAAGTGCCGCTTGACGCGCCGCCGGCCGCTCCGTAAACTGAAAAATCGTACGACGCGCCGCGAGACTCCACGACGCACCGCAAGACTCCACGCCGCACGCGACGCGCGTCGCCCCGCGTCTCCGTAAACGAGGCCTTACGCGAAGGAAATCGAAGACAAAAGCTAGTTATTTGATAAAATAAAGTAGAAAGCCGAGCCTAACTCTATAAAAGGTAAATTCCGAATGATAAACCTATATAAACGTAAGTGAATAACGAAAATATAATAGGATTTAGTACCTACCCACATAAGGCGAGTGTATTAAACAAACTCAGGGGCTGGCACATAGTGGTATGATTTAGATAAGTCGCCCGCTCTGTACGTTAAGACGTTTTCCCTTTAAGACCTTTAAATTATAAGAAATTTATTTTATTGTTGTTTTTGGCGTCTGGTTACATGTGAGTAGATTTCTAGGTATTTAAGTTAGCATTAGAGCAACCTTTATTTATGATTAGCTTCTGCTGTTGCCCGCGTGGAAATTTTCACCTGCGTTAAGTTACGTGTTTTGTTGTGTATCTGCTTCAAATTGGTCCAGTCGTTTGGGAGCTTATTCGGTACAAACAAACAAAAAAACCTTATCTTGCTATAATATTAGTATAGATAACAGCGAAAAGTTTAAGTTTACCTGAAAGTGTTTATTGTTTAGGTGAAACTGGAACAGATATAGATAGCTTATTAAAAATGAAGATAGAAGAGCAATCGTTTCATTAATAACAACACCATTAAGTAAACAGTCAGTGAACTTTTGGTCATAATACAAATTTAAATCTTACTAAGGCAGTCCCCACCACAAGCTTAACCCTTAATTAACTGCTTATGATCTTTCACTTCCTGGCTAAATGGCTGGACCAGCGGGTCGCGTAGGGAGCAAATCGGTCGCAGCCGCTCAGTTTCTGGTCGAACTAGTCCTCACACGGTGCATTACACTCGGCCACCGCATTCGAGAGCTATTTGCTGCCCGGAATCAGATTAATGTTGCCACTTTTCTACTTGTCGTAACCACCAAACTTTGCCAACCGCCTTTACTCACTCTATTGTATTTCAAAAGGAATTATTTCGTTGAGAAGGTTAGTGTCTCGTGGTTTGGGGTGTTGGTACTCGTGAAATGGTAAAGGCGCTGCCTCACAAGCCGCGTTCGAATGTAATGTAACAACCAAGATTTGATTTTGATCTCGAATGTAAACTGTTACAAGTAATGCTTTAGATAAGGGAGAGCCTTAATTTATGATATTACATCATTATAGGTTGCGCACTGCAATATTAGTTTATTTTCACAGACTGTTGTAATGTTGTGATGTTTTATAACAGGCGAATGCCTACGATGCGAAAGCGCCTTTAGACAGAATCATTACCGCTTGGCAAATTTTGTATTTTTTATGGTTTAAGATTCATAAAAGTAATAACTTAAAAAAAGATGATTTCGACACTTAACTATAGCCTAACATGAAATTAACTACACCACTTTCTGCAATAAGAATAAATATTTTCAAATAGCTCCTTTATATAAAGTTATTTAAGTTTGTGAAGATGAATGAAAACATCAGCCCCCCTAGCCAAGTCACAAATGATAATCGTAAACGCTCGGTAGGTACCAATAGATTTTCAACTTAATACCCAAGAGCCTTAAGTTGAAAATCTATTAAAGATTTCTAAGCGTTAGCGACTGGAACGAACGAAAACGCTATGCAATCTTCATTGTATCTTCAACTTAAAACCAAGCACATAAAGTTGAAGATCTATTAAAGCCTACTCAGCGTTTGCGTTTATCGTTTGTGACTTGGCTAGGGGGGCAGGTATCTGTCGTTGTCTTTTAGAATTCACTCTAGAATTTCAAATAGTTTTTCTTAGAATTTGTGGAACGCAGGGTTTTATTTTGCAATAGACGTTTCATAGGTCGTAGATATTTTATATGTAATGTAAAATACTTAGGTGAATACATAGTCACACAGTCTTCATTAATTATTAACTAAACAAGAACATTATCATAATTATGTTTATTGAGGAATGACGTTATTAAATATCACGACAATATGACTTACAAAGGACAAAGCAATGTCAAACCATGTATTTGAAATACATTATTAAAAGGCACGTTTGAATGTCATTTACTAGAAGAAAAGGAGTTGTTGTGTTAGTTACGTATCTTTTTAATTAACCTTACAATATAGAGAAATGAAAAAAAAAACAGCTAGTATTCAGAACAAAACCTTACCGTGAAACAACATTTAAATAAAAAAAGGCTAGTAAATATGTTTACAGACTGCCTGCTATCTCTGGGATTAGGCTCACAATAAAACGAAAATAAGACACCTCCAATAAACTGACTCCTTATCATACGAAACATATTATGCTAAATCCACTTAAAAGAGAAATTCAGGAGTCCCTAATATTACATTCTAACTGCGACAATAACCCCGAGACATTAAAATGAAAACTTTTATCAAATAAAATACAATTCAACCGTGCGTACGCCGCGTGGGGTAAAAATGCGGTCGGTAAAAGGTGGTAAAAGTAGATACATTCCCTTTACCTCTTGCTTCCGTTCACGCGCAGGTGAAAATATTACGTGGAGGTGTAAACGAGCCCCGGCAAGGCCGTTATTGCCGTCGTTAAGTTAAAATTTTCTCTCTTGAATAGCAAAGCGAATGTGAGACATAAACACAGACATTTATGTTATTTGCAAACGAAACATCGAGATGAATATTATGTAAAATATAAGGGTGTGTCTAAGGGAAAATTAGATGCTATTTTATAAACAAATAGGCTGGATGTATGTGATCGTATTTTTTATTGCTTTCAGATGAAGATATTTTCTGTATTTAATATTACTTTGTCTTAAATAAACGGTTCAAATTTGGAAGTGGTTTGGAAATCATAAAACTTTCGAGGTAAGCACAAGGAGCTTTGTTGTAGGAATACAAAATACGTGTTCCTAGGTAAGTACCATCACATTATTTTCTAAAGGAACTTGTTATAAAACACGTTGTTAAGAAAGTTTGCATGCTGCATCGAAGAAACTCTGAGAAAAATATAAGAGAACAACTAAACCAAGTGATGATCCAGCATAACTTTTTACTACGTACTACCTATATTCTTCGTGTTTATCCAAAAATGTTTTGTGCCACTGAAATAAAAATGAACAGAAAAGAATTAACTTAATCGTGCAGAAAAAATAGTCACTAAATCCCTTGTTCACCGTTCAATTCACTGAGTCAACTCATATTCCCGTTAAAGTATAATAAGTTATTTCATTTGGTACATTCAGTTGGCCAACAGACGTCAGTTGAACAAAACAAGCTGGCAATACAATAGATTTCCCTAAGGAGTGCTATATTACGACTTTCCATAGAGGAAATGTACGTAAGTGTTCTGAAAAAGTGGGGGTGTTAGTAATTTAATGGTCGAATTATTTTTATGACGGACTGCCACTTCTGTTTCAAAGTTATGGTCTTTGTCACTACTTTGTTTTGGCTGTCGACTTTGTATCAAACGAGAATTTGGAATTAACTTTTTATTTTGGTACAGGTTTTTTGATGTGTAAAATGTGACAAAAGTGAGAAAAAAATCTGTTGATATTGTAGCATGTTGAAACTACATACGAGAATGTTTTTATGGTTGCAACTCTTAAATAACATATTTACTTTTCATTTATTACCACCCGATTTTTAATTAGATATGAGTCTAAAAAAGTCAATATTAATTTATTTCTTTTTTAAATTACGAGAATGAATTCTTGTCTGAAAATAGAAGTTATATCACTTTTTACGCAACCATTACGTGCTAAATATTAAAAATGGGTGATATACCTCATTAAGGTTAATTAAAAACTGTGACCTCGAGTCCGTAGTGGTCATATAACATCGAATGAACCTAAATAATCGTTAATTAACTTTATAGGAGGGTACCTTTTGAACTTGAGTAATTAAAGGCTTAAAAAGCGCCCCTCTAACGCCTATAGTGTTTCAAAGATACTTAATTACGCGACATAAAACCTTTCGCGCAGACGAGGTACTCGTAGAATACGATATTATGAATAAGTATATTGTATCATATTAATTAAATAATTTTATGAGGTGGGGTTTTACGTATACAGCAAACAAAATAGGTAGGTAAAAATAGGCAGGTATAAATATGCAGTACAGGCAGCCAATCAAGTTTTTGGCATCGCTCCTGTATCATATCATTATATAAAAAGTATTTAGGCAGTTTGGTGGTGGTTTCGTTTGGTTACTTTTAAGTGTTTAGGTGGTTGATTTTCTCAGTCGGTGTTAGGATTTGTGCCCGGTTAATGCCAATAAGCTCGTCCGCTATTACATGGGACCTAAACATACCTTCAAACTGTGGATGTGCCTTGGTACACCTCTGCCTAAACCTTCGTGGAATGTTGGTATGTGATGGTATGTACATATTTAGGCGTACAATATTGATATCCCTTCAAGATTGTTATTGCACATCAAACTATTTTATTGCCTTACGTATAACTTGCCAGCTATTCAGTGGGTTCGGGTCGAAGGGTTCAGTCAAGCTCGCGACTAAATTATAGTGACTAAACAGTCCAAGCACTCATGGACGTTGAAGTTGGTAAATGATATAACCGACGCTCACTTCCACTGATAAAACTATGTTGGTGAAGTACGTCAGGAATGCGAGGCCGACGGTCAGTACTGTTCCCTAACCCAAGGATAAAGTCATATAAATATATTATGCTATGTACATATTTATTACGTATATTAAACACACAAGTATGGTATTGTTTCGCCGCTGTCATGTGGTGATAACGTCACATTTCAGTATACACGAGGTTTTCGTATAATATTGAAGTTAATATGAGTTCATATTGAACTGCCTCGTTAGCCTAATGGTTCTAAGTGTCAGTGCTACGCTAGAGGTCTTGGGTTCAACTCCCAGGTCGAACATAATGTTACTGGGGTTTTCTATGAAATTCTCGGTAACAGCTCGGAGTCAGGATTTATGCCCGATTAATGGCACTAGACTCGACGCCTATTACATGGGACCTAAAAACGTCCCGGTGGACTGCATTCCCCAAAGGTTTGCCAATATATACCACATTAGTACACCTTTGGGGAATACAAGCGTGATGGTATGTTATGTGTGTCAACTTAATATTTTCTATTGAAGTTTTAGTTTTTCTTTCAGAATTTATAACTGAATACCATATATTTATTACTGATAGTTATAATATGTGTCCAAATCCTCGTCTCCTATGCATATATGGAATGAAATCATTTTTGAATTACATTAAGTGCTGCTACATCTTTTACACACGAAAATAGGTACATCAAAGGAAATACTTTGTGACGAAAAATTTAAAATTTTGTACTTGCTTCAGTGACATTTTTAAGCAAAGGAATAGCGTTCCACTCTTAGCTTTCATGTTAATGTAGGTAGAGCATATTGCTCCCGGGGGAATTGTAAAATGCATGCAAAGGTGATAACTTAGATGCCGCTACAACATGTTTACATGTTTAGATTTTGATTAAAAAGGTTGTAGATATTTCTCTAGAGATTGTTGTTGCTTTTGCCGTCAACAAGAAATCTTATTGGGTTGTATGTAAGACTTGGGAATTTTGTACAGGTATTCACTGTGATTAAACTGAGCGTAGACTTACGTTTAAGTCAAGTGAAATATTTAACATTTTGTAAAACATGAATATAAAGTGAGGTGTACACCTTCAAACTAAAGGACCATTAACTGGTCAAGTTTGGGCGATATCGTTGGTGAATAGACTTGTTTACCTACTGATCTGACAGGTATACACTTACAGCATTTCTTAATTAATTTACATCACATACCATCACGCCTGATTACCCGAAGGGTTAAGCGGAGGTGTACCAATGTACACCCACAGTTCGCTGGTATGTTTCGATACCATGTAATATAGCATTAACCGGGCACAAATCCTAAGAGCCAAACAGAGAATTTTATAGAAAAACCCAATGACACTTTTTGCTCGACTTAGGAATCGAACCCAATACCTCTAGCGTCGCAGTCGCGCTTAGGACCACTAGGCTAACGAGGCAGTTAATAAAGTTAGTAAGTTATAATTAATTAAAACGTGTCAACAATGGTTGTATGTCCTAGTGTGCAGCAGCGAAAATAATCCTTAGATCAAGCTTAAGGGAACAATAATCAGCAAAATAAACCCGCTGACAGTAACGGGTTATACCAATTAACTAAGTTTTTAAAGTACTTTGTCAATCCGTTGTTAACAAGCAACACAATAACCCCTCCAATCAGTCTAATTAGCGCTGTACAACAAGCTATTGTATTTTACACACAATAAATTTATACCTTTATATAGAAAATATCCTATTTCCTTTGAATTGCTCAAAGAGTTAATTAAGAAAGTTTATTGTAGGTAATTGGAACATTAATTAGGTTGAAAATTAGTACGAGTAATTTAATCTCTAAAATGATTTACGTAGTGAATCCTATACTAGCATTAAACCTTCTCTTCTAGACCGAAAGGCTATTTCTAAAAAAAAAAAATATATATATACCATCACGCCTGTATTCCCCGAAAGGTTAGGCAGAGGTGTATCAATGTACACCCACAGTTCACCGGTATATTTAGGTCCCATGTAATAGGGGGCGAGCCTATTGCCATTAACCGGGCACTAATCCAAACTCCGAGCTGCTACTGAGAATTTCATAGAAAAATCCAATAACACTTTTTGCTCGACCCGGGAATCGAACCCAGGCCATTCGCCATTTCTACTAACTAAATAAATGACGTTCAAGTGCAAGTCACAATATACTCAAAGTGTCATGAGGCCAATTCTCGTAGCTGAAAACGGTCAAAATCAAGTCACAATCTCATCTCAGCGACAATCAAAGCCAAAAACTTGTCAAAAAGTATGCCAATTGTAGGTATTCTTGACAAATTGAAAATGGGATTAGAATACGTTCATTGTTGAATTTACAGGGATGCCGCTCTGGCTGCAACTCCAAATATAGGCGCTGTGGCAGGAAATTGTAACTTTTTTCTCGACCTGGATACTTTTAAGTCAACCGTCATTTCACACGTGTCCAAGTTTATACCTACCAAACCAGTAACTAACAAGAACCTCAAACAAAATTGTATGTACATATTTTATTCTACCACTTTTATCGAATCGCCATTATATTTCTTAGAAATTGTACCTAAAAGCATACTAGGCGGATCACATGGCGCATTTAACTACACAAGTATCAAGAATTTGGCAAATGTCTATATACCTTATTTTTATTCTTTACTAACTTTTGCCTGCCACTGCGTCCATGTAAATGACGGCTATTTCAAACTAAGTTTCAGACTAAAAAGTACTCATCAAAATCGGTTCAGTAGTTTAGTCGTGAAAGCGTAACATACAGACAGAGTTACTTCCACAATCATAATATTAGTGTGGATACGGATTTAGTATCAAGTTTTGTGACATCCGTCAAATACTATGTGGACCAAAAGACCCGATGATTAAACAGCATTTTCTCATTAATTTCTCAATAATCGTATAGGTACCTATTCCATTTTCTTTTTCTTTTTAATTTCGCCTGGCTGCTCCGCGACGGATATTAACAATGCAGAACAATGGCAGTGCAGATAAATAAGTCGATAGTGTACGTTTATTTTCCTGTTTCATAATATTCTTTGTTACTTATAGAAAAACGATTGTTTGTTGTACTGGAAACTAAAAAAACTTGTCAATATTGAAGCGAGATGATTAAAGATTCTAACTAAACTGTTAGAATCTTTAACCATCTCGCTTCAATAGGTAGATAATAAAGACTATATACCTACGTAACATAACATTTTTAAAGCAGTGATTGCACAAGAGTACAATCACTCCTCCACGGCAAAAACTCAAAAAAATCAAAAAAAGTAAAAAAAAAAACGGCAAAAATCTTGCCATCCATCTTGATGATTGAATAAGTATTACGTTGTATATTATATGCAATTACAGTTTTTTTTAATGTTGATATTTATAACCACCTTCATATTTCGTGAATCTATTGCGGGTTATTAAAACACCCCTTTTACGCAGAAGCAAAGACTCCCCTGTTTTTGTAAGACCTTAATTAAAAGGCCTGTCAATTTTGAAGCAGGTTGATTAAAGATTCTACCAGTTTACGATGACACGTTTGAATGTTTTCATTACATCCAATGTGTATGACGTGTCGAACCATTAATTCCTATAGGTATGGCAAAGGCGGAAGGGGTGAATAAACTCGTTATAACAAATGAGGTTTAATCATAATAATAATAACGTCTATTAAAGCCTTCTTCTCATACAGAGAAGGCACGAGGATTGATCGCCATGACGGTTTCCTCACGATTTTAACCTTTACCGATGCCAGCGATGTCTAAGATAAATTTAGGAAAATAAATCACTGGACCAGCACGACATATGAGGTTAACACTACTTTAGAGTTAGAGTTAGAGACTAACAAGTTTTTTTTTGTATTAATAAATACCATACTTTTGGACATTCAGTAATAAGTACGTTTCAAAAATCATATTTTCATAAACCATACAAAGGCGAACGACAAACTTACAGTTCCAATACCTCGTGTATTATTGCAAAGGTAAAGCCAAGAAGCTCCGTGACTCAAAACTACTTAGGTATACGACAAGGTCGACAAGTTATACTAAATCAAAGCAGATCACTCAATCCAATATCAATAGACGTGCAACAGCCCCCAATAACAGTATAATCTATCTCCAAATCGTATTTAACGGTTAACAGCCAATAGTTCCTATTTCACGGTGAATAGACGGACGCAATCATTCGCCGACACCTTATCGTCAGCTAGTTAAGCGTTTCGCTGATTGTCGGATTGAGTTATAAATCTCCGACGGCACGCGATCCATCCCTCGAAACATGGTTTAGTGATACTGGAAGTACGTATGGGTGGTGGAATTGATGTAGTGTGCTAAGTGTTTGAGTGGAATCATGTAGCTTTGTTTGTTGCACGAGATAATGCCATTATAATGTATGATATCATACAAGTATTGAATGACTTTTATCTCTTCCTGCTTCTTAGGTCTACAAATAGGTACGCAAACCTATTAACATCTCAAATTACCAAGTTACCAAATTGATACTTGTACGAGACACGCTTAAATTCTTACGCAATATTCAACGTTCTAACAAGTTCTCAGAATATTTTTTTATCTTTAAAAAAATTGTCTTGATTTAAGCTGAAGGATAAATAAAAAAATCTCGTGTCTTCTTATAATATCATGCCTATATTTTCTGATTGATTTTCCAAATGGAATAAAAATTGAAAGCTTCCGATGGTCGCGGGTGCGTTGTTAAGGATATGGATTACCTCGTTATCAGTAATTCGTGTATAATGTATTGATAGCGAATTCACTAGAGATTTCTACCTATATGGCACTTAAATACTTATGTCTATTTTATTATGATTTAATAAGATAAGTACTTTTTGTTCTCATAAAATAAAAAACAAATATGGATGGTTGGAGAGGAGAGAGGGAGGCCAAAGAAAAGATTGATGAATTATGTGAAGAATTATATGAAAGAGAAGGGAGTCAGTGATATCATGGCGGTTAACAGGGTGGAATGGAAGAAGAAAACGTTCGTACGTTCCGACCCCGAGTAACATGGTATGAGGGCAGGAAGATGATGATGATAATGTTCCTAAGAATGTCAGGAGAACTATAGTACCTAAAAGGGGAGAAAATAATAGAAAGGAAAACCATACAAGACCGTATTGTTTGTATTAAAATGCAAATGAAAGCTATATCTTCTCTCGGCTCACAATAATTTGCATTAATTGCTTGGGATTAAGGCCAGGCAAAGAGAACTAAACAACAGATGAAAAGTCGCCGATAGTGGTTAAATTATTTAATTATTCTTTGTGATTGTAAATAAATACGTATTTTTTTTTTCTTTTCATTGGCGATTTGTACGGTCTGTGACAAAATTTGTTTAACACTTTTTTATCTTAATTTGGTTTTACATTTATGCTGTAATAGCTTCTGCCCGCGACTTCCTCTACGTCAAAGTTAACATATTATACCACGGGAACCATAGCCTATGTGTTATTCCGCACTATTATCTATCTCAGTGCCAAATTTCGTTCAGATCCGTCCAGCCGTTTGAGCGTGATGAAGAAACAAACACACAGAACTTTCGCCTTTATAATATTAAGTATGATTTCTTTAATCAGTGTATTAAAGGAAATAAAGTGTTTATGTAATATCTAAAGAGACTGTTACTATTAAATCATCATCTAGACTAAATAATATAATACAAAAGTACGCCGGTAGGCAGCTATAGTAAAAACATGCTATATTATCATATTATTTAGTACTTTAGACTCATCAAAAAAAGATACACATCCATTTTTTTAATCGGTTATATGGTGAAAATTTATACAAACAATAATAATCACGATTAATAATTGCTAGGTTTCGAACCCGCAACCTAATGCGATTCTGGTATGTATACCAAGGCAAGGCCACATATTATTTATTAGGAATTAAACGACCGCTATTTGTTAATTAAATAATAATATGTGCTGTGGTGGCGCTGTGTTGATAACATTTATCATTAAAATATGCTAAAATAATTCCGGCATTTATTGTTGTTTTGGTTTGGTTATGCGTTTATATTTTGACTGCAAACAATAATTGGCGTATAAACGGCGAGGGGAAATCTCCATAGCAATATATTATATTAACGATGGAAAATTAGAATTCATAATTTCCGTCAATAATGGGGCGCAAAACTAACTTGTGTATAAAATAATTTTATATAAAATAAAATGGTTTAAATTAATATCGTGTCGTAAACCTAGAGTTAGTAGGTAGTCTAAACACGCCCTACGCACTTAGCAAAGCTGTGCTAAGCTGTTCAGAGCTCGTTCCTTTTTATTAAAACAAGACATAATGCTTCTTTAAAACACGTGCATCTTCGGTATTATTCAAATTACCTACAATAAAGAGTTTTCTTCGTTATAATAATTGTTTGCGTAGAATTTATGTGAAAAAAAAAAGCTACTATTTGAAATATGCTTGTTTACAAAGTGTACCATTAATACCTATAACTTTTAATTTACTTTTTTAATTTCGTTTTCATCCCCTCAAAAGATATGTGTATTTTAGATAATCAAAAAAATGGTCGAGCAATTTAGTATTTAATTAAATATTAAAGTGATCTCTATCTCTTATTTTAATAAAAAGATGTATTTTTTCTAATTGACAAGGCACTGTCATAATATTAAACTGAAATAGTTTCGAGATTCGCCGCGACGCATATTATAAATTGCCTCGACAGGTCTGTTTTGTAAAATTAAAAGGATTTCATTTCAGTAGCCCGACTCTACAGTAGAAAGCCATACGACATAATGCTGCAAGAGTAACAAAAATAGACTAAAACGCGCGGTTTCGACATCTGTTAACTGTCTTATCTTTCTAACAGCATACGCGGCTGGACTTAGCCACCCCCAGGCGACGTTATATGTGGCCCCTATTGTAATTTACCATTTATACCAAGCTCTACCAGTCATAGAGGAGATAGCAAAATATTCACTGCAAATTGCAATTTTAGGCTAGCCGCTTCCAGTATTTTATAGTCTTGCTTTCATCGAGTCAGTGCTTGTACTAATAAGCGTGCTTGTTGAATTGATAGCTTTGGAAAGCGGCTGCATAGTAGGTAAGTATGTAAATAATTATAATATGTGAACTAACTGCATATAAGTAAGCATCATAGATCTGACTTGTTAAAAGATTGGACATTCTATAATGAGAGAAAATAAAACACCATTATAATGAGAAAATTCATATCCATTAACTTCAAAAATAATAGGTACTATGAATTGTGTAAACGAAAATTGTAATAAGGAAAAACAAAAGAATAATAAGAAAAAGTATAATTATAAAGAATACAAACTCAGAATAGACTAATATTTATGTTGTAGAAGTGCTGTAGGTTTTTAAACATGAAAGTTTATTATAATTAAACCTAAATTGATTTTTGTAACAGCCAAGAGTTTTATGTTCTCTGGGTTTTATCAGTCCGCCCCATCCCTTACCCACGGGTGTCGTAAAAGTCAAGATTATAACATTATTTTTATTAAAATTAAATAACTAGGTCGGCTATGGTTTAAGAGAGAAAAAGAACTTAGTCATTAAATTTTGTAATTACTTGGAATTTACACTCGTTGATGTATTCTCTGCCAGTAACTCAGCAAATTAAAGTGGCAGTAGCCAGGGCACATGATACGCAAAGCTGACAGCCGATGGGGCTGCAAAGTTCTTGAATGGAGACCCAAGCACCGGCAAGCGCCAAGCGGACGACCTGATTAAGACGCCAGGAAGGCGCTGAACGCAGGCCGCATCCAACCAGTCCTTTTGGAAGCCTCTGGGGGACGCCTATGTCCAGAAGTGGACGTCTTGCGGCTGATATGATGATGATGATGCATTCTCGAATATTTCACCTAAGCTTTCAGTTTAATACAGAATAACACTGCAGATTATCAGTTCGTTAAACGAACTCTTCTAAAGTTGGGAAAACATGGCTGAAAATAATTCAGACGTAACAAAAACGCGACCGCAGTAATGAGGTCCACATGGGGGAAATACTGTCAGAAGTGTGCTACATCCCACATAGTTTTTAACAAATTCTGCTCGCCGACTAACTTCTACGGTCAGTTAATAATTTACATAGTACACAGATTAAAATCCTCGCTGGGACTTGAATTCAACTATGACTTGCTAAAGGGAATCACGGGAACAGGGTATCTTACTGACAAGTACCTATGGATAAATAAATAAATACTTCAAGTCTAATTTCGTTGCGGGATCCAAGACAGTTGTATCGTTTCACCAGGACTCATCGAGCTTGATTGCCTCGGCGCTTTTCTGGCGGTCGCCACTGTTGATTCTGTCTTACATGAGTTGCAGTGGTTTAGGAATAGCTTGGCGGGCTAGGCCCATTAAAAATTACTTCAAGCCAAAAAGGCGTCAATTTTGTGTGCCATTTATGACGTCGCTTATGGCGGATACGAAGTGAACCATCCTTTATTTTCGTTTTATTTTGAAATCAGTTTCATTTATGTAAAAATACTGTGCATTTATCTACCTACAAAATAAAGCTCACAGATTTAAAAGGCATAACATTTTAATATTCGCTTACATTTTTTAATGGAACAATGGGGTTATATTTAATTTTCAATAGGCTTACTTGATGTGTTCGATGCAGTTGCAATATTTCACAGGGGTAATACATGCCCGGTGTTACAGTAACGCGTTGCTGTGGCTCTATTCTGGCAATGACTGCAATATGCGTCCGACTGTATGAACGGGGCACAGGGGAGCTTTCCATCTAGATTGGGAGCGCGATGGCTATGCGAATATCAATTGCTTTAAAATGTATTGTTGAAAGTCCGCCTCGGATTTCCGGGAAACTCGGACTTTTTCATCGTTATTGACTTGAAACTCCAAACTTTGACGCTGTTGTGTTCTAAAAAGAAATATAGTTTGCTCTCTTCGTTACTTTAAAAATGTCTGGGGATATGAAATAAAAAGGATTTTGGAAAGTTTGCTTTTTGAATATGCTGATGGATGTTGTAGAGCAAATAGTGAAATAACACTACCAAAATTGTCATTATTCTATTTTAAAATACTTCTCATAAATCACGCCTTATCAGCAGACATGGATAAAAAAATATACTTTAAATATCACTGAAATTGAATCTTTTAAATAAAAAACAAAAACTTCAGATCAGATATCATGATAGGTATCGATAGTGATTCGACATTTTATTTAATTATTTTACGAGCAAGAGCGTTGAAAAATTTGTTATAATTTGCCAATGCACCTCATTTCCCTTGAACTTTAAACTTTAGCAGGGAGCAGTCAAAATAGTCTACAGCAACAGAAATAATATTATGTAATCGGACAGCACGTGTGCAGGGGGCCAATTGAGAAGGTATGTCCTAGAAGTTAGTTCTAGTAGAGTAACATGATATCCAGTCTTCAATCCCTATTACAGATTAGTACTACATTTTGCAATAGCTTGGTTACAAGTATAAGGTAAAAAATAAACAAGAAAAATAACTAGAATTATTGGCAACCGAGGTATTTGTTACCATATTAACATATTTTACCTTTTGGCTACGTCAATGCAAAGACATAGCTTTTAAATACCTGCGAAGTTTGGTGACCTAGTTCACATTTCAACTTCGACAAACAAACAGATCGGTATTCTATCTAGCAAATTCTTAGAAAGTTGGCTTATTTATTCTACTGCAGGTTTAAGCTAATAATCTGCATCGTCTTAAGTGTAACGAAGTAATTTATATAGTGCTTCAAAATAAGGTCAATGATTTTTTATTATAATTCAGGTTTTCGTCTGCAGTTCATTGGTATGGTTGATCTATGGAAGACTCTGGCAAATGAGTGGCAGTTGTATAACCATCTCTATCTACATTTGATTAAGTATCTTAAAGCAATGTATAAATTACAAAAAAAAAACAAAAAAGCAATGCAATGCGAGGTACTTTAAATTACAAAAAGTGGCTTGAAAACCTTATTTTATTGAAAAACTAACCCCCGGTTTCTCCAACAAAAGTTTAATATGACAAATTATCGAGCGTGCATAAGTAGCTGCGATTGGTTGAATGTAATATCAACAACCAATTAATGTAGGTTACGCGCGCTTGACAATTAGACACATTAATTTCACGTTTGAGAAGCCGGGGTTAAGTGTCTGTATATATGCAATGCCCTATATATCATTTTGACCGCGTATTCTAGTGCAGTTATTAATTAAAGCTGTATATTAGTTGGACGATGCTCCGTAGACTCCATGACAGTTACGTAAGCGTGCAAGATCCCTAATCTACATTCCACAGCAGATCAGGCATTATAAATGTGAGCCACACTCTCATCACTTGACATTCAGGGCGCAATGTACTATGTTTATACTCCAAATATACTTTTTATTCGCATTTATGGTCTCTACGTGGAAAATAACATGGGACTCCACATCGAGAGCTCGATTATCTAACTTTAAAAGTTTGCTTTCAGGATGGCAGGGGACTTGTACTATACTTTGTTAGTAAAGAACATTGTGTCAACCTAGTTAGGATTTTTAAGAGTCAATTACTTAATATAATTTTTTCGTCTAAATTCGTCTCCTTGAAAGTGACAACTTTGATTTAAAGTTTTGGATGGTAAAGAATAATGAATAGATAACAACTGTTACAAACAATTACTCAACAATACCACCTAATAACCCTTAAGAACGGTGGTCTTTTACAAATAGTTTGTCTCTTTCTGTAGTTGCTATTAATATTTTTTTAATTGTGAAGTTTGACAGCCCCGTTGGTTTCGTGATCATAACACGATTGCCCAGCGGTTTGAAAGGTCCTGGAATCGATTCGCTGGATAGGAAAAGAGTTTTTGAGATTTTCTATTAGAAATTTCTCACTAGAAGTGACACCTCCTTTCTGGGAGAGCATATAGAACCATCGGTCCTGCTCCAAATAATTTTTCAGTCTTGTCTGTTTGCAGACAAGACTGAAAAAGACTTTGTTTCAGATTATTGGAGTGTAGAAAGGTGGATTGCACTTGTGTAGATAAGCTGTGTTTGTGCGAACTCTTTGTGGGACGTAGGTATCTACTGAATACTTAGTACGACTATTTTCCGCTTTTAAAGCCGTGATTTAAAGAAGGTGGCGGGTAGCGGATGGGTGTGGGCTGCCCAGGACCGGGATGGTTGGCGCTCTTTGGGCCTACATTCAGCAGCGGACGGCCTAGGCTGATATGATGATGGTAATATTAGCCGCTTGTAGCCTAAATTCGGTCAGAAGAACTTTCCTTACCATTATTACTACAATCATATTAATTTAATGCTTGGGAAAGATTAATTAATGGTGGTTGGAAAGGTCTAATGCTGTTATTACCAAAATGTAATCCTGCTGCTTCTTTACGTTATGTAAACCTTTACAAATCCCATGGACAAAAGAGAGCTTTACATTCACCAAAGTCCGTCCGAGATAAGTTGAAAGCGACTAACCAATGCAGTTTTCTATACACCGCAGAATTTTAGAGCGAATTTTCGCTATCGCCTTCTACAAACGATCCTGGTCAATCGCCTGCCATTGACGTGCTCGCTCTCACATTATTCGATAACGCCGAGTGCATACTTTACCTGTATTGTGCCACTAGCTTCTACATAATACTCGTGACTATGAGCTTCTATAGAAAATAAGCCGTCACACAGTAACGGATGTCCTTGAGAGGTGCGATCGCCTTTTCACGAAGACCCCAACCCTAATAACTTTACATATTCCTTTTTAGACTTCGACTTAAATTCTTATAAAAGTAAGAGCATATTCAATGAATAGCGTGATTTGGCAGCGTGCCACAGGAACAGGTATGGCTAATACGTATCTAGAAGCGTTTTACCTCTTGTTTCCATTAATTTTACATATACTTGCCAAGATCCTAGCGTTATTTCCTTCTGCTACTGCGAATAGGAGAATGTTCGACATGTTTGGGAAAGAATTGTGTCGTTAATCATGACTGTTTCAACGTATTTTTCTACTTTTGTAATTGAGGAAACTGGCAGATAGCCCATATCTGGTTTTCGATGTAACTGTCTATTTAACTGCAATACGTCATGGACCGCGTTCTTCAAAGTTAGTTCTACATGTCATTGCATTTCAGGTGTCACCCAAAGTTCTGAATACTGTAGTACTAAAGGCCAAAGCACACCAAATGCGTGGCGTGATGCGTGGCGTGCACGCACCAGTTGTAATGTATGAAACTGTAAGAAAGGTGTCAGACCAGATGCGTGACGTGTGCACGCGCGTGACTCACGCACGCAGAGCCGCATCTTGTCACAAACCGAGTCCGTACGCGTGAGTAGCGGAACGGCAACGTCGCACACGCGCGTGCAGTGATGACGTTGTATTATATGGCACTCCCTGTTAGATGCCACACCGGGCACGCACGCATACGCATCGGTCATTGCTGCACGTACGCACGCACGCAAAGTTGTATTTATTTACAAACAGAAAGCAGTTTACGAGTGTTTTTTTTCGCAATGGAGACAATTTTAAAGGAAAAACTAATAGAAATCGTCCGCAAATATGTCTCTACAACACCAAACATAAAGAGTACAAAAAAAAGTTACAAAATATTATTATGGGAGAGAATTGGGAATACGCTGGAAATAGATGGTAAGTTCAAATTAGTACAAAAATTAGAAAATTTCAACTGTTAAAGTATGTAACAAATTTTTCTCGAATGTTTATTGCATTATTAGATGATCTTGCGTTAGTACGTCTGCGTGCAGCAGTTCTGCGTGACGTGATGCGTGCGTGCGTGACGTGTGCTGCACCGGTCTTGGCCGGTGTGACAGTGCTCGCACGCGCGTATGCACGTCACGTCACGCATCACGTCACGCCACGCATCCGGTGTGACCCGGCCTTTAAACACCTGGGTAAGAGTAGCTTGTTAGGTATAATAAAACGATGGTGGGAGGTAGATCTTTCTTTTTAAGAATATTTAACAAGCAACCTTTTCTTCGAATTCTGGTATTTAAATTAAAATCACAAAAGACTCCAATTTCTATTCTGTTTGAATAAAAGCATGAACATTAATTTAAAAACTAACTCATTCCCATTGTGTTCGCATTATAATAGCGTTTTAAAAATACCCGGCTTTTATATCTGATAAAGGTTATTATTACTTATATTTCAATTTACTGAGTCATCAATAAAAATGCTATGAAAAGGTAAGGCTGGTGTGAATTGGATTAATTTATTTAATCGTGGGTCAAACATTAGTATAATGTAGGTATCACAAAAACATGCTCCAGTTTTCTGGCGGCATCATCAGGACAAAAAATACCATTGGGCGGTCAGAGTACGACATGAAGGGATATTATTGGCTAATGACGCAATGGGTTACTTTAGTGCTTTTGACCTCGCACTAGACCAAATCCCAGTCGTGGTCGTGAGAGTGGCCAAAGGGCGATTAGCTTAACAGGGAATAAGTCAAGCACATTGTGTATTTTCTTTTCCATATTACCTAATCCTTAAAATCTTAACTTTGATCAACTCGTAACACATCAATTGTTAGACAACTGTTTGACAATAGTTCGCGCACTCGGGCATTAAGACCGTTATGAGTTCACAACGGCAAGTTTAAGGCCTGTAGCGCTTCGGGCTCAATTGAATTCCGATATTGGCAGTAGTACAGTATGGTAAAGCGGCTTATACGTTTTATTGATTTTCATTGGGGTCAGTTGAAAGCCAGAGAATACTATTGTGTTGCAAATATACTTTGCACTAAAACTTTCTATGAAACATTTAATTTAGTAGATCTTAGAATTAGGAGTCTAATAATTCGATTAATATTAGGAATCATACCATTACCCACTAGACAAGACCCGCAAAACGTATCAAATTATAGCGAACATAGAGCTCCTTAAAATCTGGTTAGGCGTTGTTAAGATTTGAGCGAAATAATCTGTTACAAAAACATAAAAACCTCGTAGAAATAAGAAAAACACGTAGTAAGTACGAAACAAAATGCATATTGTGAACAAAGAGCCACTTAACAAAACAGGGAACACAGCAAGCCCACGGCCAATAGGCTAATATAAAACTCGTTCCCGATACGTTTGTGATAAGCGTGTTCGTGTAAGCGGGTCTTCAATGGCGAGATGGGCGCTTTCACTTATCCATGGCGACGATAGCGCCCCTGGCGGCAAACCCGGGAAACATTATTTCAGGAGACAAAGGTGCCTCTTAGTCATAAGTGTCGTCGATGTTTTCATTAGGGGAAGATTTTATTAAGGGTTTAGATTAAAGGTGACGAGAAGAGTTTGTTTGTGTTGGGTCGACGTTAAATCCTTTTGAAAAAGTTGTTTGTCGTAAGTAGATTTTGTCATTAATTTAAATATTTACTGTACTTAATAAGTAAATTTTTATCATGTATTAATATCAACCTCAAAGATTATTGTTAACTCAATTCGGAATAACTTACAATTTATAAACGGATTACCTCAACCAAAAGTTTAATGAAAATGTCTAGTCCCAACTTTGAAATCCGAAATACATACCTATAATATTCATATTCGTCTATATTACTTGAAAACAAAGCGTACTCCCATTACTGGCGCCCTGAATACAAATACACGGTGCGCCAAAATTAGAATACTCAAGTCTGTTACAAGCAAGACAATTTGTACAACAATCTCAGACAATTTCGCGATCGGACGTCATCAAAAGTGGACAAACAAGAGAAAACACCATGTACAGTCAAGAACAGTGATTTGAGAAACAAATAAGGGTTCTGTGATAAGACTCTCAGTTTACATTCAAGTATTTTCATTGTTACGGAACAAAAGGGGCATCGTTGTTTGAAACCTGTTTTGTATAAAATGGCTAACACTCCACCAGAACTAAGAGAGCTTATTCAAGAACAAAGTGACGGGTACACTCGAGTGTCAAAGAATTTGCTAGTAATTGTAATATCGCGACCAGTTAACTTAGCATTTTAACGAGAACAACCATTCCGCTCCATTGTACTTTTGCCTTATATAGGTACTTATTTCATCAAAGGAAACTGAATTTTACAAATGTTTTGTTTTTAGTTTATTATTTGAGGAGAGAATTCCAGCTAAAGGCATGTTTGTGGCTCCAATCTCTAATTACAGTCCTTTACACGTAGTTGAAAAGGTCATGAAATACGATATGCGTGAGGTTGTGGGGATGGATGGGTGGATGGATGGAAAATATTTAACTCGTTTTTGTAATCCCGTGGTTTGTTTTAGAACTTTGAGATGAAATCGCTGGCAGAAACAGCGTCACACAATATCTTCTTTGTCAAGGTCTCAACAAGTTACTTTTAGAACTAGTTGCCACAAACTTAAGTATTATGTTGGTTTAAATAACACAAATATACGTCGACTACGTGACGTCATATTCCTAGCCAGTGGAACATAAATAATACCTAATTTGTTAGAACACGCCGAATGGTTAAGAAGGTATCCGTACACAGATGAACAAGCAAACATACATACATACAAGAACTGCTAATAAAAATATTAGTTTTATTGTGAATATTAGGCTCGCCCAACCGCTGTTTCAACATTATCTGTGGTAACATGCGCTATAGAGCGCATGCGCGGTAATGGCGGCGCGCCATCGCAACAGCTGATGGCTGATGAACCCCCGGAAAGACCATTCAGGTATACCGACGAAGATTGCAGTTTTGTTTAAAACATGCAAAAATACAGACAAGTCATTAGGTAATACGTATTACAAACCCATAGATAGATGTCAATAGATGAACGCCATTTTTTACAACAACAATCTAAGCTTTTATATATAAAAAATTGGTTTATGAATTCAGTTAAAGTAGTGTCTAAAACTGTATTCTGTATTGTGTGTTTCTTTGACTTAGTTCATAAAACCTGCTCGTGTTTTAATGGTCTCTGTTATGCAACAGTTTAATAAACTACTATTTTAACCCGTGTAGCTCACTGTAACCTAATTTTTCTATTAAACATTTCTTAATTCAAGTCATACCAATTAATTGTAATTTAGTCGCAGTACATAAATAAAAATCTTTTTTTTTAAATCAGATTTGCTTCTGCCTGCGTAACAAATTTTGTTTTGGTTTCATATAAAGAAAACGAAAAAAAAAAATATGTGTAATATATGTTATAAAGAAAATACCTACAATACATAAGCTCGATTTTTACGGAAATATTTATAAAACCCAGATTTCTTAACCCAAGCCGTCTTGCCATTATATTGTGTGACACGTGGAACATCTTGTAAAGCTCTTCAGCTTACCTAAGAGCCTTTTTAATAATAATATAATTTTGTCTTTCTACGCTACGTGTACTAGACGTAGGAAGTCGAGTTAAAGTATATTGCGTCTTACAGCGAACTCATAAGCTTTGAGATATCATGTTACTTAGATTTTATTAGAAATCGTGAGTGATACTAGATGCAATAATGTAAACACACCGTACTGAAATATAGGATAAAGGTGACTTCAGGTGTCTAAGTAAAATAAAGGTCGTTTTTTCTTGAGTATAAATAATGAGCATGTATCGTAAGCCTCAGGGATTAAAGTACTGCCGTTGTTAAGTTTAAGACACCCTAAAGTCTGGTAAGAAGACACATATTTTATGATGATGTCAGAGGTAAATGGTGAAGCCGCAAATTGTTCATAGATCATTTATGTGCCTGCGTGAAAGATCAGATTTATATTCAGATAAAATATGTAAAAAAAAATTAGCAACAACGTAAAAAATAATCTAGAAGAGATACGTGTAGGTAATACAATTTAAATGTCAATTACGAAGCCTTAAATAAACAAAGAATTCAATTAAATACCTGTAAGTGATAGTTTAGAAAAAAAAAACAACGTAGATACAGAAAAGGTCAACTTTTTTTTTATTATTTTACGTTATTTTTCAAACAACATAATTTTACAGTCTAGTAAATAAATTGTAGGTAGGCCACACCGTTTACCAACACGATATTTACTGAAAGCACTGTCATAAATAAACAGAGTTGGTATCTTTGTTCCACTTTTGATTTCAAAGGAAACATCAAAGGGATTTCGCCTAGATTCAAAATAATGTAAGCGATTTTCTAGTTACAGGTTTTTGCTCAAAGTTTATCCTAGATAGAATAAATGACGTCAAACCCAAATTTTCTCTTAATATTCGCCTGTAACTCTTAAATGCCAGTCTTATTCGTTGAAATACCTATATCAGCTTATCCTTTATTTTATCCTCAAGTTAAGGGAAAGCCTATTCAACATGATATTTATCAAATTTATTCATTCACATTTAAATAGGTTAAATACAATCGGTGGTTTACCCTGTTTTTACATCATATTTTCTATACTCTATTTAGCCTGTTTAATGATCTTTGAAATACGATTTCTACAGCTAGTCGATAACTACAGTATTTCAACAGGTACGTACTATACAATCGTAAGTAGGGAATATCTATTATACTAATATTATAAAGCTGAAGTTTCTTTAAACACGACAATCTTTGGAACTATCGGTTTACTTCTAAAAACTATTATCTCATTGGAAGCTACATTACGAGTATCAATGAGTAAGTACTATATTGTTATCAAAAATATTAAACATAAGCAAGAAAATCCATGCAGATGAAATGCTGCTAAACGATAGTAAGCATTTTAATCTTTCTTTCAATAAAAGTGCATTTTAACAAATACATCAATCTATAAAAAAAACATCGTTGTCCCAATTTCTTAGCAAAGGGTCATCTGTCGCAGCTGGCCCTAATATAAAAGTACCACTTGGTCACATAAAGTACCTACCTCATCATTAGAAATAACAGACGCTTGCAATAGCAATTTAAACAAAGACGCATACACCCCTTAATGACGTATGAACAATGCTTGACGCTTATTATTTTATCCATTCCCTCCCTTTAACCTTAAACCTCCGATTTTGTTTCTATAGAAGGGGCCCCAAAGGATTTACACTGGGGCCGTTGTAAGTAGAAACATTTATTCTAAATTTGATCCACTTACGAAAGTACAGACCCATAGTTTATCCCTTGTAAATATGTAAATACATTTACCTTTTCTTAAAAAACCAACAAGGGGCAGTAGTTTACATTTAAGTACCTTAACCTGGTTTAGCGATTTCATTTGGTTGGTTTTTGTGTAATGTAACAATAATAAAGATTAAAATATTGAACTCATGCATGTGTAATTTTGGAAGAAGTAAGATAGCATAGTGGTTGAGGGCAGCTCGTAACTTTCTGAGCATCTAAAGTCAATCATAATGGCAAAAGATAAAAGTGGTTTTTTCAGTCAGGTCTGAAGAAAAGACATCAAATGATCCTTTGCTATATCTATCTAACAATGGCCAAGTTTTATTCATCTACAGCCATTTTAATTATTTTATACAATAATTCACAGTTTCAGTAATCATGTAAATTAAATGAAAAAAGTGTTCGTTGCAATGGGCGGGTCGAGTAGGCGGGAGATTCCACGCCGTCGCTGCTTGACTAATTTGCAGGAGCATTTAAACTACTTTACCGAGAATAGTTTAAGTATTTGTATAGTAACTGTTAATGTCCCACTTTTAATTTATGCACTATTAGCTAAACGCGGCATTTTGTGGTAGTGAGTAGTTTTGTGCACATTGTACAGAGAAAATACGTTTCGTTACATTTAAAATAAAATAAAATAGCAACTAATTACTTTTTGGATTAATGAACTTGACATTACTCTACATTCTTTACACTTAAACTTTCTATAGCTAAGTACGTTCTAATGGCAGTCAGAGAGAAGGTATACCTACTCAAAACTATACCAGGAACGAAAAGGCATTAACGTATTTTTTTTTTTTATTATTTCAAGTGAGAAGATATTAGGGTTCTGTTTAAGACACAGCAAAACTGAAGAACTACATAAATATAAAAAATAAACCTATTACGTGATTATTGCAAGGAAACGGTTCCACTTAAAGTCACACACAGACATCGTATGTTACTTTTTCAAGATCGCAGAACTACTTAACAGTGACAGTCTTCTAAAATATCGCTTTTCGCAAAATATCTGAGGCATGGGGAAACAACTCCTATAGTATTGAGGTTATTCAAAAGAAAACCGCAATGTTGCATGCATTAAGTTTAGTTTTGATCTTCTAAAATATTCATGTTCATAGCGCACTTACCCACATTAGACGAACAACGTCATTTCCAAAACATAATTCCCACTACTAAAATGTTCTAGCTGGCTTAGTAAGCCTTTAATCCGAAACTCTAGTGTTTCAAACGATACTGCCACAAAGAGGCATCAGTCTCGTCCGATAGCATAATATTCTCTTCTAGGAACACGATCTAGGCCCATCTGTGTAACGACATAGTACTGCTTTGCCTAGCTAGACGTTTGATGGAGCCGAGACCATCACACACGGCTTTATTTATTAAAATTCTATGCAACAAAAGGAATAAAGGACTTTTACCTTTGGTCTACTTCATTAGCCTAGGGGTCCTAAACGCGACTGCTCTCTTGGGTTCGATTTCTAGGTCGAGCAAAGTGATAATGGGTTTTTCTATGAAATTCTCAGTAGCCGCCTCGGAGTTAGGATTTGTGCCCGGTTAACGGCAAAAGCTTCGCCCCCATTATATGGGACCTTGCGGGACATCCGAGCGGACTGTGGGTGTACATCGGTACACCTCTGTCTAACCATTCAAGAAATACAGGCGTGATGGTATCGATTTTTTGGAACCTCTCTTTTTTACAAAACTTACCTACATGAAGTCGATTAAAACATGAAACCCTTTTTCAAATATAAACTGAAATTGCTTGAATGACAAAGATTTTTGTTCTGAGATTGTTAAAGATTCATGACATGTTACAATCGACAGAAAATTGAATGTTCACAAAACATTGCCGTCATTCTTTTATCGAAAACTTTTTGCTATCGAACTCGACACATGTTATTATCTTAAAGGTTACTCATAAATAAAAGTCGTCCTTCATTTGCATATTAATACGATGAAGGAATATTCAGTCTGCATGCTACGGCTTCTGTTTTTTTGCTGCAGAGCGAGAACTTTTCAAACATTTTTGCAATATTCGCTAACAATGACTTGTAGTGTATCGTAATGAAGCTAAATATGTTTCATTAAAATAGTTAACTTGTTTATTGAATACGTATCGTAACTGTAGTTTATATGAGTCATTAATTACATAGTTATTTGCAACAATCACACGTCTTCAGTAGTTAACAAGACTAATTATTACATAACACGCCAATTGATTTAAGTGTGCATCACTATTAAGAACTTACTTGTTGTTTACATCCGTGACTGATTTTCTCGCATAAACTTTGAGTGTAATATCTAAGGAAGTTATTCGGCTCGGCACGTTTGACACTGAAATATGATGGCAATTTTCAAGCTGCCGAATATACCTACCGGGTTGGCGGGCGAAACTCAGTCAATCCTACTGTTTGTCGATCAACACGCCTCGTATCCGGTGAAATTGAAAATGTTATTTGATTCTGAGGCTAGAATTTATTGTAGTCAACATTTGATGCCAATGACAGATGATATTTTTAACTGTAAGTGATTTTGTTTTTGGAGGTCCGAAAATGCCTTGTTTTTAATCATAAAGCCAATATAAAAACATAGATGTTGCACTTTTATGTGTAGTTTTTAAATTGTGTAGTAGATTTGTTCATTTAAAGATAAAAACAATTTAACATTATCTTAGAAACAGAAGGACAATCATTCAAATAATATCACAGCTGATTAACTAACCAAACGAAGCTGTAAAATTAATTATACAGTCCAATTCGCAGTACATACGATAGCTGTGTACCAATTGCATAAAATAATACCAAAGTCAAATGGATAGATACTCATAAGCAGGCTGTATAGAACGAGTATTTTACTGTGTTCCAGAATCAATTCTGCAAAATGATAATTTTATTCATAGAGTTCCCGCTAGAATCGTATCGCTTACTTTGTCCGTGATTCGGTTCAGAAATATTTTATGAAACAAACGTTCGCATACGCGTTGCTAATGTGCTAGTTTCCCGGTCGACTGTTCTCGAAAGGGTAATGAAGGCAATTATCAAGTTTTTGTCCGCGTTGAAGTTATATAATTAATGACTGGTAGGGTGGCTGTCCTGACGAGATCAGTATATACTTTACATACCTATGTACCATGTGTTAAAGGAAAGTTTGCTTTAATGACTTATATATAAATGCCTATTTATAAAGCCACAGTAACAGTACAAAAGCGGCTTAAGTACTGTATTAATTTTTCGAGTTAGTCTTCCACCGCTTAATAAATAAAGCCATTTTAAGGTATCATTCTAACTCAGCCGATTTCGTTAATTAACTAGCAAATTAACGGCAATTGTTGTATCAAACAATAAGCTTCTATGTTTTGTAATAGAAATCAACAATAACTTAACTCAATTTAGAATTGAAATGCTTTTTTGATGTCTGTAAGAAATTAGTTTTAGTTTTATGAAAAAAGTAAGCAAAACGTTTATTATTTTCATGGTTAATTGAAGGATTTTTTGGGCCAAGATTTCGAAGACGTTGATACATAGCATCTCATTTCAGTGGACCTTGTAAACAAGAAGAGACATCAGTCAAGCTGACCTCATAGGGAATATAAACTAGGTACCTACCTACATATATTGCATAATACAGGCAACAGTAACAAGCATACAAGTAAAGAATGTTCTCGAGGCACGCCCATGAGTAATGACAGGCATCGCTCTCTCGGTTCCTTATGAACTGCAGTAAATTCGTGTCGAACAAAATTTCACTCGTTCTTGCCAGGCTAATAGAAATTTAGGGAGACGTTCCAATATTGCTTGTAAGAAGTCCAATTTGTCTAGACGCCGCAATATTAGGTTTAGCTTATGAAATAATAATACACATAGTTTATATTCTTTGAGATGTAGCCAGTCTTGCTAGTGTAATAAAATGCGTAACATTATCATTTAATTTTAAGATGCATTAATAAAACCTTTGAGCTCGTTCTTGCTATCAACCTTACTGTCTTACATTTTCACGATATGAGAAGATGAAAAATTCATAATTACACTTTTCCTATAAATTACTAATACCTTGAAAGAACAGTAAACAAGAGTCAAGAACATTAGCGGTCACTACACCGTTGCAACAATTGATAAGGACATAATTTTCATTCTATTCTACGTGAATACACTTGTCACACTCTTGCCTAAATTACAGATCGTCTCTCAAATCGATCCTTCCTACCTAAATCCCTTTATAGCATAGCTAACACGAGCGAACACTGACCAATTAACAAATTCTATTTAAAAAAAGCGGCGACAACAAGTGTCACAGGTCAAAAGTACCAGTAGCTTTGTGCAATGTTCGTAGAAGTTAGTAACTTTTTTATTTGCTTTTTGAATTCTCAAATATACCCATAAAGCTGTAGTTGGAAATAAGGCGTCGTTGTTATTTTCACCGGGAAAGGCATAATATGTGAGTTGTGTTAAAACCAAAATCGTAACGGACTTAGTAGTTAATCTCTTTAAGCGATCTCTAGCATTTTCCCCTAACCAAGTGTTACAGTTTTCATGGCTACTACTTATTTATTTATTTAAGGAAAACAGAATACAAACAATGCGTTGCTTAGGGAATACCGAGTATTGAAGTTGACTGTATTTTTAAATACCACCCCTGGGTGGCTTATTGTTGTAGAGACTTAAGTATAAGATTAACAAGATGCAGTTTTACATCTTCGTCAAATTCCAAGAGGTTGTCATAAAATACATAAATAATAAAATAAAAAAATGTTTATGTTTGACAGTATATTTCCGTGTACACCTCTTTCGAAGAGCAGAATCACGCCATGGTTTAAGCGATAGAAGATGTTGCGAGAATATAATTATCACTGTGTGCGTGAGGGCTCATCACCCCTCCTGCCTAAACCCAGCGGCAGGATGGCTACTCCGAACTCGAAAATCACCTACTATAATAAAATGTTTGTTTTATTATTGACTAGCTTTTGCCCGCGGCTTCGCACGCGTTAAGAAGTATTATCTTTCATCCCCTATTTCATCCCCTTTGGGGTGGAATTTATCAAAATTCTTTCTTAGCGGATGCCTACGTCATAACATCTACCTGCATGCCAAATTTCAGCCCGATCCGTCCAGTGGTTTAGGCTGTGCGTTGATAGATCACTATGTCAGTCAGTCAGTCAGTCAGTCACCTTTGAGTTATATGTATTTAGAAATATTTAGATTCGTATTAAAAATCACTACCATAATTACCTCCTTCGATTTGAAAAGTGTTAAAACCATTTGTTGTGTCAACGATTTTCTTGTTTTTAATTTTAGCATAACCGGCAATGTTTGTATGACGACTGGCAAACTATTCCGAATTCCATCTGTCTGAATTTGGAATATTTTGTTGGGACAGTAATTTCTGGGATTTGGATTGAATGCAGTCCACAAACGCTCTTTGTTGTGCCATTCGATAATGCAATAGGTACCTACCGTGGCTCAGTGTAGCACTAGGTTCCTATTTAGGAGATCTAACTGTAGATAGGTACGTCTTTATGTGCGTGAAGTGCTCGCCCACTGTGAAATGACAAGACACAAGCTCTATAGGCTGAAGAGGTATTAGGGGCCTATTCAGTGTGTCTATCGATACCCACCGTGCTCACAGTCCACAGTTGGCTTGTTCTCCATTGTGCGGCGGTTAGATATCAAATAAGTGTTATTCTATTATCGCTCTATTGTCCTCTTTGTTAGATAAAGCTTTTGGGATTGGGACTGCTTTAGTTAAATTTTTTATTCAAATTTCAGTCAGCAAGAAACATATTCTAAGAATTTAATTCGATAGTCAGATTATCTTTAACAAATAAGCTTTAAAAAATAATAGTGACAGAAAAACCTTAACGTTTTTCATTTATATAACTTTTAATCTCATATGATAGCTACATATCTGGTACCAAGAGACGAAATTTAATAGTTACGTCCAGTCGGAGAGAAAGGGAAACCGGTGGCCGCAGCCTCCCCAGAGGGCGAACATTTTGACCGTAATCAGGCTAATGGACAAACCCTGTGTCCGATCCGCACAAGAGGTTCTATTCAACTGACACTTTAACAACCTTATTTTGTTTATACACACTTACTTAGTACTTTAGTGCGGTTGAATGATACTTAATGTCATTAATAAACCAAGTTATTGGCGAATAGTAAATCTATTGCACTAAATGTAGATACTTGATCGTACTAGACTTTGGTTTTCTCGAGGGATTTCCTTATAGTAGTTCAAATCTCTTGTTCCATTTTTGAATTTTCTCAATTAATAAAAATAACAAACAATTAATTAAAATTGATAAAAGTAAGTCGTAGTTTCCTCAAAATTAGCCTGTCCACTGTGCGTGTGAGCTCTCAAAGTCAAAGGTGACCTTTCCTCGTATAATAAATAATAATACAATTTTCCGCGTACGATGTGGAACATTTTTTAATTAATGCCTTTGACAAACAACAGCAAGATCGACAACTTGGTATTTCCGTGTACAATTTTTAATAATGGGAAAATATAATTTTGGATACGATATTACGCTGAAACCAAACCGGAAGTACTCAAGGAAATTCAATAAGTAAAGTCGAACAAAGAATTTGGTAAACAGGTATACATGCTCATGTTTCGATTACACTGCCAATTCAATTTTGTTGTGGGTGCAATAACAGCTGATAGCATACAGCAGAAAGGTATTTAAAAGAAATCCCTACTCATCGCACTCACTACGTTTAAAAATAGGTAGTAACAAGTTAGCTGCATGTATACCAAATAGTTTGTTCCGCTGTACCTGCTATGTTTCATAACCTCATTCGCGATTATATTTCCATGTTACCGCTACACGTATATATCAGAGTCCCGTCTCTTTAAAAGGAGAGGTACTCGTAGTCATATTTGAATAAATTTTCTGTTGCCTTTGTGGATTTGATTTTGTTCCAAGTTCCACTTTCATAAGTAGATAGATATGCTTTATTTAATTTAAAAGCATTCTTTATGAAACATTTGAAGCTTGTTTTACGTAAGCCGAGAGACATTGTTAAGAAAGAATTTCATAAAAAAATATTGAATAAATAATTAAAGGAACGTTCTTACTGCTCTATTGACATTGAAATAAAAGTTTGATATAAAAATGCGTAATAAATTGGCTATTTTCTTTGTACTTTTATTTGTCTTTGCGTATCTCGAACGTTTTTTTTAAACCCCGGGAGGGTTACCAGTAAAACACATTAGGTACGAAGTGTACCAGTTATATTTTGTAAAATATTGGGAAAGTTATAATAGAAATAGGTTACTTAACCTAAGGTTAGTTTAAAAGGTGCAAGGTAAATTTTAACCTACAAAACAGGCAGGTGTGTCGCGCAGTCCGTCAGGCAGTTTTATCGCGCGGTATGTTTTTTATTTGCTTTATGTTGTCGGCCGCTTGTCACTTCACATCGTTTTTATGAGTGTGGATTTTTGGTTTGAATGTAACGAAGTGGTACCACAATTTCACAAGAAGCGGAGTTAAAAAAATACTGCGGTTTGATAGCCTGTGAATGGGTATTTTATATTTTTATAACTGCGTGCAGGTAAAAACCAGCCACAAGCGAGTCAGACTCGCGCATAAAGCCTTCCGTACCAAAATCTATAAAAACAGTGTGGGAAATATTATTTTGTTTTATTTTTTAGTATTTATTTGTTGTTATAGCGGCAACAGAAATACGAGTACATCATCTATGGACAACTGTAAAACTATCACTCTTCATGATATACAGCTTGGTGACAGACAAACAGATGGATAGACAGGCAGACAGACGAACAGCGAAGTCTTAGTGCCGTTTTACCCTTCGGGTACGGAACCCTAAAAACGGCACTAAATATTCTAAAAAAACCATCACGCCTATATTCCCCGAAGGGTTAGGCAGAGGTGTACCAATGTACACCCACAGTTCGCCGGTATATTTAGGTCCCATGTAATAGGGGGCGAGCCCATTGCCATTAACCGGGCACAAATCCAAACTCCGAGATGCTACTGAGAATTTCATAGAACCCAATAACACTTTTTGCTCGACCTGGGAATCGAACCCGGGACCCCTTGCACAGCAGTCGCACTTGCGACCACGAGGCCAACGGGGCAGTACTAAATATTCTAATTAAAGTAAAAATCATATATTACTTACGTTCCGAGTAAACAGCAATTGAGTTATTCACAACTGAATGAAACGTTTGTATATTGCAAGCAAGTAAAAGTTTACGAGAAAAAACAGTAGTTTTGTTTGATTGAGTTGGTTTTCTAGTTACTCATTTTGTCGCGTGTGCTATTTGTTTGTCAACACGGAAAATAAAGAACTTTTGAAAAAGTGCCCCAGTTTACTTCTTTACTTATTTGTCATCGAATGTTCTTTTCTCTCTAACGCTTAGAGCTCGGCTGTAATTTTTGAAATTGCGTGTTCATCGGGCCTGAACATCTCGCAAGCTTTGTAGGTATTTACAAAACTATAAATTGCTAATCTGCTGTCTGTCTGGTTTAACTACAATTTGACGTCAATGTAAAGCTTCGTTCAGATATTAGGCGTTGCGATAGCGCTCACAAGGACCTGGGCTCTCTTCAATTAAAGTGACGACATAATTGACAAAATTGATTTTTCGCGACAAAATTGTTGTTTCATAATGCTGACATAATATTATTATATTCACCTTGATTTTATGTTTTGTTAAACATAAACGTCAAATTGTAACTGTCTCCGTTATTTGTCAAATGTAGGTCACATTTGTCGTAAGTTATATGGAACAGGGCAATTTCAGTTTGATATTTTTGTATTGATTCGATATAATTATGTCAGATAGTTCAATAATGTCAAAGGGCCAAGTGACTGGCCGCCAAAGCCTCTGCCTGGATGGCGCTTAAAGGTCACAGTGCTTTACTTTTGCAACCAAATTATATTTATTTTCGTAACACTTAAAGGCAGCTTTTGCGTAGACTACTAACGAGACCACAAGATCGCAGACACCACAGCCAAGTATCATGCATACCTAATGTACTAGTTAGCTCCTCGAAGTCAAGAGGAACATTTCATGGAATTGAGTTCGTCCTAACCGAGTTAGTCCAACGGAGTCTAACATGAATATATGATGCTCTGATCGAGATTTTGGAAGCGATTGGCCGAATATATTGCTGTGTTATTAAGTTAAACTTCAATTCAGTCTGAGAATATTTTATGGAAGTTCAACGATAGGAAAGGATGTTCATTTAGCAGTCGATCATTTAAGCTTCAATAATACTGTCATTCTACGACGATTCTTAAACTTTCCTTAACCCATTTTATGCCTAAGTATCTTAAAGGTGGTCTCCACGCCCCATAACAGTTACTAAAACCCTATAAGTATAAATTTTTCTGTCTAATCGTTAACGTTGACTTTCATACGACATTAGAATATCGTATAACTATCCACTCAATATCAATCAAGTAACCGTACACGTCTAGAAAGTCACGTTAATCTCGGCTCCTGAAAGACGACGTCGCTTTGTTTATAGTTAACTGTGTGTTGCCTACACTAATGTCACCTCGAAATAATATCTCGGCTATGCAGGTGGGCTGGCGTCCGCCGGTACAAACGAGGTGGTTGACGAGATAAGAGCTCGCTCACGTAAGTGCCACCATTGTTGTTTCGAACAATAACCCCACGTTGCCAGCATTATCTGTAACGCGCCGGTCGGAACGACCTAATGGATGCCCTCCGAAGACTACCCCCGTAATTATTTTAATTTTCGTTAAGTTGATGTTTAAGTACTTTTTGATCCTTTTATCCTTGAAATTTAAGTAAATATCCGAATTAGGGAGTTGTTACGAGTTTGGGTGCTGTTTTGTTGGAACATGTTTCATGTGACTTTCAGTATAAAGGGGAATAACATGCTCGCGTTTTAATCAGAACGAATCTACAGATATTTTTATCTTGTTTCAAAACTGAAAACAAAGGGAAACACATGACTGAAATATTCAAAACTACGAGTATTATACTTAAACATGTTTATATCCGTTACGTTGTAAATTATTTACAACGTAACGTACAATATATTTAATTGTTAAAACGTCACGAAAATAGAGTTTCCGAGTAATCAAACGCAACGTCATCGTGGTTAGCAACAAAAACTCGTAAAGTCATTGCTATGGCAAGTACACGCCACTCATATTAACGATAGTTGCTTACACTTTTTACTGAGCTCATAACTGGTATTCTTGTAATCTCCAAACGCAAACTGCACATCTTTATATACAAGCACAAATTATTCTGATCTCACAATGGGTATAGACTAAGTTAACCTCTTTAAATAAAAAATATGGCGTAGCACCCGTCGTAGCTAGGTGCTACGACATAGCATTAATATTGACCTAAAAACATGTGTTAAATTCGGAACTATACTCATTTTTAACTATCTTGTTAGAAATCATCAAATGACTACTTCCATTCTAGGTGGAGTGGAAGGGAGTGTCAGACTTCTAATGACTAAAACCCATCCGTGTTCCTCTTAATGCCCTTTGCGTTCCAGGGCTGCGGTAACTTTTTCTAACAAATTCCGCAACACGACTTCTAAGTGTAGTGTCCTGGGTTCGATTCACATATAGAGTCAAGAGTTATTGGGTTTTCCATTGGAATTTCTATGTAGCAGCCTTTTAGCTTCTAAGTTGATGGTGTGACACCCCCGTGCCTTAGAAAGTACGTAAAGTCGTTCTAAGATCTTTGATTGTCGTGATAGGTAGCCAGAAGTCGAGAATGCGAACAACCAAGCCAACCAAGTGGTGTCGTGCTACCCAGAAATTGGATTGAAGAGGTCAGATAGACGGTCACTACTTCAAAAATGTCTGGCAGCCATTCCAACATAGTTGGGCAAAAGGCTACGCAGAGGATGATTATTTATTTTTGAACAACAAAATCTTTTGAATAATTATCACCTCATCGGTTTAAAAATTACATACTTACATAGATAACTAATAAGTAATGCAAAAATGTATGCTCATTTTCTGTGCCTACCTGCCTTACTTATTTAAATACATATTTGTTTCCTAAGGTTATTTTCCTACCCCATCATAAACAACTTTAATTGAAACAATTGGTCAACAACACTATAATAAATTAATTATGGACATTGTCATGGCATGTTTTCCCATGTCCTTGCGGCTATTGCCCTTTCAACTTAATCAAATTTGATAAGCGTTACTTTATGAAAACAGGTCTGGACGGCGAAAAAGGGTATGGCAACATGTCCAAACATTGAGTAAATTAATCATTTTTAATTAATTTAAGTGAATTGTTGAAGTATATGTTATACCTATAAGTAATTTACGGAATTATAAGCTTAACTCATCGATTTATGGAAATGGGTTACCTCGAATAAGTAATGTTAAAGCCAAAGTCTTGTCTGTATTTGTTAACTTTACAATCTTATTACTTAACATTGTTTTAATTCAACATAACATAATGTCTGTATTATTTGAAGGGTTAGGCAAAAGTGTAACTTATCATCATCATCTGCTTAGCCTTTTCCTGACTGTGTTGGGCTCAGCTACCAGTCTAACCAGTTGCAGCTGAATACTAGTGTATTACATGAAGCGACTGTCTATCTGACCCCACAACCCAGTAACTGGGCAACACGATACCTCTTGGTTAGACGGGTTCTCAGACTTCGGCTTCTGACTATCCGTAACGACTGTCAAAGATCTACTATTGTTCGCAATATACTACACATATACTACATATATACTATTGTTGGTGTAGGTACACCTTGAAAGTAAATACCACCTTGAAAAGTTGAAAGGCGTTATTTTTAATTTCCAAACAATAGGCAAAGGTGTGCCTATTGTTTGAAAATTAAAAGCATCGCCTTTCATGTCACTGGTATTATGCTGCCACCAGCTTTGTTAGGCGTTTGCTCTGATGGTCAATTAATAATAGTATACCGCATAGCCTGTCACCTGCACATGTGAGGACCTAATGACTGCGTCAGCGGACGGTGTTGTTGTAGCTGAATTCAGGGTCAACTGAACAATTTAAAAAATATTATAAATATAAAAAAATATAGTCTTTACATTTGCCATCGATTTGCTAAAAGAAAAAGTATGCCTACAATCGACATCGTCGCCGAGTAAGGCCTAGGTGACGCTGGCGTGATGACTTAGAAACGTCTATGGAAAAGTCAGAAAGCACATACCCCATATGTATGTTGTTATGTATGTTTTTAGCACAAAGCACATTTTGTTTTTTATATAAAAGACGTTGCCCCACTCTAGGGATTTACAAACATATAAACAGAAAGCCAGACCCGCAACAACTATCTTTGGGTCCTACAAATATTTGTCTCGTGCGGGAATCGAACCACCGACACGCATCGCAGCAACCAGTCGCGCCACGGCACCAACCGTGTCATCTATGTACGAGTATGTCGTCACTGTGGCCAAGTCCTTTGCCCAATAGTGGGATAATGCAGGTTGAATAATAAAATATACCTATGTATTCATTTATTCACCATCAGAGCGAATACCAGGCAAAGTTTGGAACGCAATTAGCTGCATTTGGTGGCAGCATAACATCAGTGGTTAAACGCGACCATTTCGATTTGGAGACACCTATACACACACATTTCGGGAATTATGTTTTAGTTCGATGTAATTCATATGCGGCAAGTTTATTGCCATCAATCGACACATTCATTTTGATCTTTAATATATAACACATACCTTGGTAGGTATGTGTTATTTATTAAAGACGCGATGACGCGATAGGGGGGAAGGTTCACGCCTGTATAGCTCTAAGGTTTAGGCAGAGTTGTACCAATGTACACCCACAGTACGACGGTATATTTAGGTCCCATGTAATAGGGGGTGAGCCTATTGCCATTAACCGGGCACAAATCCAAACTCCGAGCTGCTACTGAGAATTTCAGAAAAACCCAATAACACTTCGTGCTCGACCTGGGAATCGAACCCAGAACCTCTAGCGTAATTATGTTTTAGTTCGATGTAATTTATATGCGGCAAGTTTATTGCCATTAATCTACACATTCATTCATACATTCCAATCCCACTTCCTACTAATCCGTTTTAAATGCGATAGTTTGTAAGGATGGATGTATTCATGGATGGATGGATGTTACCCTTTCACGCTTAAAAGGCTGAACGGATCCAGATAAAATTTGACATTGAGATAGATGGTATTGTGGAATAGCACATTAGGATACTTTTTATTCCGGAAAAATTTACGTTTCCTGTGGAAATAATATATCAAATTTGTCGCAGACGAAGTCGCGGGCAGAAGCTGGTTAATAAATACAACTAGTTAAAATGTTCTAACATAAAATCCACTCACCTATTCTTATCTTATCTAGTACAAAGAAAAATCTAAGTGCGGAGGTTGTTTCGAACTCATATCTTGATTGTCAGTCAGACGTCCGGGCCGTAAAGCTATTGACACAAAAAAAAGGTTAGGTGCTTCCTAAAAAAGAATACCTACCAAAAAATATGAAGTAGGACATATAAAAGTCATATAATATTAAACTATTCTGTATGTGTCCACGTAGGGTAGTTTCACAAAAATAAACAAATTTTTCACTACAGATCTGTCCGGCGAAATTTATACTGTGTAGTTACATAAATCATGTGCCTCGGGCACTCGCTAGCTAACTTTAACTCGCAGATAGGTAGGTTTATATCATATCATTTTAATAGCCTACTTTTATTTAAAAAATAAGAATTTTGTGCAATACGCCGTGCACAGTTCACACCTCTCATTATTGTTTAGATATTTGGGTTCGAGATAAATAAATAAATATCTTGGGACAACTCACACACGGCTATCTGATCCCAAGCTAAGCAGAGCTTGTGTTATGGTAACCAGACAACTGATTTACATACTTATATAAATTAAAAAAAAAACATACATATTATAGATAAATCACACCCAGACACAGAACAAACAATCATGCTCATCACACAAAGTTTGTCCTGTGTGGGAATCGAACCCACGACCTCCGGCTCAGCAGTCAGGGCCGCTAACCACTAGACCAACAGGCCCGTCAATGAGATGTCTTCTATATATCTTCTAGTATAGCAGTAGGTAAACTTTAATAGATAGGTATGCTATGACTTGAAGTCACAATCAAAAGCTCGCAAGTACTATGAATTTCGGATACGGCGGTAACAGACGAAATATCCGATAAAGGGTTACTATTCCATCACTTTGTCAAATGACATTGAGTTTGGTTCAGAGGTTTTTGCGTTATGAAGTAACAAACAGAGGTACTATCGCAATTTTAATATCAGTGTGGATATAGTAGTTTATGAAACAGTTCCATAATGGACGTTATTAAAACACGAGTGTAGTTTAGGTAATATTGGTATCGTAACATTTGACGCTCATCTATTGACCTATATCTATGGACTTGATATAGCTAATATCTACCTACTTGTTAATATTTCTGTACAGATTAAAACAACAATGCCATCTCGATCAGTATATCTCAATGGCTCATCCGTAGGCTCATCCGACATCACATTACCGCGCTTGCGCTCTGGCTGCCATGCAAATCTGGCCACCACAGCTTATAAAGAAAAAGCGGTCGGAAATTAGTCGCCACATCCTGACTAGTTTCAAGTTTGACTTCTATGCAGCATTGTGACCGTAATTTATATTAATTATTGGTGTCGATTATTATATATGTATTTAGTTTAATTAAAAATTTAATTCCTTTGTGCGGTGACTACAAATAAAACCTTTAAATTATCTATAGTCACGCTGTACTTAAACGAAAGTTATTTTAAAGCATTAATTTGTTAGGGAAGGTGTGCATTAATTAAAAAAAAAAAATTATATAAAAGTTAAAAGTCTTACCATAAATCATAATATATTATCTTATCATAATAGGAACTTTCCGACACTTTCCTCATCGGTACAAGTATCATTCAGCCCTCCGCCTTCACAGCAACCAACGATGCTTATGTCGCTCCATTCCGCCATATGCAAATTGACCAATCATTTTTGATGTTGGTGATGTCAGTCGATGCTGGAAATAAAACGCTATCGAACCAATATTGTGGACGAATGGTTGAGCCGATATCGCGTCATACACTCCGTATTGACTGACTCCGAAATGCGAAAGCAGTTATGAACGGGAGTGTGTTAATTGTTTGTTATCAGTTACGCACGTTAAATGGATGTTAAATGGAAGCTGTAGGTTTAATCTTTTCGCAATTTAGGTCAGGTCAAATCATTATTGCTTTATTGATAGACATTCAGATCATTGTAGTCCATTATTACAGATAGGTACACTTTTTTGCAAAAAAACGGGCACTTTTATTCTCCATACAGTAGAAGTAAATTAAATTGATGAAACACTAGCATTATTAAATAAACACGAGTTACATTTGAAAAATAATCATGGGGTTGTTATTGTTAAACTGTGTAGATTCCTATTCTATTACAATGGGACTCACTAGTAAACAATTTTGGGATTACGGTGCCCTTGGGTTTAGTAGTCTCACCACTTTCCACCATTGACTTTACGACAACCGGGAGATATCAGGCGCAGGACCAACGGCTTACGTGCTTTCCAAGACACAGGGGTGTCACACCATCATCTTCCAAACTCCCGGTTGCTACTGCGAAATTCCTTATGAAAAAATCCAATAACAGTTTTTGTTCGACCTGGGATTCGAACTAAGGGGCCCCCGTTCAGCAGTCACGCATGCAACCACGAGACGAAGGGACAGTTTAAAAAATGAATCGAGGCAAGAAATAGTGTAATTAATTGCGCATTGACACGTATTAGACGGTAGGCGTTTTCGATCAGCCCTTTCTGTCCACTCAATGGACTTATTAAGGCAAGTACAGACGTTTACACCATGCCATGTAGGATTAGCTAAAAAAAATATTAAGTAGGTTTCTGACTTTTCTAAATCGATGCCAACACTTTAAAAATATTGATTCTTATGTATTCAAAGTCAAAGTCAAATCATTTATTTCAATGAGACCATTAAAAGGCAATTTTGAACGTCAAATACATGAAAAAAAAAATTTATCTAGGTAGTTGCCCATTCAAAAGAAAATGCTTTTCCTTCACAAATCAAAAGTTTTGTATGCATACCTGTTTATTACTTACGGTTTGGCAGTTTGTATTCATAATAGTACTCCTATAGCTATATAGAAAGCTGGATGATCGAGATTGTACATTGCAAACAATACCTAATAGGCAATTTTGGTACTCAAAATCAGCCATGAGCGCTAACATTGTATTGGTCTGCATTATATTGAAGGAGTAATTGACAACTAGTTGCACCTCTCTCTTTGACGGCTATACTTGGCCAATTAATAGCTCTAATAATTGCCTAGGTATAGCAAGCAAGAGCGCCCTTATTCATGGCAGATGACCAATAATGGTTATGTCGATACAGGTACGGTAATAACAAACTATCACGCCTGTATTCCCCGAAGGATTGGACAGAGGTGTACTATTGTTCACCCACAGTTCGCCGGTATGTTTCGGTCGCATGTAATAGGGGCGAGCCGATTGCCACATACCGGGCCACATCCTAACACAAAGCTGAGAATTTCATAAAAGAGACCAATAACACATTTTGCTCGACCTGCGGAATCGAACACAAGATCTCTAGCGTAGCAGTCGCGCTTAGGGCCACTAGGCTACATAACTATGTATGATTGTATGCTATTATGTAATTACTTGCGATTTAAATGTGAAGGCGCGTGTGGAAAAGAGCTTAACAACTGGGCAACTGAGATACGATGTTTAGTACTTCACCACATGTTTTTAGGACGTACAAACTATTTTCACGCATCAATATAGACTAGTGACACACAGACGTAAATATACTTTAACAATTTGGCTGCAAAAATTGTTTCCATATGTTTTTTTTTTTTTATAGACGGGAAACCATCAAATAACTTCCCCCGCCCTGGGCGGGGCGGGAGGGAGTGTCAGACTTTTACTAAAACCCATCTATGTTCCTTCATGTGCCCTTTGCGTTCCGGGAGCGCGGTATCTCTTTCGAACAACCCGCAGCCCCGGCAGGCATCGGCCCTCAGTGGCCCCATCCAAATTTGCTGACATCTCTTTGAGGCGCGCGTGGAACACGAACGCGCCGTCGACACGGTCTGTCGCTAGTGAACGTACGGACGGTGAGAGCTACCCATTGCTCACCGTCCACAGACACGCGTCTACGGTGGCCGGGAGTCGTCTCGCGGCTCCCGACGCCCGGAGCGTCTACCGCGGCGGCCTCTGGGACGGGGGATTGTCCTCTCCCTCTCCCGTCCCGCCGCCTCCTTCTCTAGCATTACAGCTTCGCAGAAGGAGGCGACTGCTTCCCATTCCCTCTCGCTCCGGACCATGGCCTGAACTAGTGCCGGACGCGAGAGGGCGCCGCCGCCGATGGCCGCCTCGAGGGCTCGGCGGTGCTCAGCCCAAGCAGGGCACACCGCCAAAGTATGCTCCACCGTGTCCTCGGGGCGATCCTCGCAATGGTAACACCCGGGCGTTTCCTCCCGCCCGATGAGGTGCAGGAACCTCCCGAACTTTCCATGTCCGGTGAGGACCTGCGTCAGGCGGTAGGTGAGGGCGCCGTGGCGCCGCTCAAGCCACTCCTCAAAGAGGGGACTTACCGCCTCAATCAAGGCGTGCCCTGTTTCCATATGTTAGACGATAAGTTTGTAGGACTTATTTTAATAATTTTAAAGAATTCAATCATTTAATCTAATATCAATATGTTGTGATATGTGAAGTGAAGGCGGTGAAGGTGGTGGTGGTGTTCGAGCCGAAACTGAAGGCGTCATGGAGCCGAGAATGTAGTGATAAATAGCTCACGCTTGAAATGCTAACTTTTTTAACACACTAGCGAGGAATGGACGTTATTATAAGTTAATTGATTTGAATATAAAATGACAATTTGATTTATCATGTGTGACATTCGCGCGTGTATAATTTTTGTCAAGGTATCAACAAGTTGTTGTAACTTTAACAAGCGGCCAGTAGAAAATAAAGAGGGGAACAATTATAGGTTACTAATAAAATGTTAATATACATCATCATCTGCCTAGCCTTTTCCCAACTATGTTGGGGTCGGCTTCCAGTCGAACCGGATGCAGCTGAATATCAGTATTTTACATGGAGCGACTGCCTATCAGACGAGAATAAAATGTTCATATACAAAAATGAATAATTTGCCAAAATAAAATGTTTATTTGTCATTTACAATAAACATACTTAATTCGATTAATCCTTTGTATTCTGCGATGCCGACGAACATTGTAAAGCACTAGAACCTTTTGTTTTACAGAGTATTTACGAGTACTCTGTAAAACAATTTCTTCTTACGTTCTCTAGTTACACACGATAAAAGGACAACATGCGCGTCACACAGCCCGCCCATGTATCTTCGTCATTATGTTCATTCGACTAAAAGCACTCGATCTCGTAATGCGATAGGTACTCGTATTTGTTCACATTTCTTACACTTAATTTAGTTTAAGTAGAGCGATCCTTTTAGTTATATAAGCGTGAAAGATTAAACTTTTTAGTACATAGGTACATTATACCTACATTGAAATATTCCTGCAAATAAACTTAATGTTTGCTGAATTTTCAGAATTGGTTGTTAGTTACAAATGACATTTAAATTATAATATTACAAAGCTTTGTGTGTTAGCCTGTTTGGATGCACGAATTCCGGAGACTAGTTCCGAAACTACCGATTCTGACAATTATTTCGATGTTATGAATCTACTTCATCTCTCAGTGCTGGCTATATTTTATTATCAATTTGGAAAAAAATACAATAAATGTACAACAGCAAGAATATTACAGACTAGTGAACTATAGATACATTGTAACATTCACAATTAATCTGTAAAAAAAAATACGCACACAAAGTCGCGGGCAAAAACTAGTTCACATATTTTTATAACTGCGTTCGATTTTCAATTTCGTACCGATAGTATGACAGACGAATTGATAATTGTCTAAATTGTTTCCATTTTTCCGTTCTGGTTTGGTTTTACAATGATTTCCAATTCGTGGCTTGTGAATGTGAACCTATTTGCTATACGTTGTTATACCTAACAGCTTTGTGTAGTATTTCACGTACAAACGTTTTTACCTATTTTATAACAGACTAGCTTCTGCCAGCGACTACGTCCGCGTCAAAAATGTTAGTAGTAAGAAGTATCAATGTGTTATTCCACATAACAATCTATCTCAGTACCAAATTTCATCCAGATCCGTTTAGCCGTTTATGCGTGAAAGAGTTACAAACATCCATCCATCCATCCGTCCATCCATCCATCCGTCCATCCATCCTCACAAACTTTGCGTTTAAAAACGACATCATCGAATGACTTTTGACGGGCCTGTTGGTCTAGTGGTTAGCGGCCCTGACTGCTAAGCCGGAGGTCGTGGGATCGATTCCCACCCAGGACAAACTTTGTGGGATGAGCATGATTGTTTGTTCTGTGTCTGGGTGTGATTTATCTATAATATGTATGTATTTATAAATTGTATAAGTATGTATATCAGTTGTCTGGTTACCATAACACAAGCTCTGCTTAGCTTGGGATCAGATAGCCGTGTGTGAGTTGTCCCAAGATATTTATTTATTTATTTATGTACTTTGACATTACATAATATTGATTTAACTTCTTCCGCGCTGGGCGGAGCTGAAGGGAGTGTCAGACTCTTACTAACCAAAACCCTTTCGTGTTCCTCCTAATATCCTTTGCGAATAACATTTTTACTTACGTATTAATCTATATATATAAAAGAAAGTCGTGTTTGTTACAACACTTATAACTCGAGAACGGCTGGACCGATTGCCATGGTTTTTGATTTGTTGGATTTGTTTCCGTCCCGAATAGCGGAATACATCTTAAAAACAATGAAATGAAAAAAAAAAAGTCGGAAATGTCGGTAAGGGTAGGGTAGGGGTTGGGTAGGGGTAGGGTAGGGGTAAGGGTAGGGTAGGGGTAGGGTAGGGGTAGGGTAGGGGTAGGGTAGGGGTAGGGTAGGGTAGGGGTAGTGTAGGTGTAGGGTAGGTGTAGGGTAGGGGTTGGGTAGGGGTAGGGTAGGTGTAGGGTAGGTGTAGGGTAGGTGTAGGGTAGGGGTAGGGTAGGGATAGGGTACGGGTAAGGTATTGGTAGGGTAGGGGTAGGGTAGGGTAGGGGTAGGATACCACGCGAACGAAGTCGTGGCGGGTCAGCTAGTTGTGTATAAATAAACAAAACCAATCAATTACCATCCAAAATTATTAACACTTCAGTGAAAAGCCAATAGTAATAGTTACATGGCTTACCAAAGGTTATAGCGGAAGGCTATGTAGTTAATAAGTAATGTTCTGTTAATTCTCGTTTGCATGGGATGTAGGTAGGTTACACGTGTATCATAGACATTACGCTGCAATTTTCAATATACAGTGTGTTCCGTGCCATCCATTCATGCAACACAATGTATTCTATTTCATACCTCCTACAGGCGACGTCTATTGTTCTCTAATAAGGCTCGTTGCACAGTTACCATGAATAAACTACTAACGAGCTAAATGTATGAAATAACAATATAAATAATATTAAAAAGTTATATTACCCGAGGGGTGACATTAACAGTTTTCAGTTTATGGTTTGTTTACGAAAAATAAAATGAGAAACTTTTCAGTTTTAGGGGTTTATTGTGTTACCGCTTTTATTATAAAGAATAATATGACCAGCACATAAACAATATCTACCTCTACCTATATAGGAAATTAGAAACGCAAATTGTGTGTACAAAGCCCCTAGTTTTGTGTGATTTACGATGTTTACTCAAGCGACGGCGTGTTTAATAACCCACTGAAAGGTATGTACGTATGTAAATGTGAGGAAAGTACCCAATTTACATAGGCAGGTAGGTACATGGTTATGTTTTACTTTCGACTCGGCACTCGGCAATATCGATGCTAAATTAACACCGTATCTCTCATGTTACCGTCCTATTTCAGGCTCTTTTTCCCAGGTGTGCCAAATCTTCGGAGTTTTTCCCCTTTTATTGAATAAATATTTGTTTTTGAGGCATTCGAAACGGCTCTTGTAATGGAGCCATTATTAAAAAGTGAGTTTGAATACATTATGAAACGAGCGCGCGAGTAGGTGAGTTTCATAACTTGTTGAAAAGTGGTTTAGTTCCGCAACTAAAATTGCCTTTGAATCTAAAGAAAAGAGATCAAAATAAGCGCGACGTTATCGTCCGTAAAAAATGGCCAAAGTGATATTTGCAGTGACCTCGGAACTTTGACTCTTGTAAGTTCATAGTAAAATATAATATGCTGAAAAAACTATCCGAAATCTGATGTGGGCTCCATCCATCATGCGAGGCGACAGGGACGGAGGCTTGTCGACCCTAATCGAACCCCATACACATAATATAACCGAGTATACCCTTGTATCTCGCCATATTTAGATACTTTCATTTGTAGCCGAACGATACAACCCGAGCTATACATAATACATGAATGTTGCTCGGTAACAGAAGTGGAAACGTACCAAATGGTTTATTACAAAACCAATGTACCTATTAGGTAATAAAGTGTGCCTAATTACTTATGATTTGGCTTCATAATAATTCATGAATTTCATCATTTAAATACATGTAGAGTATGCTTCTTTTAGCGCACAAATAATGGTACGAGTATGTAAAAATGTACCAATCTTATTTATACACTTATATCAGAGTGTAAAATCCTAATATTTATGAATGTAACCAGTCTCAAATTAATCGGCAGTAAATAACTACAGCTTTGTTATTAACTGACAATAAAAACAGATTTATGACGACCTCGACTGTTAATCACGAATAATTATGTCAGGTAAGTAATGAATTATTAAAATAAAATGGTGATTAAGTGTCTAAACGGTGATGAATATTAATACGGAGGGGTACAATACTAATATCACTGAAAGCGTTATAGCTATTAACATCATCCCCGAACTAATTTCAACTGCCTATTCATTTGAGGAACTGTTTAAGTTTCACTATCCTCAAACTGAAATCCCTATTGCGCGGTTTCAAACTCCTGTTAAAACACTACCTATTGTAGACGTTCTGAACAAACACGGCATGAACTTATCTCTGATGGAACAAATCTGCCTCGTTTGTATGCAGCAGCAATTTATCTGTGGGTTTGCCGTATGTTTTATCAATCTTCCGATTGCCTTACCCGCTACGGGCGACTGGAGAGCCCCGCCCGAATACACGCGATTCCTCGACAAATAAACCAGGTAAATACACTGTATTGGAATTAAAGTCCATTACAATGCTTTCCGAGTGAGTGATTCATCTTTTAGATAAAAACGGTGTTTGTTTTCTTGTTTAAAATCTGAAGAGTAAGAAAACTACCTTACTTTTCCTACTGGGTACTTACCTGAGTTAATCTTACCTAAGTATGTACTTCTCCGTAATTTTAAATGTTGAACTGCAGTGTGAATTCTTTTACGGTCCCTAATTTTCTGGAAAGACCATTTTGTGGTTAGACAGTCTTATTTTACAGATAGTTTTTCACACGTATTAACTTGCCTACATTCCCCGAAGGGTTAAGCAGAGGTACATCAATGTGCACCCACAGTTCTCCGGTATGTTTAGGACCCATGTAATGGGGGAGAGCCTATTGCTATTAAGCGACAACAAATCCTAACTCCGAGCTGCTACTGAGAATTTCATAGAAAAAACGAATAACACTTTGCTCGACCCGGGCATCGAATCCAAGGCCTCTAGCGTAGCAGTCGCGCTTACGACCACTAGGCTAACGAGGCAGTCCAATTTAATTAAGGCGTGAATGTTCTTTATTTGCAATCTAACTCACAAATGCTCACAAAAATTCATAGTGCACCAAAACAAAGTAAACCTTGTAGTTTATTCACGTTTCATTTGCCACTGCCAGCCATGACTTCAAGCGGTAGGTACCTATGCACCTCGTTTGCCTCCATTTGGCATTCTTCCCACGCCGAAAAAGGACGACATATTTTAAACATTACAAATTACGCTTTGGGCATACATGTTACTGTGTTACTACAGTGTTAAAGCCGAAATACGAGTGTATGTCATGCTTATCTCTTTCAGGTAAGTAGAACAATGCAGGTTGCCTTCTGTTGCTGATGCTGAAGCCTATTTAAATGTTTTGCTATGCTTAGGGTTTTAACGTAAATTTAATAATTATTACAGACTGACTGAGGCTGAAATGTGCGCTTTAATATTACTGATTAGCTTATCTTTTTACCTTTACTCTCGCGTATTTACTGCTTTCCTCCTCAAACAGATAATTCAATGTTTTATACATCTTCCTGGTTTGACTATCGTGTGATTTTTGTGAACCATTTCTTTTTTATATTATTACGTTTAATTGCGGTAAGATGAAACAAAAGAAGCATTCTGCAATCTTTGATTGACTGTCATTAAAAAAAAAAACGCTTTGATTAGCTGTAGTATTTAAAAGATATTTTTTTATTGATATGGACATCTTTAGGGGAGGCTTATGTCCAGCAGTGGAGTTCGTTCGGCTGATATGATGATGATGATAATGATGGACTTCTGACACATTTCCATAAAAAAATACAACTGTAACATTAGGTATTTTAATTCAGAATACTAACCAAAAACGTACCAAACGACAACAAACTCCACCGACCGTCAGTAAAGGCAAAATTTATTGTGAAACTTTGAACAATGTTAGAAAAGGGAATAAGTGCTATTTAAATACAACGAGTATTGGACCACAAAGGCCTCGGTTGATATTCTTGGCAGAACTGCGCTCCTGGGCTGGACATTAACTATCGGGTGAATGGAGGACACGCCCCCTGGCACCACTACAATCGTAAATAAATGTTTTACTTCAAATCCCAGTTGAAGTATGTATGTGTAGTTTTTTAATGGTGATTGAAGAAGAAAATAGGCCTTAAAGCCTGCAGGCTAAATGTCTTATTTATACGAAATATTGGATTTTTGTGTTTATTTTGTTGTCGTGTTCTTCATTTATAATATATAATATCAGACAACAAAATAGTCCATTGTGTTAGTAAAATACCTTATAACTATAGTTAGTATTACAAAAAAAAAGTTAAAGAGAACGATAAAGCAAGAAATTAGTTATTTGACCATTCTCCCCACATAGTGCCTTAGAAAAAGGCAGTAAGGACTCTTCACCACTGTTTTCAGGATGCTATTGTCGCTGTCTTTAGTAACAACTTTTAGAACAGAATTAAATTATTTTCTACAGTAGATTGATATTTTTTGTGTCCTTTTGACTTATTTGACTTTTTGGAAATGGATTTAAATCCAAACTTTGACTTTACACATATTTCGCAGTTATCTTGAAATATTGCGGCTCTATTGAGATATAATTTATTAACTATTTGAACTGATAACAGTTACGACCGTTCTTTTAATTTTTATAAAAAATTTAAAAGTGATACTTAGTTCGTACGTAGATATATTTTATCCCCGTGATTCAAGTATAAAATAATGTATCTCTACTATAAAAGATGTGACTAGAATTTTAATGTTAAATCTTAAGAAAGAGAAAGATAACTAGTACCTAGCTGAGGATTTTTATATTGCGTTAAGAATTATAATAATATGTGCCTGCTTACAATAAAATAAACATTAAAGAAGTTTTTACTGCAAATTCCTATCTTTATTATTATGGAGCTACAGAGATTGTGACAATAGGTTCATCAACCCTCAACTTTCAAGCAAAACGTAAGTGGGTACATAGTTGGTTAACAAACCGGCCCAAAACTGCCCCCATTGTAACTTTGCCTATTATAATTCTATAACAATAGCCATCTCCAATCCAAATGGCGGTCAATACCTTTAATAAATATGAAGGTTCTGGAATTGGAACCTTTCTATTCAAACAATGGAACTGTATCTAGAGTATTTAAAAGTACTTGTAAGCTTCCCACAGACACTGAGTGGTTTGTCTTTCAAACGTTAAAATTTGTTGAAGAAGGCACCTAAGATCTGAATGATGAAAACTAAATTTTATATCAACAACAAGTTTTTAATTGTTTGTGCTTTAATTGAATAGTCTCTTAAGGCTAAAAATATCACTAGACTACTTCTATTTGAAGTGCGTTGTTCGTATAGTCGTCTGGGGCACTTTTTATTCGTTTATTATCTTCTGCCCGCGACGTTACCCGCGTGGTAGTCGAGTTTACCATAAAACACTCTATTACACTCAGTAATGGTAAATTATTTCTGTAATAGGGATTCCAGGAATTACCTTTTATGAACAAAAAATATATAAAAACAAACAGACTTTCCCTTTTCATAATTATTCGTTCATTAACAGTTTTTAGAATTTGTTCTCTTAGTAACTCATTATTTTGGAATCCTATTTCTTTAATACATAACGAAATGTTCTCTGTTTTCTAAAATATAGTCACATAAAATTAAAATAAACGTATCACCATTCGATTGATCACAGTTTTTTTTTTGCGTTGAGTGAGACTAAAAAATTCAACAACTCAACTTAAAACACATAGGGGTCCTTTGTGTTTCAAGCTGAGTTGAGAAGAAACAACAGCTGTAGAGAGCAACAACGCAAACAATATTTTCGTAATGGTTAATTTCGTAGCCAGACACACTAGGAATTGGGATGCATCGAGCTAAGAGGATGTACGGCACACTGTCATGTGTCAAACTGACTGTCCAATTGTTAAATGGATAGCAGTGTCCGTCGGGTGAGACGAGCCACCCAGCGGGACGTTGCTAAATCTATCCGCCAATGATACGACGTAATTGAGAGATTACACTACATACCCATACTTACGTAACCATCCAATATCACAATAAACTAAGCTGTGACATATGTATAAAGGGCTTACAAGGAATTTTCGACAAAGAGATTCACGCATGAAGGCACCTTATAATTACTAAACTGCCTACACAACTATCAATTTAATTGTGGCTGGAGGCAACATCAAAATTAGCTTCGGCGTAATTACAACAAACATTCGTATCAAAATAGCTAACACAGGAAAATATGTATACAACACGTATTTTATATTATATCTCGCTATCAAATCAGCCATTATCATTTCCAAAATCGGGAGCGTGTTCCAAAAATGAGGCCCGTTTATTGCCCTACGTATCCGTATAATTTAGGGTTCCAATTAAGGGGGGAAAGAAAAAAAGATTTTCTTAATTAGATGCCAAGGTGAAGATAACTCGCTTGGAGCCAAATCGTCAGCTCGTTGCGTGACTAACCGACGATTTATGACTTAATAGCCAAGTCCGCGCGTTAAGTAGGCCTTAGATAAGGCGCTTCTAAGTGATTGTCGGCGCTCACAACAATCGTAATTACTCCAAACTACTATCTTCCCTCAGCCACACGCGATCTCTTTCATCGCCCGACTTGAATTGTGCTAATTGCTTCCCAACACTATTTCACAAATCATTGCCATTCGATTCCAAGTTCGTCAACTTTTATTAGGAACTGTTTTGAAAACGACTATAATTGCTTCATACTTAGCACAAAGAATTTTTTTTAAAAATAATACAATTACAGTTATTAAAGTTAATTAGATGCAAAATAGATTGAAGAGAAATTTCCCTGAGTAATATTTAGGAACGCGTATTGTAAAGAAATTTTAACATCGACGAATGGACGTTCGAAGTTAAAAATAATATAAAAAGGCCTATTGAAAGTAATTGAAACGAGTGTTGTTCGTGGATGAAATGACTAAATTCTGAACAAAAAATAATTACAAGAACCAATGAAAATGATCAAAAATATTTATTCCATTTACTTTTAAAATAATTGAAATTGGGTTGTTTTTATGAAGCATTTAAAACAGACATTATTTATTCAACAAAAGGGTTTAAAAAAAACAGTGAATAATATAGATTTACTATTCGTTTTAACATAGTAAGTACGTACAAATATAGTTGTAGGGGTATAATAGTTTCTCCTCCCTCATTATGTTGGCTGAAAATATAGAGTTGTTATATAGCTCCTACAGGGTTTGTATTTATACGAAATTATACAGAATCGTAACGAAGTCCGCTTGACGATTCACGATTAACAAAGTCACGGAGAAAGTATCTACATTTACATTTCCATTCGACATGAAGTTTTAACGAACATCCATCGTTACGACTGCTAGGAATACAATTTGGTGGGTCCAATTAGTGAGTTACATTGAGTCTCGACTACATTTCTCCTCTCATTTCTATACTTTCAGTCCGGGATGAACAATTGTGTGCAAATTAGCAGTGACAACCCGCGGCGGGGAGCGCGCCCCTGCCGCGGACACACAGCCGCGAGAGACCACTAACAGCGCCGCGCAAACAGCGTCCGGGAAACACGTAAACAGGGAATAAGTTTGGAGTTCGGTTAGTCTCAATTACAATCCCCTATCGGAAAAGTAATAGTAGTATTTTAGTTACTCAAATGTACACTACAGAGCATTTCGCGCTTTTGTTTCTGTAATTCCTGTTTGTCCTGACTGATCGTTGGACAAGAATGGTTTGTCCGTGTGTAAAAAGGAATATTAATCGTCCTTGCAAATAGTTGAGACCTTTATAATGAAGTTCCATTTCACCCACCGCGGCTTTTCAATTTTAATTTTCTATACTTAATATTAATAGTTTGCGAAGGCTCCGCATTGTTTCGCAAAATGGTGATAAATATTTAATATTATTAATGTCTTATAGTTTGCGGCATAGTATATCTCCTTTTTCTTTAATTATATACGAGAATACAATTAATACAAAAAAAAAACTACCTAGCAAAACTCTATTTTTAATTAAATAGTCATGTTAAGATATTGATGGTTGCCATTTCATCTATTTTTCATTTAGTAATAAATAAACTTATAGAAATTGTCAAATAGTTTGCAACCGTGGTTGCCGAAAACACGATTGAAAGACTATCTCCATGCCTAGAAGATGGCCATTTAAGTCTATTTATACATATGTTACATATGAAACTGTGTACCAAGCTTGATGGTTATGACAATAACCCTCCTATGGCCGATCATGTCGGTCATTAAAAAGCATGTTCAATAATATACAGTAACAGGCTTATATTTAAAGCATATTTTATGAATTGCGGTAAATGCAGCTGATAAGTTCAACGTTCTGTTTAACTGCCAGATAAAGTAGATAGAATAAAAAACTTTTAAGAAATTAATCAAGAGAAGTGGCTTAAAGTAAAAAGACAGCATGTTCAATAGATCCACTTTAACGATAAAAACGTCGCAAAATCGCGTTGCATTAATGTCGGCGGAGAACTTTACGAGCGTTCATAGTGATGAATTTAATCATCTACAAAAGAAACTTCTATGCTGGAGCGCTTCATGAGATGACTGCGATTAACTGCGGCTGCGTTGCCATAAAATTGAAAAGTTCAAACCGACTTTACCGATCCACAGCTATCTAAAAACTTAACAGACATAAAGAAATCCAAACTAATTTATTTTATCGTCGTAATAAAAATACGAATCTGAGCTATTTTTGAATACGATAATTTATATTATATTGAATATAAATTGTTGGAATATCACCCTCGTATAAGTAATTCAATTTCCTTTAGGGTGACCCCTTCTAGGCAATCTATCCTAAAATAACATAATACGTAAAGATAGCGGCTTATGGTAATGGAAAGGAATGAATTTTACATTGTAAATCAATATAGCCGCGCGATTGACTTTTGTATAACGTTTGGAAAATTTATTCGATATTAAATAAAATACCTACCCTTTTATTTGAAATATTATGTCCCTTATGTCTCTCGTATGTATCAGGCAATAAGTGTTTAAACAATTATTGGGGAGATTGGTGTCGGATCGGTCGGGATAAAAAAAGTCTTACAAAAAAAATGAATTGCCTTGTTAGTCTAGTGGTCTTAAGCGCGACTGCTACGCTCCAAGGTCTACGCTACGAGGTTTTGGGTTCGACTCCCAGGTCAAGCAAAATTTTTTTTAACTTATATGTAGTTTAAATTGTTATATAATGTTGCCATAGGTAGCCAATCTGACTGAGTAAACTATCCACAAACCCCAATTACCTAAGGACAAAAGACTATTTTAGTTATTCAAATTTAGTTCCCAATTTCGTCAGTCGCCACATGGTTAGTTGGCAAGTTATTCTGAAAATATAACTGCTAACTAACTCAACAAAGCTGTATAAAAATTGGTATTCAAAGCTTTAGTTAGGCATGTAGGCACTGATAGATAACAAAACGTCTAACTTTCCCGAACTTGTAACATAATTATATTACAAACTATTACTGCTATTAACGTACTCGTATTATTGTAATCAATCACTTCCAATCAAGCATAGTTAATATCGGCTATGTTTATTAAGTTTGAACTTCGCACCGTACTTACTGCACAAGTCTGAAGTTGTAGCGAATTGCATAACTGATCGAGGATTAAATAGGTATTTCATATTGCAAAGGTTTCCGCGAAGTTGACAGTCAAAGTTTATTCATGAAAAAATATACACGAGTAATAAAATGTATTGAAGAGTTTGGTAATCTTTTTTATTACAAGCTTAATGTATACATTTAGTGTGACGACCCAGCCTTTTTAGTAAAAGGCTCGGTTTAGATAAAATACTTCACGAACGGACTATTTTATTCCGTAAAAAAGTGTCTCTAATCGAATAAAACATATTGGCATCCCTGTCAATCGATCCCAGAGAACCGCTCAGCCCAACGGCAACGTCCCTTTAAATACTCATTTAATTAAATAAGTTAAAATCTTTAAATGAACGCTTTACTGTGACAGGAAAGACTCCGCTGGAATATTAAAATTGGCAAAATAGCCATGTCACGGGTTGAGGTTAAAATTAAGACTGACTGGTTGTAATGTTGCCTGTCCCATAATTTCGAGTGCGCTTCAGACGGACAAATGGTACCAATCACCATTACGCCTGTATTCCCCGAAGGGTTAGGCAGAGATGTACCAGTGTACACCCACAGTTCACTGGTATATTTAGGTCCCATGTAATAGGGGGCGAGCCTATTACTATTAACCGGACACAAACCCAAACTTCGAGCTGCTACTGAGACTTTCATAGAAAAACCCAATAACGCTTTTGCTCGACCTGAGAATCGAACTCAGGACCTCTAGCGTAGCAGTCGCGCTAAGGCCCACTAGAGGCAGTTACAAAAGGCGGACAAAAGGTGTTAAAAAATAAAACTAATAATATAATGTTTTGTAACAAGCCAGTAGAGGAATTCTCATTAAAATTTCTCGTTTAAGTGGCTTATATGACGAGCCAGTCCCGGCCGCATTCTTTAGGAGATCTTCCCCACAAATATGAAAATGAGATTTACGAAAAATAATATCAAACTTTGTATGATACAAGCTCCCTTGTTTCATAACTTTATGAAAGAAAGGTTAGTATGAGAATTCTTCACACACTTGAATTTAGGGTTAGGTAAGTTTCAAAACTAAGAACACTGAGACAGTACTGTGTAAATATATTATAGTTTGTTTTAAATGACTTCTCACACTAGAAATTTCTTGTGTATTGTAGGTACAAACATAAACTGACATACAAAAACAGCCAGACCCAGGACAACTATCTGTACCTAGGTCACAAAAATATTCGTTCCGTAAGTGAAACGAATCCACGACACGCAGTTAAGAAATAAATCTTGATTATCGCTTTTTAAAACAGAACCATCTCGTATGTAAGAAAATACTGTACTTGTAACGCCAAAAGTCGAGCACTACAAATCATTACGGTATTGGTTAACGATGACTTAGCGAGTTGCCACTTGACAATCAGATTATTATGGATTACGTTCCGCCATTTACAGTTCCTGTGATGCGGTGCTCCGGTACAGCTCATTATTCAATATAATATTGAGTATTGGAATATAGTATATTATATAGGTATTACATATGTCATTTACCTATTAAGTATATTTAAGAGGCTTTAGTGTAAGTCCTCACTCATGTATCCTTAAAATTATTGTTTAAGATGATGTTTAGTAAAACCTTAAAGGCTTTATGTTAATTATTAATATAAAAGCTCAGGGTTATTATTATACATATATATCTATAACAATATACAATTAAATACTGCAGTTATTGGTATTTCAACAGAGTTCGATGACGACAAAATAGTTGAACTAAATCGAAAATATTAGAAGCATATAACCTTCGGCCTAATTTTCATTACACACCGCTTCCTTGAGGTAATAATACATAATTACTTTTCACTTCAATCGAACACAATCAATCTAACATGAAAACCCTTTTCATAATTTAAATAATGTTTCATTATTATCAAAATAACCAATTTCATTAATTTAGGTACTCGTACTGGCTTCTGCCCCCGACTTCGAACACGTGTTTTTTTTTCACCCTCGTTAAGTTACGTCTTTGGTTACTGCTCCAATCCCATGGGGCGTAGCATATATAGCCATTTCTCTATGAATCTGGCTATCATTTGCAGATATAATTCTTAATCAAATTCAAAAAAGAGAAGGTTCTCAATTCAACTGTATGTTTTTTTTTATTTTGTATGTTTGTTACGCGATCATTCCGCCAATTATGAACAGGTTTTGTTGATTCTTTTTTGTTTGGTAGGTCATACTTCAGAGATAGTCTCACTCATATAAGTTTTATCGAAATAAGCTAGGTACTTTGGTTTCTAAATAAAAATAACTGAAAACAAATATGTCATCCAAGAAAACAAAATTGCATTATAGCTTTCTTGTTAATTTACATAGTGTTTGGATGAAAAGAACAAGATACTAAAAATCGAAAATTTTAAAGTTTTTTTTCAATCCGACTGCTAGTTTTGGAGTTAGTGAGTTTAACAAACAAACTAAACTAAAAATCTCTTTAGCTTTATTATATTGGTATATATTATAGATGGGCAGATTCTGTTTATCTGATCAAAAGGCTATCGCTAACGATATCCATGTGAATACAAGTAAACGGATACAAAGCCCCCGCAAGTCGTTCGAAGCTTCATTACTTCGACCGAGGGATCACAAAGCTAAGACAATCCCTACTTAAATACCCTCCCTACAGCCTATATACGCCTGGTATTAGGAAGCTTTTTATAAAAACAAACGGCGTTCAACCACCGACTTTTTATTATTACAATATATACAAGAATTTCGTCAGTTTTCATGTCAAAAGATATCTGGAAATCAATTTGTATATTTTTGTTTACTTCTTGTTAATGGTGATGAAATGAATGAATAGTGGAGGGTGGGATACAGATTATAAAAGAAAAGGTGTATTACATTAGCGAGTTCGCTCTCTTTATTTTATTTAAAGTTTAAATGCACAAATTGAGTTACACAAATATCTGGCAAATTGAACACCACTAACCTGTATTCTAGATACTGCTCAATTCTCGTTGTGCATGGATTATCCACCGGAGTACGCAGATTGTACGACTGGAGTAGATTCTGTGCTAATTATATGAACTGCTGCTTGCTTGACACACGCTTGTAAATTACCTTACGATGGTCGGTTATAAACAGTTTTACGAATACCCATTTCAGTTACTTTTGTTTAACTTAGATGTACTGTAAAAGCAGCAGATGCAAAAATACTCAGCATGGACCTTCACGGAAGAAGAAAAAATCCCCGCCTCAGGCACGAAACTTTGCTAACGATATTTATTGAAATCGGATATTCGGTCGGTGTCGTGAGCTTTTGACCCGCCAAAAGTATTGTATTACGAAAAACTCACTGACCCGTATTGTTGTTTATTTCCTTTTCTTCAAGATTAAAAATAAGGGATGACACAGCGTTTTTTAATTTTAAAATATTCTCAACTTTGACATCTTAGAATAAACAAGAATATACATACATAATTATACCTATCTAATTTTGAGCTGATCCAATTGGGTAGTGGACACTATTAAAAAATAATTCCAAGATACAACTTCTCAAAAAGACACTTTATTTTAGCAGACTTATTTTTAAATATATATAAAATTAGATTTTTAGTTGCTTTGAAATCAATAAATAGTGAATTGAGATGACAAAAGCGACGTCACAGTTTAGTATTGTCATACAAAATCTATGAGGGAATCGCATTTTGACAGCTCAAAAAAAGTATGTCAATTGATTAGTGGTGTCATCTACTCAATTTGCTTGAATGCAGGCAGCTCAACACAAGAGAGGCTATCCGACAAATTCTCGTAAGCAAGAAGCTGCAAAAATTTACGTGGGTGTTTAAAACTGCTCGTTTATAATTTGAAAACTCACTCTTGCAAATGAAAATCTTCTGAGGCCGATGTGAAACTTTACAACTACTTTGGTAATTGCTCCAAAAGTTGGGAAATGAAAAGACCCCGCGGCTGCGGAGTTGAAATGAGGGATTCAATATAGAGCAAGAAGAGAAATGTATTCAAAACCTTAGCAGCTACTTACGTGCACTGCATTTTATGAGAACCTGGTTGGTACACCGCTAAAATGGTAATAAAGGAGGAAACTACGTATTTTGACTAAACAGTACTAGACTGAGATCCGTTTATCCTGTAAAAATATCATGTAAAACATAAATTAAAAAAAAACCAGGCGTCACATGAAAACCACACCACCTTTGTATCTGATAAACAAAAAGGACCCAGCAATGAAGATAGCAACATCGCAAGATCGTCTGACTAAATTCTCGAAATTCCAGCTATGCTAAAATAACGAAGGTTTGGTGATTCTAGGATCTCAGTTCACAGGTAAATAGGTTGATTTGGCAGCAGAATTAATGATCCAGTTCAACACTCCTGTAATTATTACTATACAGCTAATTACCATTTTTTTTGTTTTGCAAAAAACGTTGCCCCACATAATACTTTCTCCTGTGTCGGAACAACTATGAAACAAACAAACAACATACAAATATTTGTTCCGTGAGGGAATCGAACCCGCGACACGCAGCGCAGCAACCAGACCATTCATATCATTCTGATTCCACTGCGCTATCCTTAAAAACCCCCAAAAAAAATTTAAATCCCACTTAAAACTAAACCGTTCCAAGAAGTCCTCACTAATACTGATGTAATTAAAAGTGATCTATTAAATATGTACCGGAGCAGGAAATAGCGTAATTAACGCATTGACTCGTATGTAGGCGTTGGTGATCAGGCTTTTCTACCCACTCAATGACCTCATTAAGGCGAGTACCTACATAATTTTACACGATATTTTGTGGCCGATATTATAGAAATCGAAACCTGGTTTACCATATTCAAATTATTGATTTTGGTTTTGAAAAATAAAGGTTTTTTTTAAACCCTTCCTCGTTAAATGACCGCATATATTCACCACATTTAGGGTCACGATGCGCGCTGGTGTATTATAATCTAGATTTTATACATTACTTTACCGTAGGTACGGTAAAGTAATGTATACGGTAATAATTTTTACTTTTAATTTTGACTAAAATATATGTTTGTATGATGTAAAAAAAAATGAGAATAATTGTAATCATTAAATAAAATATGATAAGTAATCATTATATTTCGCTAAATTAATTATTAACTATGTGTCAATATAAAACATGAATTTGTTTCTATTGAACTTTTGAACTGAATTTATTTGAACTGCCTCGTTGGCCTAGTGGTCCTGTGCGCGACTGCTACGCTAGAGGTCCTGGGTTCGATTCCCGGGTCGAGCAAAAAGTGTTATTGGGTTTTTCTATGAAATTCTCAGTAGCAGCTCGGAGTTTGGACTTGTGCCCGGTTAATGGCAATAGGCTCGCCCCCTATTACATGGGACCTAAATATACCGGCGAACTGTGGGTGTACATTGGTACACCTCTGCCTAACCCTTCGGGGAATACAGGCGTGATGGTATATATATATTGTTTCTATAAATTTTAAAATGTTAGCAACCACAAGTACACTGAACACACATCCCACTAAATACACGTACATTCAGCGATCCCGCGGGAAATTTGTATAACCACAACGATTGGCAATCGAAATAGTTTACTAGATCCTCCTGTTCAAACTTTTATCGTTTTAATTGTTTATAAAGATTATCAAACGTCTCGAAATAAACGTTCTTTCACAACACTAAGCAGTTCCATTTTCATTGATTCCTTGTAAAAGAGTTGCAATTTCGAGCTCACAACTGAAACAGCAGCAAAATATTACTTTCGAAGCGTCTATTTTTCATTGCAACTGCTATTCGATTTATATACCTGTAGGTATTATTTATTACTTTCTGCAGCATGTTCCAAATATTATGCTTTGTGAAACTGATTTATATTTTGGTTTTACGTGGATCGCTAGAGTGCAAATGGAACGAAAACAAAAGGCGGATATATAAAATACACCATGTCTGTGTGTGTGATGTGTTTCTTATATATATGGTAGATCATAACAGCGGCATGTTTATAATGATTACTAAACTCTAAAGACTTATGGAAAATTGCAGTAATCAAGCTTTATATTACACTAGCGAATTGCGCGTGGCTTATTTTACCCACCTTTTTTTTTATAGACGGGAAATCATCAAATAACTTCCCCCGCCCTGGGCGGGGCGGGAGGGAGTGTCAGACTTTTACTGACTAAAACCCGTCTATGTTCCTTCATGTGCCCTTTGCGTTCCGGGGGCGCGGTATCTCTTTCGAACAACCCGCAGCCCCGGCAGGCATCGGCCCTCAGTGGCCCCATCCAAGTTTGCTGACATCTCTTTGAGGCGCGTGTGGAACACGAACGCGCCGTCGACACGGTCTGTCGCTAGTGAACGTACGGACGGTAAGCTACCCATTGCTCACCGTCCACAGACACGCGTCTACGGTGGCCGGGAGTCGTCTCGCGGCTCCCGACGCCCGGAGCGTACTAACGTCGCGGACGTCTACCGCGGCGATTTCACCCACCTTACGTTACGGCTTTGGTTACTGCTCTGCTCCCGTGTGTCGTAGCGTGTTGTTAGCCTATGACACTCACAAATAACGTAGCTTTCTATGGGTAAAAGAATTTTCAAAATTGGTTCTTTAGATCCAGGGATTACCCCCTATAACCTCTCAAAGTCACAAACTTTACTCTTTATAATCTTAATATAGATAATTACAGCACATATTAAAATGAAGTTGATTGATATAATTTTTCACCCAAATGTGACACTTATCGTTCCAAATTAACCACAGTTGTCGTTGTATTAAACCGCATGCATATTCATTTCATGCGACGAATTTATACTACGTGGTTATATTAATAACAATACCAACCTATTATTGTCTCACTGCAGGGCAATGGCCTCTTCTCATACAAAGAAGGCACAAACATTGATCACCGCGTTTGCTCAAGGCGGATTGGTATATACCATACCTTTAATACTCTGAAGTTATGTTTGTGAACAGCTTTGTGAGAAATTTACGTGCTGAAAACTTTTATCTAAAAGCGGGCTACCAAAGTCTTTGGAAACTTTTAAACTGGGAACTCTATTGTAGCAGAAGATTAAAATTAATCCCGGTGAGGCGCTAAGATCAACTGCACTACGCCAAGACAAAGCGTTACGGCACAGATTCTCGAGATACCGCAGTTCCTAGCAATTTAAATGCACAAATAATTTCGTCAGAGAATAATTTATTTGTGCTTGAAAATTGTTGTTTATTATTGTTGTGGATACAGATATTTATGCAGGTAATAAGAATCACCACCGTCTTTATTTAATTACGTAGAAATTTCAACGTTATAAAAAGAATATTATTATCTTACTTATTTTACAAAGTTTAACATTTTACAGATATGGTTATCAAGATTCGTGATCGTACAAAACTGCTTAATAAAAAAAACTGTGTTAGTACATAATACTTTTTTATCTAATAAATAAATCACGAATGTCTTAATGAAAAATGGTATTACCTTGTTTTCCATAAAATAAATTGTACTAATATTGTTTTCCATAATCGTCCCCACTCATAATATTTATTTGCACTAATATCATTTATACTAATGACGCTTGTCATATCAACTTATTAGCCATAACTTTTATTTGCCATAAAATCAGTTTCCATAATAACATGTGTTACAATCATTAGTTTCCATAAGTACCACATTATATAATCGATACTTGACATAAATAACATTTAATATAATTTAGAAAAGTTTATTTTAGTTAAATAATGTGTATTATTCCGAATTTTATTTATAATAAATTTTGTAGTCCTAAAACTTGCTAAAAATTAGGTTTAAGTGACAGAAACGAATCGCTGCAAAACCGACTCCACGTAGACTTGTCTGCCCTACCCCTAGAGTGTAATTTAAAATCGCGTAGGCGCGGAAGGGTGAGGCGGCCCGCGAGCTGAGGAGCAGGTGGTTTTAACACTCGCCGCCGCGGCTGAGGCTGGCCGGCGGAGCCGGCCAGCAAGCTGAAGCCGCGGTGGTGAGCGTGAAACCATCTGCGACGATAAGCTCGCATGGGACCGCCGGAGCCCCGCAGCGCCGGAGCCGTGACAGAAACCATGCCTGCTGCAGTTTGCATGCTTGCTTGCATGCTGCATGCTTGCTTGTATACTGCATGCTTGCTTGCATGCTGCATGTTTGCTTGTATACTGCATTCTTGCTTGCATGCTGCATGCTTGCTTGTATACTGCATGCTTGCTTACATGCTGCACGCTTGCTTGTTGCATGTTTGCTTGCATGCTGCGGTAGGTAGGTGACACAATAGAGAACCATTGTTTTGCTAGTAACGGGAAATTAATATTATGATAAATAAATGTTATGGAAAACGACATTATTGAAAATGAAAAATATGGCAATTAAATTTATGGATTCAAATTATTATGACACTTGATAGATTATGACCAATGAAATTAGTGAAAATGATTTTATGTCTATTCACGATTATGGCAACTGAAGCGTTATTTCTAATGTAATTATGACAAATAAAATTATGGTATATAAAATTATGGCATTTTAAATTATGGCAAACATTAGTAAACCATGAAAAATATCGTATAATATTCAGAAAACTAAGTTAATATCAACTAAAACTAACTACGTTACACTTATTTACTCAATAATATTATAGATAAGATTGGCTACGCTCATAAGGGAGTTCTCACCAATGCAGCAAGCTTTTTGTGACAGCTTTTAATAAGCTTTGGGCTTTTGCGTCTCGCGGCAGCCTCCAACACATACATAAATAACTTATTTGATCTCCCATAAATTATCTTAAGAGGTTCCCTAATTATGTCGTGTGTCGAACTTTTGGAGTTTTACATTATTTATACGTACACTCCGCAGTACTGAAACTCGTTTAGAATAACATTTGACGTAAGTAATGTGCTTACTACGAGTACCTACTCCATTCAGTAATTCCTCTCGTAAAAGTTTAAGACTCATAATTATTGGAGTCTGCAATGTTTTCTATCATAATTGTTTATCGAACAAACCTGTTCCATTTTCAAGTAGAAATTATATTTCACAGCGAATAAATTGTTAACGATATTTAAACAACAACAAATTACTATGCTTGAACGTAAAGTCGATTCCATTTTGGCCATTATTACGTCGCGTAATACCTATTGACTTTCACTAAATTAAAAAAGTTTACAATAAATTCTCAACTAAAATAAATTAAAATACGTCGCGAAGCTTATAACGGCGGCATGCGCTAGCAAAGTTAAGTGGAACGTACCCAAACTGAAGCGCACTCAACAATCTACTGTATGTACGCAAGGCAAACATTTTTTGTGCATTTACGAAACAACGAATGGGGTGGTAAACTCGTCAATGTAACTTGGACAAAGTTATGATGTAGCAACTCGAGCAATTAAAATTTGTAGGGGACGTAGGAATGAAATTATGCATGGACTGAGAGCAGTAGCCGTGGGTTCTGCCCTCGACTATTAATATTAATGAACTGTGACACGCCGTTCAACCGAGCCCGTGACGAGCTACCGTGTTTCTTTTGATTGTAAATTCAGTTTTGTTGATGTGCTTGTTGCATACTGAAGTTGTAGCTTTGTATTTCAGACCGTCGGCTTCCATATAACTTTGAAACGTAAATTGGAGCTAGCGTTAGATCTCGCCGCTGATAATTATGTTCCGCAGGGCTGAGCTCCACAAGTTATTCCGTTTTATCTTAGGATTTACTAAAACCACTTCCTTCGCTTTATACTCTCACCGCAGAGGTGCCATAGTGTTATTAAATAATAAACGAATGATGAAAACTAGCATAGCCAGAGCGGGAGGCGCTTTTCAATAAAGCTGGCAGGTGACATTTGACAAATAACAGTGACAAATTGACAATTTGACAAGTTTGTGTTACAAAATTATGTCATCATGTCGGATAATTACATAATTATTCTGTTTGATTCAAAAAGCAATAAAAAGAGTGCTAATTATGATTTGACATGGAAAATTGAAGGGTGGCAAAACCTTTCATTTAATACTAACAAGACGAGGTCGAGTACATAATGTCAACTTTCATCAATATTAAGCACTTCGAAGATAGAATATTTTATTATTTTGGTCGAGCTGTGAAAGCCACGTCGATGTTATCTATTTTCGAGCAAATTTTTCAAGAGGGTGACATATTTAATTTATTTTTGACCTCTACGAACTTATAACCTTTTTTAAATGCCTATTTATCCATGTCCTATTTTTATGATTAATGAACATGACACTGACACAACAACGTGAGATGGACGTTGAGCGACATCTACAGATTACTTTTCATTTTTAATATTTTATCTTTACTTATAATATTATAAAGCTGAAGAGTTTGTTTGATTGAACGCGATAAACTCAGGAACTACTGGTTCAAATAAAAAAAAATTGTTGGTTAGTCCTTTTATCAAGGAAGAATATAGGCTATATAACATCACACTACGACATTCGGGAGCGGAGCAGTAACTAAAGAAGTAACATAGCGTACATAGCGTGCTTATGTATATAGTCATGTATTATTATATTTTATTTCAGTTTTATTTTTTATATTTTTCTTATTTGCACCTACCACAATTTGTCTCTGCATCACCCTAAGGTTGACTGGTAGAGAATGCCATTGGCATTAAGTCCGCCGCTGTACATTTTGTGTGCATAAAGCGTTAAATAAATAATAATAAATAGGTGATTAAAAACACGCGAACGAAGTCGCGGGCAGTTCGCTAGTTAAACTATAAAAAGATGTATATCCAATATGGCGGCATCCATGCGCGTCTTGTTTGACTGTGGTAAATCGATAACTCTTATAGTCTAGATTTAAAAATGGTCAAATAGTTAAATTAATTGGCTTTTGCGGCTGCTCAGTATCAGTATTCATTACAAACCGCTACCGCGTAAGCCAGGCTGTTTGGAAGCGTGCAATTTCTATATGATTAATTTGTAAATTGTATTAAAATGATTTAAAGTCTTAACGAAGAGATAAATATAGTGGTTTGACGAATTTTATATTGAAAATAGTTCAAAACATATTTATTCTTTCGAAAATAAATTTCTAAGTGTTAAAAATACAGCCCTTAATTGATTAGAAACTGAGGTGCCGTGCAAGCCAGATCCAAAATTGATGAAAAACTTTAGTGATTTGCTCTGAAAAAACATGCTGCACTTGGCCACCGCTGCTCCGGCAAGTCCGGTTTTTTTTTAATTCACATTGATTAAGCTCTTGACTCTAATCTTGGTCAAAGGTGACATAGTCTACGATGGAGTGAACTTACCCAGAAGAAGCCTGTTCACTCTAACTTTGAAGAGATTAGGGTTGAATGCGTTCTGAAATACAGACGCAGGAAGAGAGTATTGTGACAACTGTCATCAAAAGTATTAAAAAACGCACAGGTAAACGAGCATGGACCTTATGTTCTATTTCTAGAATAGTTAGTATCTTTAGACAAAGCCAACCATCTGGGGTAGGTAGGTGGAAAGGTAGGTATGCCGTGACACCCACACATGTGCACGTCAAAATTATCATATCAGCTGATAGACGTCCGCCGCCGGACAGTGTCCCTATTAATTACCATAAAGAACGGTTCCGAGCTATAAATTTATTGCACGTAAGTGTACGATACGTACTTATTCATAGGTAGGTATACTGAAGCTTCATATAACTATTTTATATGATGCTCAACTGCAGACCTAAGCGTGTATCGGTTGCGAAGTCGAGCAAATTGTAATAAGGTGAACTAACCAATACGAGGCGGTCTCAAATTTAGAGCCCGGAGACTCAATTTGAGGCCGCCTTTTATTACAAGTACCTAGGCATATGAAGACTGCCCCGTTGGTCTCGTGGTCGCAAGCGCGACTGCTGAGCAAGGGGTCCCGGGGCGATTCCCAGGTCGGGCGAAAAATGTTATTGGGTTTTTCCATTAGGAATTTCTCAGTAGCAGCCTGGAGTTTGGAAGTTGGTGGTGTGACACCCCCGTGCCTCGGAATGCACGTAAAGCCGTTGGTCCTGCGCCTGATCTCTCTCCGGTCGTGTTGGATTGTCGTGTCCCATCGGGCTATGAGAGGGAAGAGGGAGTGCACCTGTGTTTCCGCACACACTTGTGCACTATAATATCTCCTGCGTACGTGGCTAGTCTGCATTAAGATTAGCCGCCGTGGCCGGAATCGGTTTGGAGAATTACATTATATTACATATGAAGCCTGACTAGAGAAATATGAGTAGACTATAGATACTTACAGTCCTGACCAAGGGGCAACTGCCCTTTCAGGGAATAAGGGTGTGCTGTAATATTAATAATAATGTTTTAATGTCACTGAAACAACGCAAAATCTTCAAACAGTATTTCATAATTGATTAAACATGCTTTGATTACGTTATTTTCAGCAGCGCGTTGGATACTGGTTAAAGGGCAAGGGTAAGTTAATAATAGCAAAGTTTTGTTATACGGAATTTATAAACAATCGGCTTATTATGTGGTAAGAGACCTTCTGTCGGATCCATCTGGGTCGTGGGTACCTAACTAGATTTATATGAGGCAGCGCACATAATATATCAACGTAGTACATACTATTTCAATAAATGCTGTTCCAATAGAGCGCGTCATGATTGCCCCATGTTTCCTTGCCCGAAGTACGTTTGCCAGAATTAACGATTGCAAGTTGAAGTCGTGATGGCCCAGTGGCTAAGTAGCCCGCCTCTCATGCGTGAGGTTGCGGGTTCGATACCGGGCTATTACCAAAGTAACTTTATCAATTCATACGTACATCGTAATACATAAGGGGATAAGACCATCGTGAGGAAACCTAGACTTAAAATGAAAATAAGTCTGAAATCGCCAATCCACCTTGACCAAGCGTGGTGACCAATCCTTGTGTAAACTAACTATATAAAACTACTATATTATATACTACTATAGTAAATCACTCATCAAACGTCAGTCAAATTTGTTTCATATATACTAACTCCACCACTTACCTCTGTACCCAAGATCGGTTCTGTGCGATCTGCAGTGAGAAACCCACTTACCGTGCACATTACACGACATACATGAGACACGTTCACTATTTCTACACAATTTCCGCCGGTTACCTTAGATCTATGGTAAAAGGCTTCCTGTATGGTTGGTTACTGTATCTTCTTTTTAACCCCCGGTTCAAAAAGAGGGTTTTTGTAAGTTTGACGTGTCTGTGTGTCTGTCTGTGGCACCGTAGCTCTTAAAAGGGTGAACCAATTTGAATGCGGTTTTTTTTTATTTGAATGCCTTTTTTTTAGCGATAGTTCATAGATATGTTTTAGCATAGCATAGTTTTGTTAGCTGCGGTAGGGGTCCTTTATCCTTGTGACGGAGGTTATAAATGAATTATTTAATTTTATTACTTGTTTAAAAAAATTAACGCGGCCTCACCTCAAGAATCTCTCCAGTATCGTGTGTGCGTTTGCAAAACATATAAACTCACATACGTAAATGGGTATTTTAGGACGTTATGATAAAAAGGATGAATACGTAACAAGACAATCTGTTGGCAGTTAGAGTTCCGCTAGAAAGACTTTAGGTAAAGAAGGATAAACAACTGTTTTCACGCAGCTAAATAGCCTTTAGCTCTCTGTGCGTATATCACCCGAAGTATTTCTTGAGGAAATGGACAAAATTTTCCGATGCGATGTCACATCGCTTTTTATGTGTGATGGCTATTAGCCAGTTATCCGACTCTAACATCACATCTCCTTTCAAGAAAGTATTAAAGCAGCCTGCAAAAACATTTCGCTGATAACGTTTTTACGTGTCACGCAATAGAGCCAAGCCTAACTATTTGTAGACCTCAATCTGTCACTGGTAATTTTTAATAGGAATTGCCTTTAATACTTGTTTCTAAGTTCTTAAGGTACATTTTCCCATGGACTTGAGAACACAAATATAGTGTTAAGACAATTTTCCTATAAGAAGCAGTTTCAAGTATTAGTATAATCCACTAATAATATTATTATGCTTCATGTAAAACACTGGTCTTCAGGTGCATCCGGTTAGACAGGAAGCCGACCCCAACAAAGCTGGGAAAAAAGGCTAAGCAGATGATGAGTTTAAAGTATAATTATAATAACCTTTTCCTGTTTATGAGATTCAAAAATAAAAATGAAAACAAATAACAGTTAATAACTGGTTCCCAAGATACAGGCCCCGCCTAGTTTGGGAACCTCTGCTTTTAACTATAAATGCGAACTGTTGACAGTTACCGATCTCTTTTTTTGTGTACTATGTTCACCTAGCTATAAGCAACCTATGTAACAATGAACAAACTAAACTTACTAGTTATGATAATATGTTAATAATGAATGTGATGTAGAAACATAAAAAAATGTAAACAGGTAAATGAAGCGACTACTGCTTTGCGTAAGATAAAAATATTAATTCAAAAATGTAAAGAAAACATCCATGAGCCATAATAACGTCTGTTCATCTCGAATAGTTCAGGATTTTCTTTTGAAAAAAACTGCGAGATTTTCATTCTCATTAAAATATTCTCCTGACAAGTTGGAATTCTTAATTAAAAGCAACACCGCAATAATATAAGACCAAAAAATAAATATGGCTGCCCGGCTACGGTTCATTTAGCAGTAATAGGTACCAACTTTAGAAAAAATATTAAAGACCGCCCAGGCGTCTTGGTGATAAGGTATTTAGTACCGAGGTGCTTATTATAGAAGCCTTACTTTTGACATTCAAAAATTTCCTAAACCTTTACAAATTGGTACTTCGTAGAAGATTTATAGAATACGATGAAAAGTCTGTTACGTGTTTGGCTTTTGACAAAATTGAATATAGCTACTTATGCGTAGGATGTATTATTTTCCCCCATTCAATTTTTTTTTTATCTATCAATATACCCAAGTAGTATGTATGTATGATATAAGTTACTTCTGCGTGGTTTGGCTAAGACATCGCCACACTTCCTCATCTCTTACGTAATAATAAGTCTGGTGGGCAGTCTGCCAAACTCACCTGAACATTGATGACGTCATGATGCAAACATATTGGTTTCCTTTTTGTGGCTTAGCTGTAGTCACAGCAGTCCTGAATTTATCTCGTTAATAAAGGTAGCAAATTTTAATTCTGTCCATTTGTAATAATCAAAAGGATTAAGAAAAGTGATAAAATATTTTAGTCCAGATTAATAATAAAAATTAATGCAGCCTAACATTCCCAAGGATTATGTTGTCATCCAAAACATCCGTGATAATAAAAAGAAAATATATCTCAATATCGAATCAAAATACAAAGTGTCAAAGCAAAACACAAAAGGAAACTGAAGATGAAGCGAATGGTAATGGCGCAGGGGTGAGCGCGAAGCATGGAAAATAATGTCTTCGAGGGAAATTACTGCGAAGCTTAGGGGATGCTCTATCTCCACACAGGAAAGGCGTGAGTGTGAGGGCTAAGTGTCTTTTTTCCAAGTTATTTGACGCGCCATTCTTCCAGTCATGTGCTCCAAACGAAAGACGCAAAAAATTGCCAAGTGCAAACTCGGCTGTCGGCAAGAAATGTAATCACTTTCCACATTATCTCCCAAAAACGTTTATACCCTGTTTTTATTTTTGTATGTTCTATAAATGTACTGTGACTGCAATATATCACCTTTTATCGGGAAAGGCAAATGGAGCTAGAGCAAATCCAATAAACGAATGGCTGCGTTTAAACTTGGATACTACGTTTTAGTATTAAATAGTTGGATTCCAATATATTGTCTTAGCAGTGACAAGTTACTAGGTTACCGGCTTCCAGCAACGGAGTGGATAACTGATCACCATTAATTGACTTTTGCTACTTTTTTGCTAAAAGGAACTGCAACTATTGTAAAGTTTGTGCCAAATATCTTCAAATATAAGTTTAACCTGATACAAAGTACATTCAATGTCAATTGCTTAAAAATGCAAACGGGTAAAAAATTGCTCCCCCACGCTTTTCCTAGTTTGAGGGTTTAATTTCTAAAATCTTTCGTCTATATCTCAAAAGTTAGTTCCTAGTTCCAGTAGTTTTAGCTGTGCACTAATATATCAGTCAGTCCGGTGCTCCTTGAGGGAAAATTTAATTTGCTTTTTAATGAAACCTTTAACGGCATGGTTGGCGCAGTTGCTGAGCGATTGGCTGCTGCGCTGCGGCCGCGGGTTTGATTCCCGCACAGAATAAATATTTGTATGGCCTACAAGATAAAAAAGTCCTGTTAGGCACTGTGTAGAATTTATTCCTGACTAACAAACTGCCCACGACTTCGCCCGCGTGCCTTATTGTACTCGCCATAAGTTACGTCTTTGGTTAATGCTCTGCTCCCGTGAGTTGTAGCGTAATGTTTTATAGCCTATGTTACTGAGGAATAATGTAGCTATCTATTGGTGAAAAAGTGATAAATTAGGTCCAGTAGAATCAGAGCCTATACGTTACAAACAAACAAAAAAATCTTACCTTTTTATCTTTTTTTTTTAATCTTTTTATATATATTTTTTTTTATAATCTTTATATAAGTGCCTACAGTATTGTACCGTAACATGAGATGAATAAGGATGCAGGGGTGAATCGAGACGAAACTCTATAGAGTACCCTTGTTGGCAACAAACTATATCATTTCAACATTAAATAACTTTCTTAAGTTTCGTCCCGATTCACCCCTGCACGCCTGTTCACCCCGTTATACTATTTTTATTTATAAAATGTCGTTGGTTTCCGTAAATATGAATTTAGTATTATAATTTCATTAGTGTTATTGGGTTTTGAAAACTCTCAGTGGCAGCTCAGAGTTAGGATTTTGTGCCCCTGTTAATGGCAATAGGCTCGCCCCCTATTACATGGGAGCTAAACATTCCGGCGAACTGTTGGTGTACATTGATACACCTCTGCCTAACCCTTCAAGGAATACAGGTGTGATGGTATGTGTGTGTGATTTGATTAAATTAGGCAGTAGGTATCCACCGAAATGGCTATGGAGTGGTTTAAAGAAATGAAACATTACATAAAGTATTGAAGCTTTTATTTACAAAATTTTCAACATATAATATCACTTTGGGAATTTGCAGGTTTACTTGCATAACGCCATAAATATCCCTAACTATTTAATAAAAACAATAGTGATTACAATCCCTCAATTGTTACTTAAAGTATGCCTACTATTATAGCAGGTGTAGAACGTTACGACAAAATGTTCATGTATCGATTATTGGAAGTACAATAATTTGTATTACCTAATTACTATTATTATGGAAATAATATTATTTAATAAAGTGTTTTCCAGTACATTGGTGATCAAGTTGTAGCGCCCACCGTTTTTATTAGATTTAATAATTTATTTTGAGTAATTGACTAAAAATGTGAATTGCAACCGTTTTTAATCAAGTCGAAGTACACGATCGATTTTTAAGTTTAAGGTTTAGGAACCATATTGTAAGAAATAATTTGTATTATAGTAATTTATAAACACCATTAAGTAAAACTTAATAATAGTGACAAATCTATCTATTTGTATCCAAATCTGGTTCGCATACTCGACTGAAAATCCTGAGATTTACTTTAAGAAAGCGTGTTATATAAAAGTTGGTTTTAAACACGACGGTAAATAAAATTGAAGCGTATCTAAGCCTTGGAAGAAAAATTTGTTTCTTAAAAAATTGTCGACAAGAAAATCTTAAAATAAATAATTTATTCATGGAGTCGTATAGAAATAAACGCTTTTAAAGGAAGCGTTCATAGAATAATTTCGAAAAAATAGAAGTAAGTTTTCTATACTTAGAACAAGTTTTGGTGGGCGCATAGAGAAGGAAGAAAAATATCCATATTATTGTAATGCTATAAATTGTTAAGAAGCGTACACAATTCTGCAATAATATATTCACATTTATTTATGCGTTGCTTTAATTATTCATTTTTATATCAATATAATATAATAAAATAAAATATAATATAGAAATTATTATTTAACATATGTAAAGCAAATGTTTGATGTGATTGTATTTATAAAGACGAGGCTTGAATTGGGGTTTACTATAAGATTTTTTACAATAATCACTTTTATAAATTATAATTTATCACTTTTTAAGTTATTAGGCCTGGTCTATATACACAATCATGAAACATGTGAAAGATTTTTAGATCCCAATAAAATTAAAATATTTTAAAGATTTTTTCGATGTGGTAGTATTGATATTTTCACGCAAGTTTTACAATACTTTTTATATTTACAAGAAACTTGTCATGTTCTTATCACACTGCTGTAAAGCAAAATCCCGCCTAACATTCCCCCTTATTTGCTGAAATATCCTTAAAATATTTAATTTTATTGGGACCTGTATTTCAATAAAAGTCTGGTTGAAACTGAAATGTTTTTATTTTGGCATTTATCTATGACTACAAAGCGTAATTTACATTTATTGTCACAGGTGTGAGAAGTAAAACGACAAAAATAATAATTAGAAATGTAAAAATAATTATTATCGTCATAAGGTATTAATATGCGCTTTATTTTTTATTTACAATTTTATTTTACCATTTTTATAGGTACGTAATAACAATTATGTCTGGTTGTATATCTATACAAACACGACATAGATATGTTTCAGACTTCGTGAAATAATTAATCGATCACTAATTTATCATTTAGGCATGATAAATATAGCGGAAAAGAAACCAAATATATAGATAATTTCTTTAATTCTTAACATCTTTCTTTTATTTCAAGAAGCTTATTATTGTAAATACTATAATTTGCAAATTAACAAACCGTTCAACCCTTTCACAGCGGAATTTTATAGTTGAACTTCACAAAAATATGTTAACCTCTGTCAAGGAAAAAATATCTTTCAAATTGCGATTAATTTACCAAAAATAATTTTTGCAAATACATAATGTTATTATTCCCTAGCGTCTTACCTTCGGGTGAAATTTTACGGTATTTCGTCAGTGGTGTACTGATTCACAACATAACACCTAGTATTGCAATTCCTATCACGTTCTAAATGCAAGCCGTCAGTAACTTATGAATGTTACATGACAATTCAGCCGAGAATTCGCGTCGCGAATAATCTTTAGCAGCGAGGCTGCAAGTAATGTGGCTCATATACGTTTGAGCGGCAGCAAGAGATTTTATTACCATTTTTAGAAACCACGTTCCTACATCCAACTGGTAATAGTTCAATAAACATGAATAGTAACTCAACAACTTCGTCAATAACTATTAAACGTAGGTATCTAAAAATGGTAACAATTTGCCAAACGAAGCATTTGTTTTAGTTAAATACCTAATAATTTTTCTATCTACAAAAATTTAATGTAACAATTCCATTGTCGTTATTAGTTATAAATCAGTACACGCTTTAAAGGGAACGCAATGTTGTGTGCGTTCCTGTTTTATGTCTCTAATTGGCAGGACTTTGACTGAGAACCTATATGTTATAGATAATAGATAGATGGGATTACGGGGCAGGCAGGGCGTCCGAAGGGGATCTGTCGCCGTCAATGAATTGAAGCCGTAACACAATTAGAAGGTAATACTATCGGCTTCCAGTATAAGGTATTAGCTTTCACCCGCTGGCATGAACAGTCAGTATCTTAGAGTAGGCTTAGTCTTGCGAGACAAACCCTGTTTAGAATCTATTAAGAGGAAACACGGGCGGAGAGATTTTTGGAAATTAGGTAACAGAATAAACTATCTTTGTCGCCTGCGAGCGCTAGGCGTGCGGCGTGTGCGAAAAGGACAACTGCAGATCCGACTGAAAAGACTAAGTCATAATTCGGGGTATGGCTCTCGCCTGTTTCTTTCTCTAATATTGATCTAATATAAAATATATTTTATAAAACTAAATATGAAGGATATAAACTGTGTCCGTATGTTTTCTTCTTTTCATTAATAACTTCTAACTTTACACACTAAACCTCTGTTGACCACGGTGTAGGTAAATAGGCAATTTTGAGCATTTCCAGTGGGCTTATCAAAATAATGTATCATTAAAACGGAAAACATAGGGACACAGAAATAGGTGGTATTTACTTTATTGTCAAAAATCATTGCCTTAAAGTCATAAAACAGATGAGAGCGTTTGTATGGAAAAAAACTTAACCGCATTTCCTCTTAAGGAATCGTCCATCAAAAAAGAACTTTAATATAATTTATAATACATAGTTACATAGTACACTAGCCTTTCTCTTCGATAACAACGCATCCATTGTTTTAGGTCCGGCATTTTACAAAGTGCAGACAGTTAAAATATAATGGAAGACGAAAATAATAACAATAGATATAAAGTACCATAACTTTCCATTGAAATTGGAATTAACACTTTTCATAGATTTATATTTGCACACGTATAAAAATTGTTTATTTTAAAAGTCTATTTACAATCATTTCTAACTACTCCTATAACGTTGTCTTAAGACCCTTCAGTATATTCGTTTGAAACCACAGGTATATGCGAATTAGAGCTTCACATTAATAAGATAATATAATAATAAAATGACATCAATGAGGTTACTGAGGCAATTACCACAGAGGCGTACAAAACACATTATCTTCTATCAAACTAAAATAATTTCGAATCCATTTTATGTTATTAACGCGGCGACGCGTTTCCCAATAATAATACCATAAACAAAATACATGAAAAGTTTATCACTTAAGAATTCACCGTTATGCTTGGAAACATCGGATATAATTGAATAATTGTAGGTACTTATGTACCTTTTACGATAATGATATACGGTTTAAATATTAATACTTAATGACTATCATTCCTGAAGGAAACTTCATCAGTACGTCGACGAAGTGTGAAAATTCGATCAATTTATGACTGGCTAGAATGTGCACTAACCTGCTGTGATTCTGTGCTGACAGGTAGGCAGTTACACTCCCTTGATTTGGTCTTCATAACTTTATAAACAAAGGCAGTTAGCCTAGTAAGTACAAGTAAATAAACATTATACAGTCTCATTACAAAAAAAAACTACTAAGTCCAATTTTAAACCAATGAGACAGTTATTATATTTTGAACTTTATTACGACTGTTATGAAGTTCTTAATACAAAAACTAACTTTAGTACCGATTCTAAGTTTTGTCAACTTTGCAACAAAATTAAAACTTTACATCAATCGGAAAATAGTTCAAAATGTAAAAACTGTCTCAAAAGTTTAAGCTTGGACAGACGTAACAACTCATTTTGTAATGAGACGGTTACTGGCTTATATACAAACATATATAATAAATAATGTATTCGGTATCTATCGATACTTTTGGCAATTGACGTTCTATTTCATCCATTAGATGTGTCGATTTACACGAAGCCTGTTTCTGTAGATTCTTTTCTGCGTTTTTTGCTCATTAATGCTCTGACTCTTTTTAGATTGGTGATAGTAATTTTGTCGTTGGGCTGTAGCTGGAGTGCTTTTCGGTAGGACGCGGCTGCAGCGGCGTACTTCTCATTGTGGTGTAGGATAGCGCCAAGATTGGAATGAAACTCGGCATTCTGCAACCAAAGCGACATTTTATTCCAAGAACATCGTACAGCCGGTGATTAATTACACTAAATGGAATGGTTCACCGATCCCAAAACAGAGATTATGTGATGTTTAGCGTTAAATATTTAAGATTCCTTTGGAGAAGTTTACTGATGTATTTAGTAAAAGCTACCACCTACAAAAATATTTGGAAGTGGAACGGTGTAAAGTCAATAAATGTTAGTTTTTGTTATGTTTAGTTTTTGTTACTGACTTATTGACCTAAAACCGCTGAACTTTATAGACGTGCGAGTCAAACCTTTCACAATATAGAAATACAGAGGCGGGTAAATCGGCAGCTGCGGTCACACAGCAATGAACAAAAAGGAGAATAACACGTTTAGCGGTCGTTCTTTGTTGATTTGTTTTTGTTTATACACTTTGTGGTTTTCTTCTATTTTTTATTTTATGGTAATGATGGTTAAAGTTGCTTTTTCGCAAATAGTGGTTTTATACAGTTTGAATTCTTAGAATACTCAATTAAAATCGACTTGGTAAGTATTTTATATTGAGTATAGTTGAATTGGTTTTATGACTGAACCTGCCAGATTTATTTAAGTCTATTTGTACACAAAGCAATAAAAGATTTTATGAAAATATACACCATCTCAAGGTAAAAACGACTAAAGAACAAGGAAGCAGATACATGATTTTCTTATGAATCACGTGCATAGTAGCGCCTGTCAATCTTAGTCTAAAGATCATCATTCATAATAACAACACGGCTCCTAAATCGTATGCATTAAAATATGTTTTCTTATAACAAGATAAAAAAGGTGATAGCTCGTGGGCGGTCACCTTTTTTAAGACTAGAAAATCATCAAAATAAATGACATCTTCATAGGAAGGGAGTGTCAGACTTTTACTGACTAAAACCCATCCGTGTTCCTCTTAATGTCTCCTCGCAGTGTCTCTTTCGAATTAATTTCGCAGGCAACTTAGGGTTGTATTTTTCGAGGCAACCGGCAGGCCGTTCCCGCGTAGGAGCGCTGTTATTATAGCGTGCTATGACCATTAAACTTATCTTAGTTACCTAAAATATCGTCCAATATAGAATTTTTCGATAGATATTCCTTAAATAGCGGTAAGTAGCAGCGCAGCTGTGTTCCATTTTGAAGAGTATTAGGTTCCGGTGTAATTACAGGCACAAGAGATATTTCAACTTTGTCTATGGGATGGCAATGCATTTGCAAAGCCTCTGGTATTACAGAAGTCTAAAGGCAGAAGTGAGTTTCTGGCGGTTGCCACTGTTAATTCTGGCTTACAGGAGTTGCAGTGGTTTGAGAATAGTGTAGCGAGCTTGCCTCATAAAAATAAAGGCCGGAGTGACCACTTAACATGAGGTGGGCCGTCAGATTGTTTTGCCATTGAACGACGTTTAAGAAAAAATGTATCTAAAATATGAAAATGTTTTAAAGCTTTTATATGAAACTTACATCAGGTTTCAACTGCACTGCGCGCGTGTACCACCGCTCGGCGGTGTCGCAGCGTTGCGCGTCCCTAAGGGCCCGCGCAGCCGCCGCGGCGCGCGCGCTGTCCACGGGGGACAACTTAGCAGCCGCTACCAGTTGGTCTGCAGACTCTAGGAGACGGCGTTGAGACCTCAGGAACATACCTATTGTGGAATACAGTGATGTCATACATATTATGTAAAGCAGTGTGAAGGCTCAAAGAAAAACAAAGCCCTATAAAAACCCACCCAGTTTTTTTAAGCATTGCCCCAATCTAATTTCTCCTGTATCGTGGATAATCTAACTAACATATACAACAAATACAAACAAATACATAACAAATACAAACAGCCAAACCCGGAACAACTATCTATAGGTCACACAAATATTTGTTCCGTGCGAGAATCAAACCCGCGACACGCAGCGTAGCAGTCGATCGCTCGGCTACTGCGCTACCCGTGTCGTCGTGTTTACTTCGTTCAACGTGCGAAGTGTTTTGGTCTAATTGCACGGCTATTATAAACGTAGCGACGTAGAGCGTCTACGAAGACACTACGATGCTACAAATCACTGTTCATAGTATTTATTATAATTTAATGTCATATAATAGAGAATAAAGGACGGTTCTGCAACAACGAACCAACCCACAATCTCAATAATTAATTGAATAACGTCAAACTAATTCAATATACCGAGCCAAATATGTTACATTACAATTAACAATTCAATGTATGAGTACATCGTTAGTTCAATGCTTATGCTTAGATTTGAATTAAAATTAATCAGCGTTAAATATCTAAAATCATTACAATTTTACATGTTCAAGTTCATTTTGACAGAATTAAACCCAATTTAGGTATTATAAAATGTTATTAAATGGGCAAGTATATATTAGGTCACTAAGCTAGTTTGTAAAAATAATTGATTAATGGCCAAGATTGGAACTGCTCAAGATTTTTCTTAAAAAGTTTTAACTTACCGAACTGATCTCTTACAGATGGATCGTTAGGCGCTAAACTTAGTGCTTTTTTAAACATCATTTCAGCTTCAGTACTCCTACTTGCCTGTAACAAAGTAACATATTAATGACACTTGGACAAGTTTAATACTTTTGGCGCAGCGATTAGTTCTGAAAGATACTTGAGCGGTGTAATTCTTGTAAGAGAATAATTGATCAATGCGGCGTAATAACGCAAGCCCTTAAGGAGTAATAATCTTAAGATACCGCAATCTTACCGCAGTAGAGAGTAATTTTAGCGGTTGTTGTTATGTGGTGGTGTAGATATGGCGTGCCTGAGAGGCGACTGAAGAAATGCCGTCAGAGATGGAAACTTGCATAATAGCCATTGTTAACCATTATATAAAATGTAACATTGTATGCACAGAAAGCCGGTGTAACTGTAAATTCTCGTGAATATCCAATAGAGAGAGAGAAACCGAAAAAAGTTTATAACAATCGGTTAAACTTTTGTCTATCGAAAACCACAATCCTTTGCGTCTAGTTGTAAAAATCGAATAGTTGCGCGTGAACAAGGCGATAGTTGGAAATGGGTTATGTACTTTCAATAAAAAGTATTGTGGGAAAATAGTCACACCAGTTTTCTCCAATAGCTTATAATTGGAGACATGTTCATCATCATCATCATCATTTAAGACAAACGACGTCGACTGCTAGACATAAGCCTTTCCTAAAGATAGACATAATGACCGGTCCAGAGACACGTCGAAGCAATAAAAATGTATGAATTAAAGCCAAGTAATGTATTTTTTCAATACTTTAGAGTTTCATCCCACATCTCCAGAAGGAGCTTAATGTTTTTTAAACAGATTTAATTATTTCCTTGTCGTGTAATCTGTGACAATACTAACATTTCTGGCGAGTAATTGTGCTAATGTGACGTGTATGCCGGCGTGATGTGGCGCGGTTGCTATCGCCGACACTAAACTGTCCTCGGCCAGCGGCCATTGTTGTAGCTGCGCATAAATCTCCCCCATCATTGATAGTACACTCTGCAAACAACAAAACTGAAATTAGTCTAGCGATTTATCATACTAATTGCATTGCGGAAGAGAGGAAGAATAGACTGGTCTCCATTTTAAAGCATTGGAGTTAGATACCTCTAATTCTTTCAAGCTTTGCAATTCTTCATATTCTTTCTAGGACAGTCCAACTGTACCATGCTGTACTGTTTTCGTATTTTTTCTTTACTGTCTATGTGGGCGGACTTCATGGCTTGGATTGTAGCCAGTTACCCTCCAGCGAATCCATCGGTACGTAACCAATGCCAACTTCATGCGACAACACTGTTGAACGCTAAGCTTGTTAAAAAAGAACGATGTGCTGGGTACTTACATGTCGCGTCCAGCCAACGATTGGTGTGTTTGTGTCTGGTAGTATTTGTAGCGCTTCTTTGTATGCTAAAAGTGCTTTATGCCAGTGCCCTTTCTGTGAGTGTAAGGCTGCTAGTTGCACAAGCGCTGACACTCGGGCTGCGTCGTGTTCTCTTCGGTCACGCACTCGCTCGCCTTCGGCTCGAGAGCCGGCCCGGAATGCGCTTGCGGCTTCCGCGTAACGACCGTCCGCTATTAGTGCGTTCCCAAGATTCACGTACGCCACTAAAATAATATTCACGATTTAAAAGTCAAAGTCAAAAGACACTCATTTATTTTGTAAATTCAATATCTTAAAGTAAATGACCTAGACTAGAGTCAAGAAGTTACCCATCTTGAATTTAAAAAAAGTTACTGTCGAAATAAAGTAAGGGTGCAACCCGTAACATTTGCCATTATTCAAAAATAGGAGAATTAATTGAGGTAAAAGGATCGTTCGTTTAACAACTTAACCGCATTTTTTTGAATCTCGGTTGTTAGCCTTTTTGAGCAAGCACAGGTACACAGTCTCAAAAATAAAAGTTCTAGAATAGATATCCTAATGGTAAGTTCTACTTCCAAATCAGAGACAACTTGAGTCTAAATAGAAAGCAAAATGGCTGAACCTATTACCAGTTTCAGTCCAACCGCAAAACTAGTTTATTACATACAACTTCCCAACAGAAAGCAACTCAACCATAAAGTTGTGAACTACGAACTGGGTGGAAAATATTTAAAAACACTTATTTCCAACTGTCCACAGCTTACCAATTTTGTTCAAAACACTCCATTAAACCTTATTCTTGTATTTACTTAACAATGAAAATATTATAAACCCCTTTATTTTCAAGACAATGACAAAATTAGAAGAGAATAAAGACTCGGCCGGCCCTCATCTAAAATAATTTGAAAGGACAATCAAATTATTAGTAAGGGCTATGACGAAATACCAAAGAGGCTTTGTTTTTAATAATTAATTTATCTCAAGTACTTACAAGCCATTGAAGGTCTAAAGTAAATTGCTCTCTCGAAACTTTTGATAGCATCGCTGTAACGTCTTTGGTTTTGGAGTAATATTCCCCTGAAACAAAGATAAACACTTATTTTAGGTACGATTATGTTTAAGAAATCTTCTTCGCGGCTATTCATTTAGTTATTTATGTTATTAATTATGGTATGTAATTAAATACTAAATCGGCTAAAACCTTTGACGACTTTATATTATTATGATGATTCCATCAATACTTAATTACCGCGTGTTCCAATCAACTCGGTAATATTGAAATTAGGAGTGATGACTCCACCCAACTTCGTGATCGATTCAATTAAATCTGTCACCAAATCACATGCTTAGCATTTTTATAAGCTATTTGTCAAAAACCAACATTGGATTTGAAATCACGTTAAACTTTAATATTATCGAATCAAGTTTAATTTAAATTCCGTTTCATAAAAGTGTAAAAAAATCTAATTGAATAGAAGTTTTTTTATTATGTGAGTGAAAAATACTACCAAAGTACAGAAATAGAAACACAATTATTGTAAAGTTTCACAGTAATCGTCTACACGTAGATGCCTACGGCGTAGCACAAATAAACGTTACTTTTATAACTACGCCGTAGACCATTCATTGTTTATTGTGAAAAGTTTCCACCAAGTTTTGTACACTATAGTTTCACGTGCAGCCTTATATAATGGTATTTAAACATTTCTTTATTGTTCCGTTTTGTTTGAAGGCAATCATTGTACCGTCTGCGATGAATTATACATATTGTCTTTTGTGAGCAAAAAAGGCTGAGAATTTAGTACACAGAAGCGTGTCGATGACAATTCCTGAATAGTCAGTCTATGGCGACGGAGCTTATAAAGACCAGTATTTGAACAGTGCCTATTTGTCGTACATCCGCTCTATTCACACTATTCATCTTTCACAGCCACATCGGAGTCATCTCTTGTGACGTACTCATATGACGTATGAAATATTGAACCAGCCTTCGTGCAGAACTGAAGTTGCGGAGCTTGCCGCTTTCATATTCCGCATTAATACTGCGATCCTAGTGTAACATTTGGCTCTAATTAGCGATGAGCATTTGCTGCTTCCAAATTCATTGCTCATCAAACGTTGTTTCACGCAGTTCTACCAAAATCTAGTCACTATTTCGCTCGTGTATATGGTATTCTGATTAATCAGCACGAAAATGGAATATCGATCTTTTTAAAGTAAAGGTCGATGCCGTAGACTTATTAGTTAATCATACTGCTATTTATAGCTTGTTTATATTTACACTAGCTTCTCGCGACCCGTGACTTCGTGCGCGTTCAAGTTGTTATATTATCTCACGGGAACCGTACATTTAGCCTATGTGCTATTCCTGATCAAAATCTATCTCTGAACTTCATTTTATCTAGATCCGTTCAGCCGTTCTGGCGTGATTAAGTAACCAACATCCATCCAAATGCATTATAGAATAGTAAGATTATAATCCGTTAACACATTGATATTCGTAATATCACACCAACGCATGCCACATGCTACCACGAACTATACTTAGTCAGAATCAAACAATTGGAGGGCATTTAATACACGCCAATAATTTAAACTGTCATCCTTAATGAAACATCACCTGATGTAACCGTACAACGTTATAAAAGCTGTATAGATAGATGCGGCAGTGCAATATTGTCCGCATGAATAATGCAGGGCCACAACGAGGCAGCTTCTACGTGGGACCAACGTACACTAATGAGAACCATCCAGCTCGGGCGGGCTATTATACCCTCCTCTTCGCGAGCAATAATTTGTTACTAATTCCCTTCTAATTATAGTAACGTTGGTATTTTGAATGAAATTGCTTTTGTGTGGTTGGTGCAGCCAGGAGCGGAATTACGTATGGGCTTTATGGGCTGCAGTACAGGGCCCAGAGAATAAGAAGGGCCTCTTATTAAAAATCTAGATCGACTCAACATGTAAAAAAATGTAATTCTCCAGGCCGGTTCCGGCCACGGCGGCTAATCTTAATGCAGACTAGCCACGTACGCAGGAAATATTATAGTGCACAAGTGTGTGCGCAAACACAGGTGCACTCCCTCTTAACCTAACCTAACCTAACCTAACTCTCATAGCCCGATGGGACGGCAATCCGACACGACCGGAGAGAGATCAGGCACAGGACTAACGGCTTTACGTGCTTTCCGAGGCACGGGGGTATCACACCACCAACTTCCAAACTCCGGGCTGTTACTGAGAAATTCCTAATGGAAAAACCCAATAACACTTTTTGCCCGACCTGGGAATCGAACCCGGGGCCCTTGCTCAGCAGACGCGCTTGCGACCACGAGACCAAAGGGGCACTCAACATATCCCAATAACGGGTCCAGACTGTTGCTTAGCTAAATTCTAGACTACCGGACTCGTATTTTTCTTTTCAGTTTTTATTTAAAGATCACGTTTCACGGATTTTTTATTTCAGAGACGTTATAAGAGTTTGTTTAACTTACAGAATGGCCAATGTACCGGATTTCACAGCTGAAAACTTATTCTTTTATGTGTATAATATTAATATTTACTATTTATCATAATTGTCATTCTTTAAGTATTTTATTATTACACCCTCAACTGCAGCTCGAGCTGCAATCTAGCCTCGACCTTAATTACAAACTTGCCTCACTTGTATTATTATTTACTACTATTGCCCAAAATTATTTCATAAACAGTAAGTTTGATTACTTAGGTAGGTCCCCAAGTACTGCTACAGGGGCCCACAACTTCACAGTCCGCCCCTGGGTGCATCTTTACCAAAACTTGCTGTGTTGACGTTGTGCTGTCGGGGGTTATTAAATTCGGGTGAAATGAAAGTATGCAACTAATTATGTGCCTGTTGAGTGTGTAGTAGAAAGTTTATAACGGTAAGATAGAACTTTGGAGAGCTTTAGGCAAATGAACGTTTAAGTTCGGCTTCAATTTCTGGGCTGAAAGAGAATGATTTTGAAGGTACATTTTATGATGTTTTATGATGAGATACTTTCCCATATACCACTTATAATTCAGTTAAAAAATATTGAGCGCGCAAACTCAATTCTTTCCACGAGCTAGAAACATAAATAATGATTTAATACCGCAAATAGTACAGAAAATGTACTTTTTCTTTTTATAAAATTGGCTCCTTAATTTTAACCACTAATGAGTGAAATACTTAACTATCTGTGCAGCAGTACTATAAATTAGCAACGTATCGCCGGCGTCCGTTGTATACGATCACAATTTTAATTCCTTTCAGCGATTTCCGCTGCTCGTAAGGTTTTTTATCTTCTCGTTTTTCCTCTTATCTTTGTGGCACTATGTGAAAGTGCAATATTAACAATGTTATTTGTATGTGCTATGTTTTCTACATTTATAAGTGCTGAACTTAACATAAAATCGATAACTTGTTGTGTTGAAAATGTACTTGAAAAGATTGAATATTAACTTTACGGAGAAATAATATTTTAAACGAAGTACATTCATCTTTAGTAATATCAAAAAGAGGTATTGTTTGTCTGATTTTTGTTTATAAGAGGTAATTTTGAGAAATACTAATTCGATAAGAAATATTATTTTACTCATAGAAAGCGACACTATCACCTAGTGTCCTAAGATATGTTTAATGGCATACTAGATTACCACACGGACGCAGCCACGGGCGAAGCTAGTAGTTACTAATTTTGTAGCTAGTATTGAATTTAATATAAGTAACAGTAACTAAGAAATAAAACACCAAAAACAAACTCTCTTGAAACAAAATCATGAACATTTTTTCGCACAAAAGTAACACAGTACAGTGGAGAATTTTCCTCAAATTGTTGCACAACTACCAGTTTCCCACTGAATGTCAATGTTCCGTTGGAAAATATTGTGCACTAGTAAAATAGGCTTTCACACATTTTAGCAGCGACACTCGCAGCCAGTCGGTTTTTAAAACAACGTGTTATGAATAGGTTTTTTCTTTCCACTTCATAACGGGCGCGCGGTCCCTCAGCACCCCAACTGCACAACTTTCGATTAATACGCTTTTTACCCGCCTATAAGGATTGTAAGAGTTGGGTAAAGGCTTTCTAAAGTTATGACTTTGTGTATTATTCTCTTACTGGTGTAGGAATATTACATTGGTATATTGTTTCTCTGATCAAATAAACTAAAATTAGTATCTATTAATAAGTAATAGATACTAATTTTTGTTATAGTTCGAATCCAATGTGACTTTTTCAATTCATAAGTAGGTACCTACTTTCTAAGTTTATCTTTGACATTATTGACATCGGTGAAGGAAAAACATTGTGAGGAAATCTAAACTAGGTACGTATATTTGTGTATGAAAAGTAGCCATTGCCCTATATTTGGAGAATGATACGCTTGTTATAATTATTTCATATGCGAAGAGTAGTTAAATTCACGTTATAGAATAAATGTTATAATCATATCACAAAATAATTCGTTTTTATGTAACATTTTAATGATGGTATGTTTTTTAGATAAATATCAGATAACATAATAATTATAAAACCTATTTTTATACACCATTATCCAATAATGAATTCCAACGTTTCCTATTAAGTCTTTAAAACTAATTGTGGTTACAATTCACAGCAAACCATTTTAACTACAGATTGGTTCGATAAAATAATGGTAATAGGCAGTTTGCCATCGCAGCTAATACCTAGATTACCGTTTGCATACCGATTCTCTGAAGATAATTAAAATAGTTTATACAAAAAATAGAAAAATAGCAGGTGCTTACGTTAAAAGCTATTTCATGTCCATGTTCCTATAATTTGATGTTATTACTGTTACGGGTCACAAAACTTATAATTACTTTTTAAAATTATTGTCTGTGTACGATATTCATCAAATTAGAATCCATTACGGTGACGACGAAGTTCCCTTAGCATGTAAAGTAAATTAAACGTGTGGAATTTCATTAGTTGTTGGACATAAATGTTTTTACTATTTTTATTATAATGCTAGTTGTATAACGTCGCTTTGTGTGGCTAAAAATGTAATAATGATAAAATAGACACGCAATTTTGTGTAAACTTTAATACATAGTGTTCGTGTTTTTTAAGTCTATCAATTTTGTACATTCTTTGTAATTTAATGGCAAAAAAAACATAATAAATACTTCATACTATCACAGACCGTGATAAAGGTGTACCTTTATCACGGTCTGTATAGTAGACGAACGTCAAACAGCGATGCCAAATATTATCAAATTTATAAATAACCATGACTATTCGGCAGCCTACCTCCAGTAAGCTTTGGGCCTAAACTTCATTACTATAAAAGCTAAAATCATTATTTCAGAACTCCAAATTCCATTACATCAAAGACTAAGGAATTGCATCAGGATTATGGCCGGCAGCAGTCTCGTCCGCTAATAAGATCATACTGCAATCGCTTGCTAAGTAGGGTAATTACGACCAAGCTCCCTTGGGTCCGCTGTGCCGGGTTATGGGGAGAAGTGGAAGTTTATAGGTTGATTTCTATATTACGGAACAGAGATCATATTATTATGAGCTGATAAAATAATAATTTAGGGGGTTTTGGCTAAGCTTGTTAGGGTTTTTCTTCTTTAGCGGACAGCGGAATTCATTGAGAAGCCAATTCAGAATTAAAGTAATTTAGATGACGATTAAAGAATAAAAGTGCTATCAAGATGTAGGTAAAAAATATTAATCACTTTGTGTTTACGTGTGTAGTATTGTGTCATTCTATTTTAAATTTGATTTAGAAGACGTTACCCGATACGACGTAAGGAATTAGGAAACACCTCGAATGTGACAGCCCGTATATGAGCTGAGGCTTACATACCCCATACACATATAGGCATAGTACAAACGATTTATAAGCGTTGGTCGTGACGGGTGTAGCACAGTCACACGCGTTTGTAGGTGCGATAAATTAAATACAGATACGGTTTGTTAATGTTAACGTTGCATAAATTATGATGACGGAATGTTTGTTTAATTTGGCACGTTTGAGCGGCGACGCAAACGTTGCTTGGATAAATTGTAGGTAATTTATGCAGTGAATGCTCACGATTCTCACGACACCGGTCTGATGTCCCCGCCTGAGCCGGGTGCCACGCACGCGATACCGACATTCCGCGATTCAACCGAGGTGACAAATTGTGGATTGAATTAATGTTTACCACCTCGCTTAAATTATAAGTTACGCATTATAACACTATCTTCATTGTTGTTATAATTTACAGCTGAATTCTCAACTCGATAAACCAAAGAACCAAGATTTTACTCCAGATTTATTTGAATAAGCAATTTGTCTGTTTCCATTAACTCGCTTTCTGACATTTAAGTTTGCTGAATCGTTGACCGTGGTTGTATAAATACGTCAGGCCCAATTTCATTTCATCGTAATTTGAAGTTATACTAATGAATAACATAAATCATAATATTTTAGAACTTACTTTAGGGATACTTTGAAAAAGCTTTATAATAATATTTACTTTGAAAAATTTTTTTATGGAGTATCTCTTATTAATTTTGAGAATAGCATAGTGTTTTTTTTTTTTTTAAATTAAGAATATTTATCCTTACTTGAATGCTGCGTTCAAGTGTGATGACTGGTTTTTTGCACTGCATTTTATAGGATATTGTTAAACCGAAATGTATTATAGCCCTCACCAGACGCATTAAAGGTTAAATTTTTGAAGCGCCAGGCTGAAGAAATGAGTACTCCGTTATACCATCCCATAAACCGACCAGATATGTATAAAAAATTATCATCATACCTTTTACGGTCCATATCTGTTTACAAATCAGCATTCATTCGTCGCTGAGTTTATTGTAACAAATATACAAAGGGATTTTTGAAAACCAAGGCCACACCAATGCGAAAATATTTTATTTACGTATAAATAACTTTTCTGAGGCCATCTTGGTATTGGTCATAAAACCACACAAAAAATCTAGATAACGCGATAATTATGCTTAACGGCAATAAACCTTAGCCGGACCCAGTAAAAAACGAGTAGATATCTTCAAAAGTAACTAAAAGCTTTTTTACTTGAACATAGTGAAAACAAATCAGGCTCTATTATTTATTTTACTATTCTTTGAGTCTCTGGTTGCATTGTAGTGTCAGCTTGAGTTTAACATAGTGTCTATAAAGCTATTGTTTGGAGGAATATTTCATTAAGAGACACTATTTATCACGGCTTAAAAGGTTAGGACTGAAATGTCAAACTGGCTCAAATGGGATAAAATTAATAATAAACAGTTCTCGAAATACGTAATTTTCATTCCAGCATTGAACCCGCTAGCTTATTTACGTAACTATTGCGCTATAGCACTCCTTACTGTCAGAATTATTAACCATCTTTTCACTGATTCCCTGTGAAAACTCGTAGGGAACAACAAGCAACAAAGAGCCAAGTTTCCATCAAGAGTTACACGGTTTTCTTTTATGTTTCAATTTCCCTGTATGAATTATTCTTGAAATGCATCGAGAAATAAAAGAAGTATTGAATTAAACATAGCTGAGTTATTCTGACACGGGTAATTAAGTTAGTGATGCATTGCAAACGCAATGAAATTATTACATAGTTATAAGCTCTTGGGTAATGTTTCGAACTATTATAATTGTATACGTGGTTGCATGTGATTATTGCAAAGATAATAATTGTGAAAGTAACGTCCTAATTATTTATGTCGTGTTTTCTCGTACATACAACCCTGTAAGTAAACTTTTCAACTAAACTTTTCGTCCAAGCAACGAAGAAACAACATTAACATCCGTAAAAGTACATTTAACATTAATTAGATTTCCTCCGGAAAAAGTAAGGCAGAAAAATCCCAGTGAATTTACAATTACTCGTAGCAAGTGTTGTATGGTCCCGTATAAATTGCATTTGCATGTAGATGCGTCCAGATCTAGACCAAATCGTTTCACAAACAAGTATGCAAATACCAAGCAAGCGTTGTCGCGAGTCTAGATGGTGGGAACGTTAAATATGTGTGTGTGAGCAAACACCGGTTTAATCTACGCCTTATCGCCATTGGGACATTGTAGTCCCGCCTCGCTTCGCCTTCTGTGTAGCAGCACTGATATTGCATAGGGTTGAAGAGCGATTTAGATTTACTTTTTCTGCCACTGCTAGGGAAATTACTTTAAATTGCATTTTATTTGTAGTTGATCTCTTCTATTTGCTTTTTAACTCTTTAAGTGCTAGTAAGAATGGTGGGGTGATTAATTGGTAAAACAAAGCGTCACATCTTACGGTAAACGTATTTTGTAGTTGCTTAATAGTCAGAATTATAATGTATTTGTCAAAGACATAGGGTTGAAAATCTATTATACTTAAATCATCATTCACCATAAGTCCGTTTATTAATCTAGTTAAATTACAAACCTAACGAGAATGCCTAAAGTAACCTACCTATAACTATGTGTACTACAACCATACTATAATTTATCAAACAGACCATTGCATTGGTTTATGTAGTAACATTGATTTACTTAGACAGTCCTCCGAGAGGTTGTGTGAGCGTAAGGTAAGGAGATTTGCTTTGGCCGAAGACCAAATATCAAGATTATTAGTTACGTCTATATTATGCACTGAAGACCATATATATTCCGTGTTTCATCTGTTGCTTTCATGAACCGAGTAATGGCTCATTTATTTATTTGTTGATTTAAACTTTAGCTTTTAACCATAGCCTTTGCCGCGGGAAAAATCTAATGATTTTATAAAATGTTTTAAATGCCTACCTTATCAATTTAATAAATAATACAGTACAAACCTTATTAACTTAATGCATACCTAGTAAACAGGCGTCCACCAATTAACCGGAGTATTTAAAATCGAATTTCATTACGCTGACAACGATTCGCCAAAGCAATGTTTGCTGAAGCAATTTTTCCCTAATTTGATATCGCTGAATGTTCATAAAGGTAGGCTTTGAGGTGGATGATCGAGACAAGCGACCGGCATCAAGACCGGTAAGTGTGCGAGACAGTTGGCATTGTTTAATTTGGTTAAACGATTGCTTATTTTTATTTTTTATTTTTATTTTTATTTTTTATTTTTTATTTTTATTTTTTATCCACTATATACTCACATAACATACCATCACGCCTATATCCCTCGAAGGGTTAGGCAGAGGTGTACCAATGTACACTCACAGTCCACCCGCATGTTTTAGGTTCCATGGAATAGGGGCGAGCCTATTGCCATTAACCCCACTTATCGACTAGTTATTTGGTTTTTGTATTCATCATTTGTAAGCAACGATACAATCACTAATAACTCCCTAATATAATGGATGATTGTGGTCACTCAAAAGCTGTTGTTTTGAACCCTGCACACAATTAAAACCTTCAACTCTGCCCAAGTTGACGGCTTCAACCGGATCTTTAACAGACTAATAACAACCAAAACATACGATAGATTGTCGGCCATTTAAATATCGTTAAAACTTACTTTGGTATTCCGACATAAAACCTAATAACCATTTTAGGCCAACTCAACGATACTTGATACTTTATCATATGTTGTCATACATTGTCAGTTCATTTCATAATCGCTCTATTTGGTCGAACCACAAACAGCAATGTACAAAACACACAAATCGCATCTTGGCCACTCAATATTTTCACTAAAAACATTGTACACACATGTACTTGAACGACAAACTTGTATTTATTCTTTTGCTGACAACCCTGTTAGTACAATGTGACTTGTGTACGTCCATCACTACTGTAAATATCGTCAAGTGATTCGGGATTTGTTGCTTCAAATCCTCGTGCGAGCTTACAATACCCCGCTATTCATACTACGGCACTATGTAGTCTTTCCTTTGTCAATACATTTGACGAAGTTTATACCGAGATTAATACTGTGCCGATGACCGATAAAGACTTTAGTAGTACTTGTAGCACTTGAAGTACATACTTTGAATTAGAAAGTGCTTCATATTTCAAAGATGACAGATACCACAAAAATGTTTATAAAAAAATCTCAGTAGCAGTTCGGAGTTAGGGTTTGTTCCCGGTTAATGGCAATAGGCTCGCCCCCTATTACATGGGACCTAAACATACCGACGAACTTTGGTTGTACATTAGTACACCTCTGCCTAACCCTTCGGGGATTACAGGCTTGATGGTATATTATGTTATAGAAAATTTTAACTTGAAGACATTCGATAAAGAAGTAAAATTGAATTTGGAAAAACATATGATACATTTATATGTTGGTATGCTCACGAAAATCTTTAGTTTCTGTAGAATATCAACCACCTGAATCGTGTTCAGGCTACAGACTGTTTAGTCATTCAACATATGCAAGGTACATAACGCAAGCCACACAAATTCTCAAGCGACAAGGTATGCGTTTAAGTGATTTCTCGCCACCACAATTGGAATAATCTAATCTTTGCGAGAAATCGCTGCTCTGGGGCCATTATGTCTGCCTCCAAGTAATAATTTACCCCAATAAGATGACGCTCACGTTTTTACGTCGTCCTCACTTCGTTTCTACTTTAAATAATTATTTTATAACGAACAATCATTGTGAATTTCATTGTTTCTACGGTAATGAGGGTGCTATTCTTATATCTGAGTGCAGCCGACTAAGGGTGACTAACGAGTTGATTGAGGGGCTAGAAACATTGTTATCCGAGCACTAGAGCGTTCTAAAACCCTTGACATTGTTTACAGGATTTACTAATGGTATTGTACGGCGCTTCCCGTGCCTTACCGTCGTTACTGGTAGCATAAGTTCATACATACTTGATAAACGTAAAATAAATTATTTTCATATAAAGCTTTAAGGCGTTTACTTTCAAAAGACCGGTCGAACATTACCCAAGCCAAAAGTTATCTTAACATTCATTGCCTGGTAGCAAAATTGACAACAAATTGCTTATCTCAGTCGCTCACAACAGTAATCTTAGACCAATTGTTATATCAACTCCCATCAACATCAACATTTTGCAACATAACAAAACATTGTGGCTGTTTTATTATATGTTCTACGAAACAAATATTCATTCAATCAAAGAAGCCAACTGATCGTAAGGACGTTACCAACTATCTCACAGCTGTGAGGCGCTTTATTATCTATTTGTATCTCTCTCCTTAACGCGCCTTTGGTGCGACAGCTCCTGCGATTACAATGCGAGGTATCAAGGAGGTCATATAGGGCACGTGCGTAATATCATATGACCTTAATAAGAATTATAAGAATAAGAATTAAGAATAAGAATTGTTTATTTGCATAACATTAATTACAGTTTAAGTGAAGCCCTGACTCCAGAGCTAGATATATAATATCTGTATTTCAGGAGTCAGTTTCTTCTTCCTAAATATATGGTGCTTATAGTATGCAATAATTATTTTAAAACAATTAAACCTTTACTACACGAAAAATTTACAAAAAAATAATTTATATTTGTTAGAAAAAGCTATTATGATTTGAATTTTACTTTGATAATTACAAATGTACTGAATAAATTAAGATTATAATAATTTAAATAACTTAGTTACAACATGATACAGATAACACAAAAACAAGCAAAGCAAGAAAAAGACAATTACAAACATAGTGCATGAGTGAGTGAGTGTGAGACAGTAAGTGTGTAAGTGGTGTAAGTGGTGTGTAGGGGTGTGTGAGGGAGAGAGGATGTGTATGTGAGAGAGGGTGCAGCCGTAAATTAGAGTGTTTCCTATGTGATTTTGATGAAATATACCATATTAATTATGCTTTACATTCGCTGCATTAGAACTTCCGTTTCATCGTATCCGTATGAAAGCAACAAAGTTTTTACTGTTTGTCTCGTTTCGTGGATTGTGAGGGGATAAATATTAAGTGTCCTGTTTAATTTATTATATAAATAGATGGCCTGGTGGTGACGCTGTCGCCTAGCTGAAGCTGTGTGGCAACGTACAGGTACACAGACGTCAGGCGTGGTTCGTCTATTTTTGTGTTTGTCGTTGTAGGGTGTAATACTGTGTTGTTTGACAACAACCTGCAGAATATAGGTTTGCCTAACAGTGAGTACTTTACACAGCTCATATAATGACGTAGTAGGGAATAAAAAGGGCTTAAAAGTCATTACTTTAAGCAAGGATCTCTGGGCTCTTTCTAGGTGTATCATAAAAGTTTTACACGCTCCACCCCAAACCACAATACAGTAGCTCAGCACAGATTCCGCCAGGGCAAAGTATACCCTGCGTAATAATTCAAAGTCTGTCACATGTCTCAGCTTTTTGAAAGCCCATATTAGTTTTCGGATTCGCGTAGAAGTGAGATCAATGTGTTGTCGCCAGCTAAGTTTTTCGTCCACCAAAATGCCAAGATGTTTGACATGTGTGACTTTTTGTAAAGACAGACAAGAGCAGTCTCTGTTTATGCTTGGTGAGTTGCATGTGTGTAGCTTAATGATTGTGTCTGGTGGTTGAATTTTAGAGAAGTGGAATTGTAGGTATGTGGTTTTTGAGATGTTCAGAGTTAAAATGTTAGTTCTAAGCCAGTGTCCGACTTTATGTAAGCCTGATTCAGTAAGCTGTTTGACCTCATCCCAGGTGTCCCCATGAAATATTAAAGCTGTGTCATCAGCATAAGTGAAGACTTTACCATTTTCAAGTGACAGCTGGCACAGGTCATTTATATAAATGAGGAAAAGGCTAGGGCCGAGTATACTGCCCTGTGGGACGCCGTAGGTTACCCTGGCATCAGAACTGATGTATTCTTTTATTTTAACTTTCTGTGTGCGGTCATGGAGGAAGTCTTTAAAAATATTTAAGGCATTTCCGCGAATTCCAACCCTATCTAGCTTATCCACAAGGGCAGGAATTGAGACAGTATCGAAAGCCTTTGCTAAATCGAGAAAAACTCCAACACATTTCTGCTTCATGTCAAGTTTACGCGTGATATGACTTGTCAGTTCACTAACTGCGTCTTCGGTGCTCTTTCCCGACCTAAAACCATATTGGGCGTCTGATAGTATTTTGTTACGTTCTAGGAAATTAACGAGTCTACTGTTAAGCACCTTTTCCAATATTTTTGACATAGTTGATAGAACAGAAATGGGCCGATAGTTTCGAATACTGTCTTTCACCCCACACTTGTGGACAGGGGTAATAATAGATTTTTTAAAGGCTTTTGGGAAGACACCTTGGTTAAAGCATATTTCGATAAGCTTTGTTAATTGGGGAATTATAATGTGTTTAGCTAATTTGAGAAACTTAGCTGGAACAAAGTCCCATCCAACGGCGCAGTCATTCTTTAGGCTTGTTATTAGTAATTCGACTTCGGCCTCGTCCGGGGGGAGCAGCACGATAGAGTTGGGAGTGGAGGGCACACTAAAATTATATGGTGTTGTAATTTGCATATCAATGTCATCTGCGAGCTGTTTACCTATATTTGCGAAATAGCAATTTACTTCGTCTACTACCTGTGAAGGACTTTTAGTTATTGGTATTAGTTTATCAGCACAGGATGTTTGTTTTTTCGTGTTTGTTATAGATTTAATTGCGTTCCATTTGTCTTTGTTGCTTTCCGCGTTTTGCAGTAAAGATCTTTCGTAACTTCGTTTTAATTTTTTAAGTAACGAGTTACAGAAATTGCGGTATCTTTTATAAGTAGTTTCCAGAATTTGATTTAATAGAATAAGAAACTGTGCGATGTTCGCCCATTCAGTTTACGTCTGAACGCATGCTCGGCTAACATCACGTACGGTTAGCTATTTAAACATGGGACTCACTGCTATTGAGGTTGTCATACCGAGCTAGTAGGCAATTGGAAGGAACCAGTATGTAATCTGTGTTGGCAGTGAATTCATATTTGGATTTGTAACTGCAAAATAACTGGTTTTGAAACCACAATGCGCAGTCAAAAGGATTCAAACTAGTCAAACACATCAGTGTTTCCAAAATATTCTTTAAAAATCCGTAGAAAGTATTTAAAAAAACATTCGCGTATTAGTTATGCAAACATTCGAGCAATAACAAACGGATAATAAAAAAATAATTGATGTCTAGACTGTCGTGATTTACATACAGCTCGGTCCCAAGCACGCCCATATGTCCCACGGCTATTATATGAACGTATTAACAAGGTTTTATTCAAACAAGCCAAGAAGCTGACGTACCAAAATGGAAGGCTAAACAATACCTATTATCTGCATAGGGGCTGAGATTGAAACGATCTTGCTCGTAAACAGGCCGGTTTATGGCGAACATGTTTAGTGCAAAATAGGGACCAGCTCAACCGCCTATCAACCTACACGTGTTTACTTTGATTAACATTCTTAATTTCTTCCAGGCATTATGCGCAGCTCTCAAAGAATAAGTAGATGAGAACAAAACAAACTCCGACATTTACCTTCAGAATACTGATGATAAGCCGCAGAATCTCCTTGAGATTTTTCTTAAAATTATGAATAGGTCGGTAGGTACACCTCAAAATGGGACGGGAACATAACATAAACATGATGAGTTGAAATGTAAACCGTAGATTGAAGAACACTCACCAGTCACCACAGAGATCTTATCAAACCGAGTAGGTATGTAGTGCCTGTCAGTCCTTTTGACCTCTTCGCGTAATTATATTATGATCGTGTGGCTTGACGTTAATTTGTGAAATTGCTCGGAAACCCAACGCTTAGGTGGCCGGGCAGAGAGCTCCGTACCCGATTAATTCAAGAAGTGGAATCCTCTGTGAATTAATGGGACGGCCTGTCGTTCTTTGCCTATTGATCGAGCGTCCCCTAGCTGAAGCGGACCGGTAGACATATTGTTTTCGAATAAGCGTTTTAAATCATCAGGGTTTCGGTCTTCATTTATTATACATATTGCCGTACTTGAGAACCTTTTCATAAACTACCCTTATGTAGGCTTCACTGCTTTAATTGGATTGTAAAGAAAAGCAGGTACCTAATCGGATAAATGTCTTACGAAAATGACAAAATAATTTAGGATAGTCGAAACAACTGTTCGAAGGACCACGATAAGTCGCAACCGTAAAATCGCAACCTCATTAAGATTTGCTTCTAATATTATTTTCATGTAATCCTCTTACCCGAAATAAGGCAAAATAATAATAATTCAACGCAAATGTCTCCTTATGCTCTTTTAGACATTCCGTGTAATCTAAAAAAGGAGTTTTGTTATTGGTTTTCCGAAGAAACTTCAAACAAGAGCAGTTTTAGAAACACGAGGAATCAAATGCGGTGTGGCCACCATTTATTATATTTTATAATATTTTCTTTTCCCGATGTCCTTAATAGGGATCGGACCTTTTGCCTTTTTAGTCCCTTGGGGAAGACATGGCGAATATTATTCCACCCTCCACTAAGGGTACTCTTAGGCCCTTTGAATGTATTATTAAACTTTTGTTGTTATCGAGATTACAATAATATGGGTCTCGCATCAAATCTGTCTTTTTTGTTATTGCTTAAACATTTATCCGTATTAGGCTTTAGTTGGTAATTTTTTGGATTACTTATTTATTTACGGATTTATAAAGCTTTCATAGATAAACACATTTATTCTAGCTAGTCATTAGGTGGCATTAAGTCTAATAAAAGATTTCTTTAGTCCCTCGCACAACACTTATTTAGGTGCCTAGGTATCCTTTTATTGATTTTAGGTATATCAGAAAGCAAACTCTCGGTTGACACACATTTGTTGTAAGCAAAGACCTGCTTTAAAAGACCCACGTCTTATCTAAATACGTTGAAAAATAATGTTATAAAAAGCGTATTACAAATTTAAATTACTCACAAATTATAATGCACGTCGGCCATATTTGGTCGGTACTTGAGCGCCATCTCAAAGGCTACTTCCGCTTCCGCGATGCGGCCTTGTGTGGTCAGCACACTGCCCAAGTTGCCGTACGCTGTGAAAAACAAAGTTTTGTTAGTCCTGTGACAAATTCCATTAATAATACAGAACGTTATATTTAGTAGAAGGAAAATTAAGGATTCCTACAAAGCATTCAACATGATTGGTAGCTACAGGAAAAATAATAACCTTTAAAATAGGTTTGTATTTCGTGGAACACGTAGCACTCAGGCGCACTTATTTCCACGTCTGCCATTACGGTGAATGGAACCATTTATGGTATACCTAACCACCAATCAAATCGACCACTAATGTAATTTGTTTGGTTGATTAATTACAAGTAAAAAGTCTACATAATTCATGACCAACAATCGGTAAGTATACGTTTACCATTTTATGGTGAGCTTTCATGGTCATGTTTGGCACAACTGATACATTTTGAGAAAAAAAATACTGTGCTATGCCAAGGCCCGCTTGCCACAGAAAAGGTTACCTTATTTATTCTGGATTAGTTGCTAACAACGGCCCATATGTACTGTTTGGTAGTTCCGTTTTTGGTGCAAGTGGCCTACTTGCACCAAAAACGGAACTAAGTGTTTTAATTTTCGGTAAAAACAATCTCTTTTCAAACTCGCTCAGACCGTAATAGATTATAAGCCATCAGGAAACAGTCTACTTTCCATTATAAACACTAACTTTGTTAAGTATAAGGATGTAAAATAACCTTCATGATCCGTCACTTTAATCCACTAACGAAGCAGACGACAAAATTTCATTAATTATTCATACTTATGAGCATGAGTAAGCCGATTTATTATATTATTTTAACACAAAACTGCTGGGATTGATTAGGTACTCGACTTATAACAAAATTGGAAAATGGAAATAGAATATTTTTTTTATGCGTAGGTCCCTACTAGCGTTGCTTGTAGTTCCACACGCTTGGAACAATTTTGTGAGAAGAATTCATTAAACAAATTACAATATTTTTATTAAAATAAATTTTGTTATTTTGACGTCATAAAAATAGACACATTTAAAATATTAGTAGAGATAGAAATTTTGTGAGGATTAAATGTGTGTAACCGCTGAGTAATGAATAACGAAATTCCCGAAAATAGTTTAAATGATTTGATTATGTATGTGTGTGTATATAATGTTTAGTGGTATTAAAACATACAATGTTACTTTAATTCATTGGTACAGAGCTAACAGTTCGTAGCACTAACATTGTGTGTCTATAATAAATAAACATTACTATGTAGGTATTAAAATTTTTCAATATAGAAATGTCAAGCAAAACAGGATTTACAAAATTTTCGGTAGGTACCTAGCTATTGGTTATCATAAGAGTGGATTGGCATAATGGATTTCAATTCACATTGTATATTTTCTTTTAATTCCTGGATCGATTTCCAACACGGTTTTTTGTAAATTTTTAATCATTGACTATTATATTCAATAATATATCTCACTTGGCTTGGAACAACATTTTTTTAATAGCCGAGTAAAAGAGGCTCCTCCTTTTTGACATGATCCACTGTAACAGAACTACTGCCAATTCACTGTCTTATCAAAATCTCTATAGTAGTTTCCATGAAAATGTACATCATTGTTCCAGAAAGTGAGTGTCTATAAGCCTACTATCTCTTGAGTATAGTAAAACCATACATCTCAGCACTAAGTTCATTCATGACTAGTCTACCAATCATGACTAACATTGCCCACAATCGCTGTCGCGGTCTCTGGTGTTGGCCCGAGAACAGCGAGACATTTATGCAGTGTACTGTGGTATATTAATAGCATAAATTAATTATCCTGACCTGAGTTCTACTACGGTAAGCTATTGATTAATTGGGTCATGCATACCTTGAACTTTTAAAAAGAAATAAAAACATAATATCTACGTAGTTGGCGATTATCTAATATTAGGCTCACACAAAACTTGCCGCATCACTGTGATAAAAGTTTTTAAAACAGCAAACTATCGAAACTTTAGTAGTTTGCAAAACGTTTCGTCACTTTTAAACTCAACTTGGTCAAACGAGCCGTTTCGTTTTACAGCTGTACAACGTTACGTTGCAAACGCTCCACAGGCCGAAGCGGCGAAACTCAATACACGTTTTAGGTTTTAAAACTAGGTATTTTCAAACTAGTCGCTATATCTCAGTCTATTACTAGGGTGTAATATACGGGTATGATTAGGCCGCGCTATCACGCCGCCACCCCATCTCCGGTACGCTGCGGTCCCCTTTTACCAAATAAACATTAGGCTGCTCTGTGGTCGTATGAACTCCTGGTACCTCCGGGTATTGGACGCAGGCATTTCGAGTTATCTTGCTGTATTATCTTTTGACAAACCCTTTTCAAAAATGCTGTAATGAGAATTTGGTCCTTTTTTTATACATTATGAGTTTCGCTTTATTTATATTAAATTCTTTTAGTAAGTATTTTTTATCTGGCACGGTCCATTAAAAAACAAGCGCTCAGGAAGCTTTTAAAAATATGTGAGTGCTATGCTGAGCCAATGGACTAAGTTTCAAGGCACAAATAATAATAATAAATACTTTAATTCAGATACATCTGACGATTACACCCGTATTTGTTAATACATATTTAATATTCCTGTTTTGACTTTGATTAGCGTATACAAAAGAAAATCGGTTTAAAAAATCGATTAAAAAATTGAGAATCTAAGTACTGTAAAGTACCACTATTTTTAAATCAACAGCTAAAACACATGCAGGAATGCCAGTATTCCGACTTGGTACTTAACCACACTGAATGCGAAAGCTTAGTCGATTAAATTCGATTCAAGGACCACTCGGCGCGTTCGTTATCATACCGGTAATATACTGGTAAAATATTTTACTGAAAATACTCTATGAATTTTATAAGGGACTTTAAGTATGAATGTGGAATCAGGTAGGTTATAGACAATAGATTTTCTTCAATATTCGCGTAAAGTAAACATACTTTATCAAAGTTGTCGCCTGTATGTTTGAGAACGTATACGTACCTATTATAATCGGCCTACAACATTCCTACTGCTAGGACACAGAAGTGTCAAAAGCCCAATAACAGTTTTGCCCAACTCGGGAATCGAATTCTGGATCCAACGCTCAGTCTACGAGAGACAGGGTAACTTATCACCTTCACATTTCGGTACCTACCTACAGAATATACAATTGAATAAATAAAATATTTAAAACATTTCTCTCTCGAGCCTCACGTTTAGCAACGTTCAAAGCTGAGTAAAACCCCTACTATTATTGCTAATTTAATAGGTTCGGACAACAATAGATATCGGAGAGCGCCTTTATTTTTGGGGTTGATCCGGTTAAGAACCGACATAAAATGACCCAACACTGGAGATTCGGTTTATTGAAAAGTAGAATAAGAAATGGAATCCCGCAGCCTATGAAGACTTATGCTAACAAAAGACATTATCAAACAGAGGCAATGGATTTCCGAGGGATTCTTTTATATTTATGACCGCGTACGTAGCTCTTCGGCAAAAATCAACGCACTTTCACGAAAAATGTTCTCATAAAATAATTTTCACTGTTTCAATACTCGTTCCCGGGAATTACCGGCGAATTTGGGTTGTTTGAAGAGCGAGATTCAATAGAAATAATCCTCA